>OX637399.1:22300000-23500000 GCA_951799425.1 Ilex aquifolium
AATAATTTCTTCCCATGGTAAATCATCATTTAAAATAACACATTTCAGAATCAAATATTTCCATTAATCCAAATAGAATTAACAAAAATAATTACTTTCCCAGAAGTGATGCAAAACAACCATGATGGTACACTGTATGGACTTCAACAATAGTTAGTCTAATTTAGCAATACAGATTTAACTCAATATATTTTTACTCTTGTGGTCTAAGCATCATTAAAGTACTAAAGTACTGCAGAAACTTCTTTGAACAAAGACTTGACCATGTTTTTGAACTATTTGAGTCCACTGGTTATAAACGTATATTAGTAATTAAATGAGTCAAAAATTCCAAACTTAATGACTACCGATTAGACAATAATTGTAACTTATTAGTTACAGTTTCAAATAATCCATAAAATAAATTATAACACTTCAAAATATTAAAAACCCACAATTAGTAACTGTCCATTGACCATAAATATCACACAACCAATTTTCTTGTTTATTTTAATATTCTTTAACGAAGTTTTATATGGAACCAAGCATTAGACAAATTTGAGGACTTATAAATAACAACAAGAGTAGCACCTCACACACGATCAAATGAAATCATGTTGTAATCCATCAAGTCACTCACTTAAGCAATTTCTTTTGTAAAGTTAACAGTGTTTCATATAAACCCATGGCAAGGAGTGCAATATTTTATCCTATGCGAAAATTAATAGGCTGATTTTTATCACACTGCTTGTTTTTTACACTAACAATGACAGTAAACTAGATGGGTTCACACATAATCACTTGGAAGAGCAAGTATTTTTATATCCAACTTGAGATCAAGTTGACACTACTCAAGTACCACTCAACTTTTCTAGCTCACTTCCTTTTCTTTGCTTAGTATTTACCGTTAGATTTGTCCTATCGTTGCTTTGTAATAACGGTAGATATATACGAAACAAGTATAATTGTTACAAAGAATGGAATGCTAATATATATTAATTAATCCAAATAGGAAGTTGAAGTAACCTAAGTTTACTACTCAGTCGTTTTTTTCTTTTTTAATATTTATCTAGACTAAATTATATGATCAATATAAAAGAACAAATTCCAAAACTATAGCTTGATCAACTTCAGTGGATTATGGAACTTTTAAAAGGTCAATTAAGATCATGACGATATTCTCAAAATCATTTTAAAATATATTACCAAAGAATTATAATTTCAAACATGACACAATTAATAGTATCACTATGTAATAATTGAAAAAAGGATGAAATTACAGTTATATACCATGAAGGCTACATACATCAATTATATTTCAACAATTAATTTATTATGTAACCCCCTGATTAATAGTCTGAAACTCAATATGTAACATTCTATAATAATTTCATAAATTCGTAACAACTGAATTTTTCAGTACCCTTTTTTTTATAATTAAAATGAAAAACTTAACTATAGTAACAACCACTTATTATATTTAAAATAGCCATTACACTTGTAACAGCCAAATAGTTCACCTTCTAGAAACCAAATGCACATAAGTTACATACAGAAATTAATGACTCACACATTTTCAAAAAAAGTTATATTTCAGCATTAACTGTTGTTTGTAGACACCAAAGATTTATTTATTTTTATTTTTTATTTTTAACTTTTCTCTTGTTTCACAACGGTAGGCTTTATATGCTCTCTCCTTAGATTATATGTGATCCACAATGGACTTTCAACATAATGAACAGTAACATGTCAGTAGCCTTACAAGTTCAAATTTGTCCTACCTTGGATTTGTGTCTTACAGGTCCAACTAGTAACAATCCAATTAGTAAAATACACTTGAATTCAAATTAATAATTTATTAGAAAATGATGATGCACAAAATTGTCTTGTGCAAGATCAACAGTCAAGAATATGAATAGGTACAATCAATGAGCAATAAACAAGTAATCAATGAATCAAAACCATAAACAGAGAATTAACACAGGGATTTATAGTGGTTCGGTCTCGGATGACCTACATCCACTCTCTGGAATGGCAGCGGTGGTCTGGTGTTCTTTATTAATGAAGAAGAGTCACCGGAGTGTTACAGAGCTTTGAGAGAGGGAGAGCAATGTGTAGAGGTACAGGAGGTGTGGTGTGTGTAGATCATAAGATGCCTCTCCAAGTGGAGAGAGCTTACATTATATAGGTTTACTAAGGCGGTGAGTTGAGGCGGTCACCACTATTTTGGTAAGTGTAGTTATGGTAGGATTCCACCACTTTGGTAAGTACAAGTATGGTAGGATTTGATCTCCGGTGCGTATCCCGATATTTTCTCCCTCGTGCCCTTATTCCGTCGGAGGTGGTCCTGAGATGGACTAAGCTTGATTTGGAGTGGGTTCCGTCAGAGGTGGTCCTGAGATGGACTAAGCTTGATTTGGAGTGGGCTAGGCTTGAGTCGTAGAAGGCTTCTTTGGAATAAGGAGGCAAGGGAGGAGGAGACCAGGACCAGGCGGCGCCCACTTGGGCGTGGCCAGCCTCCTAGGCTCCCCCTTGGGCGTGACCAACCTCCTAGGTGCCCCCTTGGGTGTGGACAACCTCCAAGGTGGCGCCCCCTTGGTCCATGGGCTTGAATTTTGTGCTCCGTATCGATTTGCAGCCGTACTTTTGGTTTCCCTTTATGCCCTCTGTGATTTTGGCTATTCAACTCCGGGATTTTCTTTGGGCTTTCTTGGTCCGCTTAAATTGGGCTCGGCCCAGTCAATTTCGGACTCGTCATTTGCCCCCCATGCCCAAGCCTCTGATTTTTTATGAGAGGAAGGGGTTGAGGGCATGTGCTTCGTCTTCACTTGAGTGAGTAAAAATTTTCTTGGTTTCCACGGTGCTTTTTTTATCTTCGAAGACCTGCTGAATTTATCGGTATCGGATATATATATATATATATATTTTTTTTTTCTTTTTCTCTTCCTTTCTTGGCTTGCTTGGGCGCCACCTTCTTTGACTTTTTTCTCTTTTTTTTTTTTTTTCTTGGGCTTGGACACTGACCCTTCTCCCCTTTTTTTTTTTCTTCTCCTTTCTTTGGCTTGTGCTGGGCACCGCCCTCTTGGGCGTGGAGGACTCCTTCTTTTTTTTTTTTTTTGCTTGGGCCTTGGCTTGGGCGTGGAGGACTCTTTCTTCTTTTTTTTTTTTTCTTTCTTCTTTGCCTTGGGCGCATGCTTCTTCCTTTTTTTTTTTTTTGTCTTCTTTGCTTGGCCTTGGCTTGGGCGCCGCCCTCTTGGGCGTGGACTCCTTGTTTTTTTTTTTTTTTTTGATGCAAAGTGAGGAGGGACTTTGGCGAGGAGTCCATGGGCAGTGTGGGCGAAATGGAAGGACCCATCCCCATGGGCGACGCCAGCGCCTTCTTTGCTATGGACCCCTGTATGGCATAAAATGTAAAGGGAGACTTGGTGGGTGGCGCCAGCTTGACAGGCGAGGCAGTAGCATTGCAGGCGGTTTTGGGCAACACCAAGAGGTTGGCAGGGCGTCTTGGGCGACACCTTGAGTCTTGCTATGGGCGGCGCCTCTCTGGTGCTTAGCCATTAGCTGGCCTTGTCTCTGATTACAGGCGTCCTGTTGATAGGGCGATGACGGAGACTCCTTGTGCTTTTAGGGTGGTGTCTTCTCCTCCTCCCAAGAGGGCGAGGTTTGATGCCCCCAGTGCTTCTCAGTTAAGGTCCGATGGCTAGATTGCTTCCTGGGAGAAGGGACCCGGTGGTGCCCCCATTCTTTTCCAGACTGTGGTTCATGTGTGTACCAGAGCTAACTGTTGTACTACTATAGGAGTTGAGACTCCAATACGGTCTTGCTACGGGGACTGCAGCCTGAGCTTCAAAAGTGTGCCTGGCAAAAATAATGTTATCCCAATATTCAAATATTTAACATGATTACCCGGAGAGAGAGAGGCAAGCTGTTTGCATGAGAGCAAAGTCATTGTAGACGTCCCGTAGGAGGGCCGCATGAGCTGAGGCCGAGATACTTTTAGTCTCGGAGGATGGCTGTCGTGGCAGACTACATAGGCCGAGCTACGTATAGTCTCGGGAGATGGCTGCCGTGGCAGAGGCTTACTAGGTGACTACTTGCGCGAGAGCAGAGTCATAGGCCGAGCTACGTATAGTCTCAGGTGATGGCTGCCGTAGCAGAGGCTTACTTGGTGACTACGTGCACGAGAGCAGAGTCATAGAGGCCGAGCTACGTGTAGTCTCGGGAGATGGCTGCCGTAGCAGAGGCTTACAAGGTGTGTCCCGCACTCCTCTTTGACTTTCTTACTTTATATTTTTGGCTTTGAATGCCTATAGGTGGTTGTTACTTCCCCCTGCTTGTTTACAAATACGCTGAAGATCAAGGAGGCAATCGATGTCTAGGCAGCGGAGAGGCAGGCACATGCGGCTGCCGAAGAGCAGTTAAGGTTTGAGCGACAGGCACGAGAGGATGCCGCGTAGCTTGCATGGCAGGCACGAGAGGATGCCGTGATACTATTAAGGCTCGAGCGGCAGGCACGAGAGGATGCCGCTGAGAAGTTGAGGCTAGCGCATGAAAGGGCTGCTCAACTTGAGGCTGACCTTCGAGTAGCACTTGAGAGAGCTACTAGGCCAGAGGCTCATTCCACAAAGATGGAGGAGATGAGAGATGATGCTGAGGAGCTGGGCGCCTAGTGTGGGGCGCCTGCTGCTGGACGCTTGAGATTGGGCGCCTGCTGCTGGGCACTGGGTGCCTGAGATTGGGCACCTGAGGCAGGGCGCCTGCTGCTGGACGCCTAAGATTGGGCGCCTACTGTTGGGCGCCCTAGTGAGAGGGGGTGAGACCCATCGTTGGCATCATGGGGGTGCCCAAGGTGGAGAGGGCGAGGCCCCTTGTCTAGGCGGCATCATGGGAGACGCCCAAGGTGGAGAGGGCGAGACCCCTCGTCTAAGCGCCTGCGCTGCTGGGAGCTGTTTGTAAATTTTAGGAAAACAAAATAATTCTGGACACAATAATCTTCGCAGAATTTTATTTCATAAAATAATGAATAACAAAATAAATCAACTGAACTTATAAAAGATAGATAAAATCTTCAGCTGTGTCCCATAGGTGGGCTAATGTTTCCTTGGTGGAGTTGTAGCCCTCAAGAGATTGGGGTTGTTGGCGTTCTCTGTCGTCCTGGTCCTGGTCCTGGTCAGGTGGCAGGGCCTGACCTTTGCCAGCAACATACTGCCTCAACTGGACACGTTGTATGAGCTCCTCGATCTGCCTCTTGAGCTCATAGCAGTCATCAGTGTCGTGGCCATGGTCGAGGTGGAAGCGACAGTACCTGCTGTGGTTTCTGCGGTTTGGGGCGGACTTCATTTTTCCGGGCCAACGGAGCGTGGGGTCATCCTGTATCTGAAATAGGATGTGCTCCACCAAGGCGTTGAGTGGCGTGAAAGGTTGTCGCTCTCTCAGAGGTGGGGGACCAAGGCGGTCCTTGACAGAGATTCCCTTCATCCTATTTCTTTTGTTCTCTACCTCCCACCTGTCATCGCGAGTGTCCTTCCTTTTCTCCCCTCATCGGGAGGACTCACCTCTATGGGCTTTGGTGACCTCCTCGGCGTTCATATATTTCTGTGCCCTGGACAGCAGCTCGGGCATGCTGGAGGGCGGCTTCTTGAGGACTGAGAACATGAAGCTGGAGGTGCGGAGGCCGGCGATAAAGGCAGCTAAGGTCACCTTATCATCTGGCTCCTCAACCTGGAGGACCTCGTCGTTGAAACGGGCGAGGTAGCTTCTGAGGCTTTCGTCCCTGTCCTGCTCGATGGTAAGCAGGTGGGTCACTGGTTTCTGATGGCGGCGTCCCCCAATGAAGTGGGAGACGAAAGACCTACTGAGCTCTGCGAAAGAATGGATGGAGGAGGGCTTTATCTTGGAGAACCACTGGCGAGCAGACCCCTTCAGGGTGGTAGGGAAAGCTCTGCACATGATCTCCTCAAGTACGTTGTGGAGTTGCATGAGGGCCTTGTAGGTGTCCAAGTGGTCTAGAGGGTCTTTGGTGCCATCGAAGGTCTCGATGGTAGGCATCTTGAACTTCGAGGGCAGAGGGTAATTTACTATATCAGTAACAAAAGGTGAGTCGGTACGTCTTACCAGGTAGTCCACCGTTTCGGGCGCCTGTGCCTTGATGGCGTTGAGGGCATCACCGAGTTGGTTTTGCACATCTCTGATCTTCTCGTCCCACTGGTTGGGGACATCCTTCGTCGGGTGGTGGTACTGGCTTCCATGTTCGCCATATTGGCTCTCGCCTTCGTCCTTCTGCACAGGTACATGAGGAGGGACTGCTGGGCGAGGGGCACCCAGACGTGGTCCTGGGGTGCTCTGGCGAGGGACCCCATGGCGGGGTGCTGCTTGGCGCTCTGAGTGAATAGGTTGTTGCTCCTCTCCTGTTGGAGGGAGTGGGGCTCTTCCCACAGGGTGAGGGGTGACACCTCCCTGGGCAAGCATCAACTGTATTATCTATTGGTTTTGGTTTACCAACTGCTGCATGGTTTGTAGGAGTTGTTGTCCGACGACGGGAGTCGCCGTGGCAGATGGTCCCGAAGGTGCGGGGGGAGGCGGAACCTCCTCCCGATGAGTCGTGTTGTTGTCCCCGGGTTGTTGAGACCTTGATCTCGTGGTGATTGCCATGGATTCAATGAGCAAAGAAGTAGAGCAATAGAAACTTTGTCGTTCCCACAGACGGCGCCAAACTGATGATGCACAAAATTGTCTTGTGCAAGATCAACAGTCAAGAATATGAATAGGTACAATCAATGAGCAATAAACAAGCAATCAATGAATCAAAACCATAAACAGAGAATTAACACAGGAATTTATAGTGGTTTGGTTTCGGATGACCTACGTCCACTCTCTGGAATGGCAGCGGTGGTCTGGTGTTCTTTATTAATGAAGAAGAGTCACCGGAGTGTTACAGAGCTTTGAGAGAGGGAGAGCAATATGTAGAGGTACAGGAGGTGTGGTGTGTGTAGATCATAAGATGCCTCTCCAAGTGGAGAGAGCTTACATTATATAGGTTTACTAAGGCGGTGAGTTGAGGCGGTCACCACTATTTTGGTAAGTGTAGTTATGGTAGGATTCCACCACTTTGGTAAGTACAAGTATGGTAGGATTTGATCTCCGGTGCGTATCCCGATATTTTCTCCCTCGTGCCCCTATTCCGTCGGAGGTGGTCCTGAGATGGACTAAGCTTGATTTGGAGTGGGTTCCGTCGGAGGTGGTCCTGAGATGGACTAAGCTTGATTTGGAGTGGGCTAGGCTTGAGTCGTAGAAGGCTTCTTTGGAATAAGGAGGCGAGGGAGAAGGAGACAAAGGAGGAGACCAAGACCAGGCGGCGCCCACTTGGGCGTGGCTAGCCTCCTAGGCGCCCCCTTGGGCGTGACCAACCTCCTAGGCGCTGTGCTCCGTATCGATTTGCAGCCGTACTTTTGGTTTCCCTTTATGCCCTCTGTGATTTGGGCTATTCAACTCCGGGATTTTCTTTGGGCTTTCTTGGTCCGCTTAAATTGGGCTCGGCCCAGTCAATTTCGGACTCGTCAGAAAACATATATTAATTACCCACGGAAGGAATAGAAGATTACAAATGAACCCACAAGGTGGACTAAAGTTATTGGGCATAGTGCGGGAACATCTCTTTGAAGTTGTGATTTATTCAAAACTATTAGTCTACCTAACCCACACAAATAGTTTACCTAGTGTTTTTTTTTTGATTCAACCGAAGAGAAAAATCAAGAATTATAAAACTGCATCAATCATGAGCTTGAATATCACTCTCACTGCTTTTAACTCCACGAACATCATCACTATTATTATTCAAATACATTACCATCTAGGAAGACCCATTAACAAATAAGACAAATTCTTCTCTGGTTTAACAGGAAGATGCGAACAAATTACTTTAAGTAAAATCCTTGTTCATGAAAATCTGTTTGTCCACATCATATCAGAGAAGTCTATTATATTTCATAAGTAGCCCTTTATATATTTTTTATTTTTTAATTTTCTCCACCAACAAGATGAGATTCTGACTGTAATGAATGGTTCCCTTAAGGACTCATGCTAGATCAATAGACTAGTGTTTTCTGAACAGTGATCTACACTCCTCATGCAATCCTTAGTGAAATTTCGTGCATATCAGTAGGACACTATCTATATAAACAACCTTTTGCTACAATGCATATATGAACTCAATAAACAGTGTTTAGTATATAATACGCTCAACGCTCAGCTGCTTTAGATTGTTGGGGAAATTAGCATAATTATACATGATTTTACTTAACAAAATAATATCCATATCACAAATATTAATAAAAATATGCAAATAAATATAAAATAACAATCAATTTAGAATAGAATAAAATATATATACTATAAATTAGAAAGAGCTAGCCTGCGAGTCCAAGAGTCGTGTGAACACTGTCCTAAAGCAGCTGACCCTCCCCGCGTAAGGGTACTGACGGACACCAGCGACTCCAAGATCAAATCCAGACGCTCGCAGCAGCACCTCCTCAATGGTCACGCCCACTGGAAGGAAGGGTGAACCTGACTCGAATCGTATGTTGCCGAAAACACAAAAATACTTGTAGTAATATAATTGTAGACAAAGTTTAACAAGAAATGGACTACAAGTTGAATGCAAGAACCCTCAAGAGTGGCCTCCAATAACATGCTTATATAACCATTGTGATTTGTAAAATCCAACCCATTAAAAGCATATTTTTAATACATGAAATCAATAACCAAATAAATCTTCCGGCCTTGTAACCGAAAACTTTAATTGAAAGTTTTAAAAACTTTTATATAATTCTAACACTATCTAACACAACAATCAATCCAACAACCATTTTATCACATCTGATGAGCCCGAAATTAACTAGGTCAAGCCCAATAAAAATAAACCGAGAAAGCCCAAAGAAGAGCCCAATCAAAGCTGGGTCAACCCATCGGGAGAAAATCCAAAAGGAACTAAAGAGGTCAACACCCAAAGCTCCAAGGCACCAAGGGAACCAAGAGGCATCTCAAGGATCCCAAGGGGGTGGGCGCCGCCCAAGGGACCCAAGTGGGCGTCGCCCAAGGGTACCCAAGGGGGGCGCCGCCCATGTTGGTCTCCAAGTGGGCGCCGCCCATGGCCTCCCTCCTTGGTCCTCTCCTCCCCTCTTCACCTTGATACTTCAATCCAAGTCTGAGTCCAAGTCACACCAACTCAAGACAAGTCCGAGCTCAAGACGAGGATCAAGGCCAATCCAGCTGGGAGTCCTCCTCCGAAGGAATAGGAGCACGGGGGAGAAAACATCGGGACACAGAGATCTATTCCTACCATGATTGTACTTACCAAAAGAGTGGAAGACCTCTCCCTCACGTCACGCCTCACCACCTTACCCTAACTATATAATGTAAGCCCTCTCAACATTGAGGGCATGCCTCCAAAACCCCTACACTCACCCTCATACACACTACTCTCTCTCTCTCTCACAGAAGCACTGTAACTCCGGTATACACCCTCCGGTGACAATTATTCATTAATAAACGACCCAGGCCACCGCTGCCGTTCTCGAGAGTGGACGTAGGTCACCCGAAGCGAACCACTATAAATCTCTGTGTTCACTCTATATTTACTGTTTTGCCATTGATTTCTTATTTACTACTCATTAATTGCATCCATACATATACTTGACTGTTGATCTTGCCAAAGACAATTTTGTGCATCATCAGTTTGACGCCGTCTGTGAGAAACGACTAGTTTTCTACTCTTTTCCAGTCCATGACAATCACTACTAGATTGATGAGTCAACAACCAGGAGACAACAACCCAGCACACCGGGAGGAGGTTCCGCCTCCCCTCGCACCGTCGGAGCCGTCTGCTACGGGGACCCCCGTTGTTGGACAACAACTCCTCAAAACCATGCAACTGCTGGTGAACGAAAACTAGCAGATCATCCAACTGATGCTAGCCTAAGGGGGCATCGCCCCTCACCCCGTGGGTGGAGTCCCACTCCCTCCAACAGGAGAGCCACTGCATGTCCCTTCCGGGCGTCGGACAGCCCCTCATCATAGGGACCCTCGCCAGAACGCCCCAGGACCACGACAGGGCGCCCCTCGCCCAGCAGGCCCTTCTCAGCGCGCGGGGAGCTCAGGTGTTCCCCCTCCACACGTACCTGCGTAGGAGGACGAAGACGAATGAGAGATCCAATATAGCGATCATGGAAGCCAGTGACTCTCATATTATCTATCCTTTATTGTTTTAGTTTATTTATGCTGTTATTTTATGAAATTCTGCGAATATTGTTGTGTCCGAATTGTATTGTTTTCCTGAAACTTACAAACAGCTTACAAAAGTCAGAACATGGCTTAACAACAAGGTGTAGACAAAAGGACAACATTCGTCATACTCCCGACGATCAGTCACTACTTCCTAAGCCACAACCACTATAATCAAGGCTCTCCCTGTCACCAACTACTGCTGGTGCCTCATAAGGCATGAAACCAGAGAAATTAACAGTGGCCCTCTCATCAAGCACCCAACAGCAGACGTCCACGCAGGCGCCGCCCAGGCCAACACCTAGGTTGGCACCACCCAGGCCAGCGCCCAGAGCCCCTTGGTGTCCACGCCCAAAGACGTCCAGCGCCCCTCGACGTCCGCGCCATCACCAGGCGCCCAACAGTAGCGCCCATCACCAAGCGCCCAACAACATCAGACGCCCATCACCAGGCGTCCAACAACATCAGGCGCCTACACCAGGCACCCAACTCCTCAACAGCAGGTGCCCAGCACCTCAGGCGCCCTCCTCATCCCCATCTCCATGGAGTGAGCCTCTGCCCTAGTAGCTATCTCAAGTGCAACTCGAAGGTCAGCATCAAGTTGGGCAGCCCTCTCATGTGCTACCATCAACTACTCAGCGGCATCCTCTCGTGCATGTCGTGCAAGCTCCGCGGCATCCTCTCGTGCCTGTCGCTCAAGCTTTAACTGCTCTTCAACAGTCTCACGTGCCTGCCTCTCCACTGTCTGGCCATCGATTGCCTCCCTGATCTTCAACGTATTGGGCAAAGCAACAACCACCTGTAGGCACCCAAAAGTAAAAGTATAAAGAAAGAAAACTAGGTACAAAGCCAAAGAGGAGTGCGGAACATACCAAAGCAAAGCCTCTGCTACGACAGCTATCTCCCGAGACTATACGTAGCTCGGCCTCTATGACTCTGCTCTCGCGCAAGTAGTCACCTAATAAGCCTCTGCTACGGTAGCCATCTCTCGAGACTATACGTAGCTCGGTCTATGACTCTGCCCTCGCGCAAGTAGTCACCTAATAAGTCTCTGCTACGGCAGCCATCTCCTGAGACTATACGTAGTTCGGCCTCTATGACTCTGCTCTCGCGCAAGTAGTCACCTAATAAGCCTCTGCTACGGCAGCCATCTCCCGAGACTATACGTAGCTCGGCCTCTATGACTCTGTTCTCGCGCAAGTAGTCACCTCTGCTACGACAGCCATCTCCCGAGACTATACGTAGCTCGGGCTCTATGACTCTGCTCTCGCGCAAGTAGTCACCTCTGCTACGGCAGCCATCTCCCGAGACTATACGTAGCTCGGCCTATGACTCTACTCTCGCGCAAGTAGTCGTAGCTCGGCCTATGACTCTGCTCTCGCGCAAGTAGTCACCTAGTAAGCCTCTGCCACGGCAGCCATCTCCCGAGACTATACGTAGCTCGGCCTATATAGTCTGCCACGATAGCCATCCTCCGAGATTAAAAGTAGCTCGGCTTCAGCCCATGCGGCCCTCCTACGGGACATCTACAATGACTTTGCTCTCAAACAAACAGTCTGCCTCTCTCTCCAGGTAATCATGTTAAATATTTTAATATTGAGATAACATTGTTTTTGCCAGACACACTTTTGAAGCTCAGGCTGCAGTCCCCGTAGCAAGACCGCATTGGAGTCTCAACTCCTACAGTAGTACAACAGCTAGCTCTGGTACACACATGAGCCACAGTCTGGGAAAGAGTGGGGGCACCACCGGGTCCCTTCTCCCAGGAAGCAATCTAGTCATCGGACCTTAACTGAGAAGCACTGGGGGCATCAAACCTCGCCCTCTTGGGAGGAGGAGAAGACACCACCCTAAAAGCACAAGGAGTCTCCATCATCGCCCTATCAACAGGACGCCTGTAATCAAAGACAAGGTCAGCTAATGGTCAAGCACCAGAGAGGCGCCGCCCATAACAAGACTCAAGGTGTCACCCAAGACGCCCTGCCAACCTCTTGGTGTCGCCCAAAACCGCCTGCAATGCTCCTGCCTCGCCTGTCAAGCTGGCGTCACCCACCAAATCTCCCCCTACATTTTATGCCATACAGAGGTCCATAGCAAAGAAGGCGCCGCCCAACAAGGCGCTGGCGTCGCCCATGGGGATGGGTCCTCCCATTTCGCCCACACTGTCCATGGACTCCTCGCCAAAGTCCCTCCTCACTTTGCATAAAAAAAAAAAAAAATCAAGGAGGTCAGCGCCCAAGCCAAGGGGAAGAAAAAAAAAAAAAAACAAAAAGCCCAGACCAAGAAAAAAAAAAAAAAAAAAAGGAACTCAGCAGTAAGGGCGGCGCCCAAGCCAAGAGCAAAAAAAAAAAAAAAAAGGGAGGAAAGCAAAAAGGCGGCGCCCAAGCCCAAGCCCAAGCCAAAGGAAAGGAAAGAAAAAAAAAAAAAAAGAAAAGCAAAGAAAGGGGGAAGCCAGGAAGTCAACGCCCAAGCAGCCTAAGGCAAAAAGAAATGACAAAAAAAAAAAAAAAGGGACAAGGGCCAGCGCCCAAGCAAGCCAAAAAAAAAAAAAAAGGTGAAGACCAAGGAGGTCGGCGCCCAAGCAGCCAGACCAAAGGAAGAAAAAAAAAAGTACATATGACCTTGCTATTATTATAATATAATATTTCTATCACATTGCCATTATTATAATATAATATGCCTTTGCTTTTACTGACTATCAATATTATATTATAACTTTGCATTTTTTCCACCAAGACACAGTACATATGTGCTGCCATCGCCCACACAGAAAATAAAAGCTTTTGGCGTCGCCCAAGGAACTACCCAGCTTCCAGGCTTCGCCCAAGGCGCCTGTCCAATAGTCCTGGCGTCGCCCAAGGTGCCAAGCCAGTCTCCAAAGAACGGAAAACAAGCTACGATGCGAAGCAAGAAAATTTTCTACTCATCCAGATGAAGACGAAGCACGTGCCCACAACCCCTTCCTCTCACAAAAAAATCAGAAACTTGGGGCATGGGGGGCAAATGATGAGCCCGAAATTAACTAGGTCAAGCCCAATAGAAATAAACCGAGAAAGCCCAAAGAAGAGCCCAATCAAAGCTGGGTCAACCCATCGGGAGAAAATCCAAAAAGAACTAAAGAGGTCAACACCCAAAGTTCCAAGGCACCAAGGGAACCAAGAGGCATCTCAAGGATCCCAAGGGGGTGGGCGCCGCCCAAGGGACCCAAGTGGGCGTCGCCCAAGGGTACCCAAGGGGGGCGCCGCCCATGTTGGTCTCCAAGTGGGCGCCACCCATGGCCTCCCTCCTTGGTCCTCTCCTCCCCTCTTTGCTTTTCTTCACCTTGATACTTCAATCCAAGTCCAAGTCCAAGTCACACCAACTCAAGACAAGTCCGAGCTCAAGACGAGGATCAAGGCCAATCCAGCTGGTAGTCCTTCTCCGAAGGAATAGGAGCACGAGGGAGAAAATATCGGGACACGGAGATCTATTCCTACCATGATTGTACTTACCAAAAGAGTGGAAGACCTCTCTCTCACGTCACCGCCTCACCGCCTTACCCTAACTATATAATGTAAGCCCTCTCAACATTGAGGGCATGCCTCCAAAACCCCTACACTCACCCTCATACACACTGCTCTCTCTCTCTCTCACAGAAGCACTGTAACTCCGGTATACACCATCCGGTGACAATTATTCATTAATAAACGACCCAGGCCACCGCTGCCGTTCTCGAGAGTGGACGTAGGTCACCCAGACCGAACCACTATAAATCTCTGTGTTGACTCTATATTTACTGTTTCGCCATTGATTGCTTATTTACTACTCATTAATTGCATCCATACATATACTTGACTGTTGATCTTGCCAAAGACAATTTTGTGCATCATCAACGTCAACTCACTTGCATTTCATTTACAAGAATCAAGTCAAAATATTGAATATGCATTTCATTTTGCAAGAATCAAGTCAAAATATTGAATATGGAACGAATTTAATGCGAATAAAGGTAAGATAAACAAAGCAAGATGTAATGAAAAAACAATGTACGAATGTGGCAGTCAAACACCCAAATGTGACAAAGCATGGAGGACGCAAATAAAGATGTGAAAAGTCATAGATGTAATGAAAACTTACCTCAACGTGGAAGTTCCCCTAATTTTTCCTCACCTACGTCGCACAATCGAACCTTCAATACAACATGAATATAAAAGTAAATCCGCATATATTAAAAAACATATTAAAAAGAGTACAATTTGAAACCCACTTATATTAAAAAGACAAGATCAAGCGTGAAAGATCACCAATTCAAATGTCAAGTTCATCGAGAAAGCATGTTAGAGCACAATTATGAAAATAAATCACTCAATCAACAAAACTACGCAATTTTATAAAAAACAAAGATACAGACATTCGTACATGCTGGAAAACTTGCTGACAACAAAGAAATGTTATTAACATTGTGAAAATTGAACTTATTTACACATTTTATCCATGCAATTAAAGTAAAACCCACAAAAACAGAGACAAAGAGCGATCAGATATGTTCGTCAAAGCGAGAGAAAGACAAATCCAGATATGTTCGTCATCCACAAAAGACAGCCAGATCGTTTGAGAGAGAGAGCACCACCATAACCCCATCCTCTACCAGTAAAAAAAATCAGGGTCAGATCCCTAACCCACCCCTCTGTTTTAGTAGACCCACTAGCGACCCAAGCCACTGCCTGTTAAAATATTTAAAGTAAACTTTTAGTAATTATTTATTTAAATATTTTATTTTTTAGGGATGTATTGAGGATTAATATATTTGAGAATTTCAATATCTAGAACCTTGTAGAACATGCTTGCACCTTCTACCAACATCTAGAACCTTCACTTTTCTACCAATGCTCACCACTAAGTTAGAATTCTTGAATCTTCCAAACCTCCACCTACCTTGAGCTTCTAGACCCTTCTTTAGTCACCTATAAATAGACCTCCCACCAACCCAAATCACCAAGCCAACAAAAACATAAATCACCAACAACAATTACTAGCTTATTCCTACTTTCTCTCTTGTAAGTTTTTGTAAGCTTTCTCTTTTGTAAGCTTTTGATTGTAAGCTGGTAACTTAGATTTCCCCATAATAATAAAGGTCTTTTTCTTCCCTCATTTTTTGGAACTATATTCTAATTTCTTCATTCTTCTTCAACTTCGGTTGTGAGTCTAAGCTAGTGGAAATTTATTTTTTACTATTCTAAAAAAGCAATTTCCGGAATTTGGAATTTGTCTTTCTTCACACTGCCGCCTCCACCAACTATTCAAACATGTTCGTCAAAGAGAGAAAAAAAACCAGATCCTCTCTTCATCGAGAGAGAGAGATGGGCATACCTCCAAATCAGTCCACCTTCGTCGCTTGATGTGAAGTGGCACTCAAGATCAGCCAAGGTTGTGAGAGAGGATCTGCAGATGATACATAGGGTTTCACTCCACTGGTGTATGAAGGTTAAGAAATATTGTACAAACCGGGTTAAAGATAGACCCAAAATTTTGAAGAAGCCTGATCAGTAAAATAGTTTGACCAAAGAATCCAAGAAAAAAGAGATCGGTGACACAAATATGAATTATAACTGAAAAACAGAACATCAAATCGAAAAGGTATACCCACATGAGAACACGAAATAGCCTTTGTAATAGTTAACCAGACAAGTGAAAACCAGAGATAGAACCGTAACAGTAGATTGGAAGACCAAAGATGGAACCGTAACAGTAGATTGAAAAATCAACAGCGGATTATGGGCTATTTACTATATGAAATCATATTCGGAAAACAATTCTTGAAATTAAGAACTAAGGAGAGATTTTGGTGGAATTGCAAGAGGCAGTCAGTGATGATAAAGTGGAAAAAGAAAATGCAGTTGAGGACAATCGGTGATGGCCCTCCGGTGATTGAAGGAGATTTGTGGTGGTATTTGCGGTGGATGATGCAAGGAAGTTAAGGAGGAAGATTGAAGATCTAACAACGATCATGAATCAAAGAAATACACAAAAAAAATAAAAATAAAAACCTAAATCAAGATTTAGAGCAAGAATGGATATCAGAAGTACCTTCTTGATTCTTCGCCTGATGAATGTGCGAGATGATCAGAGATGTTGCAGAGAAGATCGAAGAGAGAAATAGTCCACCGTGTCTGTTTTGACTTGTGATTGCGTAATGTGGGACCCCTTAACTAGTACCTTTGTTTTATTTGCACCTTTAACTATAAATTTTCTTACATTACACCCTAAGTATTAATTTTATTTCATATTATTCCAATAGATAATGAGTGTCGATTTTTTAACGATAAATGCGCATGTGAGTGGTTTGTACTGCTAATAAACAATTGTCTATTGAGCATGTGCAAGGAAAGTTAAGGAACAATGATCATGATTGAATCTAGAAATATATCAAAAAGAATTAATTACATCGGTGGTCCTCAAAATTTACACTTCATCTCAATTTGATCTCCAATGTTATAATTTTATCCTATTGGTCCGTGATTTATTGAATTTATTTTTAAGTGGTCCTACATATAACACTGTCTAAATTTTTATCGATTTTTGCTTATGTGCTTCAAACATGCTCCCAAATGAAGGTTATTTTAGACGATTCATTGTCTACTTGACTTAAAAATTATGACAGTAGTCTCCAAAATATACTCTTCGTCTTATTTTAGTTCCCCAACATTACAGTAGTATCACATTAGTCCCTAAAATATTTTAATATTGGGGGACCAAAATGAGATGAAGAGTATACTTTGGGGACTACTGCTGTGAGTTTTTGAGTTAAGTAGACATCGATTTGGCTAAAATACCCTTAATTTGGGAGCATGTGGGAAGCACATGAGCAAAAATCGTTAAAAATTTAAATGGCATTATACGTGAGGACCACTTAAAAATAAATGGTTAATTGCACTGGATGTCCCCAAAGTATAGAATTTATCTCATTTTAGTCCCTAATGTTTCAATTGCATCATTTTGGTCCCTAAAAGTATTGAATATGTTTCTATATGGTTCTTCCAACAGACAACGTCCAGATTGCTAACGATTTTTTTTTCATAAATTTGTCACGTAATACCTAAATATGAACAAAAAATAATTTTGATAGCTCTTAAACAAAAATTGGATAGCTCTTGACAAAAAAATGTGTAATATGAGTAGCTTTTGACCAAAATTTGAATAGCTCGTGATCAAAACTGTGTAATTTAGCTATTTAACCAAAATTTGAGTATAAATTTGGTCAAGAGTTATCCAAATTATTTTTTTGTCCATATTTAAGTATCACGTGACAAATTTATGATAAAAAATCGATAGCAATCTGGACGTTGTCTGTTTGAGGGACCATATAGAAACATATTCACTACTTCAGGGACCAAAATGATGCAATTGAAACATTGAGGACCAAAGTGAGACAAACCCTATACTTTGGGACCTCCGGTGTAATTAACCCAAAAATAAATTCAATACATTAGGGATCAATGTAATACAATTGTAACATTAAAAACCAAATGAGACGAAATACAAAATTTGAGGACCACCGCTACAATTAATCCTACAAAAAATACCCTAAATTTAGATTTAGAACAAGAACATAAAAGTTCATTTCAATAAGGGTAAATTACGTCGACCTCCCTTGAGGTTTAGTCAAATAACAAGACCCCCTCATATATGGGAAATAACACTGGTCTCCCCTCTAATTTTGTTGTCAGTAACAAATTCCCCTAATCGTTAGCGAATTATTAAGGCGGCGTCAGAAGTTTGCTGATGTAATCAACTTATTTTTTGAAAATACCAATATTGCCCTTATCCAAGTTACATTTGTCTTGCATTAGTAGCCAAACAAACCATATCTACAATATTGATAGCTTAAACATGTTTCCAAACAAATTAGCTCCTTTTGAGCACCCAACCATACCACAAATAACCCACTTTCCACTTGACGTTCTCTTTCTCTCTCATGGGTTCATTGAGACAACCTTTAATCCATCTCCTCCACATCATTCCAATACTGAATACACACCACCACCATAGTTATAGCGACACATGCATGACCAGAGTACATCACGATATTTTGGGGGGTGTTTCACACTTCAAATTGGTTTTATGACTGAAATGGGTTCTGGGTATGAAGGAGTTCATGAGTTTTTTGGTTGGAGGGTTGGGGAAAAATGGAGTGAGATGGTGGTGGGTTTGATTATGTTAGTGGGAGGCAATGGTGGGTGGGAAGTGTGTTGGTGTAGTGTGTGTGCGTGTGTGACAGAGTGGTGGGGGTGTTCCTTGTTGAATAAACATGATGGAGTTGGGGGATATGTATATATACATATATAGAGAGAGAAAGAAAGAAGGATGTTATGAATGAAATTTTTTTGACACAGATTGGTATATATAAGTATGCATTTGTGTCTAGATAGAGAGGGGGAGAAATTAGTTTTTGAGATGCGATTATTGAAGGTGCTGGGAGTTGATGGTGGGAAAGAAAGGGCGGTGGGCAATGATGAGCTTCAGTATGACAGAAAATGGAGAAGAAGACTTTTGAGTGAAAGAGATGGAAGTGTATTATAGTGTTTTACTAATTTTTGTTACACACATGAGACAAACGTTACTGATAGGGGAGGTCAATGTTATTTCCCATACATGAGGAGATCTCGTCGTTATTTGACCAAACCTCAGGAGAAATGGATGTTAATTACCCTTTCAATAATCAATAGTGACGAGCCCAAATCCAAACTAGACTTGAGCCCAATTCATGGGTTAAGCCCAATTCAAAAAATGCAGGCCAGACTTAGCTCATGGTTTGAGTCCAGTCCAAAGGTCAAGAGTCCAGGAAGAGTCAACATATGTGGGAGAGCAATCATCGGGATAGCCATTACTTCAGGATAGTATCCATCCCCAATTATAGCTAGCCTCCCCGATAAGCTAGTATCTTGACCCTCATGTCATTGCCTTAGCTAGGGTTCTCTACCTATAAATTGTAAATCCTTCACACAGAGACGGAAGACTACACCTGGAGCTTACTCTTGCTCGCTCTCGCTCTCTCTCCTACTACCTTGTATTCTCGCATTAATAGAGTTCTCCGGCCACCGTTTGTCACCTTCAGTGCGTAGGTCACCCAGACCCGACCACCCAATCATTGTCTCTCATTATTAATTGCTTCATTAATTGTTTTACACCATACACTCGATTGATTTGATCGTGTATAATCAAATTTGCGCATCATACATGAGGAGATCTCATCGTTATTTGACCAAACCTCAGGAGAAATGGATGTCAATTACCCTTTCAATAATCAATAGTGACGAGCCCAAATCCAAACTAGACTTGAGCCCAATTCATGGGTTAAGCCCAAATCAAAAAAGGCAGGCCAGACTTAGCTCATGGTTTGAGTCCAGTCCAAAGGTCAAGAGTCCAGGAAGAGTCAACGCATGTGGGAGAGCAATCATCGGGATAGCCATTACTTCAGGATAGTATCCATCCCCAATTATAGCTAGCCTCCCCGATAAGCTAGTATCTTGACCCTCATGTCACTGCCTTAGCTAGGGTTCTCTGCCTATAAATTGTAAATCCTTCACACAGAGACGGAAGACTACACCTGGAGCTTACTCTTGCTCGCTCTCGCTCTCTCTCTCTCTCTCTCTCTCTCTCTCCTACTACCTTGTATTCTCGCATTAATAGAGTTCTCCAGCCACCGTTTGTCACCTTCAGTGCATAGGTCACCCAGACCCGACCACCCAATCATTGTCTCTCATTATTAATTGCTTCATTAATTGTTTTACACCATACACTCGAATGATTTGATCGTGTATAATCAAATTTGCGCATCATACATGAGGAGATCTCGTTGTTATTTGACCAAACCTCAAGAGAAATGGATGTTAATTACCCTTTCAATAATCAATAGTGACGAGCCTAAATCCAAACTAGACTTGAGCCCAATTCATGGGTTAAGCCCAAATCAAAAAAGGCAGGCCAGACTTAGCTCATGGTTTGAGTCCAGTCCAAAGGTCAAGAGTCCAGGAAGAGTCAACGCATGTGGGAGAACAATCATCGGGATAGCCATTACTTCAGGATAGTATCCATCCCCAATTGTAGCTAGCCTCCCCGATAAGCTAGTATCTTGACCCTCATGTCACTGCCTTAGCTAGGGTTCTGTACCTATAAATTGTAAACCCTTCACACAGAGACGGAAGACTACAATTGGAGCTTACTCTTGCTCGCTCTCGCTCTCGCTCTCTCTCTCTCTCTCTCTCTCTCTCTCTCTCTCTCTGTTTCTCTCTCGTACTACCTTGTATTCTCGCATTAATAGAGTTCTCTGGCCACCGTTTGTCACCTTCAGTGCGTAGGTCACCCAGACCCGACCACCCAATCATTGTCTCTCATTATTAATTGCTTCATTAATTGTTTTACACTATACACTCGACTGATTTGATCGTGTATAATCAAATTTGCGCATCATCAATTTGGCTTCATCTGTGGGAAATGACTAAGTTTTCTACAACCATCTATTTGTCCCTATTTTCTCCCCTATGGCTATTATAACTAGGTCAACGAATCAACAAGCAGAGGATAGTGATCCAACATGTCGGGATGAGGTCTTGCCTATGCCAGTAGACCCCATTGTTGCGGAAAATCTCGTGGTTGGACAGCAATTACTCGAGACAATGCAGTTGCTAGTAAACCAAAACTAGCAGATTCTCTAGTTGACGCTCGCCATAGGAGGAGTTGTGCCCCAGTCGTAGGAGGGGAAGCGCCACAGCCAGTCCACCCAGGGCGCCAAGGCGCCCCATAGCGTCAGGGTATCCTTTCTCAGTGCCCAGGCACCCCAGCTCATCCTCTTCATGCGTCGGCTCTGTCATCACGCACTAGTGACCCTCATATCAAGAGGACGAGGGGGAAAACCAATACTTGGACCACAAAAGGTATTACAACGATCCTTCAGAAGGCGTCCCAAACCAATGGGATGAAAAATTCAAGGAGGGGTAGAATCAGCTAGGTGATGTCTTCAACGCCATCAAGGCGCGGGCGCCGAAAAACAGTGGATTACCCGGTGAGGTGCACTGACACTCCATTCGTGGCTGATGTGGTCAATTACCCCCTGCCCTCAAAGTTCAAGATGCCCACTATTGAAACTTTTGAAGGTTCAAAAGATCCACTCGACCACCTCGACACTTACAAATCCCTCATGCAACTATATAACGTACTAGATGAGATAATGTGCAGATTCTTCCCTACTACCATCAAGGGATCTGCATGCCAGTGGCTTGCCAAACTCAACCAGCTTCCATCAATTTTTTTGCTGAATTAAGCAAATCATTAGTCTCCCACTTCATAGGGGGACGCCGACATCATAAGCCAACCACCCACTTGCTCAACAGCAAGCAAGATCGGGAGGAAAAATTAAGGAACTACCTCACTCGTTTTAACGAGGAGGTCCTCCAGATCGAAGAGCCAGATGGCAAAGTCACCATGGATACCTTTATTGCAAGCTTGCGTTCATCCAACTTTATGTTTTCAGTCTTGAAGAAACCACCAACAAGTATGCCTGAGTTGTTATCAAGGCCCTAAAAATATATGAACGCTGAAGACGTCACCAAGGCCAGACGAGGTGAGTCCTCCCGCAGAGGGGAGAAGAGAAAGGAACCCCGTGAGGACATGAGAGAAACAGAGAATAAGAAAAAGAGGACAAAGAGTGTTAGTTAAGAACTGCCTCAACCCTGCACCATCGAGGGAGCGACAGGCCTTCACAACACTCAATGCTTCAGTCAAGCATATTTTGCTCCAAATTCAGGATGACCCTACGGTACGCTGGTCGGGAAAAATGAAGTCCGCCCCAAATTGTAGGAACCCAAACAAGTACTGTGGTTTTCATCGCGATCATGACCACGACACTGACGATTGCTTTGAACTCAAGAGGCAGATTGAGGACGTCATACAACGTGGCCAGTTATGGCAATACGTGGCAGACAGAGGTTAGGCCCCAATACCTGGCTGGAACTAGGATGACAGAGAACACCAACAGCCCCAAGGAGAAATCTAGATGATCTCTAGAGGGTTAGGAGGAGGAGGTGACTCAAACTCAGCCAGGAAGGCACACGCCAGGAAAGCCAAATATTCGGACTCTAACGACCCTCACCCATCAAAGAAGCGCATGGAGGAAGAAGGAGAGGTCATCTCATTCTCATATAGAAATCTCGAAGCGATCTAGCATCCCCATGACGATCAGTTGGTGTTGACCATGATGGTAGCCAACTACCAAGTGTGACTCCCCTAAAATCGGGGGTCCTTTGTCAACTCGTTGATCACCCATCAACTCGCGAAATACCTATGGATATCGTATAACTCGATACCACGCTGTTATGCCCCATTTACTACGATCAAGAGTGTAACACCCCAATCCCACCACACTAATAGTATAAAAATAACATTTAGGCAATCCCGTTATTAATAAAATATTATAACTTGACATTTAAAGAAAAACTCATCCTAGAAATATTTATCTTAGGATCATTTTTTTTTTCTTTTTAAAGAACAGTTATATGCGCACGGCACACAGGCCGGCTACCATGTAGAATATACATATCCTAAAAATATTTACAAGTGTTACTTACATGCCAAAACCAAAATATTGACATCTTATACAACCCAAAAAGTGTTATTTTTTTTTTTAAGAAACGGACACGAGCCCTTCCCGACACTCCTAACTGGACTTCTAGCTGTGGCAGTGGACTGCAAGCTTGTGTACCGTTTACCTGAAAAGATTTTCAAGCAAATTTTTCAGTGAGTTCTCATTAATAATTTTAGAGATAGAACAAAGAAAATAATGTGATGTCCTTGCTCATTTATGGAATTTTAATATTCATGTTTCCATATCTTTTTTCGAAACTCTATTTTATTGCGCTACGATTTCACACAGAAATAACCATCTTGCCACTCAGGCAACAAAACACCACACAATAATATTCGTAATTCCATAACTTTTCTCGAAATTCTATTTCATTGCGCTACGGTTTCACATAGAAATAACCGTCTTGCCACTCAGGCAACAAAACACCACACAATAATATTCGTAATTCCATAACTTTTCTCGAAATTCTATTTCATTGCGCTACGGTTTCACACAGAAATAACCGTCTTGCCACCCAGGCAACAAAACACCACACAAGTCTATCATCATATTAGTATACGATCGTCAATCAGACAACTTAACAACATGTATCATTTTCTCAATATTCTAGTTTTTTTTTTTTTGAAACAAATCACATCACATCAAAAATTTAGATTCCGTCACTTAGACGAAATCAGCTTTAACTTATCTCAGACACGAGGATAAACTGGAACACTTGAGTTACTTTTAGTCACGTAGACATCTCAATCGAATAGTTCGCTTTCGTCTCTTTGACGTCTTCACTACGCAAATAAAATACGTCACTTAGACACCCGACGCTTTATCGTCTCAACCATTTGCTTTTTCTTTCCGCTTGTCACACAGACAACTAAACCATAATGTTATAATCTGTCACGAAGACATCTTATTTCCAACGTAACATTAGAACACTTAAGCTATTTATTCACAATAGAACTCATAAGCTAGACAGTCGCATAAAATAAATATTTACATGTAGATAAAACCAAATATTAGCGTACACACGTACCTTGCTGAAAATTTATCGTGTTGATGACTCCTCTGCCGGAGCATTTTGAGCAGCGTTCTTTACGGTGCTCGTCCCTGAACCTGACACCCATTATTTCAAAATCGCATTCGAGTATTAATAAATAATACCGCTTTACTCGAATTGGTTTACACAAAGCAATTTCTTAATTAAATCATGCCCCATTCAATATCTCATCCACATCTAGTAATATCAATTACTCAAACAAATTAAACTAGTAGTTATAATCAATTCGAGTCACATGAAAATAATCCATTCATAGCGAGTAAAATTACCTACTCGAATCCATTACATCCAAAGTAAACATTTCTCATAAAATTATAGTAGCCAAAATATAGTTGAATCTACATAATTTCCCAATAAAATCATAAAATTGTGTGAAAATTTCATACCCATGAATTTCATGAAAATTCAAGAACAATTAATAAAATTTCTAAGTACCCACCACACTTCAATTTCAATTTTTTTTTTCCACAATACTAACTTAATTTACACACCCACATAAATATCAAGATGTAACCTTCATTCATTAATCAAATCTCATACCCAACATCATACATCAATATACAACATCTAAACACATACAAAATATCATCCTTGAAACACATGCAACACTCAAAATGCCTAAATAAAAAAAATAGGATTTCTACATCTTAGAAGAAAGAAAATGAATCATAATTCTTACCTTGTAGCCACACTTTATTTATTTTTTTCTTCTCTTTTCTTTTCTTTCTTTCCTTCTTCTTCCCTTGGTTTTCTTCTTCTTTCCCCTTTTGGTTCTTGATCTAGCCGAAATGTTCAAGGGAAAGAACTTCTTTTTTTTTCTTTCTTTTTTGCATGCAAGACATGCCTTCCATGTCTTGCTAAGTGGAGACTATAATCATGACCCAATATTATACAAATATTATAAATATATTATATGTTATATACATATTTATTATATACATACATATATACAATTATATGTATGTATCCATTTTTTTTCTTTTTGTATACATAGTTATACATACACATGTATATACATATATTCAAATTATTGACAATCTATTAAATTCGTCTCTCGGACCCTTAACCACTCCTTGTATATACTAATACATTTTATTTCATTATTATTATTATTATTATTTTATAACAATAAATTGATGTCACATGCTTGTCACCCGATTAATTTCACATGCGCTAATATACATGAAATAATAAAAGAATATCATATGTCAACATTCTTATTTAATTTTTCGCACTTTAAATAAAACAATTCTCCCTATAATCATTCTTTATAAAATTATCCCTAAATATTAAAATATTCATCGTTCAGGTTTAGGTCTCATATCATTACTCATAATTAAATACTAATCATCAATCCTACGCATGCATGTCATGTGTGAATATACTTATGACAAATATTATATATTGGTCATGCGTGTTCGGGTTTTACAATTTTTCCCTCCTTAGGAATTTCGTCCCCGAAATTTGACTTACCAGTCTGAAACAAGTGAGGATACTTGATTCGCATGCTTTCCTCTGCTTCCCAAGTTGCTCATTCAACTGTTTGATTCCGCCACAATACCTTTACTAATTGTATGACTTTCGTTCGAAGCACTTGATCCCGTCGGTTCAGAATCGTCACAGGTTTCTCCTCATAAGTCAAATTATTTCCCAGTTCCACCGGCACCGTTGTTAGAATGTGAGAGGGATCGGTTACATATTTTCGAAGCATTGACACATGAAACACATCATGTAATCGAGACAAATTTGCCAGTAATGCTAAACGATATGCGACAGCTCCAACCTTTTCAAGTATCTTAAATGGCCCGACGTACCTTGGACTTAATTTCCCTTTCTTCCCAAACCGCATAACCCCTTTCCACGGTGAAACTCGCAAAAATACTTGATCACCAACATAAAATTCCAGATCTCGTCTCCTATTGTCTGCATAACTTTTTTGTCAACTTTGAGCGGTTTTTAATCGCTCTTGTATCACTTTCACCTTGTCCACCGTTACCTGCACTAATTCTAGACCAAATATCTTTCGTTCCCCCACCTCGGTCCAACATACTGGCGTTCTACAACGTCGTCCATATAGTGCTTCATAAGGAGACATGCCTATGCTAGATTGAAAACTATTATTATAGGCAAATTCAATCAAAGGTAAGTGATCATCCCAGTTACCCCTGAACTCCATTACACAAGCTCTCAACATGTCTTCTAAAATTTGGATCACCCTTTCTGATTGTCCATCCGTTTGAGGATGGAAAGCTGAACTAAGCTTTAGTGTGGTACCTAGAGCTTGTTGTAAACTTGGCTAGAACCGTGAAGTAAACCTTGGATCTCTATCTGCCACAATTGACACCGGTGCTCCATGTAAACGCACGATTTCATCCACATACAATTTAGCATATTTCTCCAAAGGAAAGTTTGTTTTTACCGCGAGGAAATGAGCAGACTTGGTTAAACGATCAACTATTACCCAAATGGAATCATGTCCCTTCTGGGTCCGGGGCAAACCCACCACAAAATCCATCGTGATATGCTCCCACTTCCATTCTGGAATAGGGAGTGGTTGAAGTAGTCCCGCAGGTCGTTGATGCTCCGCCTTTACTTGTTGACATACCAAGCATTTAGACACAAACTCCGCTATTTCCCGTTTCATTCCCATCCACCAATAATATTCCCGAATGTCACGATACATCTTGGTGCTCCCTGGGTGCATAGCGTAGGCAGAATTGTGTGCCTCCTCCAAAATCATACGCTTAAGGTCCAAGTCGTTGGGTACGTAAAGACGATTTCTAAACATCAACATATCATCTTTTCGCACTTTAAAATCAGTTTGACGCCCACTTCCAATCTCCTCCCTCATCTTCTTCGTAAATGAATCCTGTAGTTGTGCATCCCGGATCTGATCTTCGAATATCGTTCTAACTTTAATTTGCCCCATTACTACATCATCTCCCAACAATTGAAATTCCACACCTAAAGCCCTTAGCTCTACCAAGGCATTCACCCGCGCACATTGCACACATGATAACAATTCCGATGATTTACGACTCAGCACGTCTGCCACTACATTTGCCTTCCCTGGATGATAATGAATAGTGCAATCATAATCCTTCAATAACTCTGTCCATCGCCTCTGTCTTAAATTCAACTCCTTTTGCGTGAACAAGTACTTTAAGCTTTGATGATCAGTATAAATTTCACAAGTCTCTCCGTATAGGTAATGTCTCCACAATTTCAAGGCAAACACAATTGCAGCCAACTCCAAATCATGGGTAGGGTAATTACGCTCGTGAGTTTTTAATTGTCGAGAAGCGTAGGCGATCACCCTCCCATCTTGCATTAATACACAACCCAACCCCTGATGTGAGGCATCACTGTAAACTACAAAATTCCCGCCTTCTTTTGGAATGGTTAAAATAGGTGCAGAAACCAACCTTATTTTCAACTCTTGGAAACTTTGTTCACACTTATCATCCCATTGAAATTTAACATCCTTTCCAGTGAGACGGGTCAACGGCATCGCAATTGATGAAAATCCTTGAATGAATCGACGATAGTAACCTGCTAACCCCAAGAAACTTCTTACTTCCGTTACATTCCTTGGTTGCTCCCATTTTATCACGGCCTCAATTTTCTTTGGATCCACTTGAATTCCATCTTTTGACACCACATGTCCAAGAAATACCACGCTATCCATCCAAAATTCACATTTGCTAAATTTGGCATACAGTTGTTTTTCCCTTAAAGTTTGTAAAAAAATTCACAAATGTTGCTCATGTTCTACTTCATTATGAGAATACACCAAAATATCATCTATAAACACAATTACAAATGAATCAAGGTAGGGTTGAAACACCCTATGCATCAAATCCATAAAAGCGGCCGGAGCATTTGTTAATCCAAACGGCATAACTAGGAATTCATAGTGCCCGTACCTAGTTCGAAATGCCATCTTTGGTACATCATTTGTCTTTACCCTTAACTGGTGATATCTTGATCTTAAATCAATTTTGGAATAGACTTTTGCTGCCTGCAATTGATCAAACAAATCATCTATTCGTGGCAATGGGTATTTATTGCGAATAGTCACCTTATTAAGTTGTCGATAATCAATACATAGCCGCATAGTACCATCCTTCTTTTTCACAAATAGCACTGGCGCTCCCCATGATGAAGTACTCGGTTGAATAAAACCCCGATTCAATAAATCTTGTAACTGTTCCTTCAACTCTTTCAACTCAGCTGGTGCCATTCGATATGGGGCGATTGATATGGGTGCAGTTCCGGGTAGTAATTCTATCACAAATTCTACTTCCCGATCAGGTGGCAACCCAGGTAATTCATCCGGAAAAACATCAAGGAAGTCTTTCACTACTGGTACCTTTGTTGGTTCAGCTTTATCCTCACCCACACTCCTCACATATGCCAAATAACCTTGGCATCCCTTCTTAAGCAACCTTTGAGCTTTGATTGCTGATATAAGACAATTTGGAGTTACTTTCCGTTCACCTTGGAATTTAAATTCGGTGTCGCCAGGTGGTTGAAAAGTAACCTCCTTTTTATAACAGTCAACCGAGGCATGATAGGCCGATAGTCAATCCATCCCCAAAATCACATCAAAGTCACACATATCGAGTGGAAGTAAATCCACAAATAATTCTCGTGTGTCAATTCGAATTATGCAAGCCTTATACACAGTGCTAACTACCACTACCTCACCCACCGGGGTTGCTATGGATAAATGATAATTCAAATGTGTGGGAGGGTGTTTCCAATACTTACTATAGGTGTGTGCAACAAAAGAGTGTGTAGATCCGGGATCAATTAAAATTTGAGCATTTTTACCTAATACAGAAATTGTACCTGTAACCACATTGGGCGACGCATAGGCATCCTGTTGTGTCATAGTAAAAACCCGTCCCTGAGTCCCGGTAGTACCAACAGACCCCTTACCTGCACCTTGCATCCCTGTCGATGTTGATGTATTTCTTCTCCCCAGATTTACACTACCCACTGAAGGTGACATGACAGATTTGGTTGGACATTCACGTGCAAAGTGCCCCACTTGCCCACACTCATAACATCGTCGAGCTCCACTAGCTGATCCTGTTTGACAATTCCGAGCGATGTGACCTTCCACTCCACATTTAAAACAAGTAACATTAGTGTCTCGTCCACTCGATTGTCCCCTGCCCTGAAATCCTGTCGGGGGTTTAAAGGAAGTATAACCCCGTGAACCCCTAGATTTATGGGAATTTCTAACACCTCCTGTTTGTGAGAACTTCGATCCTTGCCCTTTCTGTCCCGAAGTCTGACCCCCAGATAGAGATCCCATACCCTGAACAGTGTCAAACTTCCTCCTCTTGAATTGCTCCCGTCATCCCTCTGATTCTTTTACATCTTTCTCAACAACCAAAGCTTTATTAACCAAGGTCACATAACGAGTTAACTCAAAAGCCGAAAGTCGACTCCGTATGGGGTAAGCTAATCCCCACTGAAACTTCTTGCATAGAGCTTCATCAGTTTGAACAAAAGCCTTTGCAAAACGTGACAATGTAGTGAATTGCTTTTCATACTCTGCCACCGACATCCTGCCTTGAGTCAGAGTCATAAATGCTACCTCCTGCTCGTACCAATAAGACTCAGGAAAATACTTGTCATTAAACACTTTCACAAATTGATCCCAAGTAATAGGCAGTGGTGCTGGAGCCACATTACCGGCTACTTGACCTTCAACTCCTACTACCGGTGCAACCAACAGTCGTCTGGCAGCCTCCCACCAAAATCGTGCTTCCTCCTTAAGCATAAAAGATGCAAGTGTCACTCGTTGGTCATCATAGAGTTGCATAACTTCAAAAATTGATTCCATTCGTTTCAGCCAATCCTCCGCCTCCGATGGATTAATTGTCCCTGCAAACATCGGAGGATCCAGTTTCATAAACCTCTCATGAACCGTACCTCGCGGTTCCCCAAGGGGTACATGTGGTCTTGCCCTAGTGGCTGCTTGAATCTCTGTTTGCAATTCCACAATCTGATTTGTTGATGCCGCCACCTGCACTATCACTTCCAACGCCCTCTGAATCATATCAGGTTGATTATGTTCACCTTCCCCGCCCTCCTGTTGTTGTCCCTCCCTTGCCTCTGCCACAACAGGAGCGTGAGAACCTTCAGCTTCCCCTTGATTTTGACCCTCAGGAGGATCCATTATGCTTTCAACCATTTAACTGTAATCCACAACGTAAACAAATACACATGTACTTAGCATTAGCACCTTAACCCATCTCTACTCACTCACTGACTCAAACAACTTAACCAGTCCACTGACGACCTAGACATTCATGTCTACAGAACCTATAAACCTAGGCTCTGATACCAAAAATTGTAACACCCCAATCCCACTACACTATTAGTATAAAAATAACATTTAGGTAATCCCGTTATTAATAAAATATTATAACTTGACATTTAAAGAAAAACTCATCCTAGAAATATTTATCTTAGGATCATATTTTTTTTTTCTTTTTAAAGAACAGTTACATGCGCACGGCACACAGGCCGACTACCATGTAGAATATACATATCCTAAAAATATTTACAAGTGTTACTTACATGCCAAAACCAAAATATTGACATCTTATACAACCCAAAAAGTGTTATTTTTTTTTTTAAGAAACGGACACGAGCCCTTCCCGACACTCCTAACTGGACTTCTAGCTGCGGCAGTGGACTGCAAGCTTGTGTACCGTTTACCTGAAAAGATTTTCAAGCAAATTTTTCAGTGAGTTCTCATTAATAATTTCAGAGATAGAACAAAGAAAATAATGTGATGTCCTTGCTCATTTATGGAATTTTAATATTCATGTTTCCATATCTTTTTTCGAAACTCTATTTTATTGCGCTACGATTTCACACAGAAATAACCATCTTGCCACTCAGGCAACAAAACACCACACAATAATATTCGTAATTCCATAACTTTTCTCGAAATTCTATTTCATTGCGCTACGATTTCACACAGAAAGAACCGTCTTGCCACTCAGGCAACAAAACACCACACAATAATATTCGTAATTCCATAACTTTTCTCGAAATTCTATTTCTTTGCGCTAGGGTTTCACATAGAAATAACCGTCTTGCCACCCAGGCAACAAAACACCACACAAGTCTATCATCATATCAGTATACGATCGTCACTCAGACAACTTAACAACATGTATCATTTTCTCAATATTCTAGTTTTTTTTTTTTTGAAACAAATCACATCACATCAAAAATTTAGATTCCGTCACTTAGACGAAATCAGCTTTAACTTATCTCAGGCACGAGGATAAACTGGAACACTTGAGTTACTTTTAGTCACGTAGACATCTCAATCTAATAGTTCGCTTTCGTCTCTTTGACGTCTTCACTACGCAAATAAAATACGTCACTTAGACACCCGACGCTTTATCGTCTCAACCATTTGCTTTTTCTTTCCGCTTGTCACACAGACGACCAAACCATAATGTTATAATCTGTCACGAAGACATCTTATTTCCAACGTAACATTAGAACACTTAAGCTATTTATTCACAATAGAACTCATAAGCTAGACAGTCGCATAAAATAAATATTTACATGTAGATAAAACCAAATATTAGCGTACACACGTACCTTGCTAAAAATTTATCGTGTTGATGACTCCTCTGCCGGAGCATTTTGAGCAGCGTTCTTTACGGTGCTCGTCCCTAAACCTGACACCCATTATTTCAAAATCGCATTCGAGTATTAATAAATAATACCGCTTTACTCGAATTGGTTTACACAAAGCAATTTCTTAATTAAATCATGCCCCATTCAATATCTCATCCACATCTAGTAATATCAATTACTCAAACAAATTAAACTAGTAGTTATAATCAATTCGAGTCACATGAAAATAATCCATTCATAGCAAGTAAGATTACCTACTCGAATCCATTACATCCAAAGTAAACATTTCTCATAAAATTATAGTAGCCAAAATATAGTTGAATCTACATAATTTCCCAATAAAATCATAAAATTGTGTGAAAATTTCATACCCATGAATTTCATGAAAATTCAAGAACAATTAACAAAATTTCTAATACCCACCACATTTCAATTTCAAATTTTTTTTTTCCACAATACTAACTTAATTTACACACCCACATAAATATCAAGATGTAACCTTCATTCATTAATCAAATCTCATACCCAACATCATACATCAATATACAACATCTAAGCACATACAAAATATCATCCTTGAAACACATGCAACACTCAAAATGCCTAAATAAAAAAAAATAGGATTTCTACATCTTAGAAGAAAGAAAATGAATCATAATTCTTACCTTGTAGCCACACTTTATTTATTTTTTTCTTCTCTTTTCTTTTCTTTCTTTCCTTCTTCTTCCCTTGGTTTTCTTCTTCTTTCCCCTTTTGGTTCTTGATCTAGCCGAAATGTTCAAGGGAAAGAACTTCTTTTTTTTTCTTTCTTTTTTGCATGCAAGACATGCCTTCCATGTCTTGCTAAGTGGAGACTATAATCATGACCCAATATTATATATATATTATAAATATATTATATGTTATATACATATTTATTATATACATACATATATACAATTATATGTATGTATCCATTTTTTTTCTTTTTGTATACATAGTTATACATACACATGTATATACATATATTCAAATTATTGACAATCTATTAAATTCGTCTCTCGGACCCTTAACCACTCCTTGTATATACTAATACATTTTATTTCATTATTATTATTATTATTATTATTATTATTTTATAACAATAAATTGATGTCACATGCTTGTCACCCGATTAATTTCACATGCGCTAATATACATGAAATAATAAAAGAATATCACATGTCAACATTCTTATTTAATTTTTCACACTTTAAATAAAACAATTCTCCCTATAATCATTCTTTATAAAATTATCCCTAAATATTAAAATATTCATCGTTCAGGTTTAGGTCTCATATCATTACTCATAATTAAATACTAATCATCAATCCTACGCATGCATGTCATGTGTGAATATACTTATGACAAATATTATATATTGGTCATGCGTGTTCGGGTTTTACAAAGAGAATGAGGGGAAAACCAATACTTGGACCACGAAAGGTATTATAACGATCCTTCAGAAGGCGTCCCAAACCAATGGGACGAAAAATGCAAGGAGGTGTAGAATCAGCTAGGCGACATCTTCAACGCCATCAAGGTGCGGCCGCCGGAAAACAGTGGATTACCCGATGAGGTGCACTGACACTCCATTCGCTACTGATGTAGTCGATTACCCCTACCCTCAAAGTTCAAGATGCCCACTACAGAAACTTTTGATGGTTCAAAAGATCCACTCGACCACCTCGACACTTACAAATCCCTCATGCAACTATATAACGTACCAGATGAGATAATGTGCAGAGTCTTCCTTACTACCATCAAGGGATCTACATGCCAGTGGTTTGCCAAACTCAACCAGCTTCCATCAATTCTTTTGTTGAATTAAGCAAATCATTCGTCTCCCACTTCATAGGGGGACGCCGACATCATAAGTCAGCCACCCACTTGCTCAACATCAAGCAAGATTGGGAGGAAAAATTAAGGAACTACCTATCTCGTTTTAATGAGGAGGCCCTCCAGATCGAAGAGCCAGATGATCATGGATACCTTTATCGCAAGTTTGTGTTCATCTAACTTTATGTTTTCAGTCTTGAAGAAACCACCAACAAGTATGCCTGAGTTGTTATCAAGGACCTAAAAATATATGAAAGCTGAAGACGTCACCAAGGCCAGGCGAGGTGAGTCCTCCCGCAGAGGGGAGAAGAGAAAGGGACCACGTGAGGACATGAGAGAAACAGAGAATAAGAAAAAAAGGCTAGAGAATGTTAGTTAAGAACCGCCTCGACCCTGCACCTTTGAGGGATCGACAGGCCTTCACAACACTCAACGCTTTAGTCAAGCATATTTTGCTCCAAATTCAGGATGACCCTGCGGTACGCTGGTCGGGAAAAATGAAGTCCGCCCCAAATCGTAGGAACCCAAACAAGTACTGTCGTTTTCATTGCGACCATGGCCACGACACTAACGACTGCTTTGAACTCAAGAGGCAAGTTGAGGACCTCATACAGCGTGACCAGTTATGGAAATACGTGTCATACAGAGGTCAGGCCCCACCACCTGGATGGAACCAGGATGACAAAGAACACCAACAGCCCCTAGGAGAAATCCAGATGATCTCCGAAGGGTTAGGAGGAGGAGGTGACTCAAACTCAGCCAGAAGGGCATGCGTCAAGAAAGCCAGATATTCGGAGTCTGACGACCCTCGCCCATCAAAGACGCACATGTAGGAAGAAGGAGAGGTCATCTCATTCTCAGATAGAAATCTCGAAGCGATCCAGCATCCCCATGACTATCCGTTGGTACTGACCATGATGATAGCCAATTACCAAGTCTTACTCCCCTAAAATCGGGGGTCATTTGTCAACTCGTTGATCATCCATCAACTCGCGAAATACCCGTGGATACCGTGTAACTCGATACCACGCCGTTATGCCCCATTTACCAGGATCAATAGAACAAGCGGGAAAACCAATACTTGGACCGCGAAAGGTATTATAACAATCATTCAGAAGGTGTCCCAAACCAATGAAACGAAAAAATCAAGGAGGTGTAGAATCAGCTAGGTGACGTCTTCAACGTCATCCAGGCGCGGGCGCTAGAAAACAGTGGATTACTCGATGAGGTGCACTGACACTCCATTCATGGCTGATGTGGTCGATTACCCCCTGCCCTCAAAGTTCAAGATGCCCCTATAGAAACTTTTGACAGTTCAAAAGATCCACTTGACCACATTGACACTTACAAATCCCTCATGTAACTATATAACGTACTAGATGAGATAATGCACAAAGTCTTCCCTACTACTATCAAGGGATCTACATGCCAGTGGTTTGCCAAACTCAACCAGCTTCCATCAATTCTTTTGCTGAATTAAGCAAATCATTCGTCTCCCACTTCATAGGGAGACACCGACATCATAAGCCAGCCAGCCACCCACCCACTTGCTCAGCATCAAGCAAGATCGGGAGGAAAACGTAAGGAACTACCTCACTCATTTTAACGAGGAGGCCCTCCAGATCGAAGAGCTAGATGACAAAGTCACCATGGATACCTTTATCGCAAGCCTGCGTTCATCCAACTTTATGTTTTCAGTCTTGAAGAAACCTCCAACAAGTACACCTGAGTTGTTATCAAGGGCCTAAAAATATATGACCGCTAAAGACGTCACCAAGGCCAGACGAGGCCAGTCCTCTCGTGGAGGGGAGAAGAGAAAGGAACCCCGTGAGGACATGAGAAACATAGAATATGAAAAAGAGGACAGAGAGTGTTAGTTAAGAACCGCCTCGACCTGCACCTTTGATTGAGCTACAGGCCTTCACAACGTTCAACGCTCCAGTCAAGTATATTTTGCTCCAAATTCAAGATGACCCTGGTACGCTGGTCGGGAAAATGAAGTCCGCCTCAAATCATAGGAACCCGAACAAGTACTGTCGTTTTCATCGCGATCATGGCCACGACACTGACGACTGCTTTGAACTCAAGAGGCAGATTGAGGACCTCATACAGCGTGGCCAGTTATGGCAATATATGGCAGACAGAGGTCAGGCCCCACCACCTGGGCGGAACCAGGATGATAAAGAACACCAACAACCCCTTTGGAGAAATCCAGATGATCTCCGGAGGGTTAGGAAGATGAGGTGACTCAAACTCAGCCAGGAAGGCACACGCCAGGAAAGCCAGATATTCGGAATTTGACGACCCTCGCCCATCAAAGACGCACATGCAGGAAGAAAGAGAGGTCATCTCATTCTCAGATAGAAATCTCGAAGAGATCCAGCATCCCCATGACGATCCGTTTGTGTTGACCATAATGGTAGCCAACTACTAAGTGTGACTCCCCTAAAACCAGGGGTTTTTTGTCAACTTGTTGATCACCCATCAATCCGCAAAATATTCGTGGATACCGTGTAACTCGATACCACGCCGTTATGCCCCATTTACTAGGATCCATAACTTAACAAAATTCGGGCAGAGTCTCATTTGTACGGGGAACTCTACTCAAAACACAACATGTGCAATCATATAACATTGACCACACCGGATTCATTTATCCATACTCATATAACAACATGCAATTTTACATTAAACATAGTCCATATGAATTCAATTATAATATTTTACATACATTACATGCCCAAAAACTAATTTACATCTTAGTTTTACAAAAGCATAGTTTAAAAAGCCACATTTCGGCTTTTCTTCATCAATGAGGGCCCAAATGAGAGCCGTCCACCGGCGCATGTCCCGCACCTGAAATGTTGTCCCCATAAAGGGTGAGCCACGCTCAATAAAGTATCTCCTAAAGAGGCTACTCCCCAACCTAGATGCATATGAAATGTTCACATGCAAATCACAATGGAATCCTCTATGCCATGTCATGATATGAGATGAGACACACACATACAACTCAACCCGAGCCTTTACCAGCTCTCATATCCCATGCAATGCCATGTGTATGAATCCGGACATTTCAAGCTCTCGCCATTGGTGTTACAGATCTAATGAACTTTTTAAAAACAAGCCATGTGTCTTTGTTAGGTATTCGAATTTTGGAATCTCACCGCCGGTTCCGTACACCGTTACACTTTTTTGGACTTGCACCGGCGGAAGTGTACAAACCAGTAACCGGGTCTTGCACCCGAGGGAGTATCTAGTCATTCTTGCTATACCTGACACAAGTTTTTTTTATGTAACCGTGCAACTCAGCCGGACCTAAGTCCAACCTTCCCGAGTCCACGCCTCAACCGACAAGAATGGTGCTTAATTCAAAAACATGCACACACCCACACTCATGTCAAATGCCTACGAATGTGATGTTACCCCTGCATATGCAATGTAAATATACAATTGCAATTCTCAATATGTCATGAGCACATTATGAACAATTTAATATCCCACAACCTTTGTCATGATAAATTACATCATAAGCATATAACCACCATAAATAACCTCAATATCAATATATCAAATGCATATACCAACATCAACTCCCAAGTATGCTATAACGCAATCAATGTAAATAACACACTTAATCCACATAGGCATTTCATCAAACACCTTCAAGGCATAAATGTAAACACATAACATGCCCAATCAATACATTTCTCAAGAAATCACAAACAAGTAATTTCTAAGTACCCAATTCATGCTACAATTGATTTTAATTATTCTCAATACCCAAACATGTTATAACATTTTCAATGAAACCAACATGCTACATCAACATAGGCATTTTATCAAACACCTTCAAGGCACCAAATCATGTAACACACAATCATGCCCAATTATCACATTTTTCATGAATTTACCAAACAAGCAAATTCTACAAACTCAATTAATGCAAGATTGGTTTAGCATATTTCTTTACCCATTTCTCATAATCTAGTTACACTAGGAGTATATCAAATAAGAGAATTCATCTCAAGTCATGCTACCCATATCATATGGAACCCTATGTTGAAAATAAACCTAATTAGGAAAAGAATCCTACCTCTTGAAGAGTAAAACAATGGTAGAAAACTCCTAAGACCCGAAACAAACTTTAATCCTTGCTTTCTCAAAAATCTCATTTTTTGTTCTTCGTCAAAACCTTCGATTTTTAATACGTAGGGTAGCCCTCGTCGTGTAGATGAACTTTGGTTCTTGACCCGAAAAATTTCGACCAACGTAGAGCCGTAGATCGAAGAGAGAAGTTGGAGAATCCTCTCTTTTCCCTCTCTTCCTCTTTAATTTAAAAAATCTGATGGGTATGGGGAGAAAATCTGATTTTCTCCCCTATTTATACCCCTTAGATGCTTGACCCTCGTTTCACCACACGTCCTCCATTCCCGTGTCCGATTTCGTCCCGAAATAATTAAATTTTGTCTCGGTTCAAGTTCAAAATATTTTTATTTGAACTAGTTTTAAATTATTTTTTAATTTTCAAAATTTAATTTCACGTCTCGTTTTTAGGTCACGTGACACCCGATCGCCTCGTAAAATACAAAAAATATGTCTGTCTCAGAATTCAACGAAAATTGACTGGGTAACTAGATTTTGCGAGACGAATTCAACGGTGAGGTCCGTTTCGTCATCCGAGTTCCAGAAAAATTTGGATTTTCAACCCGTACTGTAGTGGCTAATTACTGTTTTGCCATTTTTCATAAAAATTCAAATTTACCTGGGTTTTACAAACAAGTGAAGAGGATCCTAGTAAATAGCGGCAGCTCTGCTGATATCCTATTCGCACCAGCCTATGACAACCTCTATCTTGGCAGGGGAGACTACAACCTATTAGGACGCCCCTCATCAAATTTTCAGGGGAAAAGGCATACCCCTTGCGCTTCATTACCCTACCAGTCACAGCAGGAACATCACCAACAAGCTCAATCATCATGGTGAACTTCATAGTGTTGGATTGCCCGTCTGCCTTTAACATCATCCTACACCCTAAGGGCAATGCTGTCTACATATTACCTCATTCTCCGTTTCCTGACTCCATATGGAATTGGACAAATCAGAGGAGACTAAGTTGCTGCTAGGGAGTGCTATGTGGCCTCCATGAGGACCAAAAAACCTCAAAAGGCCCTACAGGTGAAAGTACTCAACCCTAGGGATGACAGCACACAAGAAAGAGGAGAGCTAACAAAAGAACTCGAATCGATAGTGTTGGACAAAAACTATTCAGACTGAAGAATCTATATTGACTCATCGCTTCCCTAAAATCGAGCCAACTAACTCGTTAATTTCCTCAGACGGAACATGGACGTCTTCACCTGGTCCCATGAAAATTTCGAGGGCATTGACCCTGAGGTCGACATCCGTATGCTCAATGTGGATCCTAGACACAAGCTCGTTTGCCAAAAGTTGAGAAGTATTGGTACTGAAAGAGTCCAAGCCATGGAAAAGGAAGTGGGGAAGCTACTAACATATGGGTCGGTGAGAGAGTAGCCTACCCAGTTTGGCTATCAATTGTAGTGATGGTAACAGAGGCCAGTGGAAAGTGGCACCTTTGCATGGACTTCACCGAGCTCAACAAAAACTTGTTCCAAAGACAGCTACCCTTTACCGCGCATCGACATCCTCATTGATGCCATTGTTGGTCACGAGTTGCTTAGTTTTCTGGATGCTTACTCTGGATATAACCAGATTAGCATGTTTCCTTGAGATCAAGAGAAGACATATTTTATCACCTCGAAAGGAACCTACTGCTATAGAGTCATGCCCTTTGCACTCAAGAACGCTGGAGCCACGTACCAGTGCCTTGTAAATAAAATGTTCGCGACACAGATCAGAAAGACCATGGAGGTGTATATAAACAATATGCTGGTGAAGAGCTTGGTCACAACAGACCATAAAACACACTTACATGAGACCTTCGATGTCCTGAGGGCTTATTAGATGTAGCTAAATCTTGAGAAGTGCGCCTTCGGCGTAGGCTCAGAAAAATTCCTAAGCTTCATGGTCAACAAGAGGGGCATCGAGACTAACCCAGATAAGATCAAAGCTATCCTGGACATGAGGTCCCCAACTACTTTGAAGAAGGTCTAGCACCTTAACGAAAGGATAGCAACCCTCAACATATTCGTCTCAAAGTTAGTAGATAAATGTCTACCTTTCTTTAAAATTCTCCGGAAAGCTTTTAAATGGGGATTAGATGCAAAAGAGGCATTCCAAAAGTTGAAGGCCTATCTTGCAGATACCTTTACCTTTACTTGACTGCCTCGCCCTCCGTTGTGAGTTTCATCCTTGTTAAGGAGGAAAGAAGAATTCCAAGGCCCGTTTATTATGTGAGTAGGGCTTATCGAGGAGCATATGTAAGGTACTTTGGGTTAGAAAAGCTAGCCCTCACACTAGTCACTACAGTTATGCTCCTATGGGACTATTTTCAGAGCCACGTCATCATGGTCATCACAGATCAACCACTTAGAGGAATCTTGGGAAAGTTAGATGTGTCTGGAAGGCTCCTTAAATGGGCTGTCGAATTGAGCGAGTTGGACGTATAGTATAAAACGAGAGTAGCCATCAAGGCACAAGCATTAGCAGATTTTGTGGATGAATTCTCACCAATAGAGAAAGGAGGCTCCCAAAAAGAAGTGCCCAGTGCCCCTACACTCACCTGCTCTTTGAATAGTGCCTGAACACCCTCATACATCAAGGCCAAACGCCACCCCCGGGGTGCCTAGCACCTTGGAACTAGCGCCCCAAGCCCGAGGCACCCAAGTCTCAGGCACCTAGTCTTCTAGGGTCGTCAATATCGAACTCCCCCCTTGACAGCACCTCAGCCTAGTGCCCTCCTACTTGACTACACTCTGGCGTTTGAGTGGGCGTCTCCAACTATCGAGCCCTATGCACCCACCGATGCAGTGGCATGTTGGAAGCTATATTCGTAGATGGTTCTTCTACTAGTGAAGGGTGTGGAACAGGGCTGGTACTTATCGGTCCCATGACACTTCACTCAAATACGCTGTTTCACTCTATTTTACGGCATCTAACAATTAGGCAGAATATGAGGCCCTCATCTCAGGCCTGAAGCTCGCAATTGAAATGGAGGCCCTCCACCTCATGGTCTATAGTGACTCCCAGCTGATAGTCAACCAAGTGAAGGGGAAAAGATACAAGAGTATCTATCAGTGGTACAAACTTTGCTGAAAAAGTTCCACCACTTCCAGATTCAACACATGCCCAGAGAGGATAACGCCATGACAGATGCCCTCACCAACTTCGCATCTGCAGATATTCCTACAGGCCTCGCACTTTTAGGTCACCAATTTGAGCTGGCCGACTCAAAGCAGATGAGGACAACGTCAAATGCACATCCTCTAATGCCAACCAGATGATACCCATCCGAGCATATCTAGAAGAAGACACTCTCCCAGACAACCCGGTAGAAGCCAAGAAATTGAGACTAAGGGCGTCAAGGTATGTCATCTTGCGAGACACCCTCTACAAGAGGAGTTACTCACTGCCGCTACTCCTTTGCCTCTTCCCTGAGGAATCCGACTATGCTATAAGGGAGATCCACGAGGGAATATGTGAAAACCACGCTGGAGGGCGCTCACTAGCTCACAAGTCAGTGAGACAGGGCTATTAATGGCATAAGATGATTAGAGACGCCCGAGAATTTGTAAAAAAGTGTGACAGATGTTAACGCTTCGCAACTATGCCAAGACAACCGCCAGAAGAATTAATCACGAGCCCTTGACCTTTCTCCAAATAGGGAATTGACATCCTAGGCGCCCTACCCATAAGCCGTGGCCAATGCAAGTTTGTGGTGGTAGCCATTGATTACTTCACAAAGTGGGCGGAAGCTGAGTCCTTAGCCAGAATAACATATCAGAAAGTGAAGGACTTCATCTGGAAGAACATTGTGTGCCATTTTGGAGTACTTCATGCTATAGTGAGCGACAACACTAAGAAATTTGACAACAAACTCCTCAATGGTTTATGTGTCGATTTACAGATCAAGCACCCTACTCCAGTCTAACCCACCCCAGGCGAATGGGCAGGCAGAGGTCACCATCGAGACAATCTTGCATAACCTGAAGACTAGATTGAAAAGCGCCAAAGGGCGATGGGTGGACGAGCTTCTCGTAGTACTGTGGCCCCACAGGATAAAGCCAAGGAGCCCCACTAGTGAAACCCCTTTCTCCCTAGCCTACGGGACAGAAGTTGTTATACCAGTTGAGATCGGGGTATACTCCTTGAGGGTTCAACACCACCACACAACCACCAACGAAGAAGGCCTTCGCCTCAACCTCGACTTGATAGAGGAGGAAAGAGAAATGGCTATGGTCAGGGATGCGGAATACAAATGCCACATGACCAAATACTACAACTCGAGGGTGAAGCCTTGCTCCTTCTTGCCTGGAGACCTAGTTCCCAAAAAAGTAATCCTATCTACCAAGGACTCATAAGAAGAGAAGCTAGGATTAATTGGGAAGGACCCTACGCCGTGACAAAAGTTGTAAGGTCAGACACCTATGGAATTCAAAACTCTGAAGGTAAAGTATTGGCTCATCCATGGAGCACCGAACACCTGAAGAGGTACTATCAGTAGCAAGAAAAAAATCAATGAATCTCACTACTTAGTCATAGCATTTGTTAGTTTAGCTAGCTTACTTACTCTGTTATCTATCACTTAAGTTATGAAATAAAATTTTGCAAAAGTTATTTTGTCTAGATTGCCTTTTTTTTTTTTTTTCATTCCATAGAAGTTTGTAAACAACTTACAAAAGTCAGAGCATGATTTGACACAAAAAGATAGACAAGAAAAGATAAAAACCGTTATACACCCAACGACCGCTCATTGCTCCCTGATCCACTCTCATCAAAACTCTCTCCATCACCACCTGTCCCTAGTGCCTCATATGGGATGAAACCGGAGAAGTCAATGTCAGGAAAAGCCGCTAAGGACTTCCCCCTGAACTCCTCATAACCATCAATAAAAGCACATGTAGGGTTACATTTCAGATCATGAACGACCCTCGCTATAGTCTTCCTCTTCATCTTCATCTCAATGGAATGAGTCTCTGCCCTGGTGGCCCTCTCGCGATACCCGCAAATCTGCCTCAGCCACGACATCCCTCTCTCGAGCTATGCGTAGCTCTGCCTCAGCTCTTGCGACCTTCTCGCGGGCCACTCTTAGCTCTGTCTCTACTCTCGTGTAGGCAGTCTCTCTGTCAATCTCCACCTGGGTAGCTTTCTCGCGGGATGCTGAAAGCTCTGCCTCAAGAGGTACTACTCTCTCGTGAACCAACCTTAATTGTTCCTCAGCAGCCTGGTGCGCTTGTCTCTCTTCCGCCAAAAGCAAAAGCATCAGTATGACCAAAAAAGTGCAAAAAATAAGGTTGAACAAAAAAGAAGGGTACCATAGAAAATCCCTCCATCGCAGTATCAATGATACCCTCAGGACCCCGAGAGCCGACATCTCTAATATTTGCAGGTGTCACAAACCTCCAAAGCCGCTCATTGGTCAGATTCACGTCCTAAAGTATGGACATCGAGCTACTGTTGGAAGCATGATAGTTATATAGAGCCCTGGTCTTAATAGAAGCATGCACAAAAGTCTTAACCCCTTAAGCAGTCCTAAGGCCTAACCCCAGTACTCGAAGGAGCCACGTGCTGAGAAGAGGTGGGGGCACCACCAGGCCCCATCTTCCCAGAAATAGTATGGTCATCAGACCTTGCCCTCTTGGGAGGAGGGGAAGATGTCACCCTAGTGGCGTAGATAGCCTCTACCATCGCTCTATCAACGATGGGAGCACCTACAAAATCTGAATAAGAGAGAGAATTTACGAAAACTGAAGATGTCATCAAATTTACCCCAAAGAAACAAATACCTTTCTTCTTCTGTTTGGGAGAGACTCTAGAGTGACTCGAACTGGACATAAGGGCAGCAAAATGCTTGATAGGATAATCCGTCACAGCCTGGAGTCTACTCTCCTGCTCCGCTGATAATGCGGGTGAAGCTGTAAATAAGCCAAACATGTAATAAGTACAAGAGTGATATGACAGTGGAGCATAAAAATAGAGGTAAAACTCATACCTATCTTGGTCCTCGGAGGAGTATGCCATCTCAAAGGAACCAAATCACAGTCCTCCTCGGAAGCCCACTCTACATCAATGAAGAAAAACCTAGACTTCCAACTGTAACAGTTGGAGGGTAGTCCAGTGATCAGTTTTCCCGACCTCGGAGCAAAGCGGTACCAGCCCTGATGGGGAGCGGGATTCTCCAAAAGCACATACGAAGACAAGAACTCCTCAAAAGGGGGAGAAACACCCTCACAATGAACCAGTCGCCACAATGAAAAGAACGCCAAAAAAACCCTCCAGCCATTCGGAGTCAGCCTCCTCAGTGCAAGCTACAAGTGACCTAGAACTTGGCAAATGGGTCTAGGTATGGGAAAATTTAATCCTGCCTCTAAGACATCCTCATAGAAAATTATCTTCCTAGAGGAATCACAACATGTCGGCTCGTCCTTCTTGACCCGGCGGCATAAAACAACAGGTGAGATATGGAACGAAGATACGATCCTAGCAATGTCATCGTCACTATCTATGGAGTTGAAAATGGAGGTTACCTTCGAGTCGTCACTGTCAACAGCTCCCTTGCCTCATTGTGAAGCTTGTGCAGGATCTATCATCGTATCCTCAGCGGATTCGGTGTCTGTCAAAATCAGAGCCAGTATCAGAAAAGGATACCAAAAGAACGAAAAAATGAAATGGTGAACAGAGTTGCCTTACCTGGGCGAAAGGTGTCACTCTCTCTCCCCCTAGCAAAGTGCAAGCCTTCTAGGACGCTACCCACGCTGCCCAGCAAACCGGCACCCTACTGCCCTCTACCGATGCCAGCCAGCTGCTCACCGAGGCCTAGCTCCCCCATGGCGTCGCCCAACTCCAGTGCCCAGCTCTCCCATGGCATCGCCCTCTCCATTGGCCATGGCGCCACCCATGGCTTTATCTTGGCATCGCCGAGGCGTCGCCCGTGGCCTTGCACATGGCTTCGCCCATGGTGCCCCTTTGCGTCGTCTTCCCTCTGAGATCCATGCTTATTTTCTTCGTCGACCTCTCCCTATTGCTTGAGGAACAAAAGGAAGACACCCACAAGCTCAAATCTGGGTTTTGAAGGAAAATGAATGAATAGGGGAAGCTCACCCTCAAGTATATATGTATAACCCTTTGGAACACTAAGCTTGTGTTGCCATAAAAGGAAAAGAAGATCTATGCGGTAAAGGAACGGAACTTTGCGCATTCAATGAGAGCACTTAGAGTTCACTTGAACCATGGGTATGATGATACCAAATGGGAAGATAAGCTTCGAAAATGCAATGGAGAGGGAAGCTAAAGTGAAGAAGCCACCATGTAGAATAAGATACATTGGTCTACCCAAATGAAGGAGCTCACTCATGCCCTCAACCCTTGTATCATTACTAGGGCTGAGGGCATGGGGGCAAATGATGAGCCCAGATCCAGACTAGGCCTGGATCCAGTTCATGGGTTGAGCCCAAATCATAAAAGGTAGGCCAAACTTAACTCATGACTTGAGCTCAGTCCAAGACTCATGGAAGAGCAATCATCGGGATAGTCATTACTTCAGAGTAATGCCCATTCCCAATTGTAGCTAGCCTCCTCGATAAGCTAGTATTTTGACCCTCACGTCACTGCCTCAACTATGACTATGTGCCTATAAATTGTAAACCTCTCACATAGAGACGGGAGACTACACCTTGAGTGCACTCTTGCTCTCTCTCTCTCTCCTACTACCTTGTATTCTCTCATTAATAGAGTTCTTCGGTCACCGTTGCTGGCTTCAGTGGTTAGGTCACCTAGACCCGACCACCTAATCTTTGTCTCTCATTATTAATTACTTCATTAATTGCTTTACACCACACACTCGACTGATTTGACTGTTCATAATCAACTTTGTGCATCATCAAATGGGATTGTCGCTCAAATTTCCCTACATAAAAAATACCCTAAATCTATGGGATTGTCGTTCGAATTTCAAACGTTCCATGTTATCGTCATCCATTTTCTTTGGAAGAGTGGTGTGTTTTTCGATTGGTTTCTAAACCGGTGTTTTACACCAATTACTCTTAATTTTTGGGGTATAATAGTCTTTCAAATCAGGAATGAATTTTTACACAATATTTTCCTCAATGGACTTCTAGCCTAATAAGTTCTATTATGTGTACCGACCTACAAATTTCTCTTTTATTTTTGGCTAGACAACCTAGCAGTTAAATTGATTTTTGGTTTAGGAAATACGATTTAGTTAACCAATGAACATGAATGTTTTATAATCAATTAAATACTAGATCAATTAAATTGTAATTGGATTTTTGTCTTATTAGAGCATTTCTAATAGATTCTCTATGTCGACCTAACTCTGTATTTAGTGTCTGTTTAGATTGGTAGGGTTGGAGATTTTTAAAAATATTCTTTCCTATCTATCCCAAATCCACCCATTTGTCTGCCAGTTAGGATTTAAATAAGTATATCCAGTCTTGTTCAGTGTTTGGGTAGCACATAACACATCTATGGAAGAGTAATATAAATATAAATACCCAACTATACATGGATGGAAAGAGACATTGTTGGAGGGTAAGAGTAAGACTGATGGCTTATGGTTTTGCACAAATTTGTCTTTTTTTTCACTTTTCCAGTCATTGTAAAAAATATCCCAGCCCCTCCTTGGGTTTCATTTGACCAACATAGGCAGATTAAAGTTGACTTTTCAAACTGAGTAGAGATAAACCCGAATGAGATTTTCGGTGCACTTTTTTACTTACCAAACACAAAATAAATGGACCCTACATGTTTTTTTTTCTCCTATCCTACTGGTATTATTCTCCTTTAATCCACGATCCAAACATACCCTTAAAGGAGAAAGGGTAATTTGGAATGGGTTTGTGCATAGCATTGGAGAAGATTTTTTACTCAAAATTAAATTTGGGTTTAAAAAATAATAATGGTTGAGGATGCTCTAACAAGCTATATATTTGTACAAATTTAAAGAGAGAGCCCAACTTAATTCTCCATAGTTGGAGAGTAAAACACACTCTATTTTATCACCCTTGAATAAAAAAAATTGGCACATGTACCTTCTCATAAAATGATTTACTACAAGCCTATGTCTCCACTAGAATGAGAGACACCGTATTCGAATTGTATAAAAAAAATTTATTCTCTATTTTAATTTTTTTTCAAAGTTGCTATTTATTTTTAAAAAGAATCTTTCATAAAACTGTCACGCCCCAAATTTCACAAAAGCGTGATTAAAAAAAAAATTACTTTGTTTTTTCCAAAAACACATGCCAGTTTGTTTTAAAAACATCTAGAAAAATATATCTTTAGTTTAAATAAATCATTTTTTTAGAAAATTTCGGTAGAGTTTCCTTTGAAAATCGGGCATCCAGATAATTGGTGAGAGCTACCTGTGAAAGCATTAAACATAATAATTTTACCTAACTAGTCATTCACATTATATCAATCATATACATCCATTCTCATGATATCCACAAATAAGTCATTACAATTCAATACTGGGGTGGCAAATGGAGGCCCACGAAGTCCTCCCAAACCCGGGTTATAATCTAATTATCCAAAATTCTTCGTCATAAACATAATATACATAATATTTAAAATCTTTATAAGTAAACCATTTAAAAGGTCTCAATCTATACATATTTCCTCAAATTAACCAAGATATAAATCACTTACAAATCCTCAATAATATATATCATCGTACATTGTTCTTTACTCTAACAAAATATATAAAAATGATAACAACTATCTTTTGTCTCGATACTCCCACTATGCAGTCCACCAACATATGCCCATAACTAAAAAAGTTAAATGATAGGGGTGAGCAACCACACGCTCAGTAGGATAATCATTTTCTTAAGCATTTACAAAGTTTTAAATACCAACATTTCACAAATCATACGAATAAGTAATGAAAATTTTCTATAATTTAGTATAGGAACAAGATAATAAGTAGAACATTTATAAAAATCTCCCAACACATCATCATTAGAAATATACAATGTATAAATTAAAGGTTTATACATTTTAAGCCAAACCATCATAGAAAAACCATGCATGTCTCGCATACGGACAATATAATCAATTACATCGGTTCACGCATGAACCATCCCCGGCGAACCTTTTGGTTCTTGCACCCTAGGGTCTCACGCCCTTCTTGCTTTTCAAGGGGAATGTGTAGGGCACAACTTGTGATGCCACATAGGCCATCACCGAAAACCACTACTATAACCAATCCCCCTTAGGACTAGTAGCCGCCTTGGCAACCCACTCAATAGGCCCCAACCGTCTACTAATCATATTCCTGTCAGTATCGAGCATACATTTTCCAAAAATCATTATTTTCTATATCCATAAATCCTTTTAAAATTATATGTCATAACCTTGACATTTTATCAAACATGTAGTAGGCTCAAATCTCAAAATTTTCATTTTCAAAGCAACATAACCATTTCCAAGAGAATAAGTCATATATATTATGTACAAAATCATAGCATACTTCAAAACCTCCAAATCATAAGTTTAATCAAATACTCATAACTAACATCAAACTAGGGTTTCAAACCCACAACACAAAAATCATTTCCATTTCCAAGAGAATAAGTCATATATATTATGTACAAGATCATAACATACTTAAAAACCCCCCAAATCATAGGTTTAATCAAATACCCATAACTAAAATCAAACTAGGGTTTCAAACCCATAACACTAAAATCATTTTTATGCATGTGAGTTCACAATTCATGGCATACTCAAAACTAAATCAAGGTTTAGAACAAGTATTTGGCCATCAAACACATAGTAAGATTTAGCTAAAGAAAATACATGAGATGCACAATGTAAATGCAAGAGAGAGGAAAACCTCACCTAAGAATCAAGAATTCCAAGCCAAGTTCCTAGGATTTCCAAGCAAAGCCCAAGCTTTAGAAACCTTCTCTTTCCCTTTTCTATTTCCCTTTATCTTCTCCTAAAGTTCTAAGAGGTATTGGGTGAGTGTAGAATGAAATAATGGGAGAAATGGGGCTGAAATTGGGGTTTTAAACCCAGCAGTCCCGAAGTTTACTGTTTATGGGGCAAAAAAATGTATTTTTCTTCAAAATTACGGTTTTGCCACTAAACATCTCCAATTTAATCCCTATGACTATTCTAAAGTTTTTCGACGTTCCGGATTCATTTTTAATGTTATTTTAACCTAAAAACATTTAGTTTTATGATTTATCTCAAAATCAAAGTCAATTTACACCCGAAACACTAAAGTTATCATTTTACCTCTCTGAACTGCTATATATGAGCTAAACGTCTATTCCAAGGTTTTCGGACCTCCCGGATTCAATGGTAATGTTATTTTGACCTAAAAAAAATTAATATATTTACTTAGTTACTCTTATCAACCTTAAACACCTCCAAAAATTAAATTTGACTCAAAAGTCAATACGTCGGTACCTCAAACTTACACGACTGTTCCTTTTGACAACAATTTAAAATTTCTCTCATCATTTTAATCATTTTAAAAAAATACTATCAAGTTAATATCATTTATAAGAAATATGAAATATGGGATCTCAAAAACAAAAGGTCCCCTTCCTTAACGAGTTCAAGAGCGATTAGGGTTTGGGAGTTTGGACAGCTAGACTATGAATCGACAGTTCCAGAGTGTGTGTGTGGGGTTTTGGTAATGTATAGGATGTTATATTTGAGTTAAAAGTGTGTCTGGTAAAAAGATAGGAAACCTGAAAGAAGATTTGGATGAGGTAGGTTTAGCGCATATTGGGGAGTTAGGGGATGCGGTAGGTTTAGTGTGATTGAGGAAGAAATTGGAGGTTCAATTTAATTTCAAAAATGAAATAAATAATTTTTTAGGGCATGTTTAATATGTATGTAATTATAAAAAAAATTAAAATTATTTTTTTGGATTTGATGTATTTACGGAAATGCCATTGCATGGCATCCATTTCCAAGCTACTTGCTAGCTGGTTTGGAGCTTCTCCAACCCTTGCCATCCATTCAGCTGCTTTTGGAGATGATACACATTTCTACTGGCTTCTTGGATGAGCTAGAATCGACAGGAAGACAGAGAAAGAGAGGAGAAAAGGTAGAGAGAGAAAATTTGAGCTTGAAAAATTCAAACTCTGTAGATTTGAATTCAAGCAACAGGGGGTAAGCTTCTAGCCTAATTAGGGTTCTAGGGTTCTATTTATGATGTTTAAAAGTTGTTTTGATCAATGTTTGAGCATACATTTTCATTTTGAAGTTTTCGGCTTTTAGTGGGTATTGAAACGGGTTTGAGTTTTGGATTGATTTTATCTTAATCTTGAGTTTGGTAATGGTTTCTGAGTGTTTTATATGAAGTTTGGTGGTGGAGTTGTGTTGTAGTGGTCGATGGTGGTGGTTCAAAGAAGGTAAAATTTAAGGTTAGGGTTTGAGTTTTTTGAAAAACTAAAACTTGTTAATCTTGAGTTTTGATGTGTAAAGGGTATTGTCCTAGATTAAAATGGACCTAAGGAACTCATTTCTATCATTTAAAATGCATTTGGATGACATTTGAAGGGGAAGGGGGGTCAAAAGACCATTTGCAGGTCTGGTTATGGTTGAAAGTCTATATTTTTCATAAACTTTGAGTGGAATTTTGATTGGGTTTGGGTTGGATTTGAAATACCTCACCTTTGGGGATTGACAGAGGGGTCTGAGGTGAGTGTTTGGGCTCTGAAAAATAGAGGGAATGGTATACTGAGTAGTGAGAAAAAGATGAGAGAAATGAGGTGGTTGGAAAGAGGGTGACCAAAGGACACTAGTGGACCCCGACGACGCGTGAGGGCTCGTTCGGCTTCCGATGGGGCTCTAATCAGTGGCAAAAGTTTCGTAACGTCCATGCAGAGGTTCCGATAAAATTTGAGGTCAATCCAATACCCAGATCAATAGATGGTGTAAAATATTTGCTTTGCCCTCGGGGTGAACTTGACCTAGTTTTTGGGTGATTTTTGCCAAATAAATTTTATATTCACTTTTAACTAGTTAAATTGAGTATGTGTGTAAAATTTCAATGAAAAATAACACTATTTTATTTTTAGCTATTTCAAATTGAAATATCGAGATTGGTAGGGTTTTTAATTCCGGATCAGGCAATGCTTTACAAACTTGTTTTTAAATTATTCGATATGTTATTTATGATTGTTTAACATGTTTTGAAATATATGATTGAGTGTTTTGAATATTGACTTGGATATGGACCTAGATTAAGGTTTTTTGAGTGCTATTTCGCACAAATGGCCGTAATGTTCATATTGTTTGTATGAATTTGAAACTCCGGGATCCTTTTGAATTATATATAATTGTGTAATGGGCATTTGGTCCAATGGTACTCCTAGTTTTATAAAGGCTTTGCCTTCATAAGGTCAAGGGTTCAAGTCCCCCTTCCCCTTCCCCTTCCCCTTTGATTAATCCTAATTAATGCATGAATTAATTAAGTTAATAAGTCAATTGTGTTAGTAAAACAAAGTTAAACTAATCAAAATTGACCTATTAAGGGTTAGTGTGTGAATTAGGGATAATGCATTAATTGTTGTTCTTTTCAGGGTTTTATGCGTCAAAACTACAAACTACCGGGGAGCCAATTGTGACAAAGCTACAAATTCTAGGATGACAATTATTAAAGCTCTAAACAAAGAGAGATTAAAGTAATCCAAATGTCATCTTTTGGAGGTTTGTGAATGACAACTTTTGGAAGCTTGTGAATGACAACTTTTGGAAGCTTGTGAATGACAACTTTTGGAAGCTTGTGAATGTCATCTCTTGGGCTTGTGAATGGCATCTTTGGAGTCTGTGAATGTCATCCCTTGAAGTTTGTAAAGGCTATCTTTTGGTTGCCTATAAATACCACCCCTTTGTGGCTTGTAAAGATCATCAATTTTTTGCTAGAGCTCTTGGTTGTAGAAAACCCTCCAAGTTGTTATTTTCTTTGTATGCTTACTAGATCTCTCTTGGTTGTGGAATACCCTCCAAGTTGTTATTACTTTCTTTGTATTATTGCTTTCTTTTATGGTATTATCATCTCTTGGTTGTGGATTACCCACCAAGTAGTTATTGTTTTCTTTTGTATTATTGCTTTCTTTTAATTTATTATCATCTCTTGGTTGTGGAAAACCCTCCAAGTAGTTATTGCTTTCTTTAATTTAAGTATTGTTACTTCCATTGTTGGAGCTCCCTTCTTCTCTTAGAGGAGTGAAACTCTTCCACTTTTCTAGAGCTTTACCAAAGTTGTGAAGGGTGGAACGTGATTCACTCATTCTTTAGGAAGAAGTGGTGTATAAATTATCCCGAAGTTATATTGATGCATTTCTTTTTCACTTAGCTCTAATCTTTATTTCTTTATAATGTCTTCTTGTTACATTGTTGTATTTCCTTTTAGCATGAGTAGTTAGAGTTTTAGTTGGTTAATCCAAGGGAGACCTCCTCTTGGGTTTTCCAATTCAACTCATTTTCTTTCCTCTCTCGGTGTACGATGGTTCGGTTTGACTGGGTTGAGGGTGGATAAGTTGGTGAGTCTTTGATATTCCGTAGGCCTAGTCACGATTTATGCTTAGATCCTCACTCAATCTCGTCCCTAGCTTCCCACAAATTAATCGTTCATCTATAAACCCTCGGAGGAAGGTTTCGAGTTGATTGGGCATTCCCATTGGAGTGAACCCTTCGGATTAGCCAACACTTGTTTTATTGCATTTTCATTCACAAATACAAACACCAAAACACAAACAAAAGATTTTACACTTTTCCCTTTTTGTTCACCAAAATCACTTTCACACAACTTGACTTTTCCTTCCCTGAGGAGACGACATTGGAATACTTTTCCAAGTAAAACACGACCTGCAAAAGTCTTCTTGCGCTTGGGAAGCACTTTTGTCCATTTCGCACATTCCATTTCATACATTTCATTTCCACCACCATTCCGTTGCCCTTTCTTTTGACATCATCCCAAGGGAGAGTGACACTCCCCCTCACACATACATCATATATACATTGTGGGAGATGTTAAGAGGTTAGGAACAACAACGGTTTTCGTCAAGCATTTTTGGCGCCGTTGCCGGGGAAGGTAAAGCGTTGAGTTCAAAGGGTGATTTTTGGGGCGGCCTGGTAAGCCTCGTGATGTTCATCACGGGCCAAGCTATGTCGTTTCTTTTGTAAATATTTTGTTTTAGTTTGTGTTTTATATTATGTCTTATAATTTTTATGAAAATGTATATAATGCCCAAAGTTTTCAAAAAGTGTGTGAGATTTGTGATGACTATGGGCTCATCTCTTGTGGGTGCCCAATAAATTATCTGGTTCAAGACTTTGCATGCGAAGGTTCAAATTTATTTTTGGCCTCCGAAATTTTTTACCCCAACCATTATGATACACCGAGTTATTCGAGTTATGGTTGGGAGAATGAACCTTGTAATTTTTCATCCAATCTCACGCCACCAAATGAATTTTCCCAATATCCAACATACGGGAACTCAACCGAAGAAGAATTGGAAAATATTTGGTGCGATTTTATGCAATACCAAATGGAATTCAATGCCCAAATAACCCAACAACTTAATACATTGACTAATGCTATAATTGTTATGCATGAAGAACAACATCTTGAGCATAGTCAATGTATTGAGGATGATCATCCCAATGAAGTGCATATTGATGTTGAATCTCCCACCACTCTAGATTGTGAAAAATTTGATGAAGTTATTATCTCACATGAGGCTAATGAATCCAGGGTCATTGTGCCATCTATGAGTGGTGTTGAGATTCACATTTCTCAATTTGGGAAAGGCATTGAAATGGAGTTAAGTGTAGAAATTTATAAAGAGAAATTGAACACTCCATTGTTGGAATTGCATAAACTTGCATACACATCTATTTGGTTGAGATTTTTAAATCATGATCCTTTGGATTGTTGGATAGATTGGTTAGGAAGGGCATTTATACACCAAAAAAAATTTAAAATCAAAAAAATCAATGGGCGCAAGCTCATATCCGAATTGAAGCCGGATTGACATGAGCCCTTTTTGAACAATTTTTTTAAAAAAAGAAAAATGGTCTTGCCGACACTAGCGCCTGCCGACACTCTTTAAAAAAAAAAACCGACCCACTGGGATGCTTTTATTAGGCATCCCACTTTTTTCCCCCATCACCGGTGTTGGTCCCCCCCTTTCTTCTTCTTCTTTTCTCTCCTGCCGACACTTCTAAAAAAAAAAAATTTAAAAATAAAGAATATTCGCTCCTGCCGACACTTCTTAAAAAAAAAAAAAAAAAAAGTCAGAGGGATGCCTTTATTAGGCCTCCCACCTTTTTCTTTTTCCCATCCACCGGTGTTGGTTCCCCCCTTTCTTCTTCTCTGCTTCTTCTTTTATTTCCATTTTCTTCTTCTTTTCGTCTTCTTCTTCTTCTTCGTTATTCTCTGTAAAAACAACCCACCCCCTACAAATTCATGGCTATAGAACCCGAAGACCCAGTCCTTTGTTTAATAATTTACATTATATGTCTGTATTTGTTCATGAGTGTTCTTCTTCTGTTCGCATTTAAGATTAAGGGTTTCCAGCCGAACCCAGATCTCCCTAGAAGATGATTAATTGGTGTGTGTTGTTTATAGGTTTCGGCAGCTGAACAGATCTGTACCTTACAACCTCATTTCCAAACTTCATACACTGGTAAATTCGAACCATTGGGGACAATGTTCAGTTTAGATTGGGGAGTGTGGATCTACTTTCTCTTTCTCTAATTTCGTATTTGTAATTCTAGTTTTAGATCTGAACAGTTTACAGTCCTGCAAAAAAAAAAAAAACGGTTCTGTTTATTTTTATTCTGGATTGCGTATTTTTACAGTATTTGTGCCTATATTTCATGATCACATCGGATGCAGCTTCAATTGTCTTTGTGACTGGCAGACGTTAAAGAACCAGATAGGGTGTCTCTAATTTTAGCAAGCATGGATAGTAGACTTTTTTGGTTTAGTTTAGGCGTTTTACGCACCTTTCCATCCGATGTGTATGCTGTGATAATGAAAAAGGCAAGAGTTGTGAGACAAATTGAAATCCGGGAAGCACAAGCAAAACCATTGTGTGGCAGAATCACTTATGCTAAACGTCGTCGTGCCAAACGACTGGGTGCTTGTAAACAATGTGGCAGGTGTTTTCACATGAAAAAATACAATCAGTGTTCTGAACCAATTTCGGGTCGTGCAACCGATCGATTAAACTGGATAGTGTATGGGCAGAACAAGGACTTTCCTGACACGCCATCCTATTCCAGCCCGGGACTTACACGTTATGTGTTACAAGAAGTTGGAAGGGTCACTAATACTGACATAGACACAAGCGATGACTCGGATTAGATTTTGACTAATAAAGACAAAGTTGTGGAAAAACGTGTTTTGGGATGAAGGTTAAGGGTCCGAACTTTTTTGTAAATATTTTTTGTACAAAGTCTTGTTGTTGAAATAAAGATGTGGACCGAGTAAGGAATGTCCTAAAATGCCAACCTATAGCGTGGGTAGGGACTTATCCTGAGACGCCACAATTTTCCAAGTTCAATTTGTGTATCTAGTCTTGTTTCAATTTTCATAGATAAATGAGTATGTTAATAATTTTGAATTTTATTTAATGTTCGAATGAAAAAAAAAATAAAATAATATTTACATACTCATTTATCCTTGAAAAAATAATATTTTTTTTAAATGTCAAATGTACTTCATTTCCCATGTTACTTTCATTTTTCTCATTGTATGCTTCTTTATGCATTGAGGACAATGCATAGTTCAAGTTGGGGGGTGAGGTGCACCATGTACATTTTCCACCAATCTTTGTATAGAATAATAGAAAATATGAAAATTTTAATGGGAAATGTGAAAATTTTAAACATTTTGGACATTTTTTTTGAAAAGTATCTAATATTGAACTATATTCCTCTATCCTAATTGTTGTGGGAGTTGTGATTGCTTGATCCTCATTTTGAACTTTGAATACATGAGCACATTATAGAAGTTTATCCTATTGCTAAGAGTATCACATACTTGTTTGCTTTTGAACTCATTCATAAGTGCACCATGAACTTGTAATTTTGACAATTTACGGATTGAGTTCACATTTAGTGCTTGACATGAATAGTGGAGATGAGTAAGAACCCATGTGAGTTTTTAGTACCAATCCTTGTTGGAGGGAGCTTACATTTACTCAAGGAACAATTTTTCAAATTCTAAATTTGTTCAATAATCTCATTATGCTTGTTTTGGTTAGAGTGCATTTGGGTAGTTGATTGATTTGGTCTTGAAACGAAAAATGCTCCCCCATGATTATTTAGAAATGATTTTAGGCCATCTTTGAAATGTTTTGAGCCTCAGACTTTTTCTTGTGAAATTTTATCCCTAGTGCCGTGATTGAGCCTTAAATTATAAATTCGTTTCCATGCCACACATTTGACCAATCCAGTGCAAAATGATAAAATCTACCTCACCTTGGTTGTTCCTAGTGCTGAGTATGATAGATCATAAAAGAGAAGGAAGTATGGTGTGAAAATTCAAACAATAGGGATGAATGATGTTGAAACTCAAAAGAGTTGTAAAAAAAAAGGAAATGTTAAGGAAAAGAAAGAAAAGAAACAAAGAGTGTGGTGATGGTGTTAACCTAGAAATCCCATAAAAGGGAAATATTTTTGAAATAAAGGTCATTCATTCGGAACAAACCTCTTTGTTATCCTATATCCTTCATTTCATTTACCTAGATATCACCCCAAGACCTCATTACAACCCTTGAAAGTCCTAAATGATTTAGAGAACCATGGGGATGCATACTTTTAAAAAGAACAAGAAAGGTTGATTTTGCTATCTAAATGCCCTAGCATTCTTTTCATGAGATTATGCCAAGGTTGTTTCATTTTCATGTATGAACTTCATTTTTGATTATATGTGAGCCTACTTTGTTTTGTGCACAAGATTCTACCTCACATATACACATAGAGAGCATGCCAGGATAACCAATGTGTGATTCATTGTTGAAAGACACCTTTGGTGAGTTTTGCATCAAAGCTTAATTTGGATAGCCAAAGTAAATGTGAACTCTGTTTTGTAAATGTTTAAATTACGTGTTTATTTCACACACACGCGAGTTTTTGAAAGGAAATGTGTAGGTGAATACTCTAAAATAGCATTTAAAGCTATGATGTGTTTCATGTGTGATTACTTCAGGTGTGTTAGACAAGATTATTGTTGGCATCCCAGTACTAGTTAAGATAGGGGAATATGCTTTAAATATTGGATATAAGGAAAAGAAGTTTGTAGGTACCTTCACTGGAAACCTTCACGAGACAAAACTCGTCCACTAGAGATCACCTAGGGGTTTAACGGCTTGTTGCATATGCTAAATGCAATCGTGTTATCTACGAAAGTGATGTTTTATGTTGTTATTTATTACTAGAGACTAGTAATGTTTAAGTTGGGGGGTGTGATTAATCATAATTAATGCATGAATTAATTAAGTTAATAAGTCAATTGTGTTAGTAAAACAATGTTAAACTAATCAAAATTGACCTATTAAGGGTTAGTGTGTGAATTAGGGATAATGCATTAATTGTTGTTCTTTTCAGGATTTTATGCGCCAAAACTACAAACTACCGGGGAGCCAATTGTGACAAAGCTACAAATTCAAGGATGACAATTATTAAACCTCTAAACAAAGAGAGATTAAAGTAATCCAAATGTCATCTTTTGGAGGTTTGTGAATGACAACTTTTGGAAGCTTGTGAATGACAACTTTTGGAAGCTTGTGAATGTCATCTCTTGGGCTTGTGAATGACATCTTTGGGGTTTGTGAATGTCATTCCTTGAAGTTTGTAAAGGCTATCTTTTGGTTGCCTATAAATACCACCCCTTTGTGGCTTGTAAAGATCATCAATTTTTTGCTAGAGCTCTTGGTTGTAGAAAACCCTCCAAGTTGTTATTTTCTTTGTATGCTTACTAGATCTCTCTTGGTTGTGGAATACCCTCCAAGTTGTTATTACTTTCTTTGTATTATTGCTTTCTTTTATGGTATTATCATCTCTTGGTTGTGGATTACCCACCAAGTAGTTATTGTTTTCTTTTGTATTATTGCTTTCTTTTAATTTATTATCATCTCTTGGTTGTGGAAAACCCTCCAAGTAGTTATTGTTTTCTTTAATTTAAGTATTGTTACTTCCATTGTTGGAGCTCCCTTCTTCTCTTAGAGGAGTGAAACTCTTCCACTTTTCTAGAGCTTTACCAAAGTTGTGAAGGGTGGAACGTGATTCACTCATTCTTTAGGAAGAAGTGGTGTATAAATTATCCCGAAGTTATATTGATGCATTTCTTTTTCACTTAGCTCTAATCTTTATTTCTTTATAATGTCTTCTTGTTACATTGTTGTATTTCCTTTTAGCATGAGTAGTTAGAGTTTTAGTTGGTTAATCCAAGGGAGACCTCCTCTTGGGTTTTCCAATTCAACTCATTTTCTTTCCTCTCTCGGTGTACGATGGTTCGGTTTGACTGGGTTGAGGGTGGATAAGTTGGTGAGTCTTTGATATTCCGTAGGCCTAGTCACGGTTTATGCTTAGATCCTCACTCAATCTCGTCCCTAGCTTCCCACGAATCAATCGTTCATCTATAAACCCTCGGAGGAAGGTTTCGAGTTGATTGGGCATTCCCATTGGAGTGAACCCTTCGCATTAGCCAACACTTGTTTTATTGCATTTTCATTCACAAACACAAACACCAAAACACAAACAAAAGATTTTACACTTTTCCCTTTTTGTTCACCAAAATCACTTTCACACAACTTGATTTTTCCTTCCCTGAGGAGACGACCTTGGAATACTTTTCCAAGTAAAACACGACCTGCAAAAGTCTTCTTGCACTTGGGAAGCACTTTTGCCCATTTCGCACATTCCATTTCATACATTTCATTTCCACCACCATTCCGTTACCCTTTCTTTTGACATCATCCCAAGAGAGAGTGACACTCCCCCTCACACATACATCATATATACATTGTAGGAGATGTTAAGAGGTTATGAACAACAACGGTTTTCGTCAAGCACCCTTCCCCTTCCCCCTCCCAAAAAAAATAAAAAATAAATATATATATATATATATATATATATAATTGTGCAATGGTCGAGTGGTGGAGGGTATACGTTTCAGGCTGAGGCTGTAGAGAGTTTCTCATTGAGTTCGTAAATGCTAGGTGGCCTTGTTGGTCTTCGGACTTGGGTACCGAATTGTTATTAGGGAGCATATCTTCCTCGGATTGAAAGTCCTCCAAAAGGTTGGAGGACTTATTTGTATTGACCTTGAGTAGTTTATTAGGATGATTGTCTACCGGTGCAACATTTTATTGATGTTATAATCATATTATTGTTTTTGTCTTAAATGTATTCGATCAATATTTTCTGCTCTATTACTTATATATGAAATGAACTATTTTTTATGCCTAATCATGTCAAATTATATTATTTTCAAACTTGTTTTCCTGGCATTGAGTTACTTAGTAGAGCTGTTGATGCTCACTCTATGTTATTTTCTCTTTTTCAGATTACAAGGTGGTGGGGAAGTTCGTGAATGATTGAATTGCTAGTTTTTAGGTTTTTTATTCTAAGTGTTGGATAATGTTGTTATGGCATATAAATTGTAATGAGCTTGACATACATGTGTAAAATGTAACAAGTCTATGACTGAGTTGTATCATAGCTGTGTATAGTTTGTTAATCTATTGCGCTTAATAACAAACACTCGTTATATTTATGAAATTGGTATCGGAGTTTATTTAGAGATTGTATCATTTAGTGTCTATGGGGGCTATTAGTGCTCTGAATATTTTGGAAAATAGATCGGGGTGTTATAGTGCAGGGGCGGCTCAACAGTAGAAATAAAAAAGTTTGGGCTTTAGGCCCCATTTTAATGGAAGGCCCTAAATTTTTAGATACCTTAAATAATCCATTTGAAAAAATTAAATTCATAAATATTTTAAGCTTGACAAAAAGGCATCATAAAAACACATACCCAATCAAAAATAATTTAAATTCAATCATTTAGGCCATTAATCCAACCCAAACATTAAAAACCCAAAAAATTAAAAATTTAAAAAATTAATGGTAAAAAGAAAATTATCAAATCAAATCATTACTTACAAATCTCTCTCTCTCTCTCTCTCTCTCTCTCTCTCTCTCTCTTAAGAAGTCAAGTTGGCCAACACTCAACAAAAAAGGACCAACTATGTCACAAAAGAGATTAGTTGGATTAGCGATACTATTAATTGATAAAAAAAAAATATGGTAACAAAGCTTGAATATAAAATTTAATTAGTACTTTTTCATTTCAAAGGTAAGAAAAATAAATTTATACTAAACATAGAAATCCTCATTTATAGATACTACATTAGGCCTCAAATTACCTTGAGTCACCCCTGTTATAGTGTTGGTGATGGTGGAAGTGTGGTGGATGTGGTGGTGGTGTTTTCTAAATTCTAGAAAGGTTATTTCTAAAAACACATAAAACATATCTAACTTGTTCTTTAAATCTATCCAATTTTTGTTTTCAATTTTCAAAAAACTACTCAAATAACTTTTCTCCCAAAAACTATTTCTGAAAATAAAAAATAGTTTCTGAAATACAAACTAAATACGTCCTTAATAAACCTCAATAGCTAGTTGGGTTGGCCTACGCAATTTACCAATCAAAAGTCGTGATGGGCCATATCCATAACGACTACATTCCCATCACGATTGGATCTAATGGACCTTTTAAAATGTTTTCCATCGGGTTAGTTCTAATAGTCCTTAGACGAGTTAGTTCTAGAAAATACCATTTTATTATTTGACTCTATTCCACCTCCTAACATTCTTATTTTTAGTACCTTAGATGAATTATAATCCCACGTTTTAATTTTATTTCCAAAAGTGAATATCTACTTCTATGAAATTATAAAATCAAATATAGGATAGCTTGCTATAAGTGAAAGAGAGATTAAAAGATGACACTTTTATTTAATTAAAATTAACAATTATAATGTTACATTGTTAGGTGCAAATAAATCGAATCATCTAAAAAGGATCACTCGAATTTCTTAATAAAAATATTCTAAGTATGAATGAAATATTAGATAAAGTGATAATTTAGGTGGGTGTGGTGGGATACTTGTATAGGTCACTTGGTGGAATATGATAAAAACAAAGGAAAGCTTTTCAAGTCCTGTCTACCAAAAAATGATTGTCTATATAAATAGATAGATTAGTGATAGTTTTGTGTGATTTACGAAGTTTTCACTATTATATTTGATTTTAGGTTAATTACAGCGGTGGCCACAAAAGTTAACACCTCGTCTTATTTTGATCTCTAATATTACAATTGTATCACATTGGACCTTGATATATTGAATTTGCTTTTAAATGGTCTTCATGTATGACGCCATCCAAATTTTTAATGAGTTTTGCTCATGTGCTTCCCACATGCTTTCAAATGAAAGGTATTTTAGACAAATCGTTGCCTACTTGACCTAAAAATTGCACAATAATTTGTCTAAAATACCTTTCATTTGGTACCATGTCTAAAACATGTGTGCAAAAATTGTTAAAATTTAAACTATACGTGGGGACTACTTAAAAATAAATTCAATATATAAGAGACCAAAATGAGACAAAGTGCAAATTTTGGGGACCACCGCTAAATTAATCCTTTGATTTTAGTATTATGCAAAAACTACACACAAAACTCTGACCCACCCCTTACCTTTTTATGTTACTAGGAAGGCACCACGTGCGTTGCACGTGAATAATTTTCGTACACAAAAATTAATAAAATATATTAGGTATATACGTATCTGAATTAAATATCATCTCAAATTTACAAATTTTAATTTTTTATTACTCATATTCTATTATAAGATTATGAAAATTTTATATATTCCCAAAATTCTTTGTTCTAACTATAAAAAAATAGTTAAAGTCCTATATTTTTAGAATTTTGTGATTGAAATTGATTTTTTTAGTAATGTTTGAGAAATTAAATTTCTTGAAATTCATTTGATTAGGATTTCAATTATAATTCATTAAATAAAATAAAAGTAATTGTTAATATACTAATCACATTGGAACCTTACTCCAATTAAAAATAAGTTAGGTCAATTGGAATAAGATTTAATATACTACTCTATAATTTATATTATCAAATATCTTAAAATTCTAAAAAATTCAAGTTTTACTTAAAAGTACACTAATATATTTATTTTTTATAAAAAAAATCTTAGTACAACTTATAAAGTTTAGGGTAAATTACACTAACATCCCTGTAGATTGGTCTAATTACAGAGACACCCCTCAATTTTTTGAAATTACATTGACACCCCTTACTGTTTACCTACCTATTTCACAAAGTATCTCTATGGTTAGCATCGTTATTGATAATATCAAAAAAGTGATTACATCATCAATTTTTTATATTTTAATACTCATATTACCCCTGGATAAAATTAGGCTACCTATTTATTGTCGTGTCGTATCGTATTCGTATTCGCATTCATGTTTCTTTTTTTATATCGTGGAACCTCTTCAAGGCAATGCCACTTTGGACTCATTCTTGTGAGAGTAAACCCCGAATACTTGCAACTACCTGTAAATCACAGGTATCAGTTAAGTCCGAGAGACACTGGTGAGAGTCAAACCCTTGACGTCCGGGTCTACGGTTTGTCTGGGTTCAACTCCACACCGCTGAGCTACCCGTGTAGGTGTGTTCGTATTCGTGTTGACTCATATAAACTTTAAATAAAAAAATTTAACGTTAAAATTTAAGACTAAAGTTTTATTATTACTTAATTGAATTCATTCTCATACTTTTTCTATAAACTAAAAATTAACTTAATAAACATAGCAATAATAATGAGTAAAAATATTTTTTTATATAATAATTATGTTAATGCTTAATAAATAGCAACAAATAATTAATAATTTTTTTTTTATAATACCAGTTAAACATATGGATCATGTCAATTTAGTGTTGTTCATGTTAACATACAAATGAAAAAATAAAGGAAATTCGACACGATTAAATAAAACGGGTTGATTGTGTCAATTTCAGGTTTGATGGGTTGAACCCGAAAATGACCCATTTATTAGTATTTAAATATGAGAGGATGATAAGTAAAAAATGATGTATGGTAAGGGTAATTATGAAAAATCGCATTTTTTTTATATTTGTTAAGAGACAAGACCTGACATGGGGTATCAGTGTAATTTCAAAAAATTGAAGGAGTGTCCCTGTAATTAGATCAATCTACATGAGTGTCAATGTAATTTATCCTAAAATTTATTGTGACTGAAGAATTATATTGATATAACATAAATTGATTTAAAAAAAATTATATATATGATTATTTTTTATCTTAAAAATGAGAGGGTTAAACTTTTCGATAAAAAATAATATATATATACATATTTTTTTAAGAGTAATATAGTTAATCAAAAAATAAATATTTATACATAGAAAATAAATAATTAAAAGATATGTTACAGTTATTTTGGAGATTTAAATATATAAGGACATGATCGTAATTTATATATTTAATTGTAAAATGATAGAGTGGTCTTGACAATCTTTTATAAGGGTAAAATAGAGATTCAAAAATTTTTCATTTAAGGTACTTTTATTAGTAGTATAGATAAGAAACTATCCATTATTCTGCTGTTTTTTTTTTTTTTAAATTTCAAATGAAGAGTTATATGAGCAATAATCATGAGAATAATTATTCAACTTAGAGGAATTTGATTGGATGAAATAATATTTTACACTTAAATAAATTAAAAGTATGGAAATCAAAGAATGTGGTGGAATGCTTCGTAAACAATAATCATGAGAATAATTATTCAACTGAGAGGAATTTGATTGTATGAAATAATATTTTACACTTAAATAAATTAAAAGTATGGAAATCAAAGAATGAGGAGGAATGCTTCCTCAACCCTCTCCTATTAATTTGTTTTTCTGCAATATAATAGAAAACATTAATCTATCTATATATAAAATAAACAAATTAGAGTGGAGAAGACTTGAGAAGCATTTGTTCTATTTTTTCTAATTTCTTAGACTTTTGATTTTTTTTATTATTAAATCAAGGTTTCCTCTAATTCCATTCAACACTTGGCACTTACAATCATTCTCCCACTCTCTCACCACTAACCACCTCTCAACTAACCATATAAAAATTTCTCCCTTTCATTGGATTTGTTTTGAAAAAGTTAAGTTTTGAGGAAAAAAGAAAGATTAATGTTATGTTTATCAAATTTTGTATCTCAAATTAGTGTGGGTGGTTGGATTAATGGAGTCTATTAACTTCCACCAAACATTCAATGCATGATATTTTGACACATCATTTGGAATACAACATCTGGTAAATAAAATTTGGAAGCATAGTTTTATCCAAAAAAAAATAACAAACAAAGAAGAACATTTTTATAGAGACCTAATTGAGGACTTAATTCAATGCAATCATTGAATTGGAAGTGAGCTCCACTAAATATTAGAACTCGCAAATAATCAAATAGCTGAATTGAATTAGGTCCCCAAATTAAATCCAAATAGTATTTTTCAAATAAAAAATGGTGAATCCTGTGCATTTGCATGAGAATGACCCTAGTATATACACATATATATGTATTGTATATCAACAATTTTGTAGATAGGTATGTTAACTATTAATTAAGTAATCAACTTTTTAATCAATCATATCTAACGAAAGGATAAGTGTACGATACTGAAAAGTTTATTACATTGGAACATAATCTAAAAAGTTGTAACTTGAACTTTAAAAATTATAACTTAAAATGTTCGAAATTTTTTATTATAAATAAACTAAAAAATTTATGTTTCAACCCACAAAACTTATAAAATTGGTGGTAAAGTATCAAAATATTTGTTTAAGTACCTTAGTATTCTCCCTAATCAAATTGTAGGTGGAATTGTCCAATTGAAATGCTTATTTACGAATAAATTTTGTCATGTCAAAAACATAATTTGTTTATGAACAATAATGACTGTGCAGTCGGTGGGAGAAAGCAAACGTGTCTTGCACCAATCCTAACACTCCTGTTTGGGCGAAAGAAAACGTGTCCACCAATCTGGGTAGTTGTACCCATGATTAATTAAAGAATAAGATAGGTTTAGAGAAAATCGGGTGGTGGGAGGCTGAGTCCGATTTTGAACAGGTTGCATATGAGAGGGAAGCATGAGCTCTGCTGCCCAAAGGATGAGCTCCATGACCATGAAAGGACCCTAGCTTTTTGCGAGTGACGCCACATGTGTTCTACTTCTGGTGTCGCTTTATTCAAATAAATAGTTAAGGATTTTCAACAGTCCACCCTCTTGTACTAAAACTGCACACCAAAACGTGCACCAAATCACTTGCAATCATTGGATCCGTGAGTCCCAATATTGATCCAACAGCTGTAGTTGATTTAGTGCAATTTTTGGTACACAAATTTGGTGCATAAAGAATTATCCAAAATTTAATTCAAGCTCAAGGATACATCGTATAGAAGACCCAACTTCAAGATCGCTGTGGAATAATAACAAGCTCGTTTTAAGGGCTCAAGTTTGGATTGTAAGCCAAGCTATTTAAATGGCCAATACTTATGACTTAATAGGATAAAAATACTTATGACTATTTAGGGGCTTCGTGAGGTCGGTACCTCTCTAAGGACTTAATAGGATAAAAATACACTTTTTAAAATAATTGGGATAGAAGTACATCTGCTAAGAAAAAGTCATAAAAGCCCTTTTTAGATGAGGAAGATGAAGAGACCTCTGTTTTTGGGAATCAAAAGTATCGCTTATTTCTTGGCATCAGTTACCAAAGAGTAATGAATGTCAGTTTCCAAAACCAAACCTTTCCTAAAATTTTTTGAATTCCAAAGATTTTGGGATTTTAATCCTTACCATCAAATACATCTTCTATATTTGTCTGACGTCTGACGAATATATCTTCCATATCATCAAATACAATCGTCGGAATCGTTGTGTGCAGTGGTTGGATTTTTGGATTCCCCATTGTTATCGTCGCCAGAGTCGTGGGTTGCAGAAAAAAAAAACCCTAGTGTGCTTACATTCGAGATCGTGTATATGGAGAAAGAAGGAGAAGGCCTTGGACGTTGATTTAGTATTCCCACGGAATTTGGGAAGCTCTTCGCCGGAATCTTTGTGCTACTTTACCGAAGTATTTGGGTTTTTCTTTTCTAACGGTATTAATTTCAACTATTTAATTTTTTTTGTTTATTACTTGAAAAATCCCCAAAATAGAAAGAGACAAGCCCTAATTTGGCTGAAAAAATAAGTTCGACTTTATTCGCCGGAGTTATTGCAAATCTTTAGCTCAGGTTCAATAGGTCATCTCCAATAGTAAGAAAATCACCTATTTCAAATTTCTTCTTGCTTAAAAAATCCAAAAACATAAAATACACAGTCTTAATTTTAGTGAAAATGTTAAATACATTCGTTTACATGAATAGAGTTTCAGTATTTGTAGGCATGGTGTTACTGTTTGATGAATCTCTATTAAGAATTCGAAGTTTTTCGACATTGATTTTGGTTTTTGGATAATCGCCCATTTGAAATTTTTTCTTGCTTGAAAAATACGAAAACATAAAGTACAAAGCCCTAATTTTAGTGAGAATATCTTTAAATTTGCTTATTAATATTAAATACATTCGTTTTCCATAAATTATACGAGTTCCATAAAACTGTAGGCATGTTGTTACTGTATGATGAATCTTTTTTGAGAATTTAAAACTCTTCGACGTTGATTTTGGTTTTTGGATAATCACCTATTTGAAATTTTTTCTTGCTTGAAAAATACGAAAACATAAAATACACAGCCCTAATTTTAGTGAGAATGTCTTTAAATTTGCTTCTTAATATTAAGTACATTTGCTCTCCATGAATTTTAAGAGTTTTAGAAACTGTAGGCATGGTGTTACTGTACAGTGAATCTCTTTTGAGAATTCGAAGATATTCAACGTAGATTTGAGTTTTTTGAAAATCAGCTATTTTAAATTGTTTCTTAGTTAAAAATTTTGAAAACATAAAATACAAAACCCTAATTTTAGTGAGAATGTCTTTAAATTTGCTTTTGAATGTTAAATTCATTCGTTTAACACGAATTATAAGAGTTTCAGAAACTGTAGGCATGGTGTTACTGTATGGTGAATCTCTATTGACAATTAGATGCTCTTCGATTTTGGTTTTTGAAAAATCACCTATTTTAAATTTTTTCTTGTTTGAAATATCCAAAAACATAAAATACATAGCCCTAATTTTAGTGAGAATATCATTAAATTTGCTTCTTAATGTTAAATACATTAGTTTTCCATAAATTATAAGAGTTTCATGAAACTATAGACATGTTGTTACTGTATGGTGAATCTCTTTTGAGATTTCTAAACTGTTCGGCGTTGATTTTGGTTTTTGAATAAACATTGATTTGAAATTTTTTCTTGCTTGAAAAATATGAAAAAATAAAATACACAACCCTAATTTTAATTAGAATATCTTTAAATTTGTTTTTTAATGTTAAACGAGTGTTCGTGTTTTCACGGACATTGTCAACAATTAAATCTGCAACAAATTGGAAGACATCCTTTTGTTTTGGGTTGTGCGTAGAACTACTTTATAAGTGTGTTGGTTTTGTAGTTTCCTTATATAGCAGATAACATTCACCCTTTGAATACTAGCAATGACATGTCATTCGCATCCGATAAGGTACTTCGACCTCATTCCGCAACAACCCTCGTCTTACAATTCTTCGCATAATTGAACTTAAACCCAACCTCAACTGCATATTTGCATAAAACAGTCTGAAAATGGATAACACCACCTTCAAACTTCTAACTTTCACACTTGATTTCCTTTACCCACCCAGATGTTAAAAGAACTTTCTCAGTATGTGAACAAAAACGAGGAAGTAAATCGACCTCAAATTCAACTTTATCTTCAACAATATGAACATCTTCAAGCAACTCATTATCAACCACAACGCTTGAAGCATCATTGGACACATACACCCTCAATTCAATATGATTGACATTAATAAAACGTACTAACTCAAACATATTCTTCATGTCATCATCATTTCGTAGGGAACAATTCAGATGACCTGGAATCGAATATGATATACGCACAATCAAATTTCTCAATTTGTCTCATTCCTCACAAACTCTATGCAAAATGAAATCAAAACTTGATAAAAATGAACATCTCATAACTAACGTCTCAAGACGATATTTACATAATATCATGATCATTCCTTTCATGACCTTAAATATGTGTTTAAACAGAAAATCCGAAACAGGTTCCCAAAACGAAATAATGACACCAAACAGTAAATCATATACAAGAATGCATGTTCCAGAATTAATGTAATTTTCAAAAAAATTATGTTCTATAATTCATCAATGACCAAAAAAATTAAAAAACAAAAGAGTGGCACCAAACAATAAATCATATTCGGTTCTAGAAAAATAATTCATCGATGACCAAAAAAATAAAAATTCTTCATGAAAATAGTGAGGTAGAAGCTTAAAAAAAACTAGTTCCAATCTTGAAAACATTTTAGAATGGAATTTCATTTATCTTTTCAGAATGGAAAAAGAGATTAAACATGTAATATTATGAAAAAAGAGATTAAACGTTGAAAATATTACATTTCCAACAAAAATTAATGTTCCATGTTTCTAAAAAATTCCCACATAATAAAATAAAAAAAATAGAAAATTTAATGCTCCAGAATTCCAAAAATTTCATGAAGATGTTGAACAACATAACGCCAGAATCTTGAATACTTACAAATTAATGGCATCCCGTTTGGTGAAGAAGATAAATGAGAGATAACGATATATTCTTGAACCGGTGAAGAAGGAATATAATGGGAGATTCTTGAACCGGGAAGAAGGAATACAATGGAAGAATATGACAATGAACTTGAGAATAAAAAATACTTTGGTAAAAGTTGAATATGAAATATAAATTTCGTTTGAAATTTTAAAATTCAAATGATGCATAAATATCAAAGGAATCTTGAAAGTCTCAAATCTAATATTTAGATAATGGAAATATAAAATATGTCAATTAGGTATACACTATTTATGGTAGGGATAATTATGGAATACATTTCAAAAATAATTAATGTTTTAAAATGTGTACTTATTGACAACTATTTGATGAAAAAGAGGATTTAATGGAGTTTAAGTCTGGATGTGGTACTTAAAGCCAAATAAGTTCTTAAAAAGGTATCCACAACTAATTATCCGCAAAAAATAGAGGCCCCCACTTATATTAATAGTCCATATTACATGTCTTATTTTGACTCCACGAAATTTAGCAATAACAAGTCCATATTATTTCTTTGATATTTTCAGTGATTATGGGCTGTGATATTTTATTGGATAAATTTCAATCACACACTTTTTAGTTTATTATATCTTCAAAGACACCCATTTTATTATCAAAAACATCACTGACACATTTTCTAGTTTATATTTAAACATCACTGATACCCCTTGCCATTAAACCACCATTTCTAGCAAAAAAAAATTCATCTAAAATAACAAAATGCCCTTACATAAACCCCAAACAATATTTCTACATGAAATTTTATTAAAATTCAAGCCAATAAAAATTAATTTTTTTATGTATTAAAATTCGAGTTGATTAAAATTTATTTTTCTACATATTAAAATTTGAGCCAATTAAAATTCAATTCGAGCTGATTAAATTTTTTTTTACATATTAAAATTTGAGCCTATTAAAATTTCTTTTTTTACGTATTAAAATTTGAACCAATTTGAGTTTTACCTAAGTTGTTAATGCCGATTAAAATTCGCTTTCGAGTCGATTAAAATTTATATTTTTTTACTTATTAAAATTCGTGTCAATTAAAATTCGATTCATTAAAATTTGATTCAATTAAAAATTATATTTTTTATGTATTAAAATTTGTGCCGATTAATATTCAATGGGAGTTGATTAAAATTTGATTTAAGTCTATTAAAAATAATTTTTAATTGGCTCAAATAGAATTTTAATCTACTAAAATTTTAATACGTAAAAAAATATAATTTTTAATCGACTCGAATTTTAATACGTAAAAAATAAATTTTAATTAACTCAAATTGAATTTTAATTGGCCCGATTTTTAATACGTAAAAAAAATTATAAAACAGAAGCGGTCTCATTAAAGATATGTTTATCTAGAGGGAGTGTGAATGAAGTTTGTCCTCAAATATATAATGAACAATTTAGTAAAATTGCATTCTAATTAACATTTTTAATCTAACAATGGGGTGTCAGTGAAAATTCAAAAAATAGAGGGGGTGTGGCTTGAAATTTTCCCTATTTTATTTATTTTGTTTTTTGATCGGTAAAGGACTTAAAAAGCAATAAAATATTTATTTGTTGTTCAAGTCAAATACATTTTTTTGTGCTTTCAGAAACTCATCTCCTTCTCCAAAGCTTTTCACATAAAAAAAAAAAAAAAAAGTTGAAAAAGCAAGTTACTTTGGAAGGATTCTGAAATTTTGAATTAACTCAGATTTCAAACAGATAATACTACATATCCCCCCCCCCCCCCCCCCTGGTACAATGACCCCTTATCAAGAACTATGTTGTTACGCATGTCCCTTTCAACACACACAGAAGGAGGTGGAGGATGGACCATAAGCTAAAATCAACAAATGCATAACAAGTATTGACATGTTCTCAAATTTATTCCTCTTAGTCATTTGGGCGGAGCATAATAAAATACATTTTGTTGGTGAGGTAGCAGCATTGATTTCAGAGTTGAAAAACATCCTCCAAGAAGGAAAAAAAAAGTGTTTCAATTAAAATCAATGCCAAAAACTGCCACATCCCCCTACAATTATAGGATAGAAAAAGGATCACCACCTGCAGTAAACTCAACGAAAGCTTTCATAGTTGATACCAAACCATGCATTACAAGTGGGTTTGCTATAGTAGTTGAGGAACTATAGAAACAAAGGCAGGACTTGGAGTTGAATTTCACCAAACGCATAATGCTTTCCTAAGCTTTTCGTTTAAGAGTAGGCTAGAATTCATCGCCATATATCTTACAAAAATTACTATTTTCATCAACAACACATCACAAGCAGACTATTCGAAGCTAGTTACAAGTGACAGCAAATATCATTCCTGATCTTATTCTTTGATCCTACAAGCCAATCAATGTAGCAGCAAGTATAACATGGTGAGATGGGTGGGGGAAATCCCCTCCAACCAAGATGAGATGACAATAAAACACACTGAATCTTCAATCACAAAAGAGAGGCTAAATAATAGACAACTAAAATTATACTCTTTGTAAACATCAGCATGGAGAAAAGATTACAACATATGTCAAAGAATATGTGTAGGTAAAACAGGTCACAAATTGTTCATGCATGTTGGCAACCAAACCCACCGAAGCTGTGACTCCTGTCTACTAACACGAGGACAGGGCAATGACACTAAGATGCTTTGGTCTTCCATGTCGAAGATATACAGATTTCGATCATCCTCAGTCACGTAGTAGATGCAATTTCCTTTAGTCTTAGCTTCAGCTGCAGAACAAGACATGCCTCCATCTTCGTCAAGGAAAATGGTGCGTTCACCTATGCTTTCCAACATACTCCACATCATCGCAGAAAAATCTGCTCGAAAAACCTTAAAATCAAACACCTCCACATTAGCTGCAGGTGCCGAGAAAATCTTGTAAACAAGCAAGAGCTCACCACAGCTTTCAGTGAGATAACACTTAACAATTGGGTGTTCAGGTCTTGCTGGATGATGCGGTCCCTTTCCTATTAACTGCCTAAACTGAAGAGTTGGGCTTGTAAAATCAGAAATTGCCAAACCTAATCCTGGAAATGTCAGACCATAAATTTTTCCTTTTACCACTGTTGTAGCCAGCAGTTCTTCTCCATCAACGTTCAACTCTTGTTTTGCATATTCTCGTTCACCAGGCGTCATGATAAGCGAATGACCTCCAGAATAAAAGAATAAGATGCGGCATTGAGGATCATTGGGGTCTGAAGATAGACTACAACTTTTAAAATGTAATGTTTCCAATGTTGGAAGCTGTATCTTCTCCATAGAGACCAGATTCAGAAGAAAACAATCACCAGAACTATAATCCCGCAACACTAACCATCCAAAGCTGGAAGTGCATAGTAATTTATTGTGCATGTCTGGTATAATTTTAGGGTAATAACGATTTTCTGATATGCTAAAAAAGTTTGACTTTTGTAATGCTTTCCATGACAATCGACAAGCCAAGGAACAAGAGGACCGGAATGCACTAGTTTTTTCTCCTCATCTGCCATTTTCATGACCTTTTGACCTTTCTTATTCCAAATTAAGAGCACGGACTTAAGTGTTCCACCCTGCATCAACACCAGGAGCCAATATATGAAACAACAAAAAAAGGCGAGGTACAATATTTTTTTTTTAGGTAAGGAAGTACTACAAGTTTTTATCAAAACTAAATCCTTGAATGAAAATCAGAAACACAAATGGGAGTGAAAAGTTTGCAATAATGGCGGTTATGATATGTAATTATATTCAGTAAGTAAAAATTAAAAAATAAATGTTGTTGAAACCACCATTTACACAAGAAGTTTCTATTACTAGGGAAAAACCAAATCATCGGTTACTATCCTTCAGAATATCAATTTTAATTCTCAAACATTAAAGTACTGTCCCAAACTTCTCAGCGGATAAAGGAAATGAAACATGACAGGAGTACATATAATTCTTCCAAGAAACAATTCATATTATTGAAAAGAGTATAAAAGTATTGTATATCTATCATATATAATCAAATAGAAGATAAAACATATGTATAAGTAGTAATCATAATCCTCAATGAGTGAACTTGAGAAAAATCGTACCTTAATTTTCGTAGACGTTGATCCTAATGCATTTTGATGCAATTCCCCCGTGTTATTCCATTAAGATCTCTCTCTTTTCCTTCTCCCCAACTCCTTTTTGGCTTTCTAGGGTTGAAACAATGGTTAAAATAGCCTAAACCCGTCCGTAGGGTATTTATAGGACCAAAATTGGAGAAAACACTCAAAAATAGTTGGGGTTGACCTCGAAGATGCGTCACAATGGTGCAAACCCATTGTCCAGATACTAATACATGCGTTCGGACGCAAATTTCCCTTCGGACGGACATAAATAGGCGCGTTCAAACGCACTATTCATGTCCTGACGCAGGTGACTCTCTACCCTAGACTTTCGACTCGATTTTGACCTAGTTAGAAGCCGATTCACAAAATTTTCATGAAATACCCTGTTGTAGATCTTGAAATGAACTTTCTAATGTCCAAATATCAGATTAATCAGACATCTTGGTAAAAATTTATGTTTGAAATACTAAGGTAGTATTAAATTTCTTTCTACCTAAATTCTTTCCAAATTGCGTTTTAACTCTGGAATACTTCCAAATTTCTAATACATCTCATATCACCTATCCCAAAGTTTCTCAATCTCCCAGATTCATTTTTAATTTTATTTTATCCTAAAAATCTTTAGAATTTTACTTCCTCAATTTCTCTTTAGAGTGATTGTCCCGTAATATCAAGTCACCCGAAAGACTCCACGATTTCTGAACTCTCTATGTTACAATCACCTATTTATCATTAATTCATTTTGTATCAATGCAATGCCTAATAATCTAATATAATTTATAATAAATAAATGGAGGCTTACATTTGGTGAATACGAGAGCTAAATCAGCGGATTTCTCATTCTTCAATTTAATGATGGCTTTTATGAATCTTCTCACCATCTTCGCGAGGAACAACTTGAAGATGACTTAAATCTCTTGAAGAAGGACATTGGTGTTGTGTTATTTTCGTTATAGATGGATTTGTAAGACTTCGATTGTGGATAGACTCCGGCAGAACTTCGCTACTGATCTTCCCTTCTCCTCCTGAGATGGACTCAAGCAGAGTTTCTTGATCTTCGCTGCTCATCTTTCAGATGGATTTGCAAGACTTCGGTTAGGGGTAGGCTCTAACAAAATTTCACTGATGATCTTCCCTTCTCCTCCTGAGATGGACTCAGACAGAGCTTCTTGATCTTCCCTCATTTTTCATTCGGCTTGACTTTCTTCGCCTTGGTCTCTTTCATAACCCTATTTATAGTGCTGAGAATAATTATCCATATAAGGGTATTTTACCTGAATACTTTTATATGGGCTTAGGTAGTGGGCTACCCATTTTTATATAAATTTGTGAGTTTTAGTTAATTTGAGCTTATGAAATTTAAGTCCTACTTAATTAGAAGCTTGTTTAATTAAATATGGGCTTGTATTATTTGAACTTATGGAATTTAAGTCCAAGTCTAGTTTAATTTGGGCTTTTAACATTTAGGTCTAACCGAGTTGAGCTTAAAAGCTTAATAAATTTGAATTTGCACTTATGAAATCTAGGTCCTAACCAGATTAATTTTAGAAGTTTATTTAATTTATTTGGGCTCGACTATAAACATTATTATTTTTTATGTCAAAATGTATATCTACGCTAAACACAAAAAATGACCCAAATCTTTTACATCTAACGACTAATCTTACTATTTACATTTTAACCACAGTAAATCTTATAATCATATTTACATTAAAAAATCTTGTAATCACATTTATATTTTAACCACAATAAATCAATCAATTAACTTCTAACTGCTCACATGACAAAAATATCGAGTGCACATTTGGCATGGAAACCACGAGTCATAGATAGTGTCTCTTGGTTGTGGCTAGCTAAGAGGTTGCCTCAAAAGACCAAAATATAGAGTGCACATCATTTTATATATTGCTCCACTAGTTGTGAGATCTAATGTAGATGTCTAAGTATGATCCCGCGGGTACCATTTCCCCATAAAAAATTAAAAAAAAATTTGATACTAAAGGTTTTATATTTTGTCTAATTAAATTATAATATTTTGAGATAAAGCTACGACATTAGTTTTAAAATATTATAATCGATTGTACATATTTAGGGTCAAGTTATGATATATGATCAATTCTAGAGTAATAAAATCGATCTTCAAACATTTAGAATCGACCCCCAAATATTTAAGATCGATCTTAGATGTTACAAATGACTTTAAAATTTTTGGGTCGAACTCAAATATCCCATTTTGTTGTATCCATCATCTTTGTTTCTCCTATCATTTCTTAATTGCTAAGCCCTTTTTATTATGAACTACCCTAATCTATTTTATAGATTGGATTTAAAGAAAAAAATGAAAGACTTTTAATGATCATAATTATCGTAATAATGTAACAATTTTCTTGACTTGACCTAAAGGGCCTTTCAAGATGTTATTCAACGGGTTTATGCTAGTAAACCTTAGACGGATTGTAATTTAGGGGAGCAATTTGGGCAAGTTGAGTGGTTAACCCTATCCCAACTCTAGGTATAAAATTTTCAATCTTAACCCTAACCCTAACTCGACCTTAATCAGAGGTACTCAACTGAGTACTGCCAAGTTGAATTCGGACAAGCTCGGGTTGAATTCGGGTTATCCAATTAGGGCTGATTTTAGGTTAGAACAACCAGCAACTTCAATCAAACAACCAAAAAACATTAAATCACACATAAACAAAAACAAGAAATACCATAGCCACTGCCACTGCCATTGCCACAAGAACCACACCATAGCCACTGCCATATGAAGAACCACAGTCATTGCCACAAGAATGTTAAGAGTAGCTGATGGAGAGAGTGTTGAGAGTGGCTAACTGAGAGAGACGGAGTGGATTGTGGAGACCAAGATCAGATGGCTGACTGAGAGAGGAGAAAAGACTAAGAGACTGAGAAAGTTAGAAAGGTAGAGTGAGTGAGAGAGTCAATGGTCGATGTAGGCCTCGGCAATGGGTTGGGCCAGCCCAATCTATTTCAGCCCATAGCCCACCCGTGGCTTGGGCTTGCGGGCTTGGACTAGTCAACGGGTCGGGTCGAGCCCGCCCGTGGGACGGCTTATTAGGCCAAAAAGTGGGCTTTTAACGGGACGGGCCTAATGGGCCTCAAACGGGCTTTTGTATAAAAAATTTAATTTTTTTAGGGGGGGATCTAAATTGTTTTAAAGGGAAGGACAACTAGCCGTTGGTATTGAGGGGTGTTTTTGTATTTTTTTAAACTTTTTGGGGGGAGGGATTTGAATTTTTTTAAATAACAGCAAAAGAACCGTTGATTTTTTGGGGGGTATCGAAATTTTTTCAAAATAAACTTGAAAAGATATTTAAAATTCTAATGGGTATATTTTATTAAGCTAACGGACCAGCCCATTGGGCTCCCAACCCAAGGCCTGCCCGTAGGGCTAACTGGCTACCAGAGGTCTATCACGTGTATGGGCTGGGCGGTCTGTTATCCTGTTGGGCTGTCGGGCAGGCCCAAGGGCCTTGGGTTTTTTGCTGAGGCCTAGGTCGATGAGAGTCGATGACGATCTAAGTGAGAGAATGAGGGAGGCGCAGTAAGATAAAGTGAAGTCTGAAACCCTAGGTGTAAACTGTGTTATGCTTTATATATATATATTATTTTTAAATAGATTCGGGTTGGGCCGGTTTATATATTCAGGTTGAACCCGGTAACCCAAACCTCAACCCGGGTATTGCCCGAATTCAATTCGGGTTGACATTTTTTAACCCAAGCTCAACCCAAATATTAAAAATCTTAACTCAAACCCTATTTTTTCGGGTTGAATTCGGGTTGACCCGCCCAAGTTGCACCTCTATTGTAATCGCACCTTTTATTCTAGAGTATTGCTATTTAGACTTAAAAATTTAATATAATTTATTAATTTAATGATGTAATTTTATTATAAAAATTGGATTAAAACTAAATTTTAATATTTGATAAGGTTTACAGTCAGCTCAAGGACTATAACTAATGATGCACAAAATAAGTTTATGCATCACCTGTCACGTATTTAATGCAATAGTAAATAAGGAGAGACAACATAAGTAAAACACAATTTAAGTGGTTTGGTCAAGGTGACCTACTCTACTATGAAGGACTAGGATGACATGAGTGTTTTATTGTTTCAAGGAGTGTTAAGTGCTCAAGTGTAAGTGATATGTAAGATGCCCCCTTGTGTAGGTGGGGCTTACAATTTATAGGCGTCTCCTAGCATATTGAGGCACTTTTCTCGTATCAGTTAAGGTAGTTTGGTGAAGATGGTGAGACAATTCGGTGAAGATGGTGATGTGTGCATCCCAAGGAGATCCCTTCGCTTGTTAGTTATGGACTGAGCCTCTCATCATGAGGCGGCTGACTTGTCTCTCCCTCAAGATGGCGTGGTTGACCTAGCTTCCTCTTTCCTATAGTGGGTCTAGCCTGCATTCCTAAACTAGACCTTTGAGTTGGGCCTCGACTGTGACTTTGGGCCTAGTCCATAATTTTGGGCCTGTTCTGGGCTGGGCCCATCATTTGCCCCCATGCCCCGAGCCCAATGGAATTTGGGGGAGAGAGCATTAACAAGGATAAAATTTGTCTTCTATTTTTCACCCTTTTTCCCAAGTACTGACTGTCTCCCTATAGATATTGCTCTCGGATTTAAATTACCGGGTTAGCGGGCACTCTCTGTTGGTGGAGACTTATCGTTGTTCTTGAATTTCTTCTAGGGAGCTTATCCCTTGCCTTAAGCTTTTAGATAGGGATCCTTATACCACTTTGATTAGGACTTCTTATTCCAGACTATTTTGGATTTCTTCTTCCACCCTGATAAAGAGACTGCATCTCAATCCTATTAAGACTCCCACTTGATTAGGACGTTACCAAATTTGAAGCTTTGGCTATAAATAGGATCCCTTCGCCTGTCGATTCTCCCAACTAAGTCTAAGAAAGAATAGAGAGGGGTGAGATGTCGAGTGAATTGAGATTCAAGGATCAGACCTTAGGTACGGTGGCACCAGGGGAAGCTGAAGTGCCAAGGACCAAGGAGCCAAGAGGGTCAAATGGCGCAGCAGGCATGGGCGTCGGGACAGTGGACGAGGGCACCTTGGTAGGCGAGGGCGCCTTGGTGGGCATGGGTGTTGTGGCAATAGGCGCTGAGGCGGAGGCAGCAAATGCTGGTACCAAGGCATCAAGCATGGGCGCCGAGGTGGCTGGCACGGGCGCTGAGGCATCAAGCACGGGTGCCGAGGTGGTTGGCACGAGTGCCGAGGCAACGACAGCAGGAGCGGGCACCGAGGTGGGGGCGGACGTCGAGGCAGCAAGTGCGGGCACTGGCATGGGCGCAGGCGTGGGTGCCTAAGGTGTCGTGGTAGGCGTTGTAGCTGTCCTGGGTGCAGGAGTGGGCGCTCAAGGCGTCGTGGCAAGCACTGGCACATGGGCCAGTGTAGGTAAGGGCACAAGAGCTTGGGTGCAGGTGGCAGGTGCCGCGTCACAGGCATTCAGGCTAGGTGTTAAGATGGAGCTGTGCACGGAGCTAGGCGTTGGGCAAGTAGCGAGAGGTAATGGTGGTAGTGCTCCTCCTCATCCACGATGACGCAAGTATCATGGTAAAGTGGTTACTGATGACAATGGCTCTAAGGTGAGCTCTATCTCTAGCTCCCTCAACACTGATGCTGAGATTGTTAGGATTATATCCACTTTGTGCATTCCCTCTACGGTGTTGTGCCGTCGGGCTGAGATGGGTGATCCAGCCTTTGATGACTCTTTCGGGGATCTTGTTGTCTATGAGGAGGTGCTAGAAACAGGTCTAAGGTTTCCGATGCCTTCACCCGTGTGCCACATCCTGACATTCTCGTTGCTGGTGCCGGGGCAACTGGCCCCTAACAGTTGGAGAATGTTGCTAGGATTCGTTACGTTGTGGAGATGCGTTCATGGTGAAGGTGTCTCTCCCTAATGTGATAGTTTTTTGCTGCTTATACCTTACATGAGAACCCCACCCCTAATCGAGGCTAGGACCACTTTTCTCCGAGGGTAGGAAAGCTGATCACTGGACTGCGCTCCAACTGTCATAGTTAGAGGACCCAATTTTTTGTTTTTAGGAGGAAAGTGTGCTACTTAAAAGGACTGGGCTTTGGTTCTCACTAGATGGGGTGCACCCAAGAGGATAGGTATAAATTTTGTCCTTTTTTTTTATGCCATCACTATATTCTCAACTCTTTTCTAAGTTTTCCAGATTTGTCGGCAGACCAAGAGGAAAGACTTTAGGCAGTGAGGGCTCACCCTGTAAAGGACTATGGAACCCTTATGTCCAAATAGGGTCAGGCTGGGGGGTTCCCCTACTAGATAAGATTTACCTTCTTCCCAGGCCCGTGACTCTTCCTCCAAAAAGAGATTGTTTTTTTTTTTTGAGGGGGAGGGGGAAGGAGGCTTGAACCCATGACCTCAAGAAGGAAAACTCATCACAAGGTAAGGAGTACCATTGGACCAAAGGCCCATTGGTTCCTCCAAAAAGAGATGTACGTTATCTTTTGCGGCGGCTCTTCCTTTTTTTTTTTTTTGACTGTATCTTCAACTTCTAAAGTTTACTCCTTTTATTTTGGTTCCATAGTAAACAGGTCTAGGGTGGAGGCTCTTTACTCTACTAGGGTTGTGCAAGCAACTCCTCCACCGAAGAGGATGAGGTCGGATGATGCTCCTGGCAGTTCTTAGCAAGTGACCCCTCCACCTGTTCTAGTTGTCCAAGCACTTCCTCAAGCTACTTCTCCAGTTGGGGTATCTCAAGAGGAAGAAGTCCCCCCTTCAACACAAATTAAAACGCCACATGTTCCTTCTGTGTCCATGCTTCAAAACGCAAATGTAGTGAGGGATTGGCTTTCAAGGTTCGTGACACCCTCGGAGGGTGTTATCAACACCATGATGGAGGGCTTGGCCAAGGTATTTATCTATGCTTCTATGAGATTTCATTCTTTATGTTTCCTGACGACCTTGACCTTCTCCTTCTTTGCATATTTATAGCTGTCCACAGCCACTACGTGCCTTTTTGCAAGGACCACTCGTCATGACATCGTATCGGGGGTTTTGATGAAGGAGAGACAGACTCTACGGGTTGTTGAGGAGCAGTTGAGGGAGGATTATGACAAAGTTGAGCCTCTTGAGGCTGAGCTTTTGGCGACCCGTGAGAGAACCGCTAAGCTAGAGGCTGATAGTGAAGCTGCCCGCACGAGAGTAGAGGTAAAGTTGCAGATAGCCTATGAGAGGACTACTCATGAGAGGGCTTCCAAGTTTGAGGTAAAGCTATAGTCAGCCAATGAGAGGGCTTCTAGAGCAGAACCTCTCTCCCTAGAGATGGAGAGGATGAGGGAGGATGATCTGCAGGATAACATTGCGGGCACCTTTGTTAATGGCTACGAGGAGTTCAGAGGAAAAGTTTCAGCTATTTTTCCTCACCTGGACTTCTCAAGATTCGTTCCTTAAGAGGTGTCGGATGCTGATGTTAGTGGCAATGGCTCTAGTGAGGAGCCGAATGGTGATGTCGATGGCAAGGGCTCAAGTGATGAAGAGTCAAACATCGATGAGGAGGGTGACAGCAACGGGAGCAGCCAGAGTTCTGTGGGTTTTTTATTTTTTATTTTTTTTTTGGTAGATAGGTAGCGTCAAATTGTGTTCTGGCTTTTATAAAAGTGGCTTGACTTTTATTTCCAAACTTCTTATAAAATGAATAGCAGGGCCAATTTAAAATACATTCAGAAAATCTTTATTTGATAACTGCTTATAATAAACAGTGGTGGGTGGCAATCCCAAAAACTTTATTTGGTAATTCCAAAAAAGGTACAAGTCTACATTCCTAGAGTTTTATTACTCTGGCTCCCCTCGCTTTATTGGTAGTACCTCTTCAGATGTTCAACATTCTATGGATGAACCAAGACCTTTCCTTCAGAATTATGGTTTCTGTAGGTGTCTGGACTCACAATTTCTGTCACAGTGTACGACCCTTCCCAGTTTGGCCCTAACTTCCCCTCTGAAGGATTAAGTCCTTGTTGGCTAGAATCACCTTCTTAAGAATTAATTCCCCAGGTAAGAAGGAGTGAGGTTTCACCCTCGTGTTGTAGTACTTGTTCATGCGACGCTTGTATTTCGCATTCCTAATCATGGCCATATATCTTTCCTCCTTTATTAAGTCGAGGTTGACGCGGAGGCCTTCTTCATTGGTACACGGGTCATGGTGTTGGACCCTTAATGAGTGTACCCCGATCTCAACAAGTATGACTACATCTATCCCAAATGTAAAGGAGAAAGGAGTATCGATAGTGGGGCTCCTTGGTGTTGTTCAGTAGGTCCACAACACTCCCGGGAGCTTTTCTACCCATAACCCCTTGGCACTATTCAATCTTGTCTTCAGGTTGCGTAGTATGGTCCTTATGATGACTTATGTCTGACTATTTACCTAAGGGTGAGCTGGACTAGAGTGAGGCTACCTGATTTTGAGGTCGGCACAGAAACTATTGAGAAGTTTATTGTCGAACTGTTTAGCATTGTCGCTCACTATGGCATGGGGTACTCCAAAGCGGCACACCATGTTTCTCCAGATAAAGTCATTCACCTTCTTATCTGTTATTTTGGCTAAGGGTTCGACTTCTGCCCACTTTTTGAAGTAATCAATGGCTACTACCACGAAAACTTGCACTGGCCGCGGCTCATGGGCAGGGGGCCAAGGATATCGATGCCCCACTTTGAGAATGGCTAATGGCTCATGATGGTGGTCAATTCTTCTAGTAGTTGCCTTGGTATAGTGGCGAAGCGTTGACACTTGTCACACTTTTTCACAAACTCCCGCGCATCATGTTAGGCAAGTAATAGCCTTGTCTGACTACCTTATGAGCTAGGGAACGCCATTCGAAGTGATTTTCACATACCCCTTCATGGATCTCTCCCATGACATAGTCATATTCCTCTGGAGAGAGACAGTGGAGTAGCCGCATGGAGTAGCTCCTCTTGTAGAGAATGTCTTACAGGATTACATATCTTAACGCCCTCAACCTTAGCTTCTTAGCTTCCACTGAGTTGTCTAGGAGTGTGCTCTCTTCTAGATATGCTTGGATGGGTCATCCAGTCGTCGTCAGTGGATGCGCCGTTGATGCTCCCTATATCCATTTTGAGTCTGTTTGGCTCAAATTGGTGGCTTGTGAATGTGGGTCCTGGCCGGATACCCGAGGATGATGCAAACTTGGCAAGTGTATCTGCTACAATATTATCCTCCCTTGGCACATATTGAATCTGGAAATGGTGGAACTTTTTAATAAACTTTGCACCATTGCTAGGTATGCCTGCATCCTTTATTTTCTCGCTTCAAAATCCCCTTTTTCTTGGTTGACTACCAGTTGAGAGTCACTATAGACGGTGAGGTGTCCAACCTCCATTTCTATTGCCAACCTTAGGCCTGAGATAAACACCTCATATTCTGCCTCATTGTTAGAGGCTGCAAAATGGAGTGATAAGGCGTATTTGAGGGGTATGTCGTTAGGGCTGATAAATACTAGGCCTGTTCCACTCCCCTCATTGGTTGAGAACCTATCCATGAAAATTCTCCAGCAAGGCATAGATCTAGGCATGACATCAAGGGGTACGAAGGCACCAGCTATTGGGAGGGCCCTCGTGACAAGTAGTAGGGCACCATGCAGGGGCGTGGATGAGGAAAGTGCTGAGGTGTCTAGGGAGAAAGGCACCAAAGTGGAGGTGCCTGGGGTGCTGAGATTGGGGAGCCAGGGAGGCATGATGCTAAGGTTGGGGAGCCAGGGAGGTAGGGCGCCAAGGCCAAGGTGCCTTGGTAGTAGGGCACCTGGTGAGCTAGGCGCAAAGGCTAAGGCACCAAGGTAGCAGGGCGCTGAGGCCTGGGTGCCTGGGGAGATGGGCGAGGTGTCTGGCGAGCTAGTCCGGGGGCAGGCAGGCACTGGGGCACTGGCCATGTGTGCTGGTTCTTCTCCGCTGCCTCCTTCCTCAAGCGATGTGAGCTCAGCCACAAAATCTGCTAACGATTGTGCCTTGATAGCCGCTCTTGGTTGGTACTCTACGTCAAACTCGCCCAATTCGATGGCCTATTTAAGGAGTCTTTTCGGATACATCTGGCTTTCCTAGTATTCTTTTTAGCATTGATTCATGATGACCATGATGGTGTAGCTTTGAAAATAGTGTCGAAGGCGCCTAGCTGTAGTGACTAGGGCGAGAGCTAGCTTCTCCAACGCTGAGTATCTTATCTCTACTCCTCAATATTCCCTTCTCACATAGTAGAAGGGCTTTTGCACTCCTTTGTTCTCCCTTACAAGGACGGAGCTTATAGTAGATAGCGAGACAGCCAGATACAGGTACAAGATCTCCCCAGGTATGGAGTGGGAGAGCAAGGGGGTGTGGTAAGATAGGCTTTTAGTTTTTGAAAAGCTTCTTCCGCATTTGGTTGCCACTCAAAATCATTCCATAGGATTCTGAAGAAAGGTAGGCATTTATCAGCGGACTTCGAGACGAATCTATTGAGAGCTGCCACTTTTTCGTTAAGGCGTTGGACCTCTTTCACGGTGGCGGGGGACCTCATGTCCAGAATAGCCTTGATTTTGTCTGGATTCGACTCAATTTTCCTCTTATTGACCATGAAGCCCAAGAATTTTCTTGATCCCACGCCAAAGACGCATTTCTCAAGATTTAACTTCATGCGGTAAGTCCTCAGGACATCAAAAGTCTCCTGCAAGTGGGTCACATGGTCTGCTGCAGCAAGGCTTTTTAATAACATGTCATCCACGTATACCTCCATAGTCCTCCCGATTTGTGACTGGAGCATCTTGTTTACTAGGTGTATTTTTGAGCCCAAAAGGCATGATCTTGTAACAGTAGGTCTCCTGGGAGTGATAAAAGATGTCTTTCTCCTGGTTTAGGGGTACATGCTAATCTGGTTATATCCTGAGTAGGCATCCAGGAAGCTAAGCAGCCCATGACCAGTTATGGCATCGATAAGGATGTCGATGCACGGTAAGGGGTAGCTGTCTTTGGGAGAGGCTTTGTTGAGCTTGATGAAGTCTACGTAAAGGTGCCACTTTCCACCAATCTTGGTCACCATCACAACATTGGATAGCCAGACTGGGTAAGTCACGTCTCTCACTGACTTATTTGCTAATAATTTCCCCACTTCTATCTCCATGGCTTGCGCCCTTCCAATAGCGACGCTTCTCAGCTTTTGGCAGATGGTTAGTGCCGAGAATCGATGCTACGCAGGTGGGTGGCGAATTTAGGGTCAATGCCTTCAAGATCTTCGTGAGACCAAGCAAAGCCGGCAATGTTCTATTTGAGAAAATCAACCAGTTGTCGGCCTCGATCTTTGGAAAGTAAGGAGCCAATGTATACTCTCATGTCTAGAAAACTTTCGTCCAGGACTACTGGTGTGAGCTCCTCTATTGGTTCTCTTCTCTCTAGTGTATTTTCATCCCTAGGATCAAACACCTCCACTTGTAGGGCCTCTCGAGGCTTTTTTGGCTCTCATAAAGGCAACATAGCATTCTGTGGCAGTAACTTGATCTCCTCCAGTTTTTCCAATTTCATTTGAGGTTGGAAAACAGAGAATGAGGCGATAAGTGGATGGCACCCCCCTCAGGGTGTTTAGTGCGAGATGCCCTAAAATGATGTTGTAGACAGACGAAGAATCCAACACTAAGAAATTCACTATTATGGTAAAGCTTCTCAACGTTGTACCCGCGATAACTAGTAGAGTGATGAAGCCTAGAGGGTACGTCTTCTCTCCTAAAAATTCGATGAGGGGTGTCCTGATAGGTTGAAGACTTTCCCTGCCAAGATGGAGGTTATCGTATGACTCTACGAATAGGATATCGACGAAGCTACCATTGTCCACAAGGATCCTCTTTACTTGGTAGTTGGTGATCATCATGGTTAGCACCAGTGGTCGTCATGGGGGTGTTGGATCCCCTCCAAGTCTTTGTCTGAGAAGGAGATGACCTCGTCATCTCCCTTATTGTGAGACTTCAATGGTCGTAGGTCATCCATGTGCCTAGCCTTTTTGGCGTGTGTCTTCCTGGCTGAGTTGGAGTCACCTCTTCCTCCTAGTCCTCCGAAGATCGTCTGGATTTCTCCCAAGGGCTATTGATGCTCTCTCTTATCCTAGTAACGGCTTGGTGGTAGGGTCTGGCCTCTACCTGCCACATATTACCGTAACTGACGACGCTGTATAAGGTCCTCAATCTGCCTCTTGAGTTCAAAGTAGTCGTCAATGTCGTGTCCATGATCGCAATGGAAGCAACAATATTTGTTCGGGTTTCTACGATTTGGAGAAGATTTCATTTTTTTCGGCCAGCGTACCATTGGGTCATCCTGAATTTGGAGCAAAATATGTTCAACTGAAGCATTGAGTGGCGTGAATGTCTGCCGCTCCCTCTAGGGTGTAGGGCCAAGGCGGTCCTTAGATGACACTCTCTCTATCCTCGCCTTCTTGTTCTCTACTTTTCTTCTATCTTCAGGAGGCTCCTTCCTCTTCTCCCCTCCACAGGAGGACTCACCTCTTCTGGCCTTGGTGACACCCTCAGTGTTCATATATTTCTAGGCCTTTGACAATAAATCTGGCATACTTGTTGGTGGTTTCTACAAGACCAAGAACATAAAATTGGTTGAACACATGCCTGAGATAAAGGTAGTCATGGTGACCTTTTCATCTGGCTCTTCGATCTGGAGGGTCTCCTCATTAAAACGGGTGAGGTAGCTCTTATGATTTCTTCCCGATCTTGCTTGATGCTGAGCAAGTGGGTAACAGGCTTCTGATGTTGGCGCCCCCTATGAAGTGGGAGACGAATGATTTGCTCAGTTTAGCAAAAGAATTAATGGAGACCCTTACAAACCTAAAAAAAAAATCAAATATCTACAAATGAGCATCGAAGAAGCATGACAACGAAGTTGTAGGCCGCGTAGAAGAAGAGACCATGGAGAGCCATAATTTGATACCTTCATGCACGAATAACAACTTAAATTTGTAGAACTTAAGAATGATATGAAACTAATAAATTTAATTCACCAAAATTTAAAATTTTTCAGGGAAAAAAATGACCAAGATGTCTCAGACCCAATTCGGCAAGAGGATGACACTGAGAGAGAGAGAGAGAGAGAGAGGAACGTGTAGTGTGGGAGCAACAGCTTCGTCTGTGTTGTGTGTCATTGTGTGAGTGGTTAGTCTTTAGTCTGTTTACCATATGACAAATCATAGACAGATCTGTATTCAACAACTAAAAATCATTTGACTCAAAACTCACAAAACCTCTCATCTCTCTATCCCCTCTCTGGTCTCATGATTTTGCGATGAAATTGCAGTAAACTTGATGAATTTGTGCCAGAGGAAGAGAATCCCATGACTGCCATAAGAATAATTGCAAAAATCAAACAAAACACATCAAAAGAGAAACATAAATTCAAATCAATCAATAGAAAAATAACCCATGAAAGAGAAAAAAGGACAAATGAAAAATACAACAAATAGATTGCAGAATTAGAATAGAGTACCTGAAGCCGGTGAGTTGGGCTTTGTTTCAAAATCCCTATCGCATATCATGTGCGCAGTGTGTGTGTTTTCATAGAGGGCTTTGTGGGTGAGTGTAGAGTGTGTGTGTGTGTGTGTGTGTGTGTGTGTGTGTGTGTGTGTGTGTTCTCGTAGAAGGGTTTTTAGTTTGGGTGTGTGTCATGAACAGAAAAAATAGAGAGATCACTGTCGTTGGGTAGCGTCGTCGATTGCCATGGAGAAAGGCCATTAACAACAGTGTTTAGGGAAGGGGGAGAAGAGATGAGGCAGTGCTAGTGAAAGAAAAGGGGAGGAGAAGAGAGATGGGGAAGATAGGGTTGGGTGTGACAGTGGGGGAGAGAGAGATGACAGTGAAAGGGGTGAGAGTTTAGGCAGAGATTGGGGGAGGAAAGAGAAAGAGCATGAGAGAGATCATTTGTTTTTGGAGAGTGAGGCGTGAATTTGGGGTTTTTTTGGCGTTGTTGGCGACGTTCAATGGGATGGAAAGTTACGTGGGTGGGAAAACAAAATTCATTGGTCAATTTGATCCGTAGGATCAATATTTTTTAGTTGATCTGAGCCGCAAAAAAATTAAAGATATCATGGACCCTTGGATATAACTTGTCTTTTCAGAATTGATCTGAGCCGCAAAAAGTTCAAGATAAGTTTTGGGATTCAAACTCAGTTCTACTTTATTATATAGATAAATTAACTTTTAAATCAAGCGAACTGTAATAAACTTTTTAATCAAGCATATTGAATCAAATTGTAGGTGGATTTGTCCAATTGAAATGCTTAGTTAGGAACAAATTTTGTAATATAAAAAAATAGTAATGTTATACTTCTCAAATTGTATCCCAAAAAATTCATCACAAATGAGTTGGCACCTTCACACACCACATATTTTACACACTGTGGACCCCTAAATCAACTTTTTCATAAAGTATGTAGTGTGTGAAGGTGCCAACTCAATTGGGATGAGATTTTTGGGATACAATTTGGGAAGCATAGCATTATTGATAAAAAAAATTAAGTTTTTTGTTGTGAACAATAATGTTAAAACATTTAAAATCGACCCCTGGAAGTTTAAGATCGATATTAAATATTATGACCGACTTTAAATTTTTTGCGTCAAACCCAAACATCCATTTTGTTGTAACTTTTCCAAAAATAATTATAACTTAACTAAATAACTACTTAAAAAAATAATATTGTAATCTTATTCATCATCTTTGTTTCTCCTATTATTTTTCCATTTTGAATCCCCTTTATTATGAATTTTTTAATCTTGGCTACGTTAGTTTGTTCTCTGTTCTCTATATTGGATTTAAGAAAAAGAAATGGAAGAATTTCAATGACCATAATTATAGTAATAATGTAACAATTTTCGTCAGCACAAAAACTTAATAAACCTAGTTCGTCGGTTAGCCTATGCAGTTTACTAGTCAACAGTCGTGATAGGCTATTTAAAATATTATTACGGGTCCTTTGGAAGCCGGTACACCAAATTAGACATAATTGTAAAAAAAGTACACATAAAAAAATATTTTGGAAAGAAGTACCCTACTGAGAAACAAAGATGTAATTGCCCATTTTGTAAAATTTTCTTTCCTAAAAACTGTAACAAAGAATTTATCTTAACCGCTGAAATTTAGGGACATTTATTTTTGAATCTCTTCATCTTAAAATTTACTTTCCTAAAAATGTTTTAGGAATATATTTTAATTAATTAATTAGATACACAATGATAATGGATAACCTCTGAAATTTAAGAATATTTGTTCGCGAAGCGCTTCATCTTCGGAAAACGTTTGGACTTCTTCTTCCTCTCTAAAAACCACTTCATCTTCCTCAGCGATAAGCCCTAAAATTGTTCCCTGAACATCTATAGAGTTTCGTCTTTGAAGGAAAAATCTTACTGTTCAGCCCATTTGATGTAAGATCGTCAACAACATCTATTTTTTGAAGATTTGTTCGCTATTTGAAGATACATACGAATTTCGGCATTTGAAGACCAGAACTAATTGTTGAAAGTTGATCGTTGGCCTGTGTGAAATACGATGTTTCTGTCATGTGTTTCTGCCATAGTAATTCATTGTGTGTGTATCTCCTAACTGATGATTGTATTTCCCTCATAGTGTAACAAAAACAGTGTAACAATACACTGTAATAAAGACAGTGTAACAATAAACTGTAACAAAGACAGTGTTCAGTGATTTTGTGGATGTGGTAACAAATTCAAAACATAGATGAACTATTTGAATGAAATTATATGCAAATATATGTTTGACAAAATGTAATAGTACAATATTTTGTGTAAGTGTCTTGTTACACTGTTATGGTATACTTCGAATATTAAAAAACAAAATAATCACCTTTAAAATGACAGACGTAAACCTAATGGAGTCATGAATTCAAACCTTGTAATTGTTTAGATTGAATCATAAGGATGAAATAATGTTTTGCACTGATAAATGGCTTCCAGGCCGAAGAAGAAGAAGATAACAAAAGATACTGTTGCAAAATTTAAAATTCAAACCAACTGATTTATCCTCAAAATAATCGGAAAATCAAATAATCAACTCTTCCATTAAATTAGGAAATTTTTAATGCATACATTTATCCTAAAAAAAACGGAAGGATCAAATCTTCCATTAAATTAGGAAATTTTAATGCATACATATAATCTGAAAAAAAAAATCAGTTTCCAAAAATAAATCGCATGAATTAAGGGAGGACACAAATGTCAAAGAAAAATCCGAAAATTTCAAATTATGTACTTTGACACAAATAAGAACTAAATTTAAGGACTTTTTTCCTTTATATTTTTTTGTGTACTTTTTTAAAATTAACTTCAATTTAATATGCCCCCTTCCAATTTACCGATATTATTACCATCACGACTGGACCTAATGGGCCTTTTAAATTGTTATCCATCGGGATAGTTATAGCAGTCATTAGACTGGTTAGTTCTAGACTTCTAGTACCTTAGATGTAGGTCTGTCAATGGATCGAGTATGGACCAAATTATCATATATTCAAATTCAAATTCGATTAAGTTTTTGTTGATCCAACCTGATCCAATTAGCCGACGGGTTTTAAAATTTTAATCTATGTCTGAATCTATTAATTTTTGGATATCTGATCCGAATATTCGATTCGCTCCGATTATCACAAAAAACACATGTACACAAAAAAATTAACAATAACAATTTGGATAATGAACTAGAAAAAGAGGGAAAATGAAAATTTGAAGTGAAAGTAAGACGAAAAATCATATAAGAGACTGAAACAAAATAAAAAAAAAAAAAATGGGTCTATTTTTTCTTGTTTTCCAGTATAAATATCATATATGTGTGATATTTATTTACATAATTTATTCTTTTATTCAAATTAGATTATTATAAATCTATATCCGAATCCGTTTAGATAACTCTAATTGGATTCGGATCGGATCGGATCGAATTAATGGATTGAAAATTTGATCCATATCCGCTTAAATGGATTCGAATTCGAATTGGATTCAAGTTGAAATTTGGTCCATTGACAAGCCTACTTAGATGGATTATAATCCCACTTTAAATTTTATTTCTAAAAGTGATAAAATTAAACATAAGATCTAAAATTGAAAGAGAGATTAAAAGATGACACTTTTGTTAATTAAAATTAACAATTATAATGTTACATTGTTAGGTGCAAATAAATGGCATCATCTTAAAAGGATCACTTGAATTTATTAATAAAAATACGATAAGTATGAATGAAATATTGGATAAAGTGGTAATTTAGGTGGGTGTGAAGGGATAATTATATAGGTCACTTGATGGAATATGATCAGATAAAATATTTTATATTAAGAAAATAAATTCAAATTGTATGAATTTAAAAAAAAATGAGAAGGAAAGCTTTTTTTTTAAGTCCTGTCTACCCAAAAAATTATTGTCGTTTTTTTTTTTTTTTTTTTGCTATTGAAATAAGGGGTGGGTAAGGAAGAGCGCCCAAGAACCACCCCGTTAGGCCATCACTGGTGGGATCATAAGACCCCTGACTGTGCCTGGAACACCTCTTGGGACCAAACCTAGCTAGACTAGCATAGTTGTCAACCACCGAGCCCTAATGGGGACTTCAGGACTCGAACTTCCAACATCTGAGTGAGGAATAAGACCGGTACTACCACTAAACCACCCTACTCAGTGGTAAAAAAAAAAATTTATTGTCTATATACATAGATAGATTAGTGATAGTTTCATATGATTTACGAAGTTTGTATTATAGTATTTAATTGTGCCGTTTTACTTTTTAAATAATTTCAAGTGAATAGTTATATGAGCAATAATTATTCAACTTTGGGAAATTTTATTGGATGAAATAATAGCTTTACACTTAAATAAATAAAATTATGGAAGGAGGAATGTTTTCTGAACCTTCTCCTCTTAATTTGTTTTTCTGCAATATACTCCATCCGTTCCTAAATAAGTGACGTTTAAGGTTTTTGCACAAGGATTAAGGAAGTTATTAAATAGCTCTAATATGAGTAAAAAATAATTACACAAGACTAAAATACCCTTATTCAATACGTATTGGGAAGGAAAGGAATATGCAAGGCACTTAGCCTACACCTAATATGATGAATTGAAGAGTTAGAGGTAAATTTGGAAGAAAAAATTTTAATTGTGCTTTGGTTTCATTAAATGTCAGATATTATGGAATAAAAAAAATTGTGTAAAACGTCACTTATTGAGGAACGGAAGGAGTAATAGATAACATATTTATCTATCTATCTCTATATAAAATAAACAAATTAGAGTGGAGAAGACTTGAGAAGCATTCGTTCTATTTTTCTTAATTTCTTAGAGTTTTGATTTTTTATTATTAAATCAAAATTTTCTCTAATTCCATTCAACACTTGGCACTTATAATCATTCTTTCATTCTCTCACCAACTAACCACCTTTCATTTGAATTGTATTGAAAAAGTTAGGTTTTATCACTTACAACTTTTAAGGTGAAATAGCGGGAAAAAAAATAAAAGGTAAAGAAAAAAAAATAATGTTATGCTTGCCAAATCATTTATCAAATTTTGTATCTCAAATTTAGTGTGGGATGGTTGGATAAGTGGGTTCTACTAATTTTTACCAAATACTCAATGTATGAGATTTTGGCACATCATTTGAGATACAATAGTGGGTAAAAACAATTGGTTATAGGGACCTAATTGTAGGGAAGACTCAAAGTAATTTGAGGCCTAAAGCCAAAAAAAAAAGTAAATGAGACTTTTTTTTTGGTATTAATTTTTTTAAATAATTTTTAATTTTTTTTATGTGAGAGAGGGACAGATGAATGATATGCTAGTGTTGCCGAGAAAGATGTTTTAATTTTTACTTTTATTTCTTACGGGAGATAGAGAGAAAGGGAGAAAGGGAGAAAGACTTTAATTTCAACTTTTTTTTGTGTTTTTCACTCTCTTTTTTTACCGAAGAGAGAGGGAGAATGGGTGGGATAAATATGAGTTGACTTTTGAATATTTTTTTATTTTTTTAACTTCTGATTTTTAGATTTTTAATGTTATGAATTGGATTATGGGCTTAAATTATTGTAACGAAAATTTTGATTGGATTTAATTTTTTGGAGCCTTTTTGGGGGCTTAAAATTTATTTCTGTGGGTTAGTAATGTACCTAAAATTATGGAGTCTTTTAAAAAATGGGACCCAAAGTTCAAACTTTATTTTTTATACTGTTGGGCCAACCCTGCCTAATCGAGGAGAAAATATTCAATACACCGGTGATACCACATGACAATGTGATGTGGTATCACCAACTAATAATAATATCCCAAATAAACAAATAGATCTCACAAAAATTAATAACTAATCTATCACCTGAGCAAATGGACTCCACCAAACATTAAAATTCCCAAATAATCAAATGTCTTAATTGAATTATGTCTCCAAATTAAATTTAAATAACATTTTTCAAAGAAAAAATTGTGAATCCGGTGCATTTCCATGAGAACTATATATATATCTATGTATATGTATGTATTATATATCAACAATTATGTAGTTAGATATGTTAACTATTAATCAAGTAATCAACTTTTTAATAAATCATATCTAACTACAGGATAAAATTACGATACTAAAAAGTTCATGATATTATAAAATAACTTAAAAAATTATAACTTGAATCTTATAAATTATAATTTAAAGTATTCTAAATTTTTTATTATTAATGATGATGTTATTAACACGACTGAGCAGGGGAGTGAATGTAAAGTGTACTGAACAATTTGATTTAATTCAGTCTGAGCTCCAAGGCTCTAGGGAATAAGATATGGGCAAATGGGTTATCACATAGAGTGTTTATAGGTTCATCAGCTTGGGAGCTCGGCTAATTCACTCTCAAGGGAGTTGCTCACTCCTGAGAATATATTGATAACTGGAGAATTTACAGAGAGTATTTTAGTGAGGTTACAATTGCTTGTTGTTTCTGTCGAGGATTTTGCCTCTTATTTATAGTTATCACTGTGCCTAGCTTGATCTGAGGTGAGATTCTTGCCCCTTTCTTGTAATTGTCGCATTTATTGTGCGACAGCTGCGGTGGGTGTTGGGGCGGTTACGAGTCTTGCGCCTGCTAAGTAACTATTGCTACTAAAAGGGTATTTGGTGGAATCCATCTGCACAACCTTCCTTGAAATGCAGATGCAGGGAGCCTGAGGTCTGAAAACCTAGGTCTGTAGATAACATAAATGAGCTGAGCTCCTATCCTAAGCGAGCATGACCTGAGTTACCGAGCTCAACTTTGGGCAGGCATATTCGAGGCACCATCAATTAAAAACTCAAAAATTTGTGTTTTAACCCACAAAATTTATAAAATTTGGTGGTACAATATCAAAATATTTTTTTAGGTAATCAAATTGTAGGTGGAATTGTCCAATTGAAATGCTTATTTAGGAATAAATTTTGTCATATCTGATGAGCCCGAATTTTACTGGGCCAAGCCCAATTCAAATAAACTGAGGAAGTCCAGATAAGAGTCCATTGGGGTTGGATCGACCCATAGAAGGAAGTCCAAAGCACAAGAAATGACTAATGCTCAAAGGAGCCAAGAGGCCAGCACAAGACCAAGGGGGCGCCGCCCATAGGGTCCCTTGGGGCGCCGCCCACAGGCAGCCCCTTGGGCTCTCCTTCGTCCTCCTCTGTCGTCTTCTCCTCAGTCCACCTCAGTGCCATGGGAATGACTCCGATGCAAGTCCAAACGAACGTGGCCCACTCCAACTCAAGTCAAGCCCAGTCCAAGATCTTCCTCCAACTGAATAGGAACACGAGGGAGAGAATATCGGGATACGCACCGAAGATCTAATCCTACCATAACTACACTTACCAAGGTGGTAGAGTCCTACCATAACTGTACTTACTAAATTATAGTGACCGCCTCACCGCCTCTCCCAACCTATAAAATGTAAGTCCTCTCCATATGAAGGGGACACCTTGAAAATCTCAACACGCCTCCAAAACCCCTACACTTACCCTCATACACACTGCTCTCTCTCTCTCTCACAGAAGCACTGTAACTCCGGTATACATTGTCCGGTGACAATTATTCATTAATAAAGAACATCGGCCATCGCTGTCATTCCAGAGAGTGGAAGTAGGTCATCCGAGACCGAACCACTATAATTCCCTGTGTTGATCTGTTGTTTACTGTTTTAGTTCCCTTGATTGCCATTGATTATTCATTGATTACTCATTAGTTGCATCATTACTCATACTTGACTGTTGATCTTACCAAAGACAATTTTGTGCATCATCAGTTAGGCGCCGTCTGTGGGAAATACGTTTAAACGGACCCTTCGTCCCAGTGGAACGTGGCGCCGGAACCTCGGCCTCAACAGCGCTAGGACCACCCCTCGGAGGTGATGGAACATCAGTCAGAAAGGGGGGAGGAGCATTGCCGAGCTCTGCCTCCGCAAGACCACCCAAACTAGGGGCATTGGTCCTCATCCTCTTGGAAGGAGGAGGAGAAGGAACTATCCTGGAGGCATATATCTCTTCCACAAAGGACCTGACAAGTGGAGGACCTGAAAAACCAGTGTAAGCCAATAAATACTACAACACAGTCTTTTCAAAGGGACTAGTAGAAAGTCAAATACCTTTTTTTCTTCGGTCTCAAGGAGGCCGTAGAATAACCAGCTACCGACATAATCTCGGAGTGCTCCCTAGCTGGGTTATTATGGACCATCTCGAGTAGCCTCTTCTGTTCATCGGTGAGGGTCGGCAGGGCTGCAAGAGAACAATCTCATCATAAGAATAAGTACATACCTGCACGTGACGATCAAGGCAGAAATTAAAAGTTAAAGTCCTTACCCTGCTTAGTTTTTGGGACGGTACTCCAACGGTTAGGCACCCGGACACGATCGGACTCGGAAGCCCACTCGCCCCCGACAAAGAAGAACTTCTTCTTCCAATGGTGAAGATTGGAGGTGAGCCCGGTGATAAACTTCCCTTTCCCTGGCCTTGGGGAAAACCGATACCACCCCTGGTGAGGAGTGGGGTTCTCCAGAAGTGTATAGGTGACCAAGAACTCCTCAAACGGTGGGGGAACACTAGCTCCGTGCGTCAATCGCCACAGTGCAAAGAAAGCCAATAACACTCTCCAACCGTTCGGAGCCAGCTTCCCAGGGACCAACGAAAAATGCTCCAAGACCCGACATATGGGTCCGGGAATCGGAAACCTCAGACCTGCCTCTAAGGTCCCCTCATAGAGAACTATCTCATCCGGGGAATCGTAGCAAGCTGACTCGTCAGCCTCCGCATGACGGCACAATACCGAAGGTGGAATACGGTACAAGGAAACTAGCTCCATAATATCTTCATCAGACTTAAAATAGCTAAATATAGAGGCTACCTTGGACCAGTTGCCTCCGTCAGTAACCGGGCCTCCATCGCGATCCCTGACAGTCTCCCGCTCGTTTGAACGAAAGCCCATCAACAAACAAAGCTAAGCCGTTGATAAAGACAGTACCCATACCAATAGAAGAGCAAAAGAAGTACCGGGAACATACCTTGAGAGCCAGAATCATCCACATCGTTGATCGGCCGCTTCCTAGACTTGTGAAGAGGAGACTGAACCGCGCCTGGGGCGCAGCCCAGTGCATCCTGGGCGCCTCCTGAAGTGCCTGTGGCACTACCTAGTCCATGACGGACGTACCCTGCGTCTCCTGAAGACCCACTCCGCTGCCCACCTAGGCGTGGTGTCCCTCTAGATATACCAAAGGGATTATCTGAAGCCCTCCTACTTGTACCAAGCCCCATGCTAATGGTCCCAAAGGGTCTCTCACCAAACGCCGAGGCCACGCCCAAACCACTGCTAGGAGTACCCAAGCGACCAAAGCCTGAAAGGGGGTCACCCAAGCCCCTGGCGCCGCCCAAGGAGGCACCGCCCAGGGGAGTTCCCAATGCTTCTCCTCCTCTCTGCTCTTTGCCAGACCCACGAAGTCCCTCGCCTCTATCATGCCCAGCTCCACCCGAAGAATGGGCACCGCCTGCCTGGCCATAGGCGTCGCCTGGACTACCCCCATGGGCGCCGCCCTCCGAACAGCCACCATGGGCCCGCCCACTGTGCCATCCTCCTCATGGGCGCCACCTTCAACGTGAAGGCCTTTTCCAGTGGATGAGCCCCTAGTCTTCATGTTTTCAAGAGGAGTAATGGAAGAAGAAATGAGAGTAAGAGGGGAGAAGTGAAGATGAACAGTAAATCTTGCCTTTAAATAGGAGAAGGAAACTTCTTGAGAAAGCCTTACTCAAAGCTTCTTGAGGAAGCTTGATAAATAGCTTCTCAAGGAAACTTGACTAAAGGGCTTCTTGGATAAGCTCGGAAGGACACCTTTTGAGAGAAATTTCAGAAGGTAGGAAAAGATGAAGAAGGTGGAATAGTGATCTCTATTTGTAGAGAAACAGAAAAAAAAATATATATATATATATAAAAAATTTTCGATACCGGGAAGTTCAGCAAAGTCCCTAAAAGCGAGTCCCCGAGGATCAAAGGATGCCGTGAAGAGCAAGGAAAATTCCGACTCACCCAAATGGAGACGAAGTATATGCCCTCGACCCCTGCCTCTCAAAAAAATCAGAGGCTCTGGGCATGGGGGGCAAATGATGAGCCCGAATTTTACTGGGCCAAGCCCAATTCAAATAAACTGAGGAAGTCCAGATAAGAGTCCATTGGGGTTGGATCGACCCATAGAAGGAAGTCCAAAGCACAAGAAATGATTAATGCTCAAAGGAGCCAAGAGGCCAGCACAAGACCAAGGGGGCGCCGCCCAAGGCCCCTAGGAGGGCGCCGCCCAAGGTCCCTGATGAGTGGGTTTTATACCTACGAATTGAATACTTTCGGCTTGATGAAAGTACAAGTTTTCAATTATTTTATGTTTACTTTTAATTGTTTTGTGTGTTTTGATGTTATTTTGTAGGAATCATTATTTGGAAGCAAACAAGATCATTTGGAAGGAAACAAGGATTTGGAGGCTTAAAAGTGAAAGAAATCAAAGAGGTATTGGTGTTTGGTAACAAAGGCACCAGAACTAGCACCATCTGGTGGAAGTACCTCGGTTTTCCTCCATTTTGACAATGATCCACTCCGAATCTGCAAAAGTTTAAAACATGAAAGTTGTAGATCTGGATGTCTTCTGTATTGTGTCAAAATTTCAGCTCAAGCCAACGGTTGGATCAAACGTTATGGAGATTTTACGAAAATTGGTCCAGAGCTGAAGGCTTAAAAAAAGGGAGGCGCGCCTAGGCGCCAAAACCAGCGCCCCTGCGCCAACATGTTGTCTTCCCAGCGCTGTCCCAGCGTCCCAGCGCTCCCCCACGGAAGTTGGATGCAAATTAGGACTCCTTTTTGACCCGAAATTGGACTCTAATGTCTCCTATGTGCTAGGGTTTGAGGGGAATATAAATATAATGACTTTGGGGGCTGAAAATATAGAGATAAGACCAAGGAATAGAAGAAAATTGAAGGCAAGAATCGAAGAAACCGACACGAAGAAAATCGGACTTGAAGGCTAGAGAAGGATTGAATATTGCAACTAAGTTTTCATTATTTTCCCTTACTTTTACTTCTTGATTTTCTGAGATGTTGTTTAATTTGAGAAGGATGTTTTTCAATTACATTATGAACTAAATTCTTATTAAGATTGCAACAGAACCTAATGTCTAGTTAAATTGATCTACTCTCGTTTCTAGTTTTTGTTGATCTTATATGAGTTGTTTGTCATATTTTGTGTTTAATATATAATTGTTTGGCCATCAATTAATTTGATAACCTAGATGAAATTGGGAGATGAATTCTAGGTTTAGATCTGAATATGATGACATGCGTCTGGTTAATTCTTCTTCGGATTGAATTGCTGGGTTTGTGTATAGGATATGAATATACCTATATGTCGTGTGTAACTTGTATGAGAGTTTGAACTTAATGAATCTATTCCAACTTATTTTGCATAGGAATATAGCATTTTAATTGGGAGAGATATGATTATCTTACTATCGGAAGAGGTTTGATAAATACTTTTGAAGTCTCAGTTAACAATTCAATTTGATCAATTAACTGGAAAGAGAGTGGAAAGATTTATATGAAGCATTAGGGGAAGTTGTAATCTTAAATTCTTTTATCCGTTAAATTCAATCTTTGATTATTAAGTTTAGATTTAGTTTAAATTATTCATTCCATAGTTCAAGTCCAATTGTTTAAATAAAATTGAATTGATATAAAGTTAGTACTTGAAATTTATTATTAATAATTCTCCATGGGAACGATACTCTACTTATCACTTTATTACTTGTTGATCGTGTATACTTGCACGTAAATTGTCAATACCAAATTCGGACAACAAGTTTTTGGCACCGTTGCCGGGGAATTATTCTAGTAATTATTTCAATATTAATTTCAATCAGTTTGATCTTAGTTTAAACTTATTTAATTTTCTGTTTTAATTATTTTCGCAAGTACTGTTGAATTTTGTATGCAAACACGATCTACAGGTCAGGAGCCACTACAGCACGAAGACGAAATCGAGAGAAGGTGCCGAAACTTGCGAAAGCAGTGTCAAGAAGTAAATAATCAAGAAATTATGGCTGAAGAAGAACAGAAATCGCTAAGGGATTATGCTATGCCGCTTGTGACGGAAATACAATCCAGCATTCAAAGACCAGCAATTCAAGCAAACAATTTCGAGATCAAGTCGGGTACCATTCAAATGATTCAAAATTCAGTGCAGTTTGGGGGTTTGCCTAACGATGACCCAAACGATCATTTGGTGAGCTTTCTGGAGATATGCGACACATTCAGATACAATGGGGTTTCTGAAGATGCGATTAGACTTCGACTTTTCCCTTTCTCACTTCGTGATAAGGCGAAGAGTTGGTTGCATTCATTACCGTCGGATTCTATTACTACGTGGTCAGATTTAGCTCAAAAATTTTTAGCTAAATTCTTTCCACCTGCTAAAACTGCAAGGATGAGGAACGACATCACTTCATTCGCACAACATGATTCTGAGACTCTCTATGAAGCTTGGGAGCGATTCAAAGACTTACTCCGAAAATGCCCTCACCATGATATTCCTAATTGGTTGCAAGTTCAAACGTTCTACAACGGGTTGTTTAGTGCTACCCGAACTAGTATCGATGCAGCTGCAGGAGGGGCATTGATGGGGAAGAATTTCGATGAAGCCTATGAGTTATTGGAGACGATGGCTGCCAATAATTATCAGTGGCCCTCTACAATGATCAATCAACCAAAGGTAGCAGGGATTTATGAAGTTGATGCAGTTACTGCATTGGCTGCACAGGTTGCTACGTTATCAAAGAAGATTGATTCTCTAAGAGTGCAACCTATTCAAAGTGTGACAGTTGTTTGTGAATTGTGTGCCGGGAACCATTCGAGCAACCAATGTGCAATTAATCTAGAGTCGGTGCAATACATTGGTAACCATAACCGGCAGCAATATGGCAATAATTTTAACAATTATAACCCTGGTTGGGGGACTCATCCGAACTTCTCTTGGAATAATAATCAAGCCCAACCTTCTGCTCCAAGACAATCATACCCACCAGGCTTTCAGAATCAAGCTCCACCACAGCAGGAAAAGAAGTCAAATTTGGAGGAGCTACTTTCTAGGTATATAGCACAAAGTGAGACAAGGATGAATAGTATGGAAGTATCAGTCCGAAACCTGGAAAACCAAATGGGCCAGCTCGCTAATGCCATTAACAACCGACCTCAAGGAACTCTACCTAGTGATACGGAGATTAATCCTAAGAGGGAAGGTAAGGAGCACTGCAATGCTATTACTTTATGTAGCGGAATAGAGTTACTTGAGGTTGTTGGTGAAACTCCAAAACAGTCACGTGGAGATAATAGCGAGGGTGAAATAAAAGCTAGCAAGAATGTGGAACATGAGAAGAAGGGAAGTGATCCAATTGTAAATTCTAATGGAGGCAATTCGAGACCTATTGTGCCTCCCGTGCCGTTTCCACAACATTTGCAGAAACAGAAGTGGGATAAGCAGTTCTCTAAATTCATGGAAGTGTTTAAGAAGTTCCAAATAAATATCCCTTTCGCAGAAGCAGTGGAGAACATGCCTAACTATGTGAAATTTTTGAAGACAATTCTGTCAAGGAAGAGAAAATTAGGTGATTTTGAGACAGTGACACTTACGGAGGAGTGCAGTGCTATTCTTCAAAAGAAGCTACCACCAAAGCTCAAAGATCCGGGTAGCTTTACAATTCCTTGCACAATAGGCAGTCAATTTTTCGGGAAAGCATTGTGTGACTTGGGAGCTAGTATTAATTTGATACCGCTCTCAATCTACAAGAAATTGGGTTTGAAAGAAGCAAAGCCTACTAACATCACATTACAGCTGGCGGATAGATCACTCACTTATCCAAGGAGCATAGTTGAGGACGTTCTAGTGAAAGTGGATAAATTCATTTTTCCAGCTGATTTCATAGTCTTAGATTGTGAGGAGAATAGTGAAATACCTATTATTCTTGGGCGACCATTTTTAGCAACGGGGAGAATACTTATCGATGTACAGAAAGGTGAGCTAACTATACGAGTCCAAGATCAAGAGGTTACATTCAATGTATTCTCAGCTATGAAATTTCCAAAGGAAGCGGAAGAATGTTTTCGGGTTGATTTGGTGGAAGATGCAGTGAATGGGGTATTCGTAGGAAGTTGCATTTCAAACCCTCTTAAGAACGTCAAGCTATATAAAGAGGAGGTGTTCCTACATGGAGCAATCAAAGTTGAGGAAGCTAACTTGAAGAGAACTTTAAAGGTGAAAGGGCAAAGACTGAAGCAATATTGGGACGGCGACATTGATCATGAAAAGACTTCAATTACCCTTGCCGACCCGGGATGAAACAGGAAGTAGTCAGGCTGAAGACTATAAAACAAGCGCTAATTGGGAGGCAACCCAAATTTTAGTTTCTAAGTTTTATTTCATTTTATTTTAATTTAGTTTTTTTTTTTAAGAAATAATGTAGTTAGTTAGTTAGTGCATTTTAATTGGTATGTTAATTGCTTGCAGGTCCCAAGGATTGAACATAAAGTTGGAGCACACACAAAGCCTTACAAAGAGCCAAGAACAACCCACCTATGTTTCCTGAATACACTCCCGACTCCGTGGACGACGAGGGCGCTGACGATGATGCGAACTAGCAAAGTCTCAGGGAAGTCCTCTGTCTTAATTTTTCCTACTTTATACATTGAGGACAATGTTTAGTTTAAGTTTGGGGGTGTTTTCTTGTTTGCATTTGCATTATTAGATTGACATTTAGATTGCATGTTTTAATACAACTTGAGCAATGAGTTGATTAAATTTGATCATGGCCAATGATGAATGTGATTAATTGTTAATTCAAGGGAAATTGATGAACATGTTGGGTTTGAAGTTTGACATACTAGTTGGTTTTACACTGTTTATGATCTTTTCACGCATGAGCACATATCTATCTGTTTGGTTAGTTATAATTTAGAGAATTTATTTGGCTAAGTGCTTGTGGGAGATATCAGTGAAACTCTAGAAAATTTATTTAAGCATCAGTCAAAGTGAATTGAGGTATTCATATAAGTTTGGGGGAAATATTGATTATGATGGGTTAGTGTATAAAGAAAAAAAAAAAAAAAGAGTTTTTGAAAAATTATTTAGATTTGATCCTTCATGAGGTAGATGAAAAAGAAAATAGGAAGACAAGAAACAAGAAAGGAGCATGTGGTGAGTAGAGATGGAGCGTAAAACGCACTCACTCATAAACACATGTTGAGAATGAGATGGAGCGTAAAACGCACTCGTTCAAGAAAATGCGAGATGGAGCGTAAAACGCACTCGCTCAATAGGAGGTGAGATGGAGCATAAAATGCACTCACCAAATGAACGAAAAAGAAGAAAAGAGAGAGAGAGAAAAAATAAAATTCTTTGTACCTTCTAATTATATGTTTTGCCTTTATTAGCAGAGGTTGATGTGAAACGTAAGTTCATAGAGTTGATATTGAATATCTCTTATGGAGCGCTTGACTACGTAAATTTATCTGGGTGATGGCTAGTTTAAACAGTTAGAATATGCACATGTATTTAAAGGGTCATGAGATGAGGTAAAATTAAGGAGTATGTTGAGCTGTTGGACTTTGCATTGTTTTGAAGTTTCCCGTGAATTAGTATTTGTAGTAACTTTTGGGGCCATTATTCAAATTCATATTGATCCATTGTTTGAGTAGTTGGTTGATTAATCTTTATAGTTTTTATTCTTAGTATTTTGCTTGAGGACAAGCAAAGATTTAAGTTTGGGGGTATTTGATGAGTGGGTTTTATACCTACGAATTGAGTACTTTCGGCTTGATGAAAGTGCAAGTTTTCAATTATTTTATGTTTACTTTTAATTGTTTTGTGTGTTTTGATGTTATTTTGTAGGAATCATTATTTGGAAGCAAACAAGATCATTTGGAAGGAAACAAGGATTTGGAGGCTTAAAAGTGAAAGAAATCAAGGAGGTATTGGTGTTTGGTAACAAAGGCACCAGAACTAGCACCATCTGGTGGAAGTACCTCGGTTTTCCTCCCTTTTGACCATGATCCACTCAGAATCTGCAAAAGTTTAAAACATAAAAGTTGTAGATCTGGATGTCTTCTGTATTGTGTCAAAATTTCAGCTCAATCCAACGGTTGGATCAAAAGTTATGGCGATTGTACGAAAATTGGTCCAGAGCTGAAGGCTTAAAAAAAGGGAGGCGCGCCTAGGCGCCAAAACCAGCGCCCCTGCGCCAACATGCTGTCTTCCCAGCGCCCCAGCGCGCCCCCACGGAAGTTGGACGCGAATTAGGACTCTTTTTTGACCCGAAATTGGACTCTACTGTCTCCTATGTGCTAGGGTTTGAGGGGAATATAAATATAATGACTTTGGGGGCTGAAAATATAGAGATAAGACCAAGGAATAGAAGAAAATTGAAGGCAAGAATCGAAGAAACCGACACGAAGAAAATCGGACTTGAAGGCTAGAGAAGGATTGAAGATTGCAACTAAGTTTTCATTATTTTCCCTTACTTTTACTTCTTGATTTTCTGAGATGTTGTTTAATTTGAGAAAGATGTTTTTCAATTACATTATGAACTAAATTCTTATTAAGATTGCAACGGAACCTAATGTCTAGTTAAATTGATCTACTCTCGTTTCTAGTTTTTGTTGATCTTATATGAGTTGTTTGTCATATTTTGTGTTTAATATATAATTGTTTGGCCATCAATTAATTTGATAACCTAGATGAAATTGGGAGATGAATTCTAGGTTTAGATCTGAATATGATGACATGCGTCTGGTTAATTCTTCTTCGGATTGAATTGCTGAGTTTGTGTATAGGATAGGAATATACCTATATGTCGTGTGTAACTTGTATGAGAGTTTGAACTTACTGAATCTATTCCAACTTATTTTGCATAGGAATATAGCATTTTAATTGGGAGGGATATGATTATCTTACTATCGGAAGAGGTTTGATAAATACTTTTGAAGTCTCAGTTAACAATTCAATTTGATCAATTAACTGGAAAGAGAGTGGAAAGATTTATATGAAGCATTAGGGGAAGTTGTAATCTTAAATTCTTTTATCCGTTAAATTCAATCTTTGATTATTAAGTTTAGATTTAGTTTAAATTATTCATTCCATAGTTCAAGTCCAATTGTTTAAATAAAATTGAATTGATATAAAGTTAGTACTTGAAATTTATTATTAATAATTCTCCGTGGGAACGATACTCTACTTATCACTTTATTACTTGTTGATCGTGTATACTTGCACGTAAATTGTCAATACCAAATTCGGACAACAGTCCCCAAATGGGCGCCGCCCATAGGGTCCCTTGGGGCGCCGCCCACAGGCAGCCCCTTGGGCTCTCCTTCGTCCTCCTCTGTTGTCTTCTCCTCAGTCCATCTCAGTGCCATGGGAATGACTCCGATGCAAGTCCAAACGAACGTGGCCCACTCCAACGCAAGTCAAGCCAGGTCAAGCCCAGTCCAAGATCTTCCTCCAACTGAATAGGAGCACGAGGGAGAGAATATCGGGATACGCACCGAAGATCTAATCCTACCATAACTACACTTACCAAGGTGGTAGAGTCCTACCATAACTGTACTTACTAAATTATAGTGACCGTCTCACCGCCTCTCCCAACCTATAAAATATAAGTCCTCTCCATATGAAGGGGACACCTTGAAAATCTCGACACGCCTCCAAAACCCCTACACTCACACTCATACACACTGCTCTCTCTCTCTCTCTCTCTCTCTCTCTCTCACACACAGAAGCACTGTAACTCCGGTATACACCGTCCGATGACAATTATTCATTAATAAAGAACACCGGTCATCGCTGCCATTCCAGAGAGTGGACGTAGGTCATCCGAGACCGAACCACTATAATTCTCTGTGTTGATATGTTGTTTACTGTTTTAGTTCCCTTGATTGTCATTGATTATTCATTGATTACTCATTAGTTGCATCATTACTCATACTTGACTGTTGATCTTGCCAAAGACAATTTTGTGCATTATCAATATCAAAAACATAATCTTTTTTATGAACAATAATGTTACAATAATGTCTGTATAGTCGGTGGTGGGAGAAAGCAATCGTGTCCTGTGCCAATCGTAAGAGTCCATCGGTTATTATGTTTTAATACACAACCCAACCAATAGTGTTTACGGTAAATTTCACTACACCCCCTAAAAGATGACTTAATTATAATCATACCTCTTCTAGTTTTTAAAAATTTTACCAAAATACACTTAATAGAATGTCATTTTTACTCCCTTATCCCTCATTATGTATGTATATATATACGTGTATATTCTTGACCATTTTTCAATTCAATTTCATCAATTTTATCAAATTATTATTATATTATCATTCTATTTCATTAATTAATATTTAATTTTATCAATTTAATATCAAATTAATATTCAGATATATTAAATTAATACTAAATTAATATTTAATTTTAATATACTAATAGTCAATTAATGAAATATGGGAGTGACATGTGGTGCCAGTAGAGGCTAACATCAAATTAACATTAAAGTTTATTAAGTTAAAATTGAATTTTATTAAAATTGAACCTTTTTTTTGAACAAGTTAAAATTGAAATTCAATTTCATCAAAATTAAAATTAAAATTTATCAATTAAATATTTAATTGTATAAAATTAATATGATATTAACATTAAATTTCATTATCAAATTAACATTATTTTATCAATTTAAAATTTAATTTCATCAAAGTAATACAAAACTTACCTTTAATTTCATAAAATTAACATTCAATTCTAACAAATTAACATTTAATTTACCAATTTAATATTTTATTTCATTCAAATAATTCATCTAATTAACAAGAAATTGGTCTTCATTTTTATCGAATTGACATTTAGGATTCAACTAACTAACATTCAAGCGATGGTGAGTTGTGCTATTATTTTTGGGTGACTGTGAGAGAGAGAAAAAAAAATAGATGTGAAAGACATAGAGTTGTTTAAGTTTAAGATTAATTTTGTTCAAAAAGAGAATGAGGGATGCTTGAGTGTAAGAGTAATATTTTGTAATTTTACATTGGGTGTGTTTGGTTTAAGCATTAGAAATGATCAGATTAGATAATGTCGTCAATCTCTTACCCATCCATCCGACCATTAGACCAATTATAGTGATAATGCCTCCTCATCCTATGTTTTATTTAAGTATTAAGAAGTAGTGGACCCCACATTTATCACATTCAATACTTTATTTGGATGGAGTATTGAATGATGGTATAAACATTAAATTACTAAAAAACCCTCAAGATAAAGAGTGATATTTATATCGTAGAGATATTTGAGGGTAAAAATATCTTTTGGCCAAATACATCCCAATTGAATTATTTAAACCCACCAAAAAAGTGGGTTTATTTAAGAGATTGTATATGGTATTAAATATACTATTCATTCGGGTCGATATTATTTTTAGGTGGTAATATCGAGTTCAAAATATGTATCTACATATGAGTATAAGAGGAATAAAGTGAACCCATCGTTATTTTTTTCAATCTTTCTTTACTAATACCTAAAGCAAGCACACCTAATAAAGGGCAAAGTTATCATATAAGGAGGTCTTTTTGTTGATATCATCACCTTTTACACATGTCAATAATATATATGGTGGTAGGGGTAGTTTGTAAAACAAATATATAAACTATAGGGGATGACAGTGATATTTCAAAAACTATAAAGGACCTCTCTGTAATTAGTATATTTTTCAAGGGTGTCAATAAAATTTAGCATAAAACTAATTTTACAACATGCTAAGAGATGTTGGACTAATGCCAAACCAATCTCTTAGAACAACTACTTCTTCATACAAGGAAATATAAGATTACTCTACAATAATATGAGTGGGAGTCTAAGCCTCCATCAAGCTCTCTACTAAGTCCCTCTCAAGCTCTCCAACAATGAGAGTATTTATAGGCAAGGAGGAGGAGACAAGAGGGGGTGAAGGAATAGTGTATGCCGCCTAAGTCCAAGTGAAAAGCTAACTACTCTGCAGTCAATCTGTGGAGAACGTTCGAACGTGAGTTAGCGTTCGAACGTTTTTTTTCTGTTTTTGCTTTATGGGCATTCGAACGTTGTCTGGCGTTCGAACATTTTTTGTCTTTGCTTTATGGGCGTTCGAACGCCAGATGAGGTTTAACCTTCTCACTCAAGTGGCCTGTGGTCTTCTGTGGAAACCTATTTCCACACTCCATGCACATCTTGGCGCTTTGCACTCATCATTCTGGTCCTCAATTAATTCAAGTGGACGTTCGAACGTGGTACTCAAGTACCTCAGGGTCTTTCTTTCTTGGCTGAAACATACCATGTCTCAGCAGTCTGGTCTTCTCATAAATCAAGTGGACGTTCGAATGTGAGTTGGCGTTCGAACGTTCTTGCTTTGCTTCAAGCTTCTCCAATTTTGTTCCCTAATGTGCTGGTGTTACACTCAAGTGTGATACTTGTTGTTCTTGAGTCCTTGTTCATTTTAGGACCTGAAATGTCATCACTTAAACTCCATCAAAGTACAATTAGTCTAAAAAAAGCATGGTAAAATGCTAATTTTAAGTACTAATCACACCCTCCAACCTAAATATTGCTAGTCTCTAGTAATACATTAATTAAAAATCTACTTCTAATGCCATTTTTGTAGGTCATCCGGTTGCATTTAGCTTATGCAACAAGCCGTTGAACCCCTAGGTTTACCCTAGCGGACGAGTGTTGTCTCGTGAGGGTTTTCAGTGAAGGTACCCACAAACTTCAATCGAACAGACGTGCATGTGGGATTGCTGGTTAAAGTAAATTAGCATCATGGTCGTTGGGACACCCAACCCTCAATTTCGACTTATATCCTGCTTGTTCCTCTTTCATAGGTATTGATTTTATGCAAAAATTAGCATCAGTCATAATGGCATTTGGAATTCCCTGGGTAGTAAAATAGGTCATTCTAGAAACAAGAATTGTTATATAACACACATTCCACTTTACCACCTTCCATGGATAGCTTCGATTTCACAAACCTTTCTTAGAGTGCTCTCAGCAAAAATTCGCTCCGAATATAGTGACTTATCCCTCAAGGGACATGTGATCAGAAGATGGCCAATCGAAAAATCACATGCACAATTTAGTAAGGGAGTGAAGTTTAAGGAAACAAACTAATCATGTTTGGCATAATCTCATGGAAGAATATTGATGCAATTTAAAGAAATACTATTTACCATATCCCACTTTTGGTTGACGACACATGCATGCAACAGACTTGAGATCAATTAGGGCTTTTTATAGGTTGTAATGTGGCTAGAGGTCAGTGGCTAATGAAATGACGTCAATGATATTCAAAAGCTATCATTTCATTCTGTAATGTAGCACACTTTTTTTTTCTAGCTTTTCGACATTTTGCTCAGAAATGATATTTCTTTCTTTCATTTTTCACTTTCTTGGCAATTTCCTGCCTTTCTGTTTCGTTTTCTGTTTCAATTGTTCCCATCGATTTTTCTTGTCATTGAATAATAGCCTTCATAGCCTTTTCCTTGCATTTCTGTATCATATTGATTTATAAGAGGGTGCAAGAAAATTAGTTAGCAAAGGTATGTCAAGTATATTCTCTTGTGGCTCGGTTATCATATGGGTTTATCGAAGAAGAGATCACACATTGATGGCTCAAGCATGGCTAATAAGGGATATAATTTTGTAAAAGAAATGACTAAGACTCAAAATTAAATCAAATATGGCCTAAGATCATTTCTCAAGTATGTGCACATGTATGTGTCGTATGCGAAGGTTCCCTGTGGGATACGTCAATAGATTACTTTAGTTGCGTCAATCAAAGCAAGCTTAATGAGATTATTCAAAAATTGAGAGTGAAAAACCTTACTTGAGTAAATGTTGATTGTTTCTCAAAAGTATAGCAAGGCTCAAAACCTACCATGGTATTCTTTGTCATCTCCACTGGTTATGTCAGGTTTCTCGTGGAATGTCGGTTATATGTCAATTCCTTTGTCGAGCTTGGTCATCTTGTACCTTAGGAATAGCAAATACCAAAATACTTTTGACAATTTAAGCATAGAGAGAATACCAGTTTTCCAAGAAATTTGGTTTTAAGTCTAGGTTGCTAAGTTGAGGTGTCAAACCGACCATGTGATTAGTTACTTTAACAAACATTCTTAGCATTCACATTTGTTCCATCATTCATCAACAAATAGCAATATTATACTAAATCTACACATGTATTTACAAAGATAAAATTGATAAACTGAACCATTCATTTCACAAGATATGATTGTTTAATACAAACACCAATGATTCAATTCATTCAACCAAAACAGTAACAAAAACATATAAAAACTTTTAAACATCCACAAAAACTCACAAAATAAGAAGAAACTCATCCACAAAAGAAGAAACAATCACACAAAACCACAATCAAGTACAAAAATATATCCTCCTCACTCTCCACCAGTTCCACCCCTCAAGTAGCTAAGAATCTCCTCCTGCTGTCGGAGAACCTCAGCTTGCTTGGTCTCGATGCCAAGCATGATGTCTCTCAGTGATCTCCGAGTGCGGGTCCGGATCGTCTGCAGTTCCCAAAGAATAGCACGCGGTGCTGTTCGGACCAAAACGCCACCGTTCCAATTATTTTACACAGCAATCAGTAATAGTGTAATACAATGCAAAACGATGCCGCATCAGCCTCATGATAGTCAAAACACAAAAGTCACTTTCTCCAATAATTCTTATCGCGGAGAATTACACCCAGACCCTAAAATTTGTCACTTGATCATTAAGATATCTTAATATTTAAAATATTATATACAGATCCCCTAAGGTTTGTACGCATGTAACACTTAGATCTCTGTCGTCAAATGTATGTTAGTATATCAGTTAGTAAATTACACCCAGATCCCTAGACGTAGAATACTTAGACCCTTCAAGTTTAAAATATTATAGTTAAACAAAAAATATTTCAATCAAAGATAGAATATCAAATATTTTAAATTTTAAAACCAAAATTCATGTTCTATTATATCATTTATTGAAATAAAATCAAAAATAAAAAGTCAATTTTTTCTTAAAAAATTGTAATTAACTATCTATTGTAATAAAACTAAAAAATCAAACAAGGAGTTTAAGTTAGTCAGAATAGAACATCAATTTTACAACCAAAATTCATATTATATTATGATATTTATTGAAATAAAATTAAAATTAAAAATCTAATTTAAAAAAAAAATCATAATTAGTATATAATTATACTATCTATTAGAATTTAATTTGGCCGTTTAAACGACCAAATTAATTTTTTTTAATTTTTATTTAAATAGATAATATAATTATATACTAATTCCATCATGAAGGATGAATTCATTTGCAATTTGCTTTCTTATGATAAAGTACTTTTCTTTTTTTGGGCGGTACTTCCTAACACAATATGAAAACACGATTTGAAAGTGACAAAATTAACGGGTTAGGTTGCTGTTTCTCGACAAGAACTCGCAAATGACACGACCTATTAACACGAATAACAAATGAGTTGGGTTAATATCAAATACCAACAACACAATTAACACGTAGTATTATAGGAATAAAATACTAAATTTTTATTATATTTATTAAGTTAATTTTTAGTTTATTGGAAAAGTATGAGCATAAGTTCGATTAAGTGATAATGAAATTTAGACTTAAATCTGAACGTTAAATTTTTTATTTACAGGTTATATAGTCAACACGAACACGACGCGAAAATAAATAAGTAGAAACAATACGACACGATTAGTTAAACAGATTAGGTTAAGGTTGACTAGTATTCAACAGATTGAGTCAATATATTTATCATACGTTTTAATAAGTCGTATCATTTACGAATTTGTGTCAAAAAACAACCCTAATCTATTAATTTTATCTTCTATCGTCTCAAAAATTACCTCCCAAAACAAATAAAAAGTACTTTATCATAAAAATGCAATTGCTAACAAATTCATCCTTCGTGGCGGAATCATAAATAATTATTCCCAAGTCGATGGATTGCTATGCAGAACAAGGATTATTGGGAAAAGTAACTTTTGTGTTTTCGACTGACATAAGACTGATGCGGCATTGTTTTACATTATATTACTGATTTCTGTGTAAAATAATTGGAACGGTGGCATTTTGATCCGAACAGGACCGTGTGCTGTTCTTTGGGAACTGCAGACGATCCGGACCCCTCCAAGTGCTGGTGCTGGGGCCTGCCTCCTGGGGCTATTCTCTCTCTTCCTCCATTTCTCTCTCCTCATCCGCATCGAGCTCCTCTTGCACCTCGTCAACTCCATGGGTAAGGGGTACCTCCTGTCTGGCCACTGGGCCGCTACTATGACCTTGGCTCCTCCTAAAGGATGTCGTGTTCAATGGCCCCATTGGCTTTTGAATTTCCATTTCAGGCCTTACCCTAACCCCATGATCCTTGCATATTTCAGTCACTAGGGTGCCGAAGGGAAGTGAATTCCGCTTCACATCACACCTTTTCTTCATTTCTGTCAAAAACTAGGGAGGGGAGGTCGATGTTTTGGCCCTTCCCAAGTGCGTAAAGCAACCAGGCCATGTCAGGGAGGATTTCATTTTTTCTTCCTATCGGAGCAAAATTCGACACTGCAATCAAATTTAACATTTTGTATTTGTCAGTGAGCTCCCCTTGTCTAAAAAATCTCTTTCCAGTCCAAGAAAAGTCAGACACCCCCGTCAGCTCTTTCCCCACAACATTCATCGCCACATTCTTTCTCGAGGGATAGGTGGGACTTGGTACCCGAGGCACCTCTTGCCTTATCCCCTGAATATAGTCTTTATCCACATCGATGTGGATTCCCCTCACATAGCTCTTTAGTGCCCCATTGACTATTTTGGCGTTGGAGTAAAACTCCCGCACCAAGTCAATCACGGCCTCTCCGCCGTTTCGCAAGTACAGTACCCAACCTCTCCTCTCCATCTCCGCAAATATTCCCAACTCAGCAAAATCAGTTAACACTACATCACGCTCACAAACTACAGCATGGTTTTGGAAGAAATTCTCATACCTGTCAGCTTTTAGAGTCGTAGGGAATCGGGTCTTGTCATACCTTCGCGTAATGGATGGTCTCCCTTCTCTCACTTCGATGACTTCCTCCACCATGTTGGGTTCCTGAGTTGGTGGAGTACGTCTGGCAGGTAGCTTAACCCTTGGAGGCATGGTGTTTCGATTTTGGAGGTTTTTGGGTTTGGAAATCTTGAATTTCTTGGTGAAAATGGAGATTTTTAATGTCGGAATGGCTTTGGTGTGGTTGATTTTAGGTAAAAATGGAGAATGGTAGGTGTTTTGGGGCTTGGGTAATGAAGAGTCACCGAGGGTTTGGGGGTTTTTGGGGGGTTTTTGGGTGGTTTTGAAATGAAGAAGACGAACCAGGCTTTTATAGCCTGAGTCGTGACGTTCGAACGTCACTTTCATTCGAACGTGTGTAGAAGGTTTTTAAAAAGATCGTTCGAACGTGAGTGACGTTCGAACGTGAGGAGCTCCCAATACTTTTGAGTTCTGTCAGAGACCAAAGTACTGCAAGGTTTTCTCGTTCGAACGTTCTATTGGCGTTCGAACGTTTAGTTCTCGTTCGAACGGTCTATTGGCGTTTGAACGTTTAGTTGTCGTTCGAACGGTCTATTGGTGTTCGAACGTGCTGAGCTCCCAGTACTTTTGAGTTCCATCAGAAGTTTCATTAGAGGTTGAGTACTGCAAGCAAATGACGTTCGAACGTCACTGGGCGTTCAAACGTTGAATCAAAAACAAAAAATTTCTATGCAAATTTATGTACACAATAAAAGAGGGCTATATATACAAGTTTGAACTAAAATTCATGCCATCTCAGGATAAGTCCCTACCCACGCTTTAGGTTGGTATTCTGGGACATTCCTTACTCGGCCCATATTTTCATTTCAGTCAAAAGAGTTTGTACAAGAAGATTTGTACACTTTTTACAAAAAATTCGGACCTTTAGCTTTCATCCCAACAAAAGTACAATTTCCTACAGAAAATAATCTAATCCGAGTCTCCATCTGTGTTTGTGTAGTTCAAACAACCAGTGACTCTCTCAATTTCCTCTTTCACAAACCAGTTAAGCAAAGTACCGGAATAGCATGGTGTATCAGGGTAATCCTTACTCAGCCCATTCACTATCCAGTCTAATTGATCGAGTACGCGACCGAAAATTGGTTCAGAACACTGGTTATATCTTTTCTCGTAAAAGACTCTGTCACACTGTTTACAAGCACCAAGTCTTTTGGCACGACGACATTTAGCAAAGGTGTTTCTGCCACATAGGGGTTTCGCTTGTTTTTCTCGGATTTCGGCCTTCCTTACTAGTCTTGCTTTTCTCATGATCACAGTATGCACATCAGATGGAAAAGTGCGTAGAACTCCCAGACTAAACCAAAAAAGTTTAACATCCATGTTTTCTAAGCTTTAAGACTCACTATCTAGTTCTTTAACGTCTGCCAGTCACAAAGACGATTGAAGCTGACTCACAGACATAATCATCAATTTATACAAGGTAAGGTACATAATATGATCAGAACACCAACAACAACAGCAAAAACAACAACAAAAATTTTAAAAATTTACGGGCACATGGTGGCAAATATGAACTATAGTTTTCACCCCCCAACCTAAACTGAACATTGTCCCCAATGTTTCGAATTTACCAGTTTACAGATCTTGGAGATGAGGTTGAAAGGTAGAGATCTGTTCATCTGTCGAAACCTACAAATAAAAATACACAAATTACTCATCTTTGCGCATATCTGGGTTTCGGATAGGCTGAAAATCTTTGTGTGTGAGTGCGAACAAGAGAAGAACACTCATGAGCAAATATAAAATTAAAATGCAAAGCATGAAGCAAAAGATTGTGTTTGTAGAGTGTGTAGTCATTGGTTTGCAGGGGATGGGTCGTTTATCAGACAACAGAGAAAAACGAAGAAGAAAAGGAAGAAGAAGAAGAAGAGAAAAAAGGGGGGGGGGGGGGGCCAACAGCGGCAGCTGGGAAAAAGATTGGGGGCCTTATAAAGGCGCCCCAGCGGATCAGGTTGGGTTAGATTTTTCCTGACCCGATCCAATTGAGTGTCGACAGACACGAATCTCGGAGGAGTATTCTGGTTCCATTAAAAGAATGGTTTCCACATTTTTAATAAAGTCCTCCAAAAATAGTTTTAACCGCTGACCATTAACAGTAAAGATATTACCGTTCGATGGGTTTTCCACTTCAACTGCTCCATGTCCAAACACCTTTTTGACAATGTAAGGCCCAGTCTATCTTGACTTCAACTTATCAGGAAAGAGGCAGAGTCTTGAATTAAATAACAGGAATTTTTGAGAAGGCTCAAAAGATTTTCGCACAATGTTCTTGTCATGACAAATTTTCATCCTAGTTTTAGCAATCTTAGCATTCTCATATGCTTCATTTCTCAATTCCTTCAATTCATTTATCTGAAGTTTCCCTGCTAGTCCTGTCTTGTCCAGGTCAACATTCATTACTTTAATGGCCCAGTATGTCCTATGTTCCAATTCCACAGGTAGGTGACACGGCTTTCCATAGACTAATCGATAAGAAGACATACCCAAAATTGTTTTAAAAGCAGTGCGGTATGCCCAGAGTGCATTAGTGAGTCTTGGCGACCAATCTTTATGGTCTGGATTTACCATTTTTTCTAAAATTAATTTGATCTCCTGATTAGCTAGTTCAGCCTATCCACTGGTCTGTGGGTAATAAGGGGTTGCAATTTTGTGAAAGATCAAGTATTTTTTCATTAAAATTCCAGAAGTGACGACTGCAAAAATGAGCACCGCCATCACTTATGATTGATTTCGAAATTCCAAACCGGGATAAAATATTTTCTTTGAAAAACTTGATCACTGTTCGATGATCATTATTTCGGCATGAAATTGTTTCAACCCATTTTGACACGTAGTCTACGGCCACTAAAATATATAGATAGCCAAAGGAAAGGAGAAATGGTCTCATAAAATTGATGCCCCAGCAGTCAAAATTTTCAATCACCAGAATGGGGTTTAAGGGCATCATGTTTCTTTTAGAAATGCTTCCCAACCTTTGACATCTATCACAAGTTAAACAAAAGGCATGGACATCTTTGAAAAGCGTGAGTCAGTAAAATCCACACTACAATATTTTTGCAGCAGTTTTCCTTAATGAAAAATGGCCACCGCATTCTTCAGAATGACAAAATGTTATTACCTGCCTACTTTCATGAGCGGGAATGCAACGCCTTATGATTTGATCCTTACAGTACTTGAATACGTAGGGATCCTCCCAAAAGAAGTTACGAATCTCCCTCAAAATTTTTTTTTTTGTCCATAATGGTAAAGGACGGGGAAAACGTACCAGTAGTAAGGAATTTAGCAATATCAGCGTACCATGGTGTCTTATCAATCATGAATAGTTGTTCATCGGGGAATTTCTCATTGATTGGCAGTCCATCTTCACAAAATTCATATGTTAATCTGGACAGATGATCTGCCACCACATTCTCGACACCCCTTTTGTCTTTAATGATCAAATCAAACTCTTAGAGCAAGAGTATCCATCTCAAGAGTCTTGGCTTGGCATCCTTCTTTGTGAGCAAGAATTTTAAGGCTGCATGGTCAGTGAATACAGTAACAGAAGAACCAACAAGATAAGAACGGAATTTTTCCAGAGCAAAAACCACAGTAAGTAATTATTTTTCTATCATTTCTTTGTCCCAACACAACACCTACATCATAATCACTTGAATCACACATTAGTTCAAAGGGTAAAGTCCAGTAAGGGGGTTGCATTATTGGAGCAGAAATTAACATACCCTTAAACTTTTCAAAAGCTTTCTGGCATGCTTCATTCCACACAAAAATCACGTCCTGACTCAGAAGATGACACATGTGTTTGGCTATGGTACTGAAATCTTTGATGAATCTTCTGTAAAAACCTGCATGTCCTGGGATTGATCGGACATCCTTTACAGTCTTAGGGGCGGGCAAATTGTCAATCAGATCTATTTTTACCTTGTTAACTTTCATGCCCTCAGACAACACAATGTGACCAAGGACAATGCCTTGCGTTACCATGAAATGGCATTTTTCCCAATTGAGTACTAGATTGACTTCCTTACATCTTATTAGCACTTTTTCTAGATTGGTCAGACACAAATCAAAGGAATCACCATATACAGAGAAGTCATCCATGAATACTTCCAAAAAATTTTCAACCATGTCACTGAACAAGCTTAGCATGCATATTTGGAATGTTGCAGGAGCGTTACAAAGTCCAAATGGCATCCTTTTGAATGCAAAGGTGCCAAAGGGGCATGTGAAGGTTGTTTTCTCCTGATCATCTAGTGCTATCTCAATTTAATTGTACCCAGAATACCCATCTAGGAAACAGTAGAATGCATGACCTGCAATTCTTTCTAGGACTTGGTCAAGAAATGGAAGAGGAAAATGATATTTTCTAGTGACCAAATTGAGTTTTCGATAGTCAATACACATTCGTCATCTTGTGATAACTCGAGTTGGTACTAGTTCATTTGCATCATTTTTTACCACTGTGACCCCAGACTTTTTGGGCACAACTTGGGTTCGACTAACCCACTTGCTATCAGAGATGGGGAAGATTATCCCTGCATCTAAGAGCTTGAGTACCTCTGTTCTCACAACTTCCTTCATGTGAGGGTTTGGTCGTCACTGTATTTGACGAGAGGGTTTTGAATCCTCTTTAAGGTATATAGCATGATTGCAGATTAACGGGCTTATACCTTTCAGGTCAGCGATGGTCCACCCAATGGTGCTTTTATGACTTTGAAGAATTTCAATCAGTTTAGACTCTTGCAAATCTGTAAGCTTAGATGAAATTACCACTGGGTATGACTCGTCTTCTCCTAAGAATGCATATTTGAGGTCAGATGGGAGAGGTTTCAATTCAGGCTTTGGTGACCTGATACTTGATGAGAGTGGCTTTGTGTCACTCGATGAAAGTTCCTCGAATTTGGGTACCCATGTCTCAACAGCATGAGTAGGGCAACTCTGTGGATTTGGGTCATCATCTGTTGTTTCAGATGAGATAAACTCTAGCAGAGAGGATTCAGTAGGATTCTCACAGAATGTGTCATTCTGATGTTCCTATATCAAAGATTCAATGGAGTTTATTTTCCCTTCTTCCTTGTCTTCTTCTGGGTGCTTAGCAATATTGAAAATGTTCAGCTCGAGAGTCATATTCCCAAAAGTTAATTTCATGACACCATTCCTACAATTGATTAGTGCATTGGAAGTTGCTAGGAAAGGTCGACCAAGAATGACGGGAATTTGGTTCTCCGAATGTATTGCTGGCTGAGTATCCAGAACAATGAAGTCAACAGGAAAGACAAAGTTGTCCACTTGGACAAGTACATCTTCAACAATGCCTCTAGGGATTTTGACAAATCTTTCGGCCAACTGGAGTGTGACACAAGTGGGTTTGAGTTCACCCAGACCCAACTGCGGGTAGACAGAATAAGGTAGCAAATTAACACTGGCTCCAAGGTCTAACAGTGCTTGTTCAATTCTGAAGTTTCCAATGACACACGACACAGTTGGACACCCTGAGTCTTTGTATTTTGGAAGGGTTTTTTGTTGAAGAATGACACTGGCTTGTTCTGTTAGGAAAACACTTTTTTGGACATTCTGGCTTCTCTTGACTGTGCACAAGTCTTTTAGAAACTTGGCATAAGACGGAACATGTTTGATTGCGACAAGAAGTGGGATGTTGATGTTTACTTGCTTAAAAAGCTCGTAAATTTTAGGCTGTTTTTTCAACTTCTGTTTGGTTTTGAGTCTATGAGGAAAAGGAGCAGGAATGGAACACGAAGGCTCTCTTTTCTCAGAAGGTTCTAGCTCTTATTCAATCATAGGCTCGGGTTCTTCTTCAAGTTCAGTCTCAATTAGTTCAGGTTCAAATGATGAGTTTACTGGGATTGACTCAGGTTTTGGCTTTGGAATAAGCATGTCTCTAATTGGTCTTGTCAATCACCTTGCCACTTCTTAGTGTAGTGATAACTTGGGCTTGGTCTTGTGGGTTTCCTGTGGTTGAAGGGTTCCCCACATGGAATTGGCCTTGTGGTTGCTTTGGTTGGGCAGAGAACTTGCCCTTCTCATGTGTGGCCAAGGATTGGGTCAACTTTTGAATGTGGTTTTAAGATCCTCGAAAAATTGAGTGGTCTGGGTTTTGAAATCAGTGAAAGCCTATGTAGAATTATTGTTATAGTTCATTTGGATTTGCATGAACTGATTCAGTGTGTCCTCAAGGCTCCTCTTTTGTGGGGGTTGGTATGGTTGATATGCGGGAGGTCCCTGAGGTGGTGGGTATGAACCTTGTTGTTGGTTCATGGGCGTCGGTTGTGTGTTCCTCCAACTGAAGTTTAGGTGGTTCCGCCACCCTAAATTGTATGTTTCAGAGTATGGGTTGGAGTAAGGCTTGTTGAAGTTGAAAACTGCATTTGTTTGTTCCAACAAAACCTCATTGAACGCTGGGATGGTAGGGCACTCCCCATTAGGGTGTCCTATTAGCGCACAGATTCCACACTTGTTCTGTGGAAGAGCTAATATCAACTTGATGGACCTTCTTCATCTCTAAAGTTTCAAGCTTTCGAGACAAAGTAGACATTTTTGCTCTCAGGTCATCATCATCTCTCAAGACATACTTACCTCATTGGGAAGTAGATGGTCTGGCTTCTACAATGGTAGGAGAGGCTGAGTTTCACATTTGAGAACTATTAGATGTGGTGTCAAAAAAAATGAATGCCTCCTCTGGACTTTTTCCCATAAATTCTCCTTGAGCCATCATTTCGACAAACTGACGTAGTCTAGAGGGCAAGGAGTCATAGAAAAATCCTACCAAAGTTCAATTCTCAAAAACGTGATGTGGGCAGGATTGGAGCAGATCTTTGAATCTCTCCCAACTTTGGTAAAAAGTTTCTCCTTCTTTAACCTAAAAATTCATGATTTGCCTTTTAAGTGCATTAGTGCGGTGTAGAGGAAAAAATTTTCTGAAAAATTCATTTTGCAATGCCTGCCAGTTATGTATTGAAAGAGCTTTTAAAGAATTTAGCCATTGTTTAGCTTTATTCCTTAAAGAGAAAGGAAAAAGTTTCATCTTGGCTAGTTCAGAATTGTCTTGAAATGTTCCATACACTTCCTCAAAATCTTTTATATGTAGATATGGATTTTCTGCATCCAATACATGAAACACGGGTAATAACTGCACTGTCCCTGGTTTTACAGTAAAGAGGGGAGCATTTTCAGGGAATACAAAACAAGAGGGGACACTTTCTTGTGGGATTTAAGTAATCCCGCAAAGTTCGAATGTTAGGTACTCCCCCCTCTCTCATAAGGACTTCTCTGTTTCTCTCATTATTTGCCATATTACTCTCACAAGAGTCTGCTACTGATCTAGGTGAATTCGGTTCAGGCCGATTTACAGACTCACAAGATTCTGCTGACAAATTTTGATAGTGAGGAGTGCCCTCAGACATAAAATTAAGGAAAATAACACAAAACAAAGTTATTCACAGTAAACCAAAGAATATATACAAAAATAAATGTTTTTTTACCTTTTACCTTAAAACACATTTTATGGTTCCCCGGCAACAGCGCCAAAAACTTGACTTGATACGAAATGTGTACACCCAAGTGCAGGCGGTCAAGCTTTAGTAATAATTCGGTTTGAGTCCGGAGTCGAATCCACAGGGAACTCTTGTTGGTGTTTTGAGATAAGCAGTGGTGGAGACCTATTGATTGTAACTCTTGAGATTTGAAGTTGTGTGAGGTGTGAGATTTCCTGGACAGAATATAAGATTCTTTCCAAGAGAATTCTCTAAACAAAATATGTGATAAGCTCTAATGTAAAAGAGTCACTCTTTAGTTCAAGGATCTGGACATGTAGTTAATTATCCGGTTTGTTATACTTGAGCTTGATAACTTAATTAACCTCCGTGTCAATAGCAGGTTAATCAGAAGATAAAGGTGAATTATGAGAATTAAGAACATGATTCCGATTTCTTTCTAGAAGTTTACAAGAATTATCTGTGCCGAGACTTAACCCGTCTACAAACAAGCAAGTATTTCTACAAGACATCCAATCATGACATTAATATTCAATTTCCATTCTTTAATTGAAGCACAATAATGGTGAAGATTGAAGGGTAATCATGAAGATCTAGCCGGGGTGCTTGCCTTGAACCAACGAGTCTTTCTATGCAAGAGTTATCTATGTCATAGAAAGAACTCCTGGTTATACAAAGTACCTTAGCTTTGCTAGATGCAATCAATCATTCAATAAGCATGGGGAATATAAAGCATTAAACATAATCGAAATTGCACAAATATAATTTTCGGATAATTTATACATGTCATTCTCCTCTTACTAAAGAGTGAATGAGAAACTACTCACTCTTCATGGCTTTGGTAAAGCTAGAAAAGTGAGTGATGCTCATTCCTCCAAGTAGAGGGTTCACAAAATAAAGCACAATAAACAAGGAGCCGATCTTCGACAAAGAATGAGTCAATCACGTTCCACCCTTCACGGCTTTGGCGAAGCTCTAGAAAAGTGAAAGAGTTTCACTCCTCTAAGGGAAGAAAGAAGCTCAAGCAATGGAAGTGAATGAAACACAAATTAAAAGTAGAAGAAAGGTAGTCACTTTTGGAGAGTGATTCACAACCAAAGGTAATCTATCTCTCTCTATGCATGTAATTGAAAGCATAAGCATAAAACTAATTTTACAACAAGCTAAGAGATGTTGGACTAATGTCAAACTAATCTCTTAGAACAACTACTTCTTCATACAAGGAAATATAAGATTACTCTACAATAATATGAGTGGGAGTCTAAGCCTTCATCAAGCTCTCTACTAAGTCCCTCTCAAGCTCTCCAACAACGGAAGTATTTATAGGCAAGGAGGAGGAGACAAAAGGGGGTGAAGGAATAGTGTATGCCGTCCAAGTCCAAGTGAAAAGCCAACTACTCTGCAGTCAATCTGTGGAGAACGTTCGAACGTGAGTTGGCGTTCGAACGTTTTTTCTGTTTTTGCTTTATGGGCGTTCGAACGTTGTCTGGCGTTCGAACGTTTCTTCTGTCTTTGCTTTATGGGCGTTCGAACGTCAGATGGGGTTTAACCTTCTCACTCAAGTGGCATGTGGTCTTCTGTGGAAACCTATTTCCACACTCCATGCACATCTTGGCGCTTTGCACTCGTCATTCTAGTCCTCAATCAATTCAAGTGGACATTCGAACGTGAGTTGGCGTTCGAACGTGGTACTCAAGTACCTCAGGGTCTTTCTTTCTTGGCTGCAACACGTCATGTCTCAGTAGTCTAGTCTTCTCATAAATCAAGTGGACGTTTGAACGTGAGTTGGCGTTCGAACGTTCTTGCTTTGCTTCAAGCTTCTCCAATTTTGTTCCCTAATGTGCTGGTGTTACACTCAAGTGTGATACTTGTTGTTCTTAAGTGCTTGTTCATTTTAGGACCTGAAATGTCATCACTTAAACTCTTTCAAAGTACAATTAGTCTAAAAAAGACATGGTAAAATGCTAATTTTAAGTGCTAATCAAATATCACAATCTTCTCAGTCCGAATCCACAGCTCTAGAAAACTGCTTGCAGCACCTTGAATGGAGCCCCATGACTCCTTTGGACAGTAGGGCGAACCTTCTTCCTTCACTATTATTCGCAGAAACCTTTACATTTTCTGATTGTTAGAAGCGTTTGCCGCGACTGATGCTTCCACACCTCTAATACCCATCGGTGCACTTTTTGAAATGGTTCGTGTTTGGGTATACTCCAGGCCCTTCTTTTAAAACTCTCAATGGGATTCGGCAAAATAACCCTCCTGCAACCCATTTAAACTTAACTTATTTTTGAATGGGCCATTCTTTTCTAACAGAATTGATTTAGATTTAATCTTATCAGCCTCCTATTGTATTTTTTTTTTAATAAGAAGCAAATATTTTATTAATAAACATGGCAAAATAACATAAAACCTATCCAAATTGGACAAGAAGTCCAATCCAATGGACAAACAAAACACTATCCAAAAAATCCAAAAATATATCACAAGAAAACAAGACGTTAGCCTTGCAAATTTCTGGGACATTTCCAAATTCCTTTGTCACCGAGGCCCAATTTAAGAGGCACGAGTTTTTTCCATAGGAGCTAAGTCCAATTGATTGAAAACAGTAATTTACCCCTGAATAATTAAGCAGAGCTATATAATATCCACAGAAACATTATTAACTATATTCAATTCGTGTGTTTCTTATTGTCCACTGAGTCAATTATGTTTCCTACGTCTCCTGGCGTTGGCCTTAGCAGTTGCTTCTGCTGTTGGCTTTGCAGCTGCTTCTGCTACTGCCTTTGCAGCCTATGCTTTCTGCAAAAAAAAGAAATTTTAAAAAAATAGGAAATCTGTTAATCTTAATTTTAAAATACTAATTTTATAGAAAGCTAGTGTAATAGATAGGTTTACCTGTTTTACACATGCCTCTATGTGTTTGTTGAATTCATCGAGCCCAGTCACTTTTTTCTCTTCACCGCATCTGGTGCATGTGAGCACCCAATCTTTCGGCATGGTCATTTTATTCAAAAGTACTGTACTAAGAAATTGAATTACTTGGGAACCGTTTCCACAACATGTCAATTAAAAGAAATACACGACATGTCTCGTTTATATGCTAGTTATATACGATACAAACTCAATATAACACAAATATTTAGACACAAATTAATAAACGAATCGAATATGTGTTTCTATATTTGTTGACCTGAATCTGTTAAGACCCAACACAATTGACAGACATAATGATAGGTGAGTGATGTCTGAAGCAAACAAATGCAGAGAGAGAGAGAGAGAGGATATATGCCCCAAACTTTAGTTTGGGCTGAGAATTTTTTATTATGCAAAATCGACATCAATGTCATCAAGGGTAGCCCGAAGCAAATAGAGGCCTAAAGTGAAAATTTTACATGAGACATCATTTAATATTTTAAGAAGATAATGAATTTTTTTAACTATTATTAAACGTTTTATAGAGAGTTGAGGTATAATTTATTTTCAATATTTTAGTGCTTTTGGGATTGGACGGGTTTAGATAAAAAATTGGGTGCAATTATGAAGTCAGGATCTTATAAATGAATAAATTGAATGAAATTGTAAAGAGACAACAAGAGAGTTTAGAGATAAGGAGAAAGAACCGGAGCAAGACAATGAGAGTTTGAGGGAGAGAAAAATTTGGAAATAGGTGGTGAGAGTAGAGGAAAAAATAGTGAAAATGAATTTAAGAGAGATTGTTACTTTTAAAGTTAGAAATCGTTACTTTTAGATTTTTTTAGAAAGTTTTGTTATATTTTAGGATTTTATATATGTAAGGCATTATATAGACCTGTGAAAACATTGTTATATTTTAGAACTTTATATAAAGTTTTAGATAGATTTCTGAAATATATTGGGCCTTATATGGATAGGATTCATCATCTTTGGAGGATTTTTAGGAAGTTCAGCATTTTAGAATTATCTATTATTTTATTTCCATGTAATTATCATGCATTAGAATTTTTTTAATTCCTTAATTATTATAATTAGATTGCATTGAGAGGTAAAGTACATACGTCCCCTCCTAATTATGTGTAATTTAATTTTTAATCAATAAAATTTCCTCGTACCATCGAGATTCGCCAAAAAAAAAAAAAATTTTGGTCAATTCAAAAGGGTCTCAAAACATGAAGCTAACCAAATGACTAAAAATTAAATTAGGGCTTTAGGAGACTATTTTTAATGGTTAGGCCTGCTATGTCTCCTCCCATTCAAATGATCGAAGTATTTGTGCATCTCGTAACAATTGTAGTCTCTGTTTGTGCCTCATTACTGAGTATTCGTCTATGGAACCGATTAAGTTAGACAAATTAATTAATGGATGACGCGTAAGGAATAAAGGTAATATGTGTTACTCCATATTTTATGCATTTTTTAAATTTGTCAAAAATAATGCGTGGGCTGTTACAAGGGATATTGTCATAGTAAAGATGTTCAATGTTATAACGTGGTGTCGCATAATTTTTATTTTTAATAATTTTGGCATTTAATATATAATAAACATTATATATGTGTTATTTCATAATCATACTATATGAGTGCAATTGTTCAATAGTAAAATCCATAGGAATTGAAAATATACATAGATCATCATGGCTATAAGTACATATTTTTTAACAAACAGATCCGCACATCTATTTGTCTCTCTCGTCTCTTGCTTGAACCGCACTTTTCGGAACATAATATATTATTTCATTACTATTTTTATGTTCTTATTTGTTTTGTATGTTTTTCATGAAAATTGTGGTATTAGATTATCGACTATCAGTATATATTCATATCATAATTGTTTTTTATCTTGTTATTGAATTATTTTATTATTTTTTAATTTTTTTATGATTCGTAACTTGTTTATATATGTAACGCTCGCCTACTGTTTTGTTGTGTTTTACTTTCTCTGATAATAACTTTATCGAATTGTTTTTTATATTAATTAGTTTTTATTGTGGATCATTTATGAGAATGAACAATTTAATTAGTTGGTGTTTTTGTATTGAAATGAGAACAAAATCGAGTTTGAGATAAATAGAAAATGTATTTGATTTATTTTAATTTGTGGAAGAGAGAGATACTTATTATATTTTTTTATTAAAGTGTTAACATTTTTTTGTCCTTTAATAAATATGTATGTGTAATGTATATTTGTGAGGTAGACTGCACTTTTAAATCTAAATTCTAAATTTTATTTTGACTTAATCTTTTAGAAGTTTTTTTGTTAAACTAAATTATAATGAGTTTTAATTTTTGATCTATACTAAATTATTGAACTTTAAAATTTGAGGCCTTTTTTATGTGTGAAACTTTAAAAGCCCATGCTTTTTTCCACTCCATTGTTGAGTCGGCCATGACTGTCATTTGAAACATGTCAATTAGAAGAACTCATTACAAAGCCATTCGAACCAGCTCCAAAGTCGGAGACCATACTAAAAGGTAATAATGCATTAACTATTCAAAGTTAGTACATGTAGAATTGTTATTGCTAAAAATTTTGCCGCCACCCTAAAAATTGTGATTGGTTTGGTAATTTGGGGTTTTCATTAAATTGTCTATAATATCTCTACTAATTATTCACGTAAGAATAACGAGCCTTCATTCGGTTACTTTATCTGACAGAATCAGAAGGAAAGGGCAAATTGATCAAATTAAGAAGTTAAAGGGCACAATTGAAATAAAATTAAATTCTCAATACTTTTATTAAAGTATTCATTACTTTATAATATATCCTATAGGTAAAAATCATTATGTTTGTTCCTTAAATTTGTAACCAGAAGTTTGAATATTAAATGTTAAAACATCTAATATATTTCTATCAATAAAAGATACTGATAAATTTAGAAAACAGTTAAAATAGACTGGACCAGTACTTAAGCTTGGACTAACCAAATATGTAAAAATTTATAATTTTTTTGAGTCTTTAAGACTTCTTTCTCTGTTAAGAGTTGTAAAGTATCCTCATATTGATCAAAGAGAATTGTTCGTTCTAATGTTTTAATTGTTAGGCTTGATTTAAAATCAAAAGTTCTAATATTATATATTTTCTTAGTTGGGTACTGGAATATATCCAAGTTCTGTAATTTATTTTCAATATCTGAGAATTCAATTTCTTCCATATTTTTAACATAATCTTCTTTATGTATGTTACTTAATTTAAATAGGCTTAATACCATGTTTGTTTTTCAAACGATTTATGTTGACCTATATGTTTTTCTATTACCTTCATGTTGTTGTAGTAATTAGTCTTTTATTTCTGCTACAATAATGTTATAGTGATTGTTGCTATAATAATTTCGCTATAGTGATCTTCTTCCTCTTTCCTACTCTTGTTGTCAACGATTTATGGGAAACACAAACGGCTTCACTCCTATCTCTAGGACACAGCCTAACATCTCACACGCGACTTGGGAGCAAAACCATAGGAACCAAAAAAAACCATTATAACATAATTAATATAACAAATTCAAAATAACATTTAGTTTAACAAAAATAAATCACAATTACATAAGTAACAAGAATTAGTAACAGAGCTGCATATAAATCAACATAATAAATTTAAGTTGTCATAAGTTGACTCTGATACCAATGGGGGCAATGATTGATGTAATAAGTAATACTTAGCGAAATCTTTTATTTAATATAGAGAGAAGATGTGTACAAGCTTTTACATACAAAATGATAATAGACTAGATTGATAGTGAACTTTAACGAAGATGAAGGGAGATTCAGAGAGGGTACAAGAAAGACAAAGAGAAAGTAGTTCGAGGGTGCCCAATAGGCTGGACCTGTACCTCTTTATATAGAGATCGGACATGAAATCCGGATTTCAACACAACCTAAACTATTTACAATTTTTTACTATTCACGATTTTAATAATTTACATTGACGTCATTTAGTACGTCATTTATTCCAATAATTTGGTGATGACGCCCTGACGTGCGTCACTCTTTCAAATTTGGCTTTATCCGATTATTTCATGTAGATCAAATTATACAAATCATTACCGTTGTCTTGGAGGTTTATCTTCATATCATCATTAAGCAAATCTTCATTAATTGAAATATCACCTTAAATAGAGGTATATCCCTAAGAATCCATAAAGTCGTCATCAGAGTCAATAGGAGTACTGGATTTCCTATCATCTTCCTCAACTTTTCTTTTATCTTTACCTTTTATGGCAACTGTTGGATTGTTAACGAGATCCATCTGCTCTGTTTTGCCCATACCAAAGGTGAACATCATTTGTAGACGCATCTCAGTCATTACTGCTGCTATAATCTGCTCAGTTGTCAAATGAGGTTTTTGTTTAAGAATATTTTCTTTAAGAATTTCAATGGGATTAAATCCAGTGTTTATACTAATCCAGTGAATATATATATATATATATATATATATATAATTCTAATGTATGCCTCTATATGTAAAACAAATCGTAATTCATACTATACTACTGCTAAATTTATAACAGTAGGATCTACGGGCCAATTAAGAGGCTGGTGGGATAACTATTTAAGTCTAACTCAAAGATATAAAATATTAAATGCAGTAAAAATAATAATAGCAGAAGATGAAAATATAATTACTCAAGAAGATGTTGTTTATACGTTAATACAAACAAATATTAAAACACTTTCTAGGGACAAGTTTATAAAGTACAGATAACAGTAAAGAACTCTTAATGAATCTAAGATGTCCCACTTTAACACATTTTAGGTGGTATAAAGATGTATTTTTGACAAAATTTTTATTAAGAACATACACTAATAATGAGTTTTGGAAAGAAAAATTTATATCCGGATTATCTAGCTTATTTGCTGAAAAAATAAGAATTCGATTAAAACAAAGACATGGAAGATTTAAAATCCCTTGTGAGAATTACACTTATAGAAAACTAATTTCTGAATGTATTTTAGAAGGATTAGTTATAATGATTTAAATCTTAAAGCTCAACTTAAAAGACAAAGATTAACTAGTCGAAAAGATTTTGCAATCAATTTTCTTATAATCTTGACATTTCAAAAGATAAATCTTCAAATAAAAGAAAAGATTATTCTAAACCATATAAGAAAAAACGAAAATTCCACAAAAGGAATTATGAAAAGGAAAAAATAATTAACAAACCCACTAAAAAGATTAAAGCAAAGGGTAAAAAACCTATTAAATGTTTTAAGTGTGAAAAATTAGGACATATTACTTCTAAATGTTTAACTAAACAAAAATAAATGAATTAATTGTTGACGAAGATCTTAAAGATAAGATTTTAAAGATAATTTTAAATTCAGAAGTGATGAAGGAGAATCAAATAACTCATTTTCGGAGGAAGAATTATGTAATATTGATGAAATTAATAGCAACTCATCATCTGAAGAAGAACAATCAGAACAAGATAAAACTTGTTCATCACATTGCCAAGCACAAACTAATTATTATAAGACTATTTTAGATATGAATGGATTAAGTATAAATATTTTAACTAAGTTACAAACATTAATTCTTGATCTTATTGATCAAATTCAAGATCCAGTATCTAAAAGAAAAGTTATTGAACAATATTTGGAAATAACTCCAGAAGAAAAGAGACCTTCTTTGTTTCAACCATATTCTTTAAAAGAGGTTCTTAATAGATCAGAATCTATGAAAAATTGAAGGAAATGAAGTTTCGTTGCAAGACCTTAAAGGAGAAGTTCATCAACTTAAAGTTGAAATAAAAACAATAAAACAAAGACTTTTGGCACGAGAAAAGATGCCAATAAAGGATAAAGACGAAGAAGATACCAATGAGTTAAACACTTCTAATTAATATTTAAATATATTAGAAAAGATAACTTTTCAAAAGTGGTATGTTAAAATTATACTTGTAATAAACCCAAAATTCACTGTTGAAACAATTGTATTAATAGGTAATGAAACTGATATGAACTGCATTAAAGAAGAATTAATTTATACAAAATATTTTGAGAAAACAACTCAGTCATTAAGTACAACTGATGTTTCAAAATTAAACATAAGATTTAAACTTTCGAATGTTTATATTTGTAATCAAGGAATTTGTATTCCTACTAACTTTATGTTTATAGCAAATTTAAATCAACTAGTAATTTTGGGAACCCCATTCTTATCTATGATTGAACTCATAGAAAGAATAGATTCTAAAAGAATTTTAACTACCATAAATGGGCAGCAAATATTATTTGAGTTTATAACTCAACCACAGATAAAAATGATAAATCAGATAAAAGAAAATTTGATTCATAAGGAGAATCAATTAAATTATTCAAAAGAAGATATTAAGATTTTAAATATATCTGATAAACTCAACACTCGTGAATTTGAGAATAAATTAAAAGAAATTTAAAATAAAATAACAAAAGATATATGCGATACTATTTCTACTGCTTTTTTGGATAGGAAAAAACATGTAAATCTTTTTTATATCCAGGAATTCAATGAAAAAAATAATCCAACTAAAGCAAGACCAACTAAAATGAATAAAGAATATTTAGAACTCTGTAAAAAAAAGATTGACTCATTAATAGAGAAATCATTAATTCGTAAGGGCTACTCACTTTGGAGTTATGCAACTTTTTATGTTAATATATATATATATATATATGAAGAACTTGCTGGTAATCAAAATCAATTTAGGGCTTCTTTCACCGTGTTCTAGAGCTCCATTCTTTGATAAGGATTCCACTCAATCTTTTCGACATGTGACTAGTAACTATAATGTAAACACCGAATTAAGGATCATAATGTTGGGACTAGTGGATCCAATAATCAACGGCCAAGTTAATGCATGAGATAAGTTCTTTATTGGTTAACAAGTCGGAATGGGTGTTAAAAACCTATCCACTTGGTAACCCAAATGAGTCATTAATGTGCTACACAATGGGTGATCCTGATGAGCATTTGCGTCTCAATCATTTACTTTTTTGTGCTACACAATATTATTTAAAACTAAATAAAATTTTGTATTTTTCTCTTTCTTTCTTTTTCTTCTTTTTTTTTTTTTTTTTGTGTATTCTTGCGTTGTAAGTAGGGGTGTCCATAGGCCAAGTTGCGCCAGGCCCGTGAATTTTTTTTTTGAGCGAGCCTGGGTAGTGTAGGCTCAAGTTCTTACTCAAGTAAGTTATTGTGCGGGCCGGGTTGGGTTTCGGATAGGAGTAGGTTATTTACGGCCCAACTTGCGAGCCTATTGGGCGTGCTTTTTGGACGGGCTTGCTCGCAAATTTTTTTATATACAACTTCATTTAAAAATAATTAATATTTTTATAACTTAATATTTGTGTAAATTATATTTTTGAATCAAAAGTAGAATCAAAATGAATAAAAATAAAGTAATAAATAATTTTATTTTTGATTAGGGGACAAACTACATCCAATAAAATGAAAACATCTCAACTAGGTTAATACTTACTCACTTATCTATCATTTGCATTACTCTACAATTTAAAATTTGTATGTTTAATGCATGAAAAAAAATATATATATATATTATTTATAGTATCTAAATTTTTAAAATTTTTAAAATTTTAAATTCCGATATTAGGAGATTTATTTCAAAATTTCAAATTTAATGGTCTAAGGGTTGGCGGGCGAGCTCTTGGGTCAGGTTTTAACTGGTTTTTTCGTGCGGACTATTGGGTCGGGCTTCGGGTCTGGTATGGTTTGGGGGTAAACCCAAACCCTCCTTTTAAGAATATTGAGCTCAGACTCGGGCGGGTCAACTATCGGACTTATCAAATTTCGGGCCGAATAACGAGACCCGTTGATAATCCGGCCCATGGATACCCCTAGTTGTAAGTTTGAATGTGCATAGGATTGGGAGTGCCCTCTTGTGAGGCGCAGCCACTCTTGGACCCTTAATTTTTTTTTTTTCAATTAGATATGTATTTTTTGAATTAAAATTTAAATATATTTAATTGTATTCACCATATTATTATGTTTTGGTGATATCGTTTTAGATAAATCCCTAATTAAAAGATTATTAACTTTTAAATAATATTATTAAGACTTAATCTCTAATACATTGTAATATTAAGTATAATAATGAATCTCAATATTTAATAAACTGTATTATCTATCTAATGGTCACAATTTACTAAGTTTTTACCAATTAAATTCCAAATTAAGTGTAATTGACATATTCTTAATTTTTAGACACGTCTCTGACATATTCGAATAAATTTACACATATTAGAGAGCAATCCTCAACCACTTGAGGCTCCAAGCCTAGATTATAAACCAAGGTAATTCTCGCAGCAGTCAACTGGTCAACGAAGTTAGGGAGAAAGTTCACACTCCTTCCAAGCCACTGGTGGTAGCAAACTGAGAACCAGGAAGTGAAGATTTACTGGCTACCCCCAAAGGGTAGAACGAAGCCAGGATGTATAAAAGGAGAAAGACGTACCTACAAAGGGGCTAACTGAGCTCAAAAACCAACAGCGTTCGTTAACAGCGGCGAGGATACAACGTGACACAGGGAAGAGTTTCTTTGGCTTTTCTTTTTGAAAAAAGACGAAGTGAGAACTCCGTTGTATACTCCTTTGACGGTGAACAAATCATATGTTGCATTTAATGCACCTATGGTACATTTAATGCGCCTGCACACATAAATCACACGTCACCAAGCAAGAGGCATGATGATACTCAAGAAAATTTTAAGTATAAATTCAGATATAAAGGTAAGGTCAGGAACTCAGCCAAGAGATTCTGAGCTCTCCAATTCAGATTTGGAATCCCTTGACCTACACTCCGAGGAGAACGCGTGAAAGATAGCTGGCAGTCACGAGGCATCTCCCAAACAGGAACAAACTCAAATCAAGGCATCAAACTCTCAACTAACCGAAATCCTCTCCCGAAATCAAGGGAGATACTGCGGATGAAGAGCAAAGATCTCGCTGCAGATCCCATAAAGTTAGGAATGAGACTATAAATGCTGTACAACGCCTCCATTAGAGGGACGATTCGAGCTGTAACAAAAACTATCTGTAAACAGTGATCACAAAGAATATAAGCTACAGGAGGAAGAAACTCCATTAAATAGTGGATTAACCGAGCTCCTGAAACTGGTGAACCACTATACTTTTCTTGTGTCAAGCCTTCTCATATTCCATCAATTCCATAAATCAACACAGTGTGCCCACGAGCCTAGGAGCTCAGATCTAACACTACGCATTAGATTTGCACGATCTGCTCATCCACGTTTTGTACACCATCAAGGCGCATCCCAAAAATCGAGGAGCCAAAGTACGTGGTTGCACGACCATGATCAATCAAATCTTTTTGATTACATGAAATTCGGAGAACGCGATCTAGAAAACTCAGCTCTAACCAACAGACAACCCATATCAGTCCTTGCTCGGTTGCTGGAGAACAACTGATAACACCAAGAAATTACAACTTTATTCATGCTTCAGGAAGACTAAACCCTGACTGGCCAATCAGGTTGATAATCGGCCGACTTGCCCCATGCAGCTCTAGATCAACCAAAGACACTTAACAACTCTACAACCTACAGAATAGCTCAGAAACTTCCAGAACAACTCAGCTACATAACTTCAAAAGACGATAAATATCATAGAAGATACCATGAAGGGTAAAATATGTTTTTCCTCATAAAACCCTACCTTAGACAAGAAGTCACCGTCTCTTAAAGACTACGTCATCACTTCTAGAAGGCTACATCACGGCTGTGTATAAAAACCTCTAACAACAAATATTTCCCAAATATTCTCTAAATTCTATTACAATAGTAATGATTGTCAATGTATAAAAGGCTAGCCAATACACTAGAAGAATGCCCAATAAACGCACCAAGTGTAAGAGAGTATTCTATGTACTAATATTCTTTCTCAAGAAATACACGCCAAGGAGCAAGTGTCTCTATTACAATAAACTAACCTAACTCATCAGCTGGGCGAATCACTTAAGTTCTTGTGCATTTCTTACTTGTTTTAACACACATCACTTTTAGAACTCATCTGTTCATTCACCTCACACTACTTAAATTTTCACACCATCCGTTTGACTATATCTAAATGAAGGATTGCTAGACACAAAATGCTGATTTTTTTGGAGTTTCAATTGGCAGGATGTCAGGCTAGCTTTTTTAAAGGATTTGTTGTTACAACTATCAGATCACGTTTATCACCAAATTTTAGCAAAAAATAAGGAGATTACCCGAATTTGGCAGATTGGAGTCTTAGTACTGTTACATCATTCCAGAAACTAGTTCAAGGACTTTAATTGTTCTCTCTCTGGTTGCCTCTTTTTTAGGAAGAGATACTTGAAATTATTAATGGGATTAAAAATACTTCATACTAATTTGAAAACAAAATTAATTCATTAAATAAATTTAATTGGAATTTAGAATAAATTATGCTTAATTAAGAGAGCTGATTGGAAAGTCAAATATGTTCATAGCGCAATTGGGTGTACTACATTTTTTGAATTGTGGCAGTAAAATAAGAATTTTACTCAAATTGAACAGTGAAATTAGCTAATGAAAGTGAGATGGGCATAAGAATTTCATTATCTAATTCTACTATTTGTCAAAATTTTGCAGACAGGATAGACAGTAGCAAAAAGAGGGCGGTTCTGAAAGAGAAATAGGAATTTTAATATTCAATTTCACTGTCTAGTTTATTGAAATTGAACAGTGACATAGAAATTCACTGTCTAAAGTTTATATCTGAGGGTGTTCATGGGTTGAATTACCCACAGGTCCCATTATTAAGCCTGAAAAAAAATAGATCCGAAACCTGATAGACCCGATAGTTGGCTCGCCCGAGCCCGAGTCCAATATCCTTGAAAAGAGGGCTTGAGTTTGTCCCCAAACCCATTACCCGGCCCAATAGTCCGCCCTAAAAAAACCCTTTAAAACCTGGCCCAAGAGCCCGCCAAGCCCAGCCCACCACCCTTCATTTGAAAAAAAGTTATACTTAGGGGAATTCATGGGTCTGGTTATCCACGGGTCCCGTTACCCGGCCCGAAAAAATAGGTCTGAAACCCGATAGACTTGATAGTTGGCCCGCCCGAGTCCGAGCCCAATATTTTTAAAAGAAGGCTTGAGTTTGCCCCCAAACCCATTACCCGGCCCAAGAGCCCGCCTGCCAAGCCCAACCCGCCGACATAGCCCACCCACCCTTTATTTGAAAAAAATTTATACTTTTAGACCATTAAATTGAAACTTTGAAATAAGTCTCCCAATGTCGAAATTTGAAATTTTAAAAATTTAGATATTATAAATAATGTATTATTTTATTTTTCATTTATTAAGCATACAAGTTTTAAAGGGTAGAGTAATGCAAATGATAGATAAGTGAGTAGATGTCAACCTAGTTGAGATGTATTCATTCTATTTGATGTAGTTCATCCTCTAATCAAAAATAAAATTATTCATTATTTTATTTATATTCATTTTGACTCTATTTTTGATTCAAAAATATAATTTACACAAATATTAAGTTAAAAAAATATTCACGATTTTTAAATAAAATTATATATAAAAAAACCAGCTCAAAAGGTCCCCCACAGGCACGCCCAATAGGCTCACAGGTAACCTAACCCTATCCGAAGTCTGACCCGCCCACGGACACCCCTATTTATATCTAATTTGACTATCTAGTTCACTGAAATTGTATTGGACGGTAAAGTTGTTGAGAGAGATATAGAGTGGGAAGAAAATGTGGTGGTTTTGGACAGTAAAATTCATATTCCATTGACCTATTTTGGCCCTATAGTTCATTGAAATATGATTCCATTTCTAAAAACTGAACGTACTATCATATATCCTTGAATTTTAGATTCCCAAACAAAATTAAAGCTGTAGAAGAAGAATTTTGCTGTTGAAAATGAAAAAGGACAAGCAATGAATTCTTCGTCTGGCTCTCCAATACATTCACAACACAATTTCTGATGGTTCGTGAAAAGAAAAGACGTGAAATTTTTTTTGTATGTAATACTATCACAGAGAGAGAGAGAGAGAGAGAGAGAGAGAGAAACTCAAAATCTGAAAAAAAAAAAAAAAATTGTTCCCTTCTCTTGGTTGAAAAGTTGTCATCTTTCATCTGATTTCAATCCCTTCCTTTCTCTCATCTCTCACCACAAGGCTTGAGTTGAGCCTGAATTTGTGAACCTTGAAATTCAATCCGAATTTAGAAACCTATCTAACCCGCCGTGTTATACCCAGAAGGCTATTTTCTTTTTATTTTTGAGTCCTAATTTGAGTTAGTGAAGGACTTGTTATATGTTTTCCTATTTTTGCTGGGATTTCCATGTTTCTTAGGATGGTAACTTTCTATGAATTTAGGAGTTAATTACCAAAAGCTGTACGATTTGGATTATTTCCTGTAATCCTTTACCTTCTCAAACTCTACAACTTCCCCTTATATTTAATAACCCTATACACCTATACGCTTCCTAAGTTTCATCACTCTCTCTTCTTCCTTTCTCACTCTGCAACGTCCCTCTTGAGAATTTTCAAACGCCTCTCTGCAACCACGTCCGAACCACCATCAGGTTAGTTTGATGAGTCTTTCCATGGGATATGATTTTCATTTAAATTAGCACACTTCTGTGTGGATTTCTATTCCTTAACACCCCGTTTTATGAAACGGCAGGGCAAGGCCAGGACTAGAAGATAGTGCTGGAATTTGAAGTATATGGCAAACATAATTGCTACAGTCGACGAGACACATAAACAGAACAAAGAAGGGGAAGCGAGATCATGGTCTGATCTGTTACCAGAGCTTCTAGGTTTAATACAATCACGTCTTTTTGCAGGAGACTATTGTGCCTTCCGTGCCGTTTGCAAATCCTGGCAATCAATTACACTGCCGCTCCTTAAGCCAATTCATGATTCTCCACCCTTCAGATCGCCATGTTTGATGTTCTTGAATAAAAAGAACGGTTTATTCAATTTCTTTGATCCAATACGAAATGCTACTTATCAGGTGGACATCCCAGAACTAGTAGATGCAAATATCCGCTGCTCAAAGGATGGTTGGCTGCTCATGTGTCAAGCATAGTTTTGAATAACGCCCGTTCCGTAACGTAACGCCCGTTTCGTAACGGTATCGGCGGGCAGCGTTTCCGTTACGGGGCGATATAACGGGGAGAATAAAATTCACGCAAGTAACGGCCGTTACCGGGTCGTAACGGGTCCGTAACGTCCGTTATCGGGTCGTAACGGATCGACCCGTCCAAGCTTTGCCCTATTTTTCCTAATTTTGCTCAAAATCGTAACAATTTTTACAGAAAAAACTCAAATTGCAAGCCATGTCGGGATAAAGGCTACGAATTTCAGCCAAAACAATTAGTTTGGTAAGAAAAAACTCACAAAATACTACAAAATTGTTGAAGCCCACCAATCAATACCGCTAGCAGTCACTCTCTTCGGCAGCAACGGCACTATTTCTCAAACAATCACAGTCGACTTTGCCATGGGCTCCATTGCATTGGCCACAAAGCACCACAGAGTTTACAGACAAGGAAGGTCATTTGCTCCACCGTTTCTTCTTCCTTGTAGCTGATCAGCTGCCGGTTATTGGGGGCGAAAAAATGGTAGACAACGAGAGAGAGAGAGAGAGAGAGAGAAGACAACAATACAACATTTTGCACTTCTCAAAACACCCTTTCAGATTTTTTGTTATGTGTGTGAATGATAAGGCTGCCGCCTGTCCAAATTTGAGTGAAGAGGTGAACATTTGGAGAACTTACTCCTTTACACGTGTTGGGTAGAACAATTAAATGTGGGTCAAAGGGGTCTAGGCCAGTCAAATGAATTAAAACATTTTTTGATTTTTATATATTTTTCTATTAATTTTTTCTTATCCCTTGACTTAAAATATAAGCTAAAATCATTTAAGATCTAAAGTAAGTTATAATGATATAATAAAATAAATTATAAACCACTAAAAACTTATATCTCAATAGTTTTAGAGTTAAAATATATATAAATTCATTTTCAGGAGGAATTGTGAATGAAAATTAAAAATTCACGAATCCGGTTTCCGTTACCGTTACGTAACATCCGTTACATCCCGCGTCCGTTACAACGTTACCGTTACCGTTACGATGACCGTTACCGTTATTCAGAACCATGGTGTCAAGGCACTGAAACTGTTTTTTTCCTCAATCCCTTCTCAAAGGAGAAAATAAAACTTCCAGACATACCTATATGCTATGCGTTCACTACAATGTGTTTCTCTACGCCGCCAACTTCATCAGATTGTCAGGTATTTGGTATTGATAGTATTAGTTATGATACAGTTAGTATTGGCACATTAAAAGTTGGTGACGAGTCTTGGACGATTAATCTGTTTGATAATAATCGAGAGTTCATGGTGGCTAAGTGCAATCCTGTTATGTGCAATGGGTTATTCTATTGTTTGGGGTGGACTGGAAATATTGGCATACTGGAGCTGAAGGAACATGAAAGTAGTTGGACCACATGTGGCAAACCCAAACAACTCCTTGGAAAATCACAACAAATTTTTTTGATCGAAAGCGATGGAGATTTGTTTGCGGTAGTTGTGAATCGTGATGGGAGGCAGGTTGACGTACTTAAGCTGGATTTGAAGAAGGCGGCTTGGCATGAGGTGCAGAGCTTGGGAGACAAAATGCTGTATGTTTGTCACTTTGGATCCTTCTCAGAAAAGGCTGTGGTGAGAGGAACAAGTAACAAGGTCTACTTCCCAAAGTTTTATGGCAGCAACGGAGTGTTCTATTCTCTTGCTACTAGGAAATTCCACTCCTTTGTTGGTAATTATTCCAGGAAAGATTTCTACGGCACCAAAGAGATGATGCACTGCACTTGGATTACCCCATGCTGACAAAGAGATTGTAGTACAGATGATCATATGGTGAGAATTGGATGTCACTTTAAGCTGGGTGTGGTAATTTTGCCTTCAAAGAGTTCTTTTGTCAACAGTTAATTTGTTGGGTGAATGCTTGTCTGCAACTATTAAGGCATTTCTAAATTCATTTTTGTGATGTGTGAATTCTGTAGTTTATTGCTGGTTCTATTGATGAAAGAAAACTTCTCCACTTTTATGATCAGAGTAGCTTTTCTTCCCATATAATGGTACTACTCAAAAATCCCTTACAATATATATATATATATATATATATATATATTTGTCAATTCCTTCTTAGCAAATCATCCACAATTAATGAGTGATGGTCCTACTTAAATATATAATAAGGGACCTTGACTATGGTACCCAAAAAAAAAATGTATTGGGATCAGCTCTTTATCCAAGTAGTCGAAAAATTTAAATCAAATTCAAAGATACATCGTACAGAAGACACAAATTCAAGGTTATTGTGGAATACTAACAAGCTCGTTTTATGGGGTCATGTTTGGGCCATAAGCCAAGCTATTTAAATGGCTAGGCCCTATGCCCCCCCCCCCCCCCCCCAAAAAAAAAAAAAAAGAGGGCTCCACTTATATTTTTTGGAAAATTGTGAGTAGGTACCTTATGAACTATTTATTTGTGAAAAAATACCTTGAAAAAAATGTATTGATAAGTATTATTAGACGGAAATGTATTGTATCTATATACACAATGCAGTTTTTTTAATTTTCCTTTTACTGAAATACCTTTTTTTCATAATTCATGAACTGTGCAATTTGATAGTTCCTTCTTTCATGGATTTTTTTTTATCAAATCAACAGTTTCCTTATTTTAGGAGATCTTTTTTTATTGTAACAAACAAAGAGAGACACTTTAGCAGTCAATCGTCTTCTACATCCAGCGAAAGTTCTCCCGCAAAATTCGACAAGGCTCTCACTCGTTCGATCGAAACTTCCACACATCCTCTATTTGGCTAGATATCAAAAACAAGAAATTAGCTTTGAAGTTGATGAAACTTTGGAAGTTTGTTCCTTTAATGAAGAAAACCATATTTGCTATTTAAATGGCCAGTACTTATGGCCCCCCAAAAAAAGAGACCCCCATTTATATTTATTAAAAAATTGTGAGAAGGTACCTTATGAACTACTTATTCGTTCACTAGGCTGACACATGATAAGATAAAAGAACCAGATGCGGCAATGAGGATCATTGGGGTCTGAAGATAGACTATGATAGTGTGATTTAGCGGTTGTGTAGTAGAGCTTGGGGCTCAAAAAGGAAAAAATGGATTGAAAATTTGTAAGGGACGTTAATGGAGTTTACTGGAATACCTAGTCAGAGCGACTAGGCTCTCGATAGTTATAAAATTGACACAAATATCATAACAGGGAATGGAAATCAATAGACGGGGGGTTTATAGTGGTTCACCAGCTTGGAAGCTTGGCTAGTCTACTCTAATGGAGTATCTTGCTTCAGGGGGGAGTTTTTTATTGCTTGGGGAAGACGATTTCAATGCTCTTGAGAGTCAATTCACAGATATTCGATCATTTACAATGTGAGGGATCAGTCCCTATTTCCAATGTGAGGGAACGTGGACTTGGTGAAATCCATGTGATCCCTCCAGGGTTGTTATGATCCATGTGAGGGAATATTTAGCCGTTAGAGGCTACATTCTCTAGGTGTGACGTGATCTTCAAGAAGGTGTAGGTTGTCATTGTTGTCATGTGCACGAGGGTTACGTTGGTGCAGACTCCTGAACTGCGGTTCTCGATCTAGGAAGTCTGAGCTAGGGTCACAAGCTAGGCAACTAGAGACTAGTAGCTCAGCTAATTCGTTTGACCTACATGTCTCGAGCCGAAACCCAAATTCTGATGTTATCATGTGGGCCCTTATCGGGGGCATACTTCTGAGCTATATTTGGACCAAGCTAAACCTTAGATAATTTTTGGCATCATCAGTTGTCCCGCAGTCCTAAACTAAGTCTGCCTTGCCTGGGTGGATTGGGACTGACTTACGCTTCTGGCTGTAGATAAGTTCAGCTTACACTCACTTGGAATAGGCGTGATGGGATGTTTTCTAGGGATTTAGATGTCACGCACGTGTGAGGAGTCACTCATGCATTGATTATCGTGCACATCCAGCATTGTTGTACCACGTGTCTAGCCGTACGAGCACCTTAAATGCCTACGCAGAGAAAACCGCCAAAATTTCCCTATTTTAGCTTTTTGGCCTTTTCAAAATCCTCTATGCTTTTTTTAGAAAACCTCTCTCTCTCTCTCTCTCTCTCTCTGCCTCTTACTTTGCGACTTCATCTTACTTCTTTCCTCTGTCCTTCAAACATTTTCAGCTAGTACCCAAATCTTCCTTGGGATTATTTCGAGGAATTTCAAAGCTTCCTTCACCTTTCTTAGGCATTTTTCTTGGTTTTCAATTGTCGATCTCCTCTATTTTCTAGGTACGCCCTCTATCTTGTTTCTTCTTTAGCTTCTCTCTCGTAAGGTTTCCTGATTAACTCTGGATCCTTCAAATCTGAGGTGGTTCTTCCACTTTTACTCATTCCGCTTCTATTATTTTAGGAGCTCGAGTCGATCTTTATCTCGCTTTCCTTTTTTCTTGGACCCCTATGTGACTGCTAGGATTTTCCTCTTTGGTCGTTGGTGCCTGGATCCTCGAGCCATTTAGGCCTGTTCTTCGAACTTCCCTTCTCTCTACACATGTTTTGGCTATTTCACCCCTCGCACCTTCATGTCTGCTTCTTCTTAGGCTACATGGACTTCTATCTCCTTTAATATGGCTTACAGATCTCCTCAGATACGATCTCATCGTCGTAGACAGATTGGTTCAGATGAGGACAATCTGCTGAGCTCCCCCGAGGTGAGTGAAATGGTTAATTTGTCTGACCTTTATGAGGTCGGTGACCTTGGAGATATGGGGGTAATAAGATAGATAAATTTCTTGAGGTCGACATGGTCGAAGTCCAGGCTACTAGTGCTAGGACTCCCTTGCTCTTTCTTGGCTCAGCTGCGAAGCCTAAAAGGTCTAGGAAGAGACGGGCTAGGAAAAATATTGTCGGGACCTCAGACACAACTGGGGAGGATGAGAACACTCCGAGCACCTTAGATACCTTTGGGCCCAGTAAAATTACCCCTTCTCAGCGCGGCAAACTCTCTACCAAATTCGGCTTCCCTAGGAATATGCGCATTTGGTGTCCTAATGTTGACAACCGTTACAACACCGTGTTTCCTAAGAAGACCTGTTTTTTCTCCGTTGCTTTTGAGAATGGGCTTAAGTTTTCCATGCACCCATTCCTACAGTCTATGCTTTAACTTCAATGTATATCCAACACTTTAATGAGTGATAGTCCTACTTAAATATATAATAAGAGACCTTGACTATGGTACCGAAGAAAAATTTTATTGGGATCAACTTTTATCAAAGTAGTTGTAAAATTTAAGAGCAATGCTATGTGCACCAAAACTTGCACCAAATCACTTGCAGTCATTGGATCCGTGAGTCCCATTACTAATCCAACAACTGTAGTTGATTTGGTGTAATTTTTGGTGCACAAATTTGGTGCATAAAGAATTACCCAAAATTTAATTCAAGCTCAAGGATATATCGTATAGAAGACCCAACTTCAAGGTTACTGCGGAATACTAACAAGCTCGGGCTCAAGTTTGGACCATAAGTCTAGCTATTTAAATGGCCAGTACTTATGGCCCCAAAAAAAATAGGGGCTTAGGGAGGCCGATACCTCTCTAAGAACTTAATAGAATAAAAATACACTTTTTAAAATAATTGGGATAGAAGTACATCTGCTAGAAAAAAGTTATAAAAACCTTTTTTAGATGAGGAAGATGAAGAGACCTTTGGTTTTGGGAATCAAAAGTATCCCTTATTTCTTAGCATCAATTACCAAAGAGTCATTAATGCTAGTTTCCAAAACCAAACCTTTCCTAAAACTTTTTGAATTCCAAAGATTTTGGGATTTCAATCCTTACCATCAAATACATCTTCCATATTTGTCTAACGAATATATCTTCCATATCATCAAATATAGTCACCGGAATCGTTGTTTGCAGTGGCCGGAGTTTTGGATTCCCCATTGTTATCGACGCCGAAGTCGTGGGTTGCCAAAAAAAAAAAAAAAAATCAGTGTGCTTACATTCGAGATTGTGTATATGGAGAAGGAAGGAGAAGGTCTTTGACGTTGATTTGGTATTCCCACGGTATTTGGGAAACTCTTTGTCGGAATCTTTGTGCTACTTCGCTGGCTTTTCTAACGGTATTAATTTCAACTATTTTTTTTTTTTTTTTGTTTATTACTTGAAAAATCCCCAAAATAGAAAGAGATAAGCCCTAATTTGGCTGAAAAAATAAGTTCGGCTTTATTTCGCCGGAATTATTGTGAATCTTTAGTTCGGCTTCGATGGGTCATCTCCAACAGTAAGAAAATCACATATTTCAAATTTTTTCTTGCTTAAAAAATCTAAAAAAAATAAAATACAAAGCCTTAATTTTAGTGAAAATATTAAATACATTCGTTTACATGAATTTATAAGAGTTTCAATATATGTAGGCATGGTGTTATTGTTTGGTGAATCTCTATTAAGAATTTGAAACTTTTCAACATTGATTTTGGTTTTTGGATAATTGCCCATTTGAAATTTTTTCTTGCTTGAAAAATACGAAAACATGAAGTACAAGCCCTAATTTTAGTGAGAATGTCTTTAATTTGATTATTAATATTGAATATATTTGTTTTCCATGAATTATAAGAGTTTCATAAAACTGTAGGCATGTTGTTACTGTATGGTAAATCTCTTTTGAAAATTCGAAACTCTTCGACGTTGATTTTGGTTTTTAGATAATCACCTATTTGAAATTTTTTCTTGCTTGAAAAATGCGAAAACTTAAAATACATAGCCCTAATTTTAGTGAGAATGCCTTTAAATTTGTTTCTTAATGTTAAATACATTTATTTTCCATGAATTTTAAGAGTTTCAGAAACTGTAGGCATGATGTTACTGTACGGTAAATCTCTTTTGAGAATTCGAAGATATTCGACGTAGATTTGGGTTTTTTGAAAATCAGCTATTTTAAATTTTTTCTTAGTTAAAAAATCCGAAAACATAAAATACAGAACCCTAATTTTAGTGAGAATGACTTTAAATTTGCTTTTGAATGTCAAATACATTCGTTTAACACGAATTATAAGAGTTTCAGAAATTGTAGATGTGGTGTTACTGTATTATGAATCTCTATTGAGAATTCGATGATCTTCAATTTTGGTTTTTGAAAAATCACCTATCGTAAATTTTTTCTTGTTTGAAAAATCCAAAAACATAAAATACATAGCCCTAATTTTAGTGAGAATGTCATTAAATTTGCTTCTTAATGTTAAATACATTAGTTTTCCATGAATTATAAGAGTTCCATGAACCTATAGACATGTTACTGTATGGTGAATCTCTTTTGAGATTTCGAAACTGTTTGATGTTGATTTTGGTTTTTTGATAAACATCTATTTGAAATTTTTTCTTGCTTGAAAAATATGAAAAAATAAAATACACAGCCCTAATTTTAATGAGAATGTCTTTAAATTTGTTTCTTAATGTTAAACGAGTGTTCGTGTTTTCACGGACATTCTCAACAATAAGATTTGCAATCAAATTGGAAGACATCCTCTTGTTTTGGGTTGTGCGTAGAGCTACTCCACAAATATGTTGGTTTTGTAGTTTCCTAATATAAAAGAAACCATTCACCCTTTAAAGAGTAGCAATGACATGCCATTCGCATCCCGTAAGGTACTTTGACACACATTCCGCAACAACCCTCATCTTACAATTCTTCGCATAATTGAACTTAAACCCAACCTCAACTGCATTGAGCAGTTCAAAAATGGGTAACACCACCTTCAAACTTTTGACCTTCACACTTGATTTCCTTTGCCCACCCAAATGTTAAAAGAACTTTCTCAGTATGTGAAAAGAAATGAGGAAGTAAATCGACATCAAATTCAACTTCATCTACAACAATATGAATATCTTTAAGAAACTCATTATCAATCACAACGCTTGAAGCATCATTGGACACATGCACCCTCAATTCAATATGATTGACATTAATAAAACGTACTAACTAAAACATATTCTTCATGTCATCATCATTTTGTAGGGAACAATTCGGATGACCTAGAATCGAATATGATTTACACACAACCAAATTTCTCAACTTGTCCCATTCCTCACAAACTTCATGGAAAATGAAATCAAAACTTGATAGAACTGAACATCTCATAACTAACGTTTCAAGACGATATTTGCATAATAGCATGATCATTCCTTCCATGACCTTAAATATGTGTTTAAACAGAAAATCAGAAACAAGTTCCCAAAATGAAAAAATGACATCAAATAGTAAATCATATACGAGAATGCATGTTCCAGAATTAATGTAATTTCCAAAAATTTTATGTTGCATAATTCATCAATGACCAAAAAAAATAAAAAACGAAAGAGTGACACCAAACAGTAAATTATATTCGATTCCAAAAAAATAATTCATCGATGACCAGAAAAATAAAAACTCCTTATGAAAATATTGAGGTAGAAACTTAAAAAAAACTAGTTCCAATCTTGAAAACATTTTAGAATGGAATTTCATTTATCTTTTCGGAATGGAAAAAAGATTAAACATGTAACATTATGAAAAAAAAGATTAAACGTTAAAAATATTATATTTGCAACAAAAATTAATGTTCCATGTTTTTGAAAAATTCCAACTAAATAAAATAAAAAAAAAATTGAAAATTTAATGCTCCAAAATTCCGAAAATTTCATGAAGATGCTGAACAATATAACGCTAGAATCTTGAATACTTACAGATTAATGGCATCCCGTTTAGTGAAGAAGATAAATGAGAGATAACGAGATATTCTTGAACTGGTGAAGAAGAAATACAATGGGAGATTCTTGAATCGGGAAGAATATGATAATGAACTTGAGAATAAAAAATATTTTGGTAAAAAATGATAATAAAATATAAATTTTGTTTGAAATTTCAAAATTCAAATGATGCACAAATATCAAATGAATCTTGAAGGTCTCAAATCTAATATTTAGATATGAGCAATATTATATGAATTTAAAAAGTAGACTTAAAAATTAGATTTGATAATTACAACCATTGATTTCACTGTAGGTCCCAATATTTATTGGGACCTACTACCTATTCAATAGTTGGGATTATCAAGTCTAATTTTTAAGTGCATCTAGTATTAGGTATGCACTATTTATGGAAATATAAAAACTGTCAATTAGGTATACACTATTTATGGTAGGGTTATTATGGAATATATTTCAAAAAGAATTTGAAATGTTTTAAAATGTGTACTTATTGATAACAATTTGATGAAAAAGAGGATTTAATGGAGTATAAGTCTGAATGTGATACTTAAAGTCAAATAACTTCTAAAAAAGGTATTCATAGCTAATTATACCAAAAAATAGAGGCCCCCAGTTATACTAATAATACATATTAGATGTCTTATTTTGACTCCACGAAATTTGGCAATAACAAGTCCATATTATTTCTTTGATATTTTCATTGATTATGGGTTGTGATATTTTATTGGAAAAATTTCAGTCACACTCTTTTTATTTATTATATCTTCAATGATACCCCTTTATTATCAAAAGTATCATTGACACATTTTCTAGTTTATATTTAAACATCACTGATACTGCTTGTCATTAAACCACCATTTCTAAAAAATTATCTAAAATACTAAAAATGCCCTTACATAAATCTCAAACAAATTTTTTACATAAAATTTTATTAAAATTCGAGCCGATTAAAATTAATTTTTTTACGTATTAAAATTAGAGTTGATTAAAATTTATTTTTTTGTATATTAAAATTTGAAATGATTAAAATTCAATTCGAGCATATCAAATTTTATTTTTTTACGTATTAAAGTTTGAGCCTATTAAAATTTATTTTTTACGTATTAAAATTCGAACCGATTTGAGATTTACCTGACTTGTTAGTGCCGATTAAAATTCGTTTTCGAGTCGATTAAAATTTATATTTTTTTACTTATTAAAATTCGTGTCAATTAAAATTTGATTCATTAAAATTTGAGTCAATTAAAATTTACATTTTTTATGTATTAATGTTTGTGCTGATTAAAATTTGATTTGAGTCGATTAAAAATAATTTTTAATTGGCTCAAATAGAATTTTAATCGGCTAAAATTTTAATACGTAAAAAAAATATAATTTTTAATTGACTCGAATTTTAATACGTAAAAAATAAATTTTAATTAACTCAAATCGAATTTTAATCAGCCCGATTTTTAATAAGTAAAACAAATTAGAAAACAGAAGCGGCCTCATTGAAAATATGCTTATCTAGAGGGAATGTGGATGAAGTTTGTCCTTAAATATATCATGGACAATTTAGTAAAATTGCATTCTAAGTAACATTTTTAATCTGACAGGGTGTGTCCGTTAAGATTTAGAAAATAAATGGGGTGTCCTTGAAAATTTGGTAAACTAGAGGGGGTGTGGTTTGAAATTTTTCCTATTTTATTTTATTTTGTTTTTTGATCGGTAAAGGACTTAAAAAGCAATAAAATATTTATTTGTTCAAGTCAAATACATTTTTTTGTGCTTTCAGAAACTCTTCTCCTTCTCTAAAACTTTTCACATAAAAAAAAAAAGTTGAAAAAACAAGCCAATCAATGTAGCAGCAAGTATAACATGGTGAGATGGGTGGGGGAAATCCCCTCCAACCAAGATGAGATGACAATAAAACACACTGAATCTTCAATCACAAAAGAGAGGCTAAATAATAGACAACTAAAATTATACTCTTTGTAAACATCAGCATGGAGAAAAGAATACAACATATGTCAAAGAATATGTGTAGGTAAAACAGGTCACAAATTGTTCATGCATGTTGGCAACCAAACCCACCGAAGCTGTGACTCCTGTCTACTAACACGAGGACAGGGCAATGACACTAAGATGCTTTGGTCTTCCATGTCGAAGATATACAGATTTCGATCATCCTCAGTCACGTAGTAGATGCAATTTCCTTTAGTCTTAGCTTCAGCTGCAGAACAACACATGCCTCCATCTTCGTCAAGGAAAATGGTGCGTTCACCTATGCTTTCCAACATACTCCACATCATCGCAGAAAAATCTGCTCGAAAAACCTTAAAATCAAACACCTCCACATTAGCTGCAGGTGCCGAGAAAATCTTGTAAACAAGCAAGAGCTCACCACAGCTTTCAATGAGATAACACTTAGAAATTGGGTGTTCAGGTCTTGCTGGATTATGCGGTCCCTTTCCTATTAACTGCCTAAACTGAAGAGTTGGGCTTGTAATATCAGAAATTGCCAAACCTAATCCTGGAAATGTCAGACCATAAATTTTTCCTTTTACCACTGTTGTAGCCAGCAGTTTTTCGCCATCAACGTTCAACTCTTGTTTTGCATATTCTCGTTCACCAGGCGTCGTGATAAGCGAATGACCCCCAGAATAAAAGAACAAGATGCGGCATTGAGGATCATTGGGGTCTGAAGATAGACTACAACTTTTAAAATGTAATGTTTCCAATGTTGGAAGCTGTATCTTCTCCATAGAGACCAGATTCAGAAGAAAACAATCACCAGAACTATAATCCCGCAACACTAACCATCCAAAGCTGGAAGTGCATAGTAATTTATTGTGCATGTCTGGTATAATTTTAGGGTAATAACGATTTTCTGATATGCTAAAAAAAGTTTGACTTTTGTAATGCTTTCCATGAGAATCGACAAGCCAAGGAACAAGAGGACCGGAATGCACTAGTTTTTTCTCCTCATCTGCCATTTTCATGACCTTTTGACCTTTCTTATTCCAAATTAAGAGCACGGATTTAAGCGTTCCACCCTGCATCAACACCAGGAGCCAATATATGAAACAACAAAAAAAAGGTGAGGTACAATATTTTTTTTTTAGGTAAGGAAGTACTATAAGTTTTTATCAAAACTAGATCCTTGAATGAAAATCAGAAACACAAATGGGAGTGAAAAGTTTGCAATAATGGCGGTTATGATATGTAATTATATTCAGTAAGTGAAAATTAAAAAATAAATGTTGTTGAAACCACCATTTACACAAGAAGTTTCTATTACTAGGGAAAAACCAAATCATCGGTTACTATCCTTCAGAATATCAATTTTGATTCTCAAACATTAAAGTATTGTCCCAAACTTCTCAGCGGATAAAGGAAATGAAACATGACACGAGTAAGGGTGTGAGGATATTCTAAGACTCCCACGAAAATGAGAGTTGAAATTTCCTATCCTGAGTTTGAGGATACACATATTCGAACCTTATCTATGGACTGATATTATACTAATCAGATTAGATTACAAACTATTTAGATTGTGGAATTTTGACAGCATAGACTTCTACCTCATCGAGGACTTAATCCAGATTTTTGAAAAGTACAAATATTACGCTTTGTAAGGGACTAAAATAAACCAATGCAGTAAAATTGATTGGAAATACCTCTATTTGGCAATACACAAATACATCTCAGGAATAGCTAGAAGAATGCAAATTCCGTAGTTTCCTTAATCGTACCAACTAAATTCCTTTCCATAGCCGAACTTAAAATAATAACAGAAAAATATTGTTAAATCATTTTTCCTTTCCCAACATATAATAAAGCATATTATAAAATCTAGGGATATTTTAACTAAAAAAATAAAGAATTCGAACATCTTTCGGACAAGCTTTTTTTAGGTACCTCACCTTCAAAACAAGCGACTGCTAAAGACAGAGGGATTGCTTAAAACCCGAAGAAATCCCTTATTTTTCAATAGTTAATTCTAGAGCCAAATTCAAAAGCTTAAGAAGCACATAAAAGTTGGTACCTAGGTGAGAACCCGACTGCGTTTCACAAGGATGGGCATTCACAGTAAAAACTAAAAAGTCGACATAGAAAAAAACAACTAAAAATTAAAGAAGAAAAGGTTTGATTAAAAGCAACAATGGTGGGGATTCGATTCGAATTTAGGCAACAATGGTGGGGATTCGATTCGAATTGTTCAAACATATGGATATGGATAGTCATAAGCTTCTGTACCATAGGACTGACCAGAACCCTAATGGATAGTGAATCAAAGCTTAAATTTGCACCCACATAGGTTTCCAGAGAGCTAAATTAGGGAGAACATCATATAAGAGAGGTCCCCTAGAATGCAAGTTTTGGAAATCCAAAGCACATGAAAAAGTATAGAAAACATTACAATACAGGCCTTCTTAATTAATTCTTTCTCGGTCTAATGCTTAGGCTTCCCTCTCTTGTCGGTTGGTACCAATACCCTCATGAGAATGATTCCCTTGTGGTGCATATTACTCATGTGAACGATTTGCCACAACAACATTCTTTATGTAAATAATCCCCAAAAAAAAAAAAAATTTGCCAATGGAAAGATTGTGCAAATAGAGAAAGTTGCAACTCACGAAACTAACCTGATGGGTGTTGCAGAGATGTGTCAAGAGGAGATTTTCCAGAGGGAGAAAGGAAGATCAGAGAGAGAGAGAAAGGCACACACACACAGATGAAATTTGTGAGGCGTGAGGGTGTATAGTATAGGGTTGTTAAAGTAAGAGAAGTTGTATAGTTTGAGAAGGTAACTGGGAATGCCGACTTCTTAAATTCAAAGAAAGTGACGATCCTAAGAAACATGGAAAGCCCAGCCAAAATAGGAAAATATAACAAGTCCATCACCAACTCAAACTGGAATCAAATATGAAAGGAAATAGCTTTCTCAAAACTAATAATCATTAATAATTACTGAAAATGAACTAAATAATAATAAGGAAAAATACCAATAAATCTTACTTTTTGTCTCAAAAAACAAGTCAGTTCTATAAAATTTGTACTTGAACAACCAAGTCCTACTTTTCCTAATTAGTCCAAAAGAAGTCCTAATTTTTACTATATTCCATTTTTATCCTTTTAATATTAATTGCAGAATTGTCATTATTCTTTTTTAATTGAAAACCCACAAAATAAGACAATCAAGGGTTTTGTTCTAAACCCACTAACGGTTGGGAAGAATATCAAGAAGGCTCTTGCAGCTCTCCAATACTTGATTTTTTCAAGTAAGTTCATCTAATCTTTGTAGTTGATGGATAAGTATTGTTTTCGTGATGTCAAAATAACTAAATTTAGGAATCAAATCTATTATTTTGATATATATATATATATCTGTGTGTGTGTGTGTGTGCAATGACGGGACTTCCTTATGAGCATGGCCCCCATGAGATTCTGAAAACTCTGAATATCTATTTATCCTTGACCAAAGAGTCATGATCTTCTATTAAAAATCTACTTTTGTTTCATTCATGTGTGTACATTCATTTGAATGTTTTGTCCATGTGAGTGGTAGTTATATTTGCTTAAAAAAAAAAAAAAAACAGGAAGAGTGGTAGCAATCAATAATGAAAAACTACGAGATATACATTATAAAAGAATATCACTCTTGTAGGTCACCACTTATTGAAACATCTGGGCTTCTATTCACAAAGGTTCTAGTGTTGTTTTTAATTACTAATATTTTTCTTGTTTTGTTTATTACTAGGTTGGAATTTATAAATGAAGTCTTATTTTGAGAAAAGTTGATTTTGCTATTGTCATATTGGTGGTAAGATTAAAGTTTTTGATGATAAATATGTCTAAGTATGAAGGAGGTTTGATTAATGGTTTTCCTATTGATCAAAATATGATGAACGGTCAATTTGTTGAGCGGGTCTATGAGGTACTTGCTATTTCAGATTGTAATTTAACCCTCAAGTATAGTATTCAAGCTGATAAAACTCGATTATTACCTTTGAATGGACAAAATGCTCTAAAAAAACTTACTTTCATTCAATGAGGGAATTGCCGATGTGTATGCATTTGAACAAGGTGATCCTACGACATCCAAGCACAAGCGATCAGAGTAAGTCATTTTTTTTGGTATTTTATGAGTTATACTTTTTGTTATGTGTAATAAAGATGCAAGGTCATAACTATTTGATTTTTAGGTACTCTAGTAGCCAAACACCAACGACCAATGCCTCAAATGCATGCCAAAGCATTACGCCAGTTTTGCCATTAGTCTCAAAATTATGGGAGTCGGTGATACAAGGAGAAGGGCAATTTTTTGAAAGTGCTGATAATTTTCGGGATGGATTGCATAAGTTTTCACTAGCTAATCGATTTTCCTTTATGTTAAAAATGATATTTCCTATATAAGGATTAGATGTGTTGTGGCAGCTTGTCCTTGGAAAATAACTGTTGTCTGTTGGGAAAAAAATCACTTTCACTGCGTATCAATTTAAAGGCATTGAATCAAACCTGATTAAATTAACGACAAATCATCGAAATGGTAGAAGTGAACAACCTGAAAAAGGGACAATTACTTTCCAAAGAAACAAAAGATAACCCCCATGAGATTCTGAAAAACTCTGAATATCTATTTATCCTTGACCAAAGAGTCATGATCTTCTATTAAAAATCTACTTTTGTTTCATTCATGTGTGTACATTCATTTGAATGTTTTGTCCCTGTGAGTGGTAGTTATATTTGCTTAAAAAAAAAAAAAAAACAGGAAGAGTGGTAGTAATCAATAATGAAAAACTACGAGATATACATTATAAAAGAATATCACTCTTGTAGGTCACCACTTATTGAAACATCTGGGCTTCTATTCACAAAGGTTCTAGTGTTGTTTTTAATTACTAATATTTTTCTTGTTTTGTTTATTACTAGGTTGGAATTTATAAATGAAGTCTTATTTTGAGAAAAGTTGATTTTGCTATTGTCATATTGGTGGTAAGATTAAAGTTTTTGATGATAAATATGTCTAAGTATGAAGGAGGTTTGATTAATGGTTTTCCTATTGATCAAAATATGATGAACGGTCAATTTGTTGAGCGGGTCTATGAGGTACTTGCTATTTCGGATTGTAATTTAACCCTCAAGTATAGTATTCAAGCTGATAAAACTCGGTTATTACCTTTGAATGGACAAAATGCTCTAAAAAAACTTACTTTCATTCAATGAGGGAATTGCCGATGTGTATGCATTTGAACAAGGTGATCCTACGACATCCAAGCACAAGCGATCAAAGTAAGTCATTTTTTTTTGGTATTTTATGAGTTATACTTTTTGTTATGTGTAATAAAGATGCAAGGTCATAACTATTTGATTTTTAGGTACTCTAGTAGCCAAACACCAACGACCAATGTCTCAAATGCATGCCAAAGCATTACGCCAGTTTTGCCATTAGTCTCAAAATTATGGGAGTCGGTGATACAAGGAGAAGGGCAATTTTTTGAAAGTGCCGATAATTTTCGGGATGGATTGCATAAGTTTTCACTAGCTAATCGATTTCCTTTTAAGTATGTTAAAAATGATATTTCCTATATAAGGATTAGATGTGTTGTGGGAGCTTGTCCTTGGAAAATAATTGTTGTCTGTTGGAAAAAAAATCACTTTCACTGCGTATCAATTTAAAGGCATTGAATCAAACCTGATTAAATTAACGATAAATCATCGAAATGGTAGAAGTGAACAACCTGAAAAAGGGACAATTACTTTCCAAAGAAACAAAAGATAACCCCCCCCCCCCCCCACCCCACCCCCCTCCCCCCACCCCCCCCCCCCCCCCTCCCCCCCCCCCCCCCACACACACACACACTAGATAGCAAACCTTAGTTTGTCTGCATGGGCTTATTAGTTGGGTCTTCCAACCACCCTACCTAATTTGTACGTCTTCTATAGTATTATTCCGAGGTTGATTGTTAAAATAAGGTAAGTTTAAAGCTCAAAAAACTAAAACCAGGCGACCACCAACCCAACCACCGCAACCCCATAACAATGGTTGGGCTCAGAAGGAAACTCCATGTAAGTATTTTGTACAAGAACATGATCATTCAGCTCAAGACCAAATGGGAATGAAAATTTCTATTCTGATAAATGTAGGACTTGAATGTTCAAGGATAAATTTGATAGGACTGAATTATTTTTTGGGACAAAAAGTAAGACTTATCGGTGTTTTTCCCATAATAATAAAACAGGTTAATATCAACTTGCATCATGAAAGATCGTTCGAATTTTAATTTATATACTTAAAATTTAAAAATATTAATTTACATCTTAAAATGTATAAATACGTATGAATGTACACCTAAGACTAACTGTCATCTATTTTGCCGTTAAAAAAAATTGGATTAATTATAAATTATGCCTCAAATTTTAAATATTTTACATTTATGATCCAAAAAGAATTTTATCCATTAATACTCATTAAATAGCTCTTAATTGTATGGTGTCATAACATTTTCGTGTCGTGTTCTAGTCAATAAAAAAATATTTTTAAAACACAATATTTTCGTGTCGAGTCAATTGCGTTGTGTCATATATTTCACATTTACGACAATTCATATAATATTTTTTAAAATTTAAAAAATAAACTTATTTTTTGCCTATAATACTGGTTAAATAACTATTTTGTGTTATTCGTATTTAACTTTTATTTGATTGGATGATTAAAAGATTTGTGTTTAACTATAGATATAAAATAGCTATTTAACGAGTATTATAGGCAAAAAATATGTATTTTACAATTTTTTTTAAAATTTTAAAAATATTTTTTACTGACTTGAACACAACACGAAGATGTTATGATGTGATACAATTGAGAGTTATTTAACGAGTATTAATGGATATAATTCTTTTTGGATTATAAATATAAAATATTTAAACTTTGAGGGATACAATTTATAATTAGTCCAAACTTTTTTGACGGCAAAATGAACGGAGTTAGCTCAAGGTGCACACTGATACGAATTTATAACATTTAAGGTGTAAATTGATATTTTTAAAGTTTGAGGGTGCAAATTAAAATTTGAGTGATCTTTCAAAAAACAAATTAAGATTTGCCCTAATAAAATCTGTAATTCGAGTCAAATTAAACCCAACCCAACTTTTAGTCTCTGCTATTTAACCCAAATAAAAAATTTTTGTTTAATTTTAAGATTTAGCATCAGTGTCAGCCTAACAGAATAGCAAATGAAGTATGAGCCTGAGGGCCCATACATGAAGAAGATCCCAAATTTCATAGTTCTTCGCATATGATCCATATTAAAGATTTCAGCCCATAAAAAAAAGCCTTAAAAAGGGCCTAAGAAGGTTAAAATCAAGGGAAATTTGAAGGTCAATCCCTCTTTGTGGACTTATTTAGTGATAAGTCCATCAAGAAAATTTGTTTAATATTAAGTCAATTTTGATATCTGTTGTCCAAAATACTCTCAGTAATTATATTTAATTAAAACAAATTTGAAAACTAATAACTCTTAAAATTTAGGAGTTTGATTAACATTAAAATTTTCTCTCTCATATTTATCTATATTCATATATAGATATATAGATTATTCCAATATATATAGTAACATTAAAAAAAAATAGTAACATTCGAACACAAAAAATAGTACCATTTAAATATAAAAAATTAGTAACATTTAAATACAAACAACTAATAACATTCAAAAATAAATAATAGTAACATTAAATAATAATATTTTAAAAAATAACAGTAATAATATGTTCAACAAAAAAAAATAATATTAAAAATTGATATTTTAAAAAAATAGAAACATTCAATATTAACAGTAACATACTCATAAAAAAAAAAATACGGGAGAGTTATCACTTGGAGCCTGGTGAAAAACTCCCACACACGAGAGAGTTATCAGAAACATGGAAAACTAGTCTATCAAGCCAGTCAGTTAAAAACTTGATAACCAGACACAAAATGATACCAGCAAAACCAGGTTAAATTCGGATCTGTCTAGAAATTGAGTATGGAAATGATTCCATGTATTTAAAAAAGCATTGCAGTAAATACCCCTTTGTGATTCTCAGGCCCCAGACACTTCACTTATTTCTTGTTCCACTGCTGTTGGTTCAACTGGATAATACATGTAGTGAAGTTCTCCAACATCATCGCCTCATAGTTTCTGGCCCCACCTGATAAACTGATGACAAATCCAAAGTCATGAGCAAATCAATCATACACACAAAAGCATGCATGCATGCAGGCACACCCCAATAGCGTATATACATTGCAAACTATCCAATAATAAGTTAATAACATGCCAAGTTGATTTGAGTCCTAAAGTCCAACCCAAGAACCTCACACAATAACATTTGACTGAAAAAAAAAAAAAAGATGCTTACAGTAAAAAAAAATCTGAACATTACATTTAATCACTCTCTCTCTCTCATGATAAAATGTACATCAATCTACCTCTCACTTTTATCCTAATTCAAGCATAGATTTCATGAATAATGAACAATTAATAAATATAATATTTAATAAAAATATTTATGACGAGACAACATAATCTGCTAAATAATCTTGAATTTAAAAAATTTGTAATTTTTAATTTAACCTTAAAAATTAAACTCGTTAAATGATCACGAATTTAAAAAATATGATAAGAAATTTTATTCTCAAAGGCAAAAAAAAATTAATAAAAATTTTCAAATAATTTTAAAAAACAAAAAAAATGTATTCATTTTTATCGCTTTAAGCCTCGAATTATATGGAGTCGCCTCTTTTCACATTTCGGGCTCAACCTAGGTCTCGTGCTGAGAGATAAGAGCACGAATTGAAATGAGACGAAAGATGAAAAAAAAACTGAAAAATAAAAATGTGAATTGGGGGAGAGGTAACCTAGTGGGCTTGGATCGGCACACCCACCTGTAGATCCAAGTGTGGAATGTGTCCGCCTTGTAAACCGGTTCATGTGCCGGATCAATCCGGGGTGAGTATAGCATTAATTGGAGTACTAATTTTGAAGGTAATGATCAAAATTTCGTTTCGCTGCATTGTTTCTGTCACCTAAGAAATGGAAAACATTTCGATGTATTTCAGAAACGTTTCGACCCGTTTCGGAAACTGAATGAAAAAAATAAAAAATGTAAGAATTATACTTTCAAAATATTGGTCGAAATATACCAAAATATCTTGAAATACTTTGAAACATTCTGAAATAATTGTGCAAATACATTAAAATATAACAACATTTCGAAACATTATGAAACATTTCGAAGTATTAAAATTTCAATTTCATCACTGATTCGTTTCGATCTCTTTAAAAACAAAAACGTCACAATTGTTCCAAAATGATATTTTGAAAGTTTGCGGTGTGTATTCTGGCTTCAAGCTCTTAATGCCTTTGAATTTTGAGATGACTGCAAGGCCCTAAACCCAGCATGCATGATAACTAGAATCAGTCGCCGAGCTACACACAGACCAATGGGGGGCCAACCCCCCCTCCCCAAACACTTTACCAGAAAAAAAGGTTAATTACAATATGCTCCCTTGAACTATGGGTCTTGTTTCAATCAGATCCCTCTGGTTTAAAATTGAACAATTTACCTCCTTCAAGTTTCAGAATGAGCAAAAAGACTGACGGATTAGTTAGCCTCTGTCAAAAATGACGGTAACATTTAAAATTCATCTGCCAAAAAAAAAATACAAAACCTTTTGAGACCATTCTACCCTTATGACCGTTGGAGATGACTTATTTAACTGAAACAAATTTCTCATTCATGGCCATGACTGCTGTTAGCCTTCCTCTTTCTCTGTACCTGTTTTTTTTTTGCTCCACGAAAAGGAATACTTTTTTGACTCTCTCTCTCTCTCCACACAAATACACACCAACCCACAATATTATACATTTTGCTACTGTGCTTACACCAGAAAAATGGCTTCAAGCCAATCATCAGTACATGGAGAAAGTGAGAAAGAGTGTTTATGTGGACTAAAATGCAAAGTGAAGACATCATGGACAGAAAACAAACCAGGAAGAAGATTTTATAGCTGTCCCAACTACAAGACAGTGGTACTTGTTTATCAACTATTTTTTCATGTTTCCTCCAATTGCTATGTTGATTTAACCTTTACTTTGTAAAGTACAGGGAAAGTCATCTTGCAAATATTTTGACTGGTATGAACCAAAGATGACAGATAGGGAAAGAAATATCATAGTTAGTTTCATGCGCAAGACGACAAAGCTTGAGAACGAGATTAAATACTTAAGAAGGAAGGAGAAGATAATATATGCAATCATTATTGTATTCATAGTTGTTTATCTCATGATGTATAACGACTAGAAATAACTATATATTCATTGGTCATGTAACAAATGCAATCTGTGAAATGCAAGACCAATTGAAATAGTAGAATGCAACATCAATTTCATTACATACTAAGCAAAAGCACATCACTGTGTGTAGTGCACTAAGCAAAAGCATTTCATTACATACTAAGCAAAAGCATTAGTTCATTACATGCCTAACAAGACAAAAAAGATGGGTTGATTTCTAAACAACACTAAAGTGCAGTGCACTCCAAAACAAAAAAGTGTGCTAACAACACCAACATAGTTCAAAGTCAAAACATGCTCCACTCACCACCCTTAGAGCTGCCTTTCCCATTTTCATCACTGGGATTCTTGTTATTCTTCTTCATCTTCGACCTTGCAAGCATCTCAATGCCTTTTGGACCTTCCGAACCAGTACATTCCAAATTCTTGATAATTGTTAACCCCCTAAGCCCAATTGCAGACCCACTGGGAGGTGGACGTCCACTGCCATTGATATTGATACTCTTCCTTACTCTTTCACCACTTTGAGTTACAAAGCTGCTTGTATTCCCTTTGGTTGGTTGTGAGCTGCTCCCTTTAATTTGCTGCGAGCTGCTTGTATTCTCTTTGGTTGGTTGTGAGCTGCTCCCTTTAATTTGCTGCAAGCTGCTTGTATTCCCTTTGGTTGGTTGTGAGCTGCTACTCCCAGATCCAATAATTGGTTGTGAGCTACTCCCAGTTTTTACAACACTTCTTTTCTTTCCCGAATCATGTGCCTATGAAAAATAAGTCGTATATGTTAGTAAAAATTTAAACACATATGTGCATCTACTAACATGATGAAATACATGATAATCTTATCTTTGTCTTAGTTTTTCCGCTGCCACTACCACTGCCTGCAACTTTCTTTGGAGCAGCGCAAGACTTTGAGTTGTGTCCAAATTTGTGGCATTTACCACAACGAAGAGAATTTTGTTTCTTTCGTATGACATATGGGTTCTTTACCTCATCAGCTTGTTTCTTCCTTAACTTCTTAGGTCTTCCTGGCTGTCTTCCCCACAATGGTGGGTTGATCACATCCATTCCCAATGACCCACATTGGCTCCTATCAGGAATTGGGTGGATGATTTGGGAGTAAGCTCTCATATACGTCTCAGTGTGGTAGAAAACATCCACATAATCTTCAGCTTTTGCTTTATGAAATGAGATAGCTGACACTGCATGTCCACATGGAATGCCAGTAACATCCCATCTTCTACATGTACAACTTCGATTTTCTAGATTTACCACATAAGTCTTACCAAAGCACTCAACTTCATACTCTCCTTGTCCAGCCCAAATTGTTATGCAATGCCTTGCCTTTTCTTTTTGTGCATCTAACTTCTTCTGAATTGTAGGGCATAAAAAACCGGTGTGATGCATCAAGCTTTCTCTTTTTTCTTGTAACATTTTCATGAGTTTTTTTTTCTGATCATCTATACCATTGTGATAATTGGCTTGTCTCTTGCATCCAAGATCAATTTGTTGAATGACTCTGACACATTGTTGCATAGTGTGTCAGTCTTGGGATGTATACTAAACAAAGACTTGGACCACAATGTTGGGTTTATGCCCCTCAAATACCAGTAAGCCTTTTCATCTAAAATCCTGATTTCTTTCATGCATTCCTCAAACTCAGGAACTGTATATGCTGATGTTGCTGCCCACATTGTATCTTTCAAAGCCTTACCTTTGAAACCTTTGTCCTTGAAATTGCCATACATGTGCCTTAAGCAAAATCTTTGATCTGCTCCTGCCATCACAGTTTTGAAGCTCTCGACCAATCCCTAGTGAAAACAATGCATAAATCAAAAGTTAGTTATAGGCACTATGTTATACACATCAATGGAAAAAGTATAACTGACATGAAAATTGCATACCTTTTGCCTATCTAAAATGAATGTCCACCCTCTATCAGATGAAGTACCAATAGCCTCAGTTAAGTGAGTTAAAAACCAAGTCCAAGAGTCTTTAGTTTCAGCCTCAACCACTACAAATACTATTGGATACATCCCCTCATTACCATCCTTCCCCACCGCATGCAACATTTGTCCACCATATGGACCCTTTAGGTGACAACCATCTAAACCTATCATTGGTCTACATCCTGCCACAAATCCATCTCTTATAGCACTTAAACACACAAATAGTCTTTGAAACACAGGTAAAATCTCTAAGCTTGACCTTTCAACTTTCAACAAAAGAACACTATTAGGGTTGCTTCTTCTTACCATCTCACAGTAATCCCACAACATGTTGTACTGCTCTTTGTGATTGTCTTGTATCATCTCAAGTGCCTTTCTTTTGGCCCTATATATTTGACTTCTATTCACATCAATCATATGCTCCCTTCTCACACTTTTTTGCATTGCACTAACTTTCCAATCTGGATCATCTCTCAGTTTCTCAACATATTTCATTGCTAACCAAGACGCAGTTGATTTCTTATTCTGATAGGTATGTGTACAATTGTGTGTTGGCTTGAAGCTTTTTATTTGAAAACTTAAGTTATCCTGCATGAGTAAAGCATGGATACGCCAACCACAAGACTGTGAACACACTGATGTGACCCTATCCCCATCATTCCTAAGGTATTTGAAGTCAAACCCATCCATAATAGCATGTTGTCTAAGTGCCATCCTAAATATGGTAGCTGAACTAAAGATCATTCCCAGTGTCAATTTAGGATTAGACATATCAGTGGTCTCCATGAATTCTTGATACCTCACGTGTATTACATCGTCATCTGAGTTAAGGGGACTATATAGATTATCATTGTCCTCATCAGACAAGCAATCATTTAATTTGGCCTTGCCCTTATCAAAACTATTCCCCCTCCCTACACCAGAACATTCCTCTCCAATTTTTGATTTTCCCTTGTCAACCCTACTTCTATTTTCAAGACCAGAACAATGTACCCCATCAGGCACACCATCATAAAAGTACAACAAGTCCAAATCTGATAAATCATCAAATAAGTCAGCATATCTTTCCACTGTATCAGGCAAACCATCACAAAAAGTGGAACCATACTCAGTATTGAATTCATAATCAAATGTAGGAGTATCAAATTTATCTCCAACAGTAGATATACCTCTACTACCTTCATTAATCTGCTCAGTGACTACATACAACCTAATAATGTCATTCCCCTCATAACATGCAAACATGTTCAGTACATCATTATCTGAAGCCAATTGCCTTAAACAATCTTCATTATCTACATCTGGTAGCATGTAGTAGACTGTGTATCATGTACCTTTCTTATAACCTAGACTTTCAACCATGTTATCTACCTCAATTTGAGACATCAAATCTGGGTCAATATTATCAAACCTGTTAATTTTACCTCCATTGTATATTAAAACAGGACTAAAAGAGACAAAATGCCCTCCATGTTGAAACTCCAGAGTTAAGTAGCTTGTTTCCATCTGCACAAAACAACAAAAAACTTAGTAAATTTGTTTAATGGGGGACCACCAACCTTGATGATGCCTTAAAGGTGAGCTAAAATATTTGATCTTTAAGCTCAAACATAGTGAAAGTTGTTTAATAGGGGACCACAGTTAGTGATACTACCATAAAGGTGAACAAAAAAAAGTCTGAGTACATGGTTCCCAAAATGCCAGACAAGGAATCAAAGGCAAAACAAAAAGCTATAAAACCGAAACAAATCACATGGTTCTTACAATGCAGACAATGAACCCAAAATGTAAAACAAAAAGCTTCAACACAAGATAAATCAGCTGGATTTGTCGTTCAATCGAACATTCGAGCTCAATCAACACAAGATGCCCACAAACCTTTATTGCACCGTAATCGAACTATTACCTTCAATCAAACTTTCGAGCTCAAGCGGTTTCACCTACAATCGAACAGTCGAGCACAATCAACACAAAATTCCCACATGGTTCATGCGTCTTTTTTCAATCCCCTTCATGTCGCTGCTTTCTTCGCTCAGATTGTGTACAACAAGAAGCTTCTCAGAAAAGGTGCATCTCAGAAAAGGTAAACAAAGTTAAAAAAATAGGTTTCATGGGTTTAAATTTGGGTTAGAGTTCTTTTTATATGGTGGGTTAATATGATAAGTGATTACCTAACCGTGGTTAAATATTTCGCGACAATACATCAACCAGGGTGAAGGATAGTTCTGGAATTTCACCTACTCAATCATCTCCGTCAGTCTTTTTGCTCATTCTGAAACTTGAAGGGGGCAAATTGTTCAATTTTAAACCAGAGGGATCTGATTGAAACAAGACCCATAGTTCAAGGGGGCATTTTGTAATTAACCCGAAAAAAAATTGATTACTTCCTTTTAAGTTTGGAGAAACATGTTTTAAACTCATATTGGTCTTATTTTTAAACATCATCAGCTCAAGTCACGGAAGGGACAATTGGTAGGTGAATGAAGCTGTCAAAGAGAAAGGGTTATCATTGGGCCAATGTCTATAAAGTGGGCTGTTGTGGACATCGGCTCTGGACGTGATAAAATGTTACATTCAAATAATTATGAGCTCTAACGCTCACAAGTCTTTGAACTTTTGGATCAACAATTGGGTTCATAACAACTACCATTTTGAAGATCAACAATGTCACTATGATTTGAAACATCTCGATGATAAAGACCCAAGTAGAAGAACCCATTTCACAGCAAATTGATCCTCCTCCAAATGCGAATACCATACTGAAGGACATAGTACTTTATTTTTGGTTATATAAGGAAAACATGTTTAGTCTTTCATTGAAATCAAATCTTTCAAAAATTAAAAATATATATATTTCACTCTTACTTTGTTTGTGGTACTGGTAATTTTATTTTTGGTCACACTAGCCATTATGAACTTGAAGTAACGTTTGAGATTCTTTGATAAAATTTGTGGTAATTTTATTTTTAGTTTTTCGTACTTGTTTGTGTTTGAGTTAATGTGAAACCAAGTAATGATCGAACCACTGTTAAGAAGTTAAAGTTCTATTGTTTTGAATAGCTTCACTAACTCAAATGAAAGAATATTCAACCAGATAACATAGATTATAATCTATTCAAGTCCTTAAGTCCAAAATAGATGATGTGACTCACTCCTTTATACACCCAGGACAATCTCATCACTAATTGATGTGGGATTTATTTGGCACCTCAACAATTCCCTTCTCAAACGGGACTTATAATAAATGATCATCACTTTTCTCTCATTCGGCACAAAGAATTGAGTCCACATGGTGGCCAGGACCATGGCTCTGATACCACTTATTGAGCATGAATTTCCAGCCTAAAAGGTGCACCTAGTAGGTGGAGTGACCTGCTTACTTATATAGCTCATGACCCTCTCATCACCAACCGATGCCGTAATTATTCAACACCTCAACAAGTCCTAAGTACTAAGGACGACTGTTGTTAAGGGTAACAACGTAAAATAACACGTTATGATATTTAAATCATTTTTTGGTATTGTAATCTTATGTCATTGTTGAATGCCCATAATAATTGCAATACTGGTAATGGACTCGTACCATTTACGAAACGGATAATCTCTCACTCCCCTGACACACCATATCTGCTTCTTGATGCTTTCTTTATCTCGCTCACCATTTATAAAATTAAAAAGACAATTATAGAAATTATAGGATTATATTAAACTAATTGTATTATAAAAAAAATGTTATGTTTATCAAATCTTTCATTCCAAATGATGTGGCACAATCTCCGTCATTGAATATTAATGAGATCCACTTATGTGATGGTGAAAAACTGTATCACATCATTTGAGATGGAGATTTGGTAGGAAAACTTGATAAGCAATAATATTACCCTACGAAAAATTGAATAAGTGTGGTTAGTTAGCAGCGCATAGAGTAGTGGTTATTTAGGCTACTTTGCAAACACTAATACTATTGGGACATAATTTGAGAATTTAATGCATTATAATCACTGAATTGATAGAAATTTTAATGAATCAAATAGAAATAATGTTAATTAATAAAAAGATAAGGGAAGTGTTCTCAATCCCTTCTCCTAGAATTTTTAATCCTTTAATGTATTGTAATGACAAATTTCGTGTGTACTATAAAATAAAATAAGGTCAAATTTTAATTGTTGATTTGTTTGACTTTGAATAAAAAAAAATAGTGTTCACTCTCTTCAGCGTACTTGTCACGTGTCCAATCCTCTAATTCTCAATAAATTTGATGATAACGAGGGTCGCATCGGCATATCTCTCGATCCTTGATTGGTGGGACTTTGATGGATTTGATATAACGCCCCAAAAAAATCCACTTTGCAAGGCACTAACTATCTATCAGCCATCAAAATCATTAGAGCATACTAGAGTACCATTAAATAAATAAAAACCATTCAAGTTCAAAAACTAACTAGATAAATCTCTAACATAAACATAAATCAATCATTAAGTTTAATGCAAAAATCAAAACAATAATATTCCAACTAACTAATAAAAGAAATAATTCCAAAACATTATTTCAAGTCAATCACAATTCATAACATAATATTAAAGAAAATATCTCTAGGCATCCATCAATGAATCCACATCATGATCCACCTCAGCATCCCAGTCAACTTGATCACCTAGGGTCATATCCTCCTCAAAGTAAAAATTTGAAATTATATTTATATCGTAGGATAAGCAATAAACCAAGTAAGACACCTTCTCATAATTTGAAGTAAAACCAGTACAATTAATGAGATCTCAAGTTTATGGTACCAACAGTAAAGTTCATAAAGAAGAATGAACAATTCTCAAAATAATAATTGATAACCACAAGTATATCTCATGTACGCAGGTAGGTTAGCATTAAGGATACACCATTTTAGAAAGGGTGTATACCGACGCATCGACAACGACTCCTTTCTAGGAATAGTATACTAGTCTCTAGCCTCGATCCCCGTGAGTGAAGAGTGCGAATTCTTGAACCTCGCAAAGAACCAAGCAATTCCATTACGAGTGATACGGAACTTTCAAACCCATCAAGCTAAGAAATGCATTTATGCGCTCTACGATATTTGGTCGAATGTAACTCACGTTTATCACACACACCCATATAAGAGATAATTTTCATCATATCCACATAAAACCACCAATCACGGTTCCACAATTCTTAAAATATAGTAATTTCAAGAAGCATGCAAGAGATCCCCAAGAAACATCTTTAAATTGATAATAATCAAGAATTAGGGTTTTTGACATCAAGAACATAAGATTTGTAATGTAAAACATGTAATTCTTCCAAAAAATAAATCATATTATTGAAAAGAGTATAAAAGCATTGTATATCTATCATATATAATTGAATAGAAGACAAAACATATGTATAAGTAATCATAATCCTCAATGAGTGAAGTTGAGAAAAAATCGTACCTTAATTTTCGTAGACGTTGATCCTAACTCATTTTGATGCGACCATGTTAATCCATTAAGATCTTTCCCTTTTCTTTATCCCCAACTCTTTTTGGCTTTCTAGGATTGAAACAATGGTTAAAATAGCCTAAAAGTCATCCCTAGGGTATTTATAGGACCAAAATTCGAGAAAACACTCAAAAATAGTCAGGGTTGACCTCGAAGGTGAGTTTCGATGGTGCAAACCTGTTGTCAAGATACTAATACATGCGTTCGGACGCAAATTTTGTGTTCGGACAAACATAAATAGGCACGTTCAGATGCACTATTCATGTCCCGACACGGGTGACTCGCTGCGCAGGCTCGATTTTGACCTAGTTGGAAGCCGATTCACGAAATTTTCATGAAATACCCTATTGTAGATCTTCAAGCGTATTTTATACTGTCCAAAAATCAGATCAATCGGACATTGTGGTAAAAATTTATTTCTACCTGAATTCTCTCCAAATTGCGTTTTAACTCTGGAATACTTTCAAATTTCTTATACATCTCATATAACTTATCCTAAAGTTTCTCGATCTCCCGGATTCATTTTTAATTTTATTTTGTCCTACAAATCTTTAAAATTTTACTTACTCAATTTCTCTTTTGAGTGATCCTATAATATTAAATCACTTGAAAGTCTCTATGGTTCCTAAATTCTCCATGTTACAATCATCTATTTATCTTTAATTCATTTTGTATCAATGCAATGCATAATAATCTAATATAATTTATGATAAATAAATGGAGGCTTACATTTGGTGAATACGAAAGCTAAATCAGCGTATTTCTCATTCTTCAATTAGATGATGGCTTCGGTGAATCTTATCACTGTCTTCATGAGGATCAACTTGAAGATGACTTGAATATCTTGAAGAAGGACCTTGGTAGTGTGCTCTTTTCCTTATAGATGGATTTGTAAGACTTCGATTGGGGGTAGACTCTGGTAGAACTTCGCTAATGATCTTTCCTTCTCCTCTTAAGATGGACTCGAGCAGAGTTTCTTGATCTTCACTCCTCATCTTCAGATGGATTTGCAAGATTCAGTCAAGAGTAGACTCCAACATAATTTTGTTGCTGATCTTCCATTCTCCTACTGAGATGGACTTGCACAGAGTTTCTTGATCTTCCCTCTTTTTTCTCTCATCTTGGATTTCTTTTCCTTAGTCTCTTTTATACCCCTATTTATAGTGGGTGTAAGGTAATGATGTTGGGATTATAAAGATGGTTTTGTCAGGGCCGCTATTTTTTTTTTTTTGATCAGAAAAGGAAATTTTCATTCAGCTAACAAAGGATTGATTACAATCGGGAAAAAAAATAAGTCCCTAAGCTCAAGTGGTGGATTCACCAACCAATCCTAAAGTAAGAGATGATAAAGTCTAGCCCTGGCCACCCAATGAGCCACCATATTGGTAACTCGAGGCCCATATCTAAAAATTAAGATTTAAGACCGTAGCAGTGGTCTTGGTGTCTTCTATGAAGGCAACTATTTCCCATGGGGAGAGATCTTCTCCCATGCACAGCAAAATGAGAGATTGGTTATCATTTTCAATTGTAGCTCGATGAAGGTTCAAAGTTAGCGCCATAAGGCAAGCTTCACGAACTGCAGCAGCTTCGAAAAAAAAGCTGGAGACTGCTAGAATTGTGAAGAAAACCCCATCAATGAGAACCCCACCAGCATCTCTACACACCACTCCAGCCGAAACTTTAGAACTGCTTAGGTTAAATGCACCGTCACAATTGAATTGGACAAAATTATGGGATAGGGGAAGCCAGTGAGGGATAAGTGAAGAACAAATTTGGTTGGCTCCTGGATCTACAAGGTCTTGAATTACAAACTTTTCCCTACCCCATTATGACCAATTTAATGGCAGTCATTGGGTTAGGATGTTGGTGATGAAAGATCGCTTTGTTTCTCATTTTCTAGATGGTCCACCCAATGAAGGCCACCTTGCTTAAAACCACCACCACCACCTATTTGGAATTTGGCATTGCATCCACCAAATCTTAGATCCATTTTTTAGTACTGGGAATAACTTGCTGACCCATTATGAGCCCTAAACCACACTCTATGGGTCCAACTGCAAGAAAAGAGCTTGTGTTCCACAGTCTCAGCTTCTGTGTTGCAGATCCTACACATTGGGGAAGTCACATATCTTCATCTAAATAAGTTTTCTTGGGTAGCCAAGGCGTTGGACACCACATTCCACCAGAAGTGCTTAACTTTTGGGATAGTGTTAAGCTGCCAGATTAGCTTCCAAAGTCTTGGTTGAGAAATATCATAAGTGCCCCCTAGATTCTTTAACTTCAATTGTTTATCCTCTCTGGCTAAAGCATAGCCCGACTTCACAGTATAAACTATTTTTGGATTGGGATGCCAAACCAGTTGGTCAATGCCCGTTAGTTTTGCAATTGGAATATGAGAAATAACTTCCCATTCCTCTGGCCTAATCAACTGTTTCATGGCATTAACATTCCATACCTTCGTATCCCTTAGAATAACATCTTACACCAAGTTAATCTCATAGTCATCTGACTTGATAGAAGAAATTTTAAAATTTGGGAGAGTGGGTACCCATTTATCTTTCTAGAAGCAAATCTTGTTACCATTTTGCACTTGCCAACGAACACCCTTCTCTAGCATATCCCTCCCCAAAAGGAGACTACTCCATATGTTTGAATTGAATTAGCAGACAAATTAATGAACCAAGCAAAATCACTTCTCGTAAATGATTGTGGGAACAGTTTCATTTTCAACTTCCCATTGTGTCCAACTTCTCTATATTGGAAAGTAAATTTTCCTACATGTTCTATTGTGGATTAAGTTTCTTCACCAGAGAATAGATGGTCCCTCCCCAAAAGGAGACTACTCCACGTGTTTGAATTGAATTAGCAGACAAGTTAATGAACCAAGCAAAATCACTTCTCGTAAATGATTGTGGGAACAGTTTCATTTTCAACTTCCCATTGTGTCCAACTTCTCTATATTGGAAAGTAAATTTTCCTACATGTTCTATTATGGATTAATTTTCTTCACTAGAGAATAGTTGATTTTGGGATCTTATATCCCCTTGGGAACTCCTCATAATCAAGTAATCAACCCATGGTGGGAATGATTTCCTAAACACAGGTCTCTCTATTTTTCTCAAACCAAGACCATAAAGGTCTTGAATCGTTTCCACCAGTTGATTCCTATTGAAAACCATATTCTGGTTACCATTGATGTGTTTGCCTTGATCAAAGGGTTGCCCCCTTGTCCTCAGGTTGAAATCATCTATGAGTTCTAGTGGAGGCATGGCATGCCTCTCATGACCTCTCCTAGGAGATTCAGGAACCATTCTTGGTCTATTTCTCCCCCTAGGATTCCTTCCTGGGAAGAAATATGGGAAGACTTCCACAGATTCTCCATTGAACATAATATTAATATGATTTTGGTGTAGTGTTTAACTTCTGATTGAATGGTCTTAACACTATTGTTGGGACATTCATTAATTCATGTATGAAATTAACTAATTCTTGCCTAATGCTAGAATTGAGATTGTGTAATACATGTTTCAAGTTATGCTCAAACTCCTGCATTTGCACACTATCCTAGCCATTCACTAGATTTGTAGATTCCATTGGATGGATACTTGAACTTGCTTCATGATTTCCATCAACTGGCGTCATTTTCATAGTTTCGTTAGCCCCAAACACAATCTCATCTTGCTTCCTTGTTCGCATAATTTTCCTTGATCCAAGTTCAAAATGTTTCCCACCAGGTGTGCCAAAAGATTGTTGCTCCAAAATCTGGTATGATCAACGGAATGCCATAATCGATAGACAGTTCTCAGGCGGTTACTTGTGGATGGGTTCAATTTCTTTTTTTTAGGACTTCCTTGGATGAAACTTTAAAGCGATGAACACACAAACTTTGATGCGATGAACACATAGGATGATGAATTAATAAAAGTGAATTCCTTTATTAATCCAATCGAATGAGTTTCAGTTATAGAGAGACTAAATTAACAGTATTTGATTACAGTACAAACTACTTCCTAAAATTAACTTTAAAACTACTCTTAAATGCCTTGATCGTGGGTCTTTTGGGAGATTTGAATTGTCCTTTTCAACTTCCTCCTTTTCTACTTTATAGCCACTATCTTCGATGGTTTCACCTTTGTCGACGGTTGTTTGACTTGTAACTCCCAAACAGTTATTCTTTTTTTTCAAACAAGGTCATGGTTGATCATCTGCCGCCTTTTCTTCAGATTCTGACACGTGACAACTCTTTAATGTCTTTCGGCTTGAAAACTACCCATGTATCCAATATTCTTATAATTTTATATTTTAAGTCCAAACACTATCATATTGGTTACATTTAATATTGTTAAGGATAATATTACCACAGTTGTAGTAAGCGTTACCATAACAGTGGACAATTTATCACAATTGAGGGTACATTTATCACCTTTAAGTGTGAGTTTACCACAATTGTGGATAAATTTACATGTTTAGAAGAGAATTTACGAATATTTTAGTCAATATTATGATAATTCCATATAACATTACGAGGATTAAGGGTAAATTTACGACAAAAGTAGGCTAAAGTAAAACCATGGTGGATAAATTTATTACAATTGGGGAAACGTTACAACATCAAAGAAATTTTTTTAATATAGTTCAAGATTAAATACAACGATTATGGGTAAGATTACTAGTATATAAGACAATTTTATCATTAATTTGATTAATCTTACAATAATCGTGGGTAATTTACAAACATAAAACTCTATATATGACACCAGTGGGATGCACTAGTGAAGTATTTACGACAAATGTGTTTAAAGGCGCCAATCAATACTTTTACCATTATATTGGTTATATTTAATATCGTTAAGGATCGTATTATCGTCGTTGTGGTAAGATTTATCATTACTGTGGGCAATTTATCACAATTGAGGGTATATTCACCATTTTTTAGGATGAGTCTAACACATTTGCGGATAAATTTTTAAGTTTAGAAGAGAATTTATGACTTATTTGGTTAAGATTAAGATAACTTTGGATAATATTATGAAGATAAAGGATGATTTACCACATAAGTGGGTTAGGTTAAAACTACGGTGGATAAATTTACTACAAATGTGGTAACATTACAACATCAAAAGGAAAATTTACAACATTTTAGGGTTAAGTTAGAATGATTGTGGATAACGTTATTAGTCTATAGACCAATTTTACTTTCATTTTGGTTAATATTATGAGAACCATAGATAATAATACGAACTTAAAGGTAAATTTATGACATTGATGGGATGCACTAGTATCGTATTTACAACAAATGTAGTTAAAGGTGTCAATCGTATTTTTACCAACATATTGATTAAATTTTGCCCATTACTGTAGTAATTTTGTCCATTACTGTTGTAAATTTTTCACTGATGTAATTCTGCCCACTACTTTTGTAAATTTTTCACTGGTATTGTAATTTTGTTCACTATTGTGGTAATTTTGTCCATTACTGTTATAAATTTTTCACTATTATTATAATTTTTTCACTGGTGTTATCATTTTGCCCTCAATTGACATAAATAGACAATGTAAAAAATACAACTGACGAAACCGGTTGCCTTACTTTTGATTTTTTATACGTGGCAAAATTTGCAGAATAGCAACTTTTCAATATGGAACCGAAAAAGAAAATGGATGTACCATAGACAACTCCACATATATATATAGAGCGTGTTTCTAGAAAAACATAGCATCCCTTGACCAGCAATAGAAAGAGCTTTCAGTCACTCCAACTCCTAACACAATATTGTGTCTCTGTCTTTTTCTCTGCACACAACGGACAGTCACATAAACATGTGTAGTTCTCTCTCTATCTCCATCTCACTCTCTCTTTCTCCCTCTCCCTCTCCATTTCTCCAAATTTCTCTCCTTGTCCAAGTGTCTATCCCTCTCTCTCTCTATTTCTCCACATAGCCTGGCCCCTAGGCTATGATTTCAGTTGTTTTTTTATTCCATTTTGGTTCTGATTGTGATTTTGATTTCAAGTTTAGTTTTGGTTAAATTGGGTTGATTTCAAATTTTGGATTATGGTATCAGTACTAATTTTTTTTATTTCATGTTCCGTTGTTTCTTGGTAGACAGGGAAGTGTGAGTCTGGGGGAAAGAGAGATAGAGAGCATCCATATTAAATATTACGGCTAACTTTAATTTTTTTGCGTCGAACACAAACACTCTATCTTGTTGTAACTGTTGGAACCTATTTAATGGGACCCACATAGACCTTAATTAAAAAGGTGTAGACTTGGGTTTTGAGATAAAGATATCCTAATTAAAAGACCTAACATACATTGGTTACGTTAGTGGGCAATTTCCTTGTGAAACTGGCATCCTAAGTACAAAGAAACATGTTTAACAAATAGTCAATTTCCTGACAATGGTTACTGATTATTTTAATGTGAGACAATTGATTACTAGTGAGGGAGATATAAATTACCTGCGAGACCCCATCTCTTATTCATTCTTACAGACATCTCTCACTCTCTAGAAAACATATCTGCAATCTACGGGGAATCAAGTTCGTGATTATATTAAGTTTTCTTCTCGTCTGGATTTTCGTTGCATATCTCTTTTAAGAATAGTTGTTATGCACCCCGTGAGTCAAGATTAGTTTTCTATTCAATCCGTTTAAGATCATTAGGTCTATCAATGGGTATCAAAGTCAGGTTATGGAATTTGATTCTTAGAATTTATTTTTATTTATATGATCAAATCTACGAGAAGAAATTTTTATGAAATAAAATTTCCTTGTCAAAATTTTATGCGTCGATAATGTTTCGATTGCATGCTATATATCATATATAGTCTTTCTTAGTTTCTGTGTTTAGAAACGAATTTCCAGTACGCAAGGCATAAATAAATTGGTAAATTGAATGTCTTTTTTCTGGGCAATAATTATGGTATAGACTTTGAAAAGTCAAATAAATTGTTGACTTTTCTTGTTTGATTGTTTCTATGTTTAAATTCAAATACTACAGAGAGCATAAAAGCATGATGAATGGTATTATTATATTGCTAGATAATAATGCATGGGTGTTATTATATTGCAAGAAAATTCATGATACAGATGATAACTACATGTCTTAAATTGAATGAATATTCGCAAACAATGATTAGATTATACTGTGGTCAATGCATGTTTCATATGTAGGACACATCTGATGTTATTTTACAATACACTTGTCGTATTTGATGATATTGTTTGCAATCAATTTATTATATTTTGGCCATGAAGTTTATTCGAGTCCAGTTTTTGGTCATAATTAACTGTTTGATTATTGGATTCATATGGATAAAATTTATTTGTTCATATGGCATGATTCGGATTATTTTATATATAATGACGAGTCAAAGCATCTCATGTATGGAAACTTATGTTTGATAAAATTATATTTATTTTAATTTTATGGTGACGAGTCAAAGCATCCCATAATTTTAAAATGTAAGGAAATTTATCAATAAAGCAATTTATGTTTATCAATGACATTGAACACTTGCACCATATTAAATAATGGCTTTACCCAAAGGGAAACTATTATGTTTGAGGTATTGTGGCTAAGTTGAATTCTTGGTGTCCAAAGGTCTTGAATTCATCTTTTCTATTATACTCCATGCTATTAGTTTCATTGTGAGATGGGTAAATCATGATAATATCATATAGTGATTTACCACTAAAATTACTAATATGGGTTAGTAATTTAGATAAATTTTAAGCGTGATTATTAGCATGCATATTGATTGTAAGCATGTAATGTTTTATTTTGCAGCTTTACTTCCAAGCCTTATGTCTCAATTTGCATCTTATATCCCTTTGCTAAATGGTTCAAATTTCTCGGAATGGAAAGATAAAATAATCTTTACTTTGGTGCTTCGTGATGATAGGCCACCTATCCCTACGAAATTTACTACGCCTAAGGAGAAAAAGGTGCATAAAAAGTGGAAGAGGTCTAACCGTCTTAGCCTCTTACTCATGCAAAGTCATATCTCAAGGAAAATCAGTGGCTCCATTCTAGACTCCAAAACTGCTAGAGAATTCATGATTGCAGTTAAGGAACAATTTGTGAGTTCTAAAAAGGCACTTCTTAGAACCCTGATATCAAACTTTGCTTCTTTGAAGTATAAAGGTCACAGTGACATACGCAAGCACATTATAGAATTACGTGACATCTCTGTCCAACTCAAATCAATAGAAGTCAACATGTCTGAGATATTTCTTGTCCACTTTGTCCATAATACTTAACCTTTGAAGTATGCTCCTATGACGCCCCAAAATCTGGGGGTTCGTTGATTACCCATCAACCCGCAGAATACCCGTGAATGTCGGTTGACCCGACACCGCGGCCCACATTCCCTTTACCGGGATTTTAAAAAAATTACAAGTCCAATTTCTTTCGGTTGGTTGACCCATCCGAGGTCCAATATACCACCATTGATATCCTATTATTGTCCATTTGTAACATTGAAAGGAAGGAAAACATAGCCCAAAGACTTGGCAAAAGAATAAAAAAATTCTGAATTTTGGGAGAGTGTACTGGTACGCGTACCGGTACGGTGAGCCCACTGGTCCTGGTCGTACCGGTACGCGTACCGGTACGCTTTGCCTTCTGGACAGCACTGTATCGGTACGCATACCGGTACACTCTATCCACTTTTGCACTTTTCACTTGTTTCTCCCTTCCAACCCATTCCAAATCTCACCAAATCCACACCAAACATATACCAAATGGATTTATACATTAAAACATGATTGATACAAGTTCTATTACAATTATTTACATAATTTTACATGTCCAAAAGCTAAGTTATCATACTTAGTTTACAAAAATCCCAAAACCAAATCCACAAGCGACCTCTCTTCACCCTTGGGGTCCCGAATGAGCGTCATCCGCTGGAGTGTACCTCCCACCTGAAATATTTTCCCGTATAGGGTGAGCCACGCTCAATAGGGTATCTCCTAAAGAGGCTACTCCCCAACCTACACTACAACAAAAATCGTTTTTTGCGACGATTTTTTTCGTCGCTAAATTAAAAAAAAACGTCGCAAATTATTTTTTGCGACGTTTTTTTTTCGTCGCGTGTTCGTCGCAACAGCCTCGTCGCATAAAGTATTTTGCGACGCAAATTTATTTTCATCGCAAAAAAAACATTTTTTGCGACGAAAAAAAAACGTCGCAAAAACTTAAAAAAACGTAGTTAAAATCTATTCCATTTGCGTAAAAAAAAATTTTAATTAACTTTTAGCGACGAAAAAAAATCGTCGCAAATACTTTTTACATAAATAAAAAATAAAATAATAGTTTAATTAATTTTTTGCGACGTAAAAAAATCGTCGCGAATTATTTTCTACATAAAATAAAAAAATGTAAATAATAATTTAATTAATTTTTAGCGACGAAAAAAAAACGTCGCAAATAGTTGATTATAAAAATGAAAAACAATATAATTTAATTAATTTTAGCGACGTTAAAAAAATCGTCGCTAATAATTTTTTCATAAATAAAATTGGAAAAAATAATAATGTGATTAATTATTAGCGACGTAAAAAAATCGTCGCAAATAAGGTTTTTAATAATTGAATAAATACATTTGCGACGTTTTTTTTAAAACGTCGCTAAAAAGAATGTTCCTCCAACATTTCGCGACGATTGTAATTTGGTCGCAAAAAATATCATTTTTTTTTTAAAATAATTCCAAAAAAATTATATTCCAATAAAATTTATCACCTGTATACAAATAATACATGTGTTTAATAAAAAACTAACACAATTAATACATTTCACATCTTTTTGGAAAAAGAAAAATTTGATTGATATAAACCAAAATTACAAGAATCAAAGTAATCAAAAGGCTTTAACAAAACAGAAAAGCCACAGTTGGCTTTAATCATTAAAAAATAAAATTCCAACAAAATTCTTCTTCATATGTCAAAACTGCCCAGCAACATATGCAGCAATCTGCATCAGTCATCAATTCAGAGCTCCAATCATCTCCCAGCATAGCATCACCATAGCACAGCATCACCATAGCTTAGCAGCACCATAGTTCAACAGTAGTGCAGCACAGCAGGAGCATTGCAAACAAACTTTTTTTTCTTACATCATCCTTTTTCAAGAAGCAAAGCAAACAAAGCTTTAACAAAAGAAAACTAAGCCACAGTTGGCTTTAAACCTTCAATATTAAAAAATCAATAAAATCTTTATTTTGAGTCAAAAACTACACAGCACATCTCCAATACTCTGTCTTAATTTCCACTCCAGAACACCAATGCAAGACAGCAACAATGCAGCTCATCAACAAAAAGCATCAAAGTTGTTGCAACAACTTAATACCTCAGCACAGTACCACAGGCAGCAAATCAGCACATTCCAGCAAGCAGCACCAGCTTCCAGATCAGACCATTCAGAACAACAAGTAAGAGCTAGGTCGATTTTGGCAGCTTCTTTCTTTGTATCAGTTGCAATCCATCCATTAATGCCCTAAATTCAGTAACCATGTTAGAGCATTCCTCATAAAAGAAAGAAGCTGCCAAAATCAACCTCCCCCTGAAAATATTTTATTCTTGTTCTGCCCTGAAATATTGGACACCCTAAATAGGTAAAAGGACAAACCTTAATAGGGATACCAACCATGTTAGATAAAACACTTCTTCTTTCCATGGAAATGAAAACAAACTCAAGCCTTACCAGTGAAGCATTTAATAAAATTCAAATTTTCCAATCATCCCATAACAACAGCATAAAACTCTCACAGCAGTACAAAAAGTGCAATCTGATGGAATCAACCAATCTTAATTAGTCAAGTCTAGGTGCTTAATGGGACATGCAACCTTCTGAGCTTTTGTGTCAGCTAGGAGGCAATGTGTTTCCTGAAAGTAACTCTGTTTGACAACATAGAATATAATTGAGTAATCAATGGAATTCTTCATACAAAGCTCCTGGGAAGAAAATATAAGACATAAGAATGCCACAAGAAGCAAAGACTTGCGGATTGTGTGGGCCCTTTCATAGTAATGTATATAACCCCACAAATGTACCAGTACATCCCAGATTTCATAGGTATGGTGAACAGATTAATAGACTGGAATTGAGCATCCCACCGTCATGTGAAGTTGAGAGACAAACAAGAACTGTTAGGACATCTCCTTTTGATGGAGTTTTCCAAGAGATTACCATGTCAAGCACTTCAGACCATGTTACTGCAGCAACATGCCATGGCGGAGAACTATCCAATTGGCTTGTTTAAGACGCTAGTTCTACAAAACTTTGCTTCAAATGCTTCAGCCCACAAAGCAAACTTTTTACCTCTTTAAATACACAGCCATCCCCCTTTAACACATTATTAAAGAGATGTCTCCGAGTGGAGTTTGCCATGGGTTGGGCATGTCAACCACTTAAGACCAGGTAATTCAAGGAAAATGCCAAGATGGAGAACTACTCAAGTTGGATATGTTCGGCTGTTACACTTAGATCTATTAATACAACACATCGCTTCCGAAGAGACTACTCATATACTACATGAACATAAATGTCTTGGTTGATTGGCCGTTTCAAACTTGTTTGTTACAGTTTGACCAAAAAATCATAGTTATTAGGGTCTGTTGGGCGCACTTTCGGCAACAGTTTTTTGTTTTCAAAGTCACAGAAAAGACAAAAAGGTTGTTTGCAAAAAATATTGGACAAATCAATTGGTTTAACTGCTATTTGCTGTTCTTTGGTTTCCAATCAACCCCATAAAATGATCGAGAACTGTTTTCTCAAATTTTTCACAGCTCATATAACCCATTGAAAAATATCAGCACATGTAGGCCCCTATTTTTTCCAAGCCTACTTTGTAATACTTGTTCCAAAGAGATAAGAATGAACCAATAGTTAGCTTAAAGCCCACTATAGCAAGTTAGAGGGCCAGCTAAAAAGGGAATCCTAGTTGCAAGATATCAAAGGGTATAATAAAGCTGACCTGGAAAAAGATATATCATTTCCATAGGTCGATATTTCTGGTGTGGACTCTGAGAGACCCTTGTTACCACTGTGCATGTCATGAGGCAATGGCTGGTTATAATCCTCATTATGTTTAACACTTGCAATTTCTATAGGAGAGTCGCTTTCACAGAGGATGTTGCCATCTGATAGGGACCTTTTAATAAATGACATGCACAAGCAGAAAATAGCAATGTAAGCTATTTTGAATGAAACGCAGCTGCCATGTAATCATGTAATCAAATAGTACTCCTGCCAAACCCAACATACACAACAAATCAGCTGAAGAGTAACACAAACTACCCTACTCAAAATGTCCCCCAAGCAGAGATCAGCGGCTTGAGGTTTAACCTAATTTTCATGCATACCATGGACGGAACTCAATACATTACGTCAGTCAATATAAATTCAAAGATGTTCAAGTAAAGGCAATGAATTTCAAGTAGACAGCAGTGTTGATTCACTTGCGTGCTTAAATATTCAAACAGAGACCCAATTCTTTTTAAATAAATTAGGTAGCACAAAAATATTGCAACCACAATGGAAGTTTGAATACCAAGCAGCATGTGACAGCTCCACTACTCCAGTAATGCACTTTTGAAAGTTAAAGTGTACTTTTTATAATACAATGTACAACTTTCGTATAGCTGTTCTAAAGTTGTCTTTGTTTCAATAGAAAGAGATGCTATCCATGAAGCTGGGTAAAAATGGATCACAATGCAGAGAACACAACGATCTTACCTAGCATTTTCATCTGGAAAATCAGAATCACGCCTTCCAATATTGTAATGCTAATCTGAATCCAATTCCCACAGGGCCGGCTTACCCTGTTGTGGCTGAAAGTGACCCAAGAACCTGCTCAAATATTGAGAAAAGTGCAAATAGGAAATCAAAAACTCATTATTATACTTATTATGAACAGTACATGACATGATTGGTATTATGCCCTGCAAAACTAAAGTAGTTATTGCCCACAAACCCGTCTAGATGTTTCCTTTCTCTATGGAAGTATCATATTTATTCAGCACTACAGAGGAAATTAAGTATAACACTACAAAAGACAAGGAGCTAATTAGATGATGTATCCCAGGATATGAAGTTTGTTGTTGCTATTCTTCTGTCCAAGAAACAAGCATGAATTTTAGTTTGAAGGCAAGGATTATTTAACTTACACATTTATGGCATCTTGTTTTTCAGCATCCATGTAGGCATTACTGTAATACCGCTGTAATGTTCTAAACAACTCCTGCGACTGAGTTGTTGCCTTCCACTGACCTCTTCTCTCAGAGAATATCTGTTCAGTACCACAAATCCACAAGAATACAATATTGAGAGTTGTAAAATGTTGACAAGTACATATAAGCTGACGTCCCAAGAAAGATAACTAGGAGAACTGAGATGGTTAAAGAGTGAACTATGATGCTTCAGAAAGTATGCTGGAGCATACACATGAGATTTAGGATAGACATGGCGGTGATTTCTAAGTTGAATGGTTTCTGGCAGTGATTAGATGTTATTAGTTCTGCCATTGGGGTGTACATATAAATTTTCGGATTATGGCATCTTATTCTTTTATTTTACTTTGGGATATTATACAATCCCAGATGTACAATTAAAAGAAAAACTCTGGTCTAATTTCCTTTGAATATATCTAGACACACACATTATATGCTTAACCCAATTTCAACAAAACATAAAAATACTTAACAAAATCCTCTCATGCATCTAAAGAATAATGAAGATCAGAAGCCAAACTGGCACGTATTGTCACATTGTATTCCAAGCAATGAAGACAAACGAGCGGCAGAAGCGTAATTGATTATTGCAATGAAGTCAAGGCAAGGCATTGTTTAATTGATTATTGCAGAAACGGAGGGGGAATTTATGGAATAATAAAAATGAAAGGTGCAAAATTCATGTGTGCAATATAGTAAAATAAGAAGGCATCTAATCACAGTCACAGCATAATATGATTCTCAAATCAAATATAATCAAGCAAGAAAGGTATTCAAATGCTGCTGATCAGTAAAAGAATTACCTTAAACATGATCACACTAGCCAAGATGGTCAAAGATGTAAACATGACATAGTATATGGGAGATACAACAACTGTGTTGAATGTGTGAAGGGCTTGCATTCAAGATTTCACAAAGAAGAAGAACAAAAAGAGACCTAAGAACAAAATTAGAGAACAGAAGAATAATGGCCACATCATAAGTATAAATGAAATAATAAACACCAAAATGAACAGAATGGGGGTAAAAAAAGGAAACCGAGAAAACCAGCCTAGCCAGGCTTTAAGTTTGAATCACCTTAAAATCTTGAAGATTGAGTAAACTAAATCCAAGAACCAAATATTACAGTGACAGTCCACTTCACAAGAAATCAAACTGTCCAAAGTCTACACATCCTTCTGTCATCTTTTAAGCTACTTTTCACATAGTATCATGGGCATGGCCACCACAATTCCTTTAAGCTCACACATTATTTGGTCATCTTTTAAGCTATTTTAACAATGTACCATAATACCTGGTAATCATGCAAAACTCATTTGCTATTTTACCTGGTGGTTATCAAATTAAGTCCTGGAAATGTAGGTGTACACTATAGTGGACAAAAGAATAAATGATAGAGAAAAGAATAATCACATGGCTGTAGTCCCCCACAAACAGAAGCAAAATAGGCAGCTTACTAAGTGAATGAATATGAAAAGGTAATTTCATGAACAATGCCCTTGACAGGAGTGTAGACACTCCCCAAATTCAGAACAGCAGCTTCTGTTACCAATAATCCCAAAAGCTAAAGGCATAAACACTAACCTTTAATTCCGTTTTCATTTCAAATGCCTAAATTTAGTGAATTGCAGCATGTACAAAAAGTTTCACTTTGTTCCTTACTGTCTAACCTCCATCTTCTTCCTTCTCTAAGAGAGATGTCTGACTTTCCTAAAGTAAGGAGTGGCCTCCTTAATCAAGTAGAAATATTATGGGATAACATGACAGGAGGACTGATCTCTGATTGACATAAAAACAAGATAATTCAGGATCCCTTTTTCATTCTGTCTTTTTCCGAAAGATCGTGTCCATTCCACATAACCATATGAGACTAGGCCTCAACGCTGTCAAATGTATAGTTCTCATAACCACAGATAAAATACCTAATTCCAAGTGCCTCCTAATCATCCTGTGATTGGTTTTCCAAGGACATCGAGCATGCAACATGTAACGAGACTTTACACAAGTGCTCAACAACATAGAATTGATAATCAAACATGCACAGTTTGGAATCGAGAAATAAAATAGAGTACTGTTTCACGGTTCCTCCTATTTGTGTGAGGTTCTCTCCCTAACAACTTTCGAGTGAATTGCACATGAAACGCAGTACTGCATCTTCACGTACAACTTGGGGAGAGTGTATGCTAAATACACATAACAGCTACCATTTGGTTAATTATCTCCGTCATCACAATGCAAATAACTAATTCTAAAAAAGAATATGCATAAAAAATTAAGAAGCTAAGAGAATTACTATCAAATGCACAAGCATCTTGCACATCCCTAATAGCAGCTTGCTCAACTATGTTCCTTACAAGAAACCTCTTGATAGCTTTGTCCTGAAATAGATAGATACAAAATCATACTTCGATTAAATAGAGTTTCAATGACAATAATAACTACAGACAAATTCAAATCTGTCTAAGTATCAATTCAAGCATTGCTGCTATAAACAAAGGGACTCTCAACTGCTATTTTAATTCTTTCTTTTTCATTTCTTTTCTTCTTTAGATTGTTAGGTGGTGGGGAGCAGAAAGGTAAGGTCAGCATAGAATCAATTTGTTAGTAGCAATTTGTTGAAGTTTAAAAGAATTTGTAAAAACATTCTACAATCCTTTGACAGTGGAGGAGTCACCTGGGCTGTGGATTTGTCGATTGGTTGATTCTCAAAATTATGTGCTTAGGGTAGTTGATGCTAAAAGAAAACCTTAGGATGGTCACCTCTTTTCAGTTTTGGTTATTTTTAGAAAACAAAAATTCTTTAACAATTCTTAATCAGTCTGTTTGCCTTGTACCAGTGCCAGTTCTAAAAATCCTTTCGTAAAGATCTTGTATCTTGCTTCACACTTCAAACATGGCTTTCTAAGTAGACCAAATTTTTCAAGGATGTGTTATTGGATTATACAGACAAGATTTTTCTGAATTTCATCATGGAGAAACCCACACATATAAAACATCCATTTAATCAATATATTACATATAATATAATCAATTAAAAATCTACATAGATGTTCAGACCTCAATGAAGCAATCATAAAGAAGAGGCGCATGAAAAGTAACTATTTCGAGGCGATATACTTGGTCCACTGCATTTGTATAGTATTCCAATTTCAGATCGGATCCAACCTCCAACTGCATAACATCAGCTGCAAACTATTTTTTCCCAAAGAAGATGGGAAATTCAAATAAGCACACATCCAGAGTTTTAGCATTAGTACAACACTAAGAAGAACCAAACATATAGTCTAATTTATGTAGGTATTAAGAGAAAGATAATGAATAATGAGAAAATACTCAAGATTGTGATCTTGCCCAAATCACTTCACGCTTTGCAGTCTTTTGTTTCTTATGCAGAATTTTTCTCTTTCTTCAATTTTCTCTTCCAGATTATTCCTATTTTGGTATTCTTCTCCACACCGTATTCTACTAAGATTGTGTCAAAAGCTTCTTTTGGGGTTTGCCCTTTTTCATGTCAAGAGCTATCAATTCATTCATAATAGCTACAATTTGATATCAAAGCATCTTTCTCGCAATCAACCAGCCCTTTTCTAGTGTTTTTGTGTAGCAAAAACACATATGACGTTCTCATTAGTTTTAACCTGTTTTCTTCTTCTTCTCTCCAGCTTTTCAGTCTGTCATTCTACAATCTTCAGCTTAAGGACAAACTCAAACATTTTGCTTTTATCAAGCAAATATTACTTCTTTCATAATAAAAATATCTTGAAAGATTTGAAAAAAATATGGATCAGTACCTTTTACTTACATTGAAATTCATTTGGAAAAATACAACGAAACAGGAATATATGGGAAAAACAGGAATATATTGAATCTTTAAAAAAAATCTCCAACTTAGAATATAAGTGTTTTTTTTTTCTTGTGTTTAGGGAACAGAAATTATTTAAAGACTAAAAGGGAACAACCACAATGTATATTAAAACGATTATATAGATTGCTAAACAACCCTAATGAATACATGGATTTGACACCACATCCAGCTTTTCAAGGTTGATTACAATGAGAGGAATTAAATATACTATAATACAAGAACTTAGGTATAGCAAGAATACTCTAAATTGTGATGTTTATGTGAATTACATGGGCTCTGCATGTAAGAATACTCTAAAAACAGATAAGGATTTAATCTAGCTCCACATATAGATGTTAGGAATCAATCCAAAGAGCTTTATTCCCCAATCAATTAGGTGACACTGCATCCCTCTGACCTCAAATCAACTAAAAACACATTACTAGAATGAGCAACAATCAGAATTCTCGGATGCCAGCTAAATTCACAGCTCAACCACTGCCCCTTCTCCAAATCAATGAAATCACTCCATAAAATTCTTAGCTTCTTTCCCAAAAATCTCTTAATCAAACCCCTGGTTTTACAACAAGAATCCAAATCAAACAAGAACAATTCACCACTTTCTAGCAACACCACACACTCTTCTGGTAAGTGTGGACTCCAACAAGCATGAACAACAGCACAAGTCTTACATAACTTACTACCCAAAAAATCTACTTCTACTCTGTCTACATTGGAATCAGTCTTTCTAATCCTAACTCTATACCAAAACACGGAGTACATTGTACAGGCTAATAAATACCCAATAGTAATAAAACAAGACTTACCTGAACTAGAACACAAAAAATCAAAATCGGCAACTGGGTTCACCAAAAATCTCAGAATACGTTGATTCAACATAGTTTCCGCCACAAAAACATCCCCACTGTCACCCAAAGATCTAACATCCAACTGGGTATCTTTCACTGAGAGAATCACAAACCCTACTTGATCAGAGTTGTCGCCAGTAGGAAAAAATGCAACAGACGCTGTTCCAGGGCATCGGAGCAATTGAATGCGGTTGTGGAGTAGTGGTGATGGGTCAGGGAGTTGAGGCCCGAACTGGGTAGCAATAGATGTGCATGTGGAAGGTAAGAGAAAAGAGTCTGCTGTGGAAGTTTGGAGGAATCTCCTAAGAGAGAGGTTGGGGAAAGGAGGAGGGAGAAGAGGGGAGAGAGAAGGGGAAGAGAAGAGTTGGGTGAGTATAGTTGGCGATGGGTTGAAGATTAGAGGTCCGATTTCAATGCTTGAGAGGAGGAGTGGGGGTGAGAATACGGACGATATTGGCCATAGCGACTTCCACTCTTCCGAGAAATCCATGACTATGTTTTGTGTCTCTCAGGTTCTTCGATGGGGTTGCCGGTGAAGCTTCAGTGAGCCTTCTTCGGCGGAGCAATTGATGAAGCCTTCTTCGGTCGCTGATCGGCAGAGAGAGGCGAGAGAGGCAGAGAGACAGAGGCACAGAGACAGAGAGAGGCGAGAGAGGCAGATGTAGCGAATAACATTAATATTTCATCTTCCTGCAAAAATAAAAATTAAATTTGGACTTCTGCGACGTTTTATAAAAACGTCGCAAATAATATTAAATAATTCATTCCCCTTCCCTGGTAGTTATTACTTAATTCAAAAATAAAATTTTGACTTCTGCGATGATTTCTAAAAACGTCGCAAATAATATTAACATTTCATCTCACCACTGATAGTTATTTATTTAATTCAAAAATAAAGTTTTGACTTCTGCGACGATTTATAAAAACGTCGCAAATAATATTAAATATTTCATCTTCCTCCACTACACTGGTAGTTATTTACTTAAAAAAATAAAATAAAATCTTGAATTCTGCGACGATTTAAAAAAACGTCGCAAATAATATTAATATTTTACCTTCCCTCACACATACTTATTTATCAAAAAAAATTAAAATTTTGAATCTGCGACGATTTATAAAAACGTCGCGAATAATATTCACCTTTAAAATATTTCAGAGCCATTTCTCCCGCCACAATAAATTTTGGAGGGAATCACTTCTGCGACGATTAATTAAAACGTCGCAAATAATATTAAATATTTCATCCTCCTTCCCTTCGCTGGTAGTAATTTACTTAATTCAAAAAAAAAAAAAAAAAATTTTGAATTTTGCGACGATTTATAAAAACGTCGCGAATAACTAGTTAACATTCAATTAAAACTCAATTCATCATTTACATTCAAATTAACACCAAATTAATATGTAATTTCATTCAATTAAAATTTAATTTATCAAATTAAAACCAAATTAACATTCAATTTTTTCAAATAAGCATTTGATTCACTAAATTAACATTCAAACTCAACTTATTAACATTAAATCAATCAAATAAACTTTCAATTTCATTCACTAAACACTCAATTCACCAAATTAACATTAGAATTATCAAATTGACATCCAATTTCATCAAATTAACATGTACTTTCATCAAATTAACACTAAATTACATCTAATTAACATTCAATTTTTTCTAATAAGCATTTCATTCACTAAATTAACATTCACACAACTAATTAACATTAAATTTCTTAAATAAACTTTCAATTTCATTCAATTAACACTTAATTTCATCAAATTAACATATAATTTCATCAAATCGACTTTCAATTTTATTAAATTAACATTCGATTTATCAAATTGACATTCAATTTCATTAAATTAACATTCAATTTCATCAAATAAACATTCAATTTATCAAATTGACATTCAATTTCATCAAATTAACATGTAATTTCATCAAATCGACTTTCAATTTTATTAAATTAACATTCGATTTATCAAATCGACATTCAATTTCATGAAATTAACATCCAATTTATCAAATTGACATTCAATTTCATCAAATAAACATTCAATTTATTAAATTGACATTCAATTTCATCAAATTAACATGTAATTTCATCAAATCGACTTTCAATTTCATTAAATTAACATTCAATTTATCAAAATGACATTCAATTTCATCAAATTAACATTCAATTTATCAAATTAACATTCAATTAAACATTTAAACTAATCCAATAAACTTTCAATTTCATTAAATTAACACCCAATTCATCAAATTAAAATTCAAATTATCAAATTAACATTCAATTTATCAAATTAACATTCAATTAAACATTTAAAGTAATCCAATAAACTTTCAATTTCATTAAATTAACACCCAATTCATCAAATTAACATTCAAATTATCAAATTTACATTCAATTTCATGAAATTAACAAGTAATTTCATCAAATCGACTTTCAATTTCATTAAATTAACATTCAATTTATCAAATTGACATTCAATTTCATCAAATTAACATTCAATTTATGAAATGGACATTAAATTTAATCATATTAACATTCAATTTCATGAAATTCACAAGTAATTTCATCAAATCGACTTTCAATTTCATTAAATTAACATTCAATTTATCAAATTGACATTCAATTTCATGAAATTAACATTCAATTTATCAAATTGACATTCAATTTCATCAAATTAACATGTAATTTCATAAAATCGACTTTCAATTTTATTAAATTAACATTTAATTTATCAAATTGACATTCAATTTCATCAAATAAACATTCAATTTATTAAATTGACATTCAATTTCATCAAATAAACATTCAATTTATTAAATTGACATTCAATTTCATCAAATTAACATGTAATTTCATCAAATCGACTTTCAATTTTATTAAATTAACATTCGATTTATCAAATTGACATTCAATTTCATCAAATTAACATTCAATTTATGAAATGGACATTAAATTTCATCATATTCACATGTAATTTCATCAAATCGACTTTCAATTTCATTAAATTAACATTCGATTTATCAAATTGACATTCAATTTAATCAAATTAACATTCAATTAATAAAATGGACATTCAATTTCATCAAATTAACATGTAATTTCATCAAATCGACTTTCAATTTTATTAAATTAACATTCGATTTATCAAATTGACATTCAATTTCATCAAATTAACATTCAATTTATGAAATGGACATTAAATTTCATCATATTAACATGTAACTTCATCAAATCGACTTTCAATTTCATTAAATTAACATTCGATTTATCAAATTGACATTCAATTTAATCAAATTAACATTCAATTTATCAAATTGACATTTAATTTCGTCAAATTAACATGTAATTTTATCAAATCGACTTTCAATTTCATTAAATTAACATTCAAATTAACATGTGAATTAAATTGATATTTTTTTTAAAATTTTTTATTAAAGTAAAATGTTTATTTGCGACGTTTTTTAAAAACGTCACTAAAAATCAATTAAAATGATATTTTTAAAATTTTTTATTTAAGTAAAATTTTTATTTGTGACGTTTTTTAAAACCGTCGCTAAAAGTTAAATAAAGTAATATTTTTTAACTTTTTTGTTTAAGTAAAATTTTTATTTGCGACGTTTTTTAAAAACGTCGCTAAAAGTCAATTTAATTGATTTTTTTAAAATTTTTTATTAAAGTAAATTGTTTATTTGCGACGTTTTTTAAAAACGTCGCGAAAAGTCAATTAAATTGATATTTTTTAAATTTTTTATTTATGTAAAATGTTTATTTGCGACGTTTTTTAAAAACGTCGCTAAAAGTCAATTTAATTGATATTTTTAAAATTTTTTATTTAAGTAAAATATTTATTTGCGACGTTTTTTAAAAACGTCGCGAAAAGTCAATTTAATTGATTTTTTTTTAAAATTTTTTTTAAGTAAAATTTTTATTTGCGACGTTTTTGAAGAACATTGCTAAAAGTCAATTAAATTGATATTTTTTAAATTTTTTATTAAAGTAAAATGTTTATTTGCGACGTTTTTTAAAAACGTCGCGAAAAGTTAATTAAATTGATATTTTTTAAATTTTTTATTTAAGTAAAATGTTTATTTGCGATGTCGCTAAAAAATTTACCAAAACTGAAATTTGCGACGAAATTAAAAAATCGTCGCTAATAGTAAACTATTTGCGACAAATTTAAAAACGTCGCAAAAAATGTTTTTTGTTGTAGTGCTATATGCATATGAAATGTTCACATACCAACAAATTTCAAACAACATTCTTTTTCATATCAAGAAAATGCAATCCCTTGAGAGGAATCTTCATGTCATGCTATGAAATGAGATGAACTCACTCATGCAACCTTGACCCGAGTCTCCACCGACTCCCACAACACAATGCAATGCACTTGTGAAGTAAAACCGTCTTTTGACGAAAATCCATCCAACGATTGTTTTAAATAAAACTCATTTGTTAACAAACCAAATCATTGTTGGATGACACTCATTGAATGAGTATTTTATAAAACAAAAACATGTGTCTTTCTTGGGCAACGGATCTTTGGAATCGCACCACCGGCTCCGTACGCCGTTACACTTTTTTGGACTCGCACCGACGAAAGTGTATAAACCAATAGCCGGGATTTGCACCTGAGGGAGTGTCTAGCCCTTCTTGTTATACCTGACACAAGTATTTTTCCCATGCAACCATGCGACTCAGCCAGATCTTCAATCCAAATTTCCCGAGTCCACACATCAACCACCAAATGAGGTGATCAATCATGCATACACACACCACCACTCATGACTTATGCCCATGAATGTGATGCAATATCATGCTCTTGATGCAATGCATGCCAAATGAGCAATTTTCCACATTTCAACTTAAACCATGGCAATTATATCCCTTGCATACAATCACCAAAATTCACCATACCGTCAATATATCATTTAGCATATATTAACAACAATAACAAGCATGTTATCACATAATTTCATGTTCAAAACATACTCTAGTCATAAGAGTAAGGCATATGTAAACACATAACATGTCACAATCTCATATAACACAATAATCACATTGGGTCTGTTACACCTACCCAATTCTAGAATCACAATTAACAAGTTCTAATCACCAATCCAAGCTAGGATTTATCTTTACCCATTTCAATACTCATTTCACCCAATTTACAACAATAGGTAAGTGATATCTTGTTCTATCAACCTACCCATTTCACAACACATTCTAGGCTTGGAATAAACCTCAGTAGGAGGGAACCTTACCTCTTGAAGCGTAAACCGAAGTGTAGAGAACTTCGAGAACACCTTCCTAGTCCAAAAAATATTGATTTCTCCAAAGTCTCCTCTTGGATATTCGGTGAAATTCTTTTTTTTTTTGGTGTGGTTGCATAGCCCTCGCCGAAGTGATCGACTGTAGTTCTTGGCTCGACGGATTCCGACCAACGGAACTCCGGAAATCGACGAAGGAAAGTTGGATTTCTCTCTTTTATCTCCCTCTTTCTCCCACACGTTGAATACCAGCACAACCAGCAGAATTTTCTCCTAAAATGCAGATATTTGCTCCTATTTATAGTTCTAATTCGGCCCACGTCGCGCCACATGTCCCCCACTTGTCCGGGTCCGTTTTCGCCCAGAAACGATTTATTTGATCTCGGTTTAAGTTCAAATTAATTTTATTTAAACTTTAATTCAATTATAAGGAAATTATATAAAATTTATTTGTGGGGACCTTTGTGAGATCATCCGCCACCCAGTCACCTCGAAATACATGCAAAACCCGACTATCTCGGAATTCGATGAAATTTGACAAGGTGACTAGATTTCGCGATACGAATCCAACGGCGAAGTCCGTTGAGTCTTACGAGCTCTAGAGAGCACGTATTTTAATTCCCGCATTTCAGTGGCAAATGACCATTTTGCCCTTTTTCAGAAAAAGTTCAAATTTACCCGAGTTTTACATTCTTCCCCCCTTAAAAGAATTTCGTCCCCGAAATTCACATGCACATACACATAACTCACACGCATATGCAATAGTCATTCAATACTAAATGACTATAAGAATGTACCTCCATCCTCGAATAAGAAAGGATAATTGGTACGCATAGTGTCCTCACGCTCCCATGTTGCCTCCTCCACTCCTCGGTGCTGCCACAGCACCTTCACTAACCTCACGGTCTTGCCTCGCAAAACCTGATCCCGGCTGTCCATGATACGTACCGGTCCCTCCTCGAAGGTCTTATCCGCATCAACGACAAGCTCGCCCCAATCCACCACATGAGTCGGATCTGGAGTATACTTCCGGAGCATAGAGACATGGAATACCGCATGAACACCCAATAGATTTGGCGGTAGCGTCAATCGATAAGCGACTGTACCTACCCTCTCGAGTACCTCGAAGGGCCCGATGTACCTCGGCGACAGTTTTCCCCGCTTGCCGAACCTGACCACTCATCTCTTAGGCATCACCTTCAAGAAGACATGATTTCCCACCTCGAACTCTAGAGGTCACCGCCATCTGTCGGCTTAGCTCTTCTGCCGGCTCTGAGCTGTGAGAAGACGCTTCCGTATCAAGTCCACCTTCTCAGAGGTGTCCCTAACCAAATTCGGACCCGTAGAGGGTCTCTCTCCTACCTCCGTCCAACAAACCGGAGAACGACAAGGCCTCCCATATAACGCCTCATAGGGTGCCATCTGTATGCTCGCCTGATAGCTGTTGTTGTAGGCGAATTCCACTAAGGGTAAGTGCTCTTCCTAGCTACCCTTGAGATCTAGGACGCATGCCCGTAACATGTCCTCTAAAGTCTGGATGGTCCTCACCGACTGACCGTCCGTCTGGGGATGAAAAGCAGTGTTCATCATCAACTGTGTCCCCATGGCTCGCTGGAAACTCTCCCAAAAATGAGCTGTAAACCTGGGATCCCGATCTAAAACTATAGATACGGGCACCCCATGCAACCGGACAATCTCCCGTATATACAACCTGCAGAATTCCTCCAGTGTGAAGGTCATCCGCACCGCCAAAAAGTGTGCCGACTTTGTAAGCCGGTTCACTATCACCCATACTGCGTCATGTCCCTCCTCGAAGGTCTTATCCGCATTAACGACAAGCTCGCCCCAATCTACCACATGAGTCGGATCTGGAGTATACTTCCGGAGCATAGAGACATGGAATACCGCATGAACACCCAATAGATTTGGCGGTAGCGCCAATCGATAAGCGACTGTACCTACCCTCTCGAGTACCTCGAAGGGCCCGATGTACCTCGGCGACAGTTTTCCCCGCTTGCCGAACCTGACCACTCCTCTCTTAGGCATCACCTTCAAGAAGACATGATTTCCCACCTCGAACTCTAGAGGTCGCCGCCATCTGTCGGCGTAGCTCTTCTGCCGGCTCTGAGCCGTGAGAAGACGCTTCCGTATCAAGTCCACCTTCTCAGAGGTGTCCCTAACCAAATCTGGACCCATAGAGGGTCTCTCTCTTACCTCGACCCTCTCTTACCTCCGTCCAACAAACCGGAGAACGACAAGGCCTCCCATATAACGCCTCATAGGGTGCCATCTGTATGCTCGCCTGATAGCTGTTGTTGTAGGCGAATTCCACTAAGGGTAAGTGCTCTTCCCAGCTACCCTTGAGATCTAGGACGCATGCCCGTAACATGTCCTCTAAAGTCTGGATGGTCCTCTCCGACTGACCGTCCGTCTGGGGATGAAAAGCAGTGCTCATCATCAACTGTGTCCCCATGGCTCGCTGGAAACTCTCCCAAAAATGAGTCGTAAACCTGGGATCCCGATCTAATACTATAGATACGGGCACCCCATGCAACCGGACAATCTCCCTTATATACAACCTGCAGAATTCCTCCAGTGTGAAGGTCATCCGCACCGCCAAAAAAGTGTGCCGACTTTGTAAGCCGGTCCACTATCACCCATACTGTGTCATGTCTCCGCGATGTCCGTGGAAAGTGAGTCACAAAATCCATCGTGATATGTTTCCACTTCCACTCAGCTACCTCCAAAGGTTGGAGTAACCCCGCTGGCCTCTGGTGCTCAGCCTTGACCTGCTGACACGTGAGACATCTACTAACAAAACCTCCGATGTGTCTCTTCATCCCGCTCCAATAATACTGGCGACGAAGATCATGATACATTTTCGTGCCACCTGGATGCACAGCAAAACGAGAGCAATGGAACTCCCTGAAGATCTCCTCTCTCAGATCCGCTGACTGGGGAACCACAATCCTTCCCCTATACCGAAGACTACCATCCGAGTGAATGGTCCAGCCCTCATCACTTGTCCCTGACCGTACTCGGTCCTTGATGGACAATATCTTCGGGTCTTGCCCCTCAGACTTAATCACTCTGTTCAGTAGGGAAGGTGTAGCCACCAAACTTCCCAAAGTACCCTGAGCTTGCCCCATGTAGCGTAGCCCGAACTGTCCCACAGTCTCGAGCATCTGTCACTCCCGGGAAGCCACACTAGCCAAGACTCCCTGTGACTTCCGACTAAGTACGTCAGCCACCACATTTGCCTTACCGGGATGGTAATGCAAAGTGAAGTCATAGTCCTCCAGAAACTCCATCCACCTGCGTTGCCTCATGTTGAGGTCCTGTTGTGTAAAGATGTACTTCAGACTTTTGTGGTCCGAAAATACCTCGAACTGCTCACCGTATAGATAGTGGCGCCAAGCCTTCAAGGCAAAGACAATGGCCACTAACTCCATGTCATGTGTGGGGTAATTCTGCTCGTGGTTCTTTAACTGTCGAGAACCATAAGTCACTACCCTCCCGGACTGCATCAAAACACATCCAAGTTCGTCCTTAGAGGCATCACAATACACTGTGTACCTCTGTTCCCTTTCCGGAACTATCAGAATAGGAGCTGAAGTAAGCCTCATCTTCAACTCCTGGAATGGCTTCTCACACGAGTCATTCCACTCAAACTTGACCTCTTTCCAGGTCAACTTGGTCATAGGTGCAGCTAATCGGGAGAAGTCCTCAATGAACCTCCGGTAATACCCTGCCAATCCCAAGAAACTGCGTATCTCGAAGACTGACTTCGGTCTCTTCCAACTCATAATCGCCTCAACCTTCTCCGGGTCCACGGATACACCCGAAGCCGACACCACATGTCCCAAAAATTTCACCTCAGTCAGCCAAAATTCACACTTGCTGAACTTGGCATACAACCGATGGTCTCTCAATGTCTGGAGAACAACCCTCAAGTGACCCTCATGCTCCTCCTCAGACTTGGAGTAGATCAAAATGTCGTCAACAAAGACTACGACAAACTGATCTAAGTAGGGTTGGAACACCCTATCCATGAGATCCATGAATGCCGCTGGGGCATTCGTCAATCCAAAAGGCATGACGGTAAACTCGAAATGCCCATATCGCGTTCTAAACGCCATCTTAGGGATATCCGCGTCCCTAACCCTCAACTGATGGTAACCGGTGCGGAGATCTATCTTGGAGTAGACCCGCGCCCCTCTCAGTTGATCAAAAAAATCATCAATCCTCGGCAAAGGGTACATATTCTTGATAGTAACCATGTTCAACTGCCGGTAGTCTATGCATAGTCGAAGAGTCTTGTCCTTCTTCTTGGCAAACAACACCGGAGCGCCCCAAGGTGAAGTGTTCGGTCTAATAAAGCCCCTGTCCAACAATTCCTGTAATTGGACTTTGAGTTCTTGCAACTCAGCTGGCGTCATTTTATGTGGAGTCATAGAAATAGGCGATGTACCGGAGTGCAACTCAATGGTGAAGTCTACATCCCTATGTGGAGGTAATCCCGGTAGTTCATCCAGAAAGACATCCTCATACTCACAGACCACCCGAGGTAGACCAAACTTCTGTCTCGCCTCATCCTCCAAGGTAAGACTTGTTAGCCAACCCATCAACTGTCCGTGCCATCTAGAGTCGTACATGACTTGGGGAAAAGCATTGTGTTTATCCCCCTGAAACATAAAACAAATACCGTCTGGTGTGTAGGCAGTGACCCTCTTACGATCATAATCAATGACGACTCGGTGTGCCGTCAACCAGTCTATCCCAAGGATGACATCAAACTCCGACATATCTGATCCACGCTCACCCTAGCTCCTAGGGGAGAACTCACCTGCAGTGGCTCTTCCAAGGTTTCAACCTCTAAGCCCAAATATTTCACACATGATGCTACAATAAAGGAATGAGATGCGCCGGAATCAAATAATACCCTTGCCCATAAGCGAGAGAATATAAATGTACCCTGAATGACCGACTGATCAGCTGGCTCAGTCTGAGGTGTGATGGCGTAGACACGCCCCTGGGTCCCTGAAGTCCCGGCTTGTGAGCCCTGGCCTCGACCTCGACCCATACCCTGGCCCATCTGGCCTGATTGCGGAGTCCCCGCTCGTGAAGTAGTAGGGGCATGTGCAGCACCCTGAGACTGGAAATGACTTCCCTGGCCCATGGTGGGGTAGGGAGGAACAAAATGCGTCTGCGTATGTCCCACCGAAGACTGGGATTGGGATGCTCCATAGCTGTAAGATCCCTGTCGCTGAGAACAATCTCGTTTTATATGCCCCAGTTGGTGACAATGAAAACAAATCCTTTGCCCTGCCTGGTATGAAGGCCTCTGATTTCTCCCGCCTTGGGAGGATTGACCCTGGCCTTGGCCTTGATAGCCACGACCCTGTGGAGTCCAAGTCCTTTGCTTCTTCCCCGAACTTGAAGAAAAGGATTGGCCCTCCTTCTTCTTGTCCTTAACACCCGCTTCCCAGATGTTCCGTGCGTCATCCACTTCTCTCTCAATGGCCATAGTTGTCTTGACCATCAGGTCCAAGTCTTGCAGGAGAAGTCCCACAATTTTATCTCGGATGGACAATTTCATACCATCCTCAAACTTCCTCACTTTGGCCATGTCTGTGGCCACATAATCATCAGCGAAACGGGCTAATTCAGTGAACTTAGCCATGTATTCGAGCACTGTCATCGTCCCTTGCTTCAGGTCTAGGAATTCCCGAGCTTTTGCATGCTGGGCCGATGCTGGGAAATATTTGCCCATGAAGAGCTCACAGAACTCTTCCCAAGTCGTTGCCTCCAAGTCCCTTGAGGCTTTGACCCAATCCCACCACACTTGGGATTCTCCCTCCAGCTGGAAAGTAGTTAGCATTACCTTAGTGGCATCGGAGGTGATCTCCATAGCCGCTAAGATCTTGTCCACTTGTCGGAACCAATGATCAGCCACCATAGGATCCGCTCCCCCCACGAAGGTCGGAGGATGGTGCGCCTTGAACTTCTGGAGATTACTAGAGCCTCCTTGGCCCACATTTGCACTAGTCTGTGCAATCGTAGCAGCTGTAGCACTAGCCTGTGCTATAGTAGCAGCCGCAGCACCAATAGCCTCCACGAAGGCTTGTTGGTCAAAGGCCGGTGGTGGTTGGTTGTTCTGTCCACCCTGACGTCCCCTTCCTCTAGTTGTCATCTACACGCACATAAGATAGCAATAGAGTCTTACATAGTATCCCAAAATGGGGATCAAGTTTAAACTTTGAGATTTCTCTCCTTGTCTAACTAGTAGAGCATGTGTCATCCACTAATAGACATCAACACCCCGAACCATCCCGTTCATTCTTTTTCCGAACCCCCAAGGTTATGTTTTCTAACCCTAGTGTTCCTCTTTTTCCATATACATTTTACCATGTATATAATTCACATAACACCTAGCACATAATCATGCAGCATATTAGAGCACAAAACATGAAATGCTCAATGAATGCAATGGCCTAGACCCATGTCCATCAAGCCCTAGGTAATCGAATACCTAAGCTCTGATACTAAGCTGTGACGCCCCAAAATCCGGGGGTCCGTTGATTACCCATCAACCCGCAGAATACCCGTGAATGCCGGTTGAACCGACACCGTGGCCCACATTCCCTTTACCGGGATTTTAAAAAAATTACAAGTCAAATTTCTTTCAGTTGGTGACCCATCCGAGGTCCAATATACCACCATTAGTATCCTATTATTGTCCATTTGTAACATTGGAATGAAGGAAAACATAGCCCAAAGACTTGGCAAAAGAATAAAAAAATTCTGAATTTTGGGAGAGTGTACCGGTACGCGTACCGGTACGGTGAGCCCACTGGTACTGGCCGTACCGGTACGCTCTGCCTTCTGGACAGCACTGTACCGGTATGCATACCGGTACACTCTGTCCACTTTTGCACTTTTCACATGTTTCTCCCTTCCAACCCATTCCAAATCTCACCAAATCCACACCAAACTTATACCAAATGGATTTATACATTAAAACATGATTGATACAAGTTATATTACAATTATTTACATAATTTTACATGTCCAAAAGCTAAGTTATCATACTTAGTTTACAAAAATCCCAAAACCAAAGCCACAAGCGGCCTCTCTTCACCCTTGAGGTCCCGAATGAGCGTCATCCGCCGGAGTGTACCTCCCACCTGAAATTTTTTCCCGTATAGGGTGAGCCATGCTCAATAGGGTATCTCCTAAAGAGGCTACTCCCCAACCTATATGCATATGAAATGTTCATATGCCAACAAATTTCAAACAACATTCTTTTTCATATCAAGAAAATGCAATCCCTTGAGAGGAATCTTCATGTCATGCTATGAAATGAGATGAACTCACTCATGCAACCTTGACCCGAGTCTCCACCGACTCCCACAACACAATGCAATGCACTTGTGAAGTAAAACCGTCTTTTGACGAAAATCCATCCAACGATTGTTTTAAATAAAACTCATTTGTTAACAAACCAAATCATTGTTGGATGACACTCATTGAATGAGTATTTTATAAAACAAAACCATGTGTCTTTCTTGGGCAACGGATCTTTGGAATCGCACCACCGGCTCCGTACGCCGTTACACTTTTTTGGACTCGCACCGACGGAAGTGTATAAACCAATAGCCGGGATTCGCACCCGAGGGAGTGTCTAGCCTTTCTTGTTATACCCAACACAAGTATTTTTCCCATGCAACCATGTGACTCAGCCGAATCTTCAATCCAACTTTCCCGAGTCCACACATCAACCACCAAATGAGGTGATCAATCATGCATACACACACCACCACTCATGACTTATGTCCATGAATGTGATGCAATATCATGCTCTAGATGCAATGCGTGCCAAATGAGCAATTTTCCACATTTCAACCTACACCATGGCAATTATATCCCTTGCATACAATCACCAAAATTCACCATACCGTCAATATATCATTTAGCATATATTAACAACAATAACAAGCATGTTATCACATAATTTCATGTTCAAAACATACTCTAGTCATAAGAGCAAGGCATATGTAAACACATAAACATGCCACAATCTCATATAACACAATAATCACATTGGGTCTATTTCACCTACCCAATTCTAGAATCACAATTAACAATTTATAATCACCAATCCAAGCTAGGATTTATCTTTACTCATTTCACCCAATTTACAACAATAGGTAAATGATATCTTGTTCTATCAACCTACCCATTTCACAACACATTCTAGGCTTGGAATAAACCTCAATAGGAGGGAACCCTACCTCTTGAAGCGTAAACCGAAGTGTAGAGAACTTCGAGAACACCTCCCTAGTCCCAAAAACCTTGATTTATCTAAAGTCTCCTCTTAGATATTTGGTGAAATTCCTTGTTTTTGGTGTTGTTGCGTAGCCCTCGCCGATGTGATCGACTTTAGTTCTTGGCTCGACGGATTCCGACCGACGGAACTGCGGGAATCGACGAAGGAAAGTTGGATTTCTCTCTTTTCTCTCCCTCTTTCTCCCACACGTTGAAGACCAGCACAACCAGCAGAATTTTCTCCTAAAATGCAGATATTTGCTCCTGTTTATAGTTCTAATACTCGGCCCACGTCGCGCCACGTGTCCCCCACTTGTCCTGGTCCGTTTTCGCCCAGAAACGATTTATTTGATCCCGGTTTAAGTTCAAATTAATTTTGTTTGAAATTTAATTCAATTATAATAAAATTATATAAAATTTATTTGTGGGGACCTTTGTGAGATCAGCCGCCACCCAATCGCCTTGAAATACGTGCAAAACTCGACTATCTCGGAATTCGATAAAATTTGACAAGGTGACTAGATTTTGCGATATGAATCCAACGAAAAATTCCGTTGAGTCTTATGAGCTTTAGAGAGCACGTATTTTAATTCCCGCATTTCAGTGGTAAATGACCATTTTGCCCTTTTTCAGAAAAAGTTCAAATTTACCCGAGTTTAATTGCTCCATTTAAGATCTCTTACAACACACGTAAGGATAAATGGTCTATGAATCAGCTTCTTAATTACTGTGTGTGTTGATGATGAAAGAGACTAAAGCAAGAGAGGCAAGAAAGTGTCTATTTGACCTCTCATAAAGGAAAAGGACATGTGGAAATAGGTAATAGCAGCTACCATGTTCCAATTAAGAAGAAGAACATGAAGATGTCATCCAAATTGGCAGGCAAAAAGGACTTCAAGTGTTTCTTCTGCAAGAAAAAGTGATATGCAAAGAAAGACTGCATCAAGTATAAGAAATGACTCGAAAAGAATCTTTTTCTTTAGTGTGTTTTGAATCAAATTTCATAAATGTACCTCATAACACATGGTGGATTAACTCTAGTGAAATTATTCACATATGTAATACCATGCAGGAATTACTGAAAAAAAGGCCACAACGGAATGTGAACGAAGCATCATTATGGGAAATAAGATGCAATCACATGTGGAAACTGTTGGGAAATTCAAACTTGTTTTAAAGATTGGCCACATCTTACATTTATATGACACTTTCTATGTTCGTGGTTCTTCTAGAAACCTTTTATCAATACCTAGACTTGTTTCTTTTGGTTATCATGTTATGTTTGGACCTTCGTTTGTTAGTTTGCACTTGAATGATGTTGTGTAATGGTATTTTAGAGGATGGTTTATTTAAATTATCCCTATATACATCATTTGAAACATCTTTGTTATCCCTGCATGATAAGGAACATTTTGGATTGAAACCTGGCGTTTTGAAAGAAAATTCTTCCACCTTATGGCACATAAGATTAGAACACATCTATATAAGGAGAATCAAGGGATTGGTAAGTGATGGGATCTTACCAAGTCTTGAACTCACAGATTTTGATACTTGTGTAAACTATATTAAGGGTAAACAGACTAACAAGTTCAAGAAAAATTCCAAAAGAAGCTTGAATGTATTGGATATCATACGTACAAATATTTGTGGGTCATTCTCGCCCCCATGTTTTATAGGTCATAAATATTTCATCACTTTCATAGACGATTTCTCATAATACGGTTATCTTTACCTCTTGTTTTATAAGGAGCAAGCCTTAGATGCTTTCAAGATTTTTAAAACAGAGGTAGGGCTACAACTTGATAAAAAGATAAAAAAATGTGAGGTCGGATAGGGGTGGTGAGTATTATGCTAAGTACACGAAATTAGGACAACACTTAGGTCCATTTGCTTGATTCCTTCAGGAACAAGGTATACTGGCACAATATACCATGCCAGGTACTCCTGATCAAAATGGAGTAGCTAAAAGGCAGAATTGAACACTAATGTATATGGTTAGGAGTATGATTAGTTATTCTACTCTCCTAGTTTCTTTTTGGGGTGATGCTTTGAAAATTTCTATGTACATTCAAAATAGGATTCCTACTAAGGTTGTCCCTAAAACACCTTTTGAGTTATGGGTAGGTACAAAACCCAGTTTAGCACATCTACACATCTGAGGTTGTTAAGCTAAGGTTCGGGTGTATAACCCCCAAAAGAAAAAGTTTGACCCTAGAACCATAAGTGGCTATTTCATTGGTTATCTAGAAAAGTCCAAGGGATATAGATTTTATTGTCCAGATCATTCTCAACGGATTGTAGAGACACATAATGTAAAATTTCTTGAAATTGGCCAAGGCAATGGGAGTATACAACCTCAAAATACTATTTTTGAGGAATATCAAACTCCAATTTCTATGCAAAATTTAGATGAGTTGGTAATGATTCCTCATCCTATTATTCTTAATGATTTTATGGAGGATGAGTCAACTATTAATGTATCATCTATAACTGAACCCACTGTCACCAAGAATCTTGCTTCACCTTCACGTGTAGCAGGGCAAGAAGAAACTTTAAAGAGGTCATCAAGGGTTAAGAAATCTGCAATTCCATCAGATTATATTGTGTATCTTCAACAGTCCGATTTTGATATTGGAAAATTTGATAATCCAACTACTTTCTCACAAGCCATGAATAGTTTGAATTCCTCTAACTGGTATGATGCCATGAAGGAAGAGTTGAACGTAATGGATAAAAATAATGTTTGGAATCTAGTTGAACTACCTCCTGATGCCACAATAGTTAGTTGTAAATGAGTCTATAAGACCAAAAGAAACTCTAAAGAAAAGGTAGAACGACATAAGGTCAGACTTGTTGCCAAGAGGTTCACTCAAAAGGAAGGCATTGATTACAATGAGACTTTCTCACTTGTTTCTAAGAAAAACTCTCTGAGGATAATTATTGCTATGGTGGCTCATTTTGACTTGGAGCTTCACCAGACGGATGTGAGAATAGCTCTTCTCAATTGTGATTTGGAAGAAGAGATTTACATAAAACAACTTGAGGATTTTGTTTTAGAGGGACAGATTCATATGATTTGCAAGCTAAAGAATCTATATATAGACTTAAACAGTCTTCCCGTCAATGGTATCTTAAGTTCAACGATGTGATTTCTTCATTTGGTTTCATAGAAAATATCGTTGATCATTGTATATACCTTAAGATCAATGGGAGCCGATTCACTTTTCTAGTCCTATATGTAGACGATGTTTTGCTTGCTAGTAGTGATTTGGCGTTGCTTATTGAGACAAAGCATTTTTTTTCAGTCATTTTGAAATGAAGGATATAGGTGAGGCCTCGTATGTCATAGGCATAAAGGTTCACAGAGATAGATCTAGAGGAATTTTATATATCTCAAAGGACCTAAATTAAGAAAATGTTGGAGAGGTATGGTATGAAAAACTCCAAACCAAATCCTACGCTTATGTCTAAAGGTGACAAATTAAGTAAATCTCAATCTCTGAGAAATGAACTTGAAAGGGAGCAGATGAAGGCATATCCTTATGCATCATTGGTTGAGACTTTAATATATGCCCAAATTTGCACCAGACCAGACATTGCATTTTGTAACACCCCGCATTTTCGTTTATATATGTATATAGATGTATATTAAATAATGGTTGTAAAAAATGTGGAGATGTGTAAGGATGTAAGAATAAATTATATAGATTGTAATAGTAGGAGAACGCTAGAGATAAATATGGATTGGGAAGTTGGAGTTTCCAAGACGATTAAACTTGGAAAGGGTGACTAGATGAATTTCTAAATATTTTTAGGACAAAATAAGGTGTCCATTGAATCCGGAAGGTCGAACAACCTTGGGAGAGGTAATATGAGGTGTATTGGAATCTAGGAAGTATTCCGGAGTGAAAACACACTTAGAGAAAATTTGGGTAAAAAGGAGTTGGGACACCTTCTAGTATTTTGGTCATAACTTTTTACCCTTATATCCAATTGATCTGAAATTTTTACAGTAGATATTAGACATCTAGGGCTACAAAAGTGTATCTCATGAAAATTTTCCAATTCGACCTCTAAATGGGTCAAAATCACGCTGAAAGTTGGAACAAAAATCTGGCAGTCCAACCGTACCGGTACGCCGAACTCCAGTAGCCAAACCGTACCGGTACGCGTACCGGTACGCCCGAAGCTTGGCACCGAAAAAGTCGGGATTTTGGTGTTTTAAAACACCCTTTTAAGCCTCATTTGACCCATTTTTCCATCCCACTCTCACCCCAAACATCTTAGAGCCCTAAGAAAAGAATAAAGAAGGAGAAAACACAAGATCAAAAGGGGAAAACAAAGGATTTAAGAGTGATTCAAAATCAAACCCTAGATCTTCAAGAATATCAAGGTAGGGGTTTTCTCTCACTCACTTACATTGAGGCTAGGGTACTTATGTATGTATGTTTTGGCCATCAATGGTATTTATATGCTATGGAATCATCCTCTCTTAGGCTTTTTGGTAAAGATTACATGTTTTGAACAATGTTAGGGTTGAATACCCATGAAATCTCTTTTTATGTTTTAAAACCCTAGGTCGAGGAGAGTGATGTATTTCTTCTTAAATGCTTTCTCTATTATGAACTTTGAAAAATCATAGTTGTTTGTGTTGGGTAGCAAAATAATGTTATTGTGATCTCATGTATTTTCTTGGTTAGCCATTATAAAATGTCACATGCTTAATTTGGGGGTTTTGGATAAATGATTGTAAATTGAGATAAATATTGGAATTGTATGCTTGGTTGGGTTGTTTGTGATGCACATGAGTGAGAGGTTCCTTGTAAGGATACTCACCCCTTCCCAAGAGGTTCCTTGTAAGGATGTTTGGGAAACAATGTAGTGATTGGTGGGAGGTTTCTTGTAAGAATGCTCACCCATTCTCAAGAGGTTCCTTGTAAGGATGCTTGAGAATCAATGTATGGGGGTGGAGGTTACTCTTAAGTATGCCACCTACCGGAATAAATAGGGGTGGAGGTTGCTCTTAAGTATGCCACCTACTGGAAGAATGGGGGTGGAGGTTGCCCTAAAGTATGCCACCTACCGAAAGAACGGGTTCTCAAGAGGTTCCTTTTAAGGATGCTTGAGAATCAGAGATGATCTAAAGGGGGGTGGAGGTTACCTTAAAGTATGCCACCTACCTAAAGAATTGTTTGGGATTGTTTATGGCCATTAATGATTATCTTTATGTGGTGCTTGTTTATTCCTTAAGTAATGTTTATACATAAACTTGAGATCCTTTTTAAATGTCACTGCTTTCGTTCAAATTATGTATCTATGTTATGTTAAAAATGAGACCGACTGTTGTAAATGTTTTTCTAAACCTTGTATGGGTTTGAGAGAATTTTTCTACAGAGCTTTGTGCTCACCCCCTACCGCTAACATTTTTCAGATTACCCGCTTGAGGAGGACGTAAGGGTCGAGGAGCCCGCTACTTGGGAGACTCCACTTGACGGGAGTGTGGATCCCGAGGTGGACGCATAGAGCGACCTCCTTTCCTTTTGTACTAGACTAGGACATTCTTTTGGAACATTGTGTAGTCTAGCTTCTTTTGTTTATTCCGCTGTGCTACTTTAATTCATTTGGAGATGTAAATGTCATAGCTTGGCTTATTCATTTGGGATGATATTGTAAATTTTATGGATGATGAATGGAGAATTTTCTCATTGATGAAATTATATTAGTGCTCTCATGTTGTGAATGGTCTTAGAATGTAATGCCGTCTAGGGTGTGTTTTGGGGCGTTACAGATTTGGTATCAGAGCCTAGGTTTTAGGTCTTACATAGGAGCTGTAGGTTATGGATTACCACTAGAGATGTAGGTTTAGGGTGAAGGAAATTGTGAGTTAGATTTTGTATATGCCTTGTGCTTAAATCAAGACATCATACATATCTGTTTAGTTTATATCTTGCACATCAAGGAAACTAAATTGTGGATTGATGTGTAGGATGGACGGTACACGGGGACGAGGACGTGGTCGTGGTCATGGAGGCCAAGAAAATCCACCACCACCACCTCCCGATGCCATGCAAGGCATCTATCAATGCTTGAGGGAGCTCACCACTCTGGTACAACACCAGAATGGGAACAACCATAACGGTGGGGCTCATCCACTAGCTCAAGTACCGAGCAACGGAGAGGAGAATAGGAGAATGGTAGTTCTCCGAGAGTTTCTAAGGCAACACCCGCCTACTTTCCAAGGGAGCTCTAACCCCTTGGATGCGGATAAATGGATCCGCCGAGTGAAGAAGATATGTGATGGCATGGGGATAGCCGAGGATCTTCGGGTCGGCTTGGCGACTTATCTATTCAAAGGGGAGGCCGACCATTGGTGGGACTCAGTGAAAAGAATGAGGACCACGGATGCACTCACTTGGGAGGGATTTGACCAAATTTTCCAAGACAAGTACTTCCCCGAATCAGTCAGAGATAGAATGAAGGCCGATTTCCTTGCTCTACGACAGAGCAGCATGACGGTGGCAGAGTACGAGAGGAGGTTTGACGAGCTATCCCGTTATGCTACGGAGTTTATATCTACTGAGGCCGACAGGGCCAAACGCTTCGAGCAGGGACTGAGGCCGGTCATCCGGGAGAAGTTGGTGGCTCTCAGGATCCGGGAGTATGGGGACCTGGTTGACCGAGCTGCATTGGTGGAGAGAGATATAGAGGGCAGCCAGCGCCGACAAAGCTTCGCGAGAGGAGGTCCGATCAGGACGGACCCTAGCACTAGTGGAGTGCAGCGAACAGCACTATACCGTCGCCCAAACCAAACAGATGGACAGCGACTTTGGACGGCCTGAGGAGAGGGAGACACTCAGACTAGAGCCGGTAGTACCCCACGATCCTGCTTTGCATGCGGAGGAGTGGGACATATTCGGAAGCATTGCCCAGTTTTTCCACCTCGGGGGCCTATCCAGACCGCCAGACAGGTACCAGCAGCCCAACCACCACCACCGAGGCCTGCACCACAGCGACCGATACAAGCTCAAGCCCCCGACGGCGCCAATCAAGGAAGGTATTGTTCTTCTCTACCATTCTTGGGCCCGAATTTTATTGGATTACTATGCGACTCATTCTTTTATACGTACGGGTACGCTGTGGAATTGGAATTGGGTTTCGAGGAAATAAAACTTACTATATATGTTAACTTGCATACGGTAAAATAAGGGGATACTAGTAGGGTTTATTTATATGTAATCTTTGACTCTAATTTATATCTACTTGCTAGGGAATCAGCATATCTTGCCATTCTGGATAATACTACCTTGTTCCAAAATATATTATGGTTGGGTAAACCCTAAATCTTTTCTTATGCCTTCAAACCCTAGTTTACAAAGGAGATGTGTTTTTCTCTTGATTTCTCCTTTGCTCTTGATTCCCGAACTTAAATATTATTTATTCTAAGCTATGTTATGGGTGGGTGACCACCAAATCCTTTTGGTATGCCCTTGAAATCCTAGTTTTCAAGGGAGAGGTGTTTTCTCTTTATCTTGCCTTTGTCATTGATTTCAAACCTTGATAGTCGTTTGTTATCGATCCCAATATATGATTATTACTTTATCTCTGATTCCAAGCTTGATATCCGTTGTTATTGATCTCGAGACTTAATTGTTTCCTTGTCCTTAATTTCCTAAGCTTAATAATCCATTTGTTCTTGGTATCTAAATTTGATGATCCATTTGTTTGTTATTGATTTCAATACCTGATTGTTCCTTATTTTTAATTCTAAGCTTGATATTCGTGGTTATGGATTTCAAGAAGTGATTGTTCCTTTGTTCTTGATTTCCAAGCTCAATATTCATGTGTTCTTGATATCTAAATTTGATATGCACTTGGTAGTGACTATAACCCTTGTGATTCAATTATTCTCAATATTCAATACGTGATATTCTTTATTCTTGGTTCCAAGACTTGAGTTTTCTTTTGGTCTTGATTTCTAAGCTTCATAAATCATTTGTTCTTGATTTCACACCTTGATAGTCTTTTGTTATTGACTTTCATACATGATTGTTCCGTTAAATCTTAATTTCTCCTTTGTTCATTACTTTCAAGCTTGATACGCCTTTATTCTTGATTTTCAAGCTTAGTATTCATTTGCTCTTGATAGCCAAATTTAATATTCATCTGTTATTGATTCTAAACCTTGTGATTCATTTATTCTTACCATTCAATACTTGATATTCATTGGTTCTTGATTTCAAGACTTGATGTTTAATTGCTCTTGATTTCAATATTTGCTACTCCTTTTGCTCTTGATTCCCAATCTTAAATAGTATCTTGTTCTAAACTATGTTATGCTTGGGTAACCACCAAATCTCTTCGTATGCCTTTGAAATTCTAGTTTTTAAGGGGGGGATGTATTTTCTCTTGATCTCTCCATTGTCCTTGATTTTAAACCTTGCTATTCCATGGTTCTTGAGACCAAAACTTATTATTCCATTGTTATTGCATTCAAACGTTGATACTCATTTGTTCTTTGATTCCAAAGCTTAACATTTGTTCGTTATGGATCTTAACACTTGAGTGTTCCTTTGTTCTTGTTTCCAAAACTTGACGTTCGTTTACTATTGATTTCAATACTTGATTTCTCCTTGTCCTTGAGTTCAAAACTTGATACTCTTTAGTTCTTGGTTACGAAGCTTGATATGCATCGGTTAGTGACTCCAAGACTTGATTGTTACTTTGTTCTTGATTCCAAGCTTTGATTGTTTCTTATTTTGATTCCAAATCTTGATATGAGTTTGTTATGGAATTCGAGACTTCATTGTTCCTTTATTTTGGGATTCCAAAAACTTGAGATTCGTGTGTTATTAATTTCAAACCTTGCTTGTTCTTTTGTTCTGGATTTCCAAGCTTGATAGCCATTTATTCTTGATTCCAAAGCTTGATTATGTATTCGCTCATGAATTCAAAACTCTAGTGATTGGTAGTGACCACTAAAATGGTATTTTCGATGATATTATGTTAATTTTTCTTAAATTATTACGTAATTTGTATATGGATTTGGAAGATAAGATGGGAGGAAAAGTCTGGTTAGGTTTCAACTGTAACCTTTGGTGGATTGTAATTTATATCAGAGTGCGCAGCAAACTAACGGAGTAAGGACTACAATGGGGAAACTACAGAGAAGATTCAACTCATCCGGGAGAGGCTACGCACGGCGCAAAGTAGACAGAAGAGCTATGCGGACCACATAAGAAGATCCTTGGAATTAAAAGTGGGAGATTACATGTTTCCCAAAGTGTCGCCCAAGAAGGGCGTGTTTCGATTCGGCAAGAAGGAGAATTTAGCGCCAAGATATACCGAACCGTTTGAAGTGATCAAAACAGTAAGCAATGCGGCGTATCAACTTCAACTACCAGCCCAGCTATCCGGAGTATATGGCGTGTTTCACGTGTCGATATCGAGGACGTGTCACTCGGATGCAACTCCAGTCGTGAACTTGGAGGAGATTGAAATTCCAGACGAAGCAACCTACGAAGAATAACCAGTAGAAATTCTCGACGCCAAGGAAAAAGTGCTTCACAACGAAGTTATCATCTTGGTAAAGGTTTGGTGGCAACACCATGGAGTGGAGGAAGCTACATGAGAACCGGAGCAAGAAAGGCGGGAGAAGCCTCCATTTTTGTTCGCTACTTGAGGTAAGTTTCGAGGACGAAACTTTCTTTAAGGGGGGTGGATTGTAACACCCCGCATTTTCGTTTATATATGTATATAGATGTATATTAAATAATGGTTGTAAAAAATGTTGAGATGTGTAAGGATGTAAGAATAAATTATATAGATTGTAATAGTAGGAGAACGCTAGAGATAAATATGGATTGGGAAGTTGGAGTTTCCAAGACGATTAAACTTGGAAAGGGTGACTAGATGAATTTCTAAATATTTTTAGGACAAAATAAGGTGTCCATTGAATCCGGAAGGTCGAACAACCTTGGGAGAGGTAATATGAGGTGTATTGGAAGCTAGGAAGTATTCCGGAGTGAAAACACACTTAGAGAAAATTTGGGTAAAAAGGAGTTGGGACACCTTCTAGTATTTTGGTCATAACTTTTTACCCTTATATCCAATTGATCTGAAATTTTTATAGTAGATAGTAGACATCTAGGGCTACAAAAGTGTATCTCATGAAAATTTTCCAATTCGACCTCTAAATGGGTCAAAATCGCGCTGGAAGTTGGAACAAAAATCTGGCAGTCCAACCGTACCGGTACGCGTACCGGTACGCCGAACTCCAGTAGCCAAACCGTACCGGTACGCGTACCGGTACGCCCGAAGCTTGGCACCGAAAAAGTCAGGATTTTGGTGTTTTAAAACACCCTTTTAAGCCTCATTTGACCCATTCTTCCATCCCACTCTCACCCCAAACATCTTAGAGCCCTAAGAAAAGAATAAAGAAGGAGAAAACACAAGATCAAAAGGGGAAAACAAAGGATTTAAGAGTGATTCAAGATCAAACCCTAGATCTTCAAGAATATCAAGGTAGGGGTTTTCTCTCACTCACTTACATTGAGGCTAGGGTACTTATGTATGTATGTTTTGGCCATCAATGATATTTATATGCTATGGAATCATCCTCTCTTAGGCTTTTTGGTAAAGATTACATGTTTTGAACAATGTTAGGGTTGAATACCCATGAAATCTCTTTTTATGTTTTAAAACCCTAGGTCGAGGAGAGTGATGTATTTCTTCTTAAATGCTTTCTCTATTATGAACTTTGAAAAATCGTAGTTGTTTGTGTTGGGTAGCAAAATAATGTTATTGTGATCTCATGTATTTTCTTGGTTAGCCATTATAAAATGTCACATGCTTAATTTGGGGGTTTTGGATAAATGATTGTAAATTGAGATAAATATTGGAATTGTATGCTTGGTTGGGTTGTTTGTGATGCACATGAGTGAGAGGTTCCTTGTAAGGATGCTCACCCCTTCCCAAGAGGTTCCTTGTAAGGATGTTTGGGAAACAATGTAGTGATTGGTGGGAGGTTTCTTGTAAGAATGCTCACCCATTCTCAAAAGGTTCCTTGTAAGGATGCTTGAGAATCAATGTATGGGAGTGGAGGTTACTCTTAAGTATGCCACCTACCGGAATAAATGGGGGTGGAGGTTGCTCTTAAGTATGCCACCTACCGGAATAAATGGGGGTGGAGGTTGCTCTTAAGTATGCCACCTACCGGAAGAATGGGGGTGGAGGTTGCCCTAAAGTATGCCACCTACCGAAAGAACGGGTTCTCAAGAGGTTCCTTTTAAGGATGCTTGAGAATCAGAGATGATCTAAAGGGGGGTGGAGGTTACCTTAAAGTATGCCACCTACCTAAAGAATTGTTTGGGATTGTTTATGGCCATTAATGATTATCTTTATGTGGTGCTTGTTTATTCCTTAAGTAATGTTTATACATAAACTTGAGATCATTTTTAAATGTCACTGCTTTCGTTCAAATTATGTATCTATGTTATGTTAAAAATGAGACCGACCGTTGTAAATGATTTTCTAAACCTTGTATGGGTTTGAGAGAATTGTTCTACAGAGCTTTGTGCTCACCCCCTACCGCTAACATTTTTCAGATTACCCGCTTGAGGAGGACGTAAGGGTCGAGGAGCCCGCTACTTGGGAGACTCCACTTGACGGGAGTGTGGATCCCGAGGTGGACGCATAGAGCGACCTCCTTTCCTTTTGTACTAGACTAGGACATTCTTTTGGAACATTGTGTAGTCTAGCTTCTTTTGTTTATTCCGCTGTGCTACTTTAATTCATTTGGAGATGTAAATGCCATAGCTTGGCTTATTCATTTGGGATGATATTGTAAATTTTATGGATGATGAATGGAGAATTTTCTCATTGATGAAATTATATTAGTGCTCTCATGTTGTGAATGGTCTTAGAATGTAATGCCGTCCAGGGTGTGTTTTGGGGCGTTACACATTTGTAGTTGTGTATTGGGTAGATTTCAGAATGACCTAGGTTTAGATCACTGGAGAGTTGCAAAGAAGGTGCTCAGATATCTGCAAGGAACACAAGATTACATGCTTACGTACATCAGATCTGATTCTCTAGAGGTTGTCAGATATATAGATTTCAACTTTGTAGGATGCCCAGATAGCAAGCGATCAACATTAGGATATATATTTTTGCTTGCTTGGTGTTGTCTCTTGGAGAAATACAAAACAGAAATTAACAACTTCTCTATGGAAACTGAGTTAGTTGCATACTATGAGGCGATTACACAAGCCATTTGATTGAGGAATTTTATCATTGGACTAAAGATTGTTGATTCTATTTCGAAGGCCCATAAGGATGTTCTGTGATAATGCCGGAGTGTTTCCTCAATAAATAATGGCAAGGTATCTAATGGTAATAAGCTCATGGATATTAAATACCTTGTCATAAAGGAGAAATGTGATGAAAATAAGGTGTCAGTTAAGTACATCAACATTGTGCTTATAGATCATATGGGTCTAGTGAATAATGTTGTTACTTGATGTACTATATGTGCACATTTTGAGACACTATCAGTTTATTGTATCACATTATTATGTTATTTTATTTATTATATCTTTTGTGGTACGGATACGTTCTTAGCAAAAAAATTTGACCAACAAATGGATTTTATGAGAAATCCATTTATAAAGAAAATTAGCCTAAAGCCTTGTTTATGAGGGTTTGGTAATATTGTGATTGTGAAAGATTATATGCTATATATTGGTGTATATCTGCTATGGTTCATATTACTAGGCTCAAATAATCGAGAATAAAGTTAAGTTCACTTATGTTGGGATAATTTGATAAAGAGCGTGCATAACTTTACCGAACCCAAGTATTTGCTTATTTCCAAAATATATTATTATTAATATTATTATTATTTTATTTCAACTTCCTTGTCAATTCAGTCCAAATGGGAGAATATTGGAACCTATTTAGTGGGACCCACATATGGACCATAATTAACAAGGCGCATACTTGGGTTTTGGGATAAGGATATCTTAATTAAAAGACCTAACATACATTGATTAGGTTAGTGGATAGTTTCCTTGTGAAAGTGGTGTCCTAGGTACAGAGAAACATGTTTAACAAATAGTTAGCTTACCTTGATGGGAGGAAACGGTTACTGATTATTTTAATATGAGGTAGTTGGTTACTACTGATGGAGATATAAATTACATGAGACCCTATCTCTTATTTATGCTTACAGACATCTCTCACTCTCTGGAAAACCAATCTGCAATCTACTGGGAATCAAGTTCGTGATTATATTCGGAATTCTTGGTATTCTTCTAGTGAGAATTTTTGTTGCATATCTCTATTTAAAATCATTGTTATGGATCACATGAGTCAATGTTAGTTTTCTATTCGATCCGTTTAAGACCATTAGGTCTATCAGTAATTTTTCCAAAAATAATTTTAAATTAACCTAAATAACTATAAATTTTGTTACCATACTAAAAAAATATAATATTGTGATCTAATTCATCATCTTTGTTTCTCCTATTATTTTCAATTTTGAAGCCCCTTTATTATGAATTTTTAATCTTGGTTACATTAGTTTATTCTCTTTATTGGATTTAAGAAAAAGAAATGGAAGAGTGTCAATAAACATAATTATAGTAATAATGTAACAATTTTTTTTGACACAAAAACTTAATAAGCCTAGTTGGTCGAGTTGGCGAACGCGCCCGTCAATAGTCATGATGGGCCATGGTTGGACCCATCACGACTGGACCTAATGGGCCTTTTAAAATGTTATTCATCAGGTTAGTTCTAGTAGTCCTTCAACGGGCTAGTTCTAGACTTTAGCCCCTTAAATGGATTATAATTCCACTTTTTAATTTTATTTCTAAAATTGAATATCTATTTCTATGAAATTATAAAATCAAATATCAAGTATTTTTTTAAAAATTGAAAGAGATATTAAAAGATGACACTTTTATTTAATTAAAATTAACAAGTATAATGTTACATTGTTAGGTGCAAATAAATTGCATCGTCTAACAAGGATCAAACCAATTTCATAATAAAAATATACGTATGAATGAAATATTATATAAAGTGGTAATTTTGGATGTGGAGGGATAATTATATAGGTCACTTGGTGGAATATGATCAAATAAAGTGTTTTATATTAAGAAAATATATTAAAACTTTATGAATTAAAAAAGAAAATGAGAAGGAAAACTTTCCAAGTCCTGTATACCCAAAAAATGATTGTCTATATACATAGATAGACTAGTGATAGTTTCGTGTGATTTACGAAGTTTTTATTATTGTATTTGATTTTAGTATTGAAGGGGGTGGCTCCCCTTATTACACGTGTCATGTCATTAAATGCATCCACGTGAGATTGACAAGACGGAGCACGTGACAAAGATATTGATTGCTTGAATCAGATGAACCGAGCCGAACTGGGTAAAGAGTTCGGTAAAATGCTTGAAAAGCTCGGCAATGGATCAAACCAAGTTGATCAGTTAGTTCGGCAAACATCGAAGGTGTTCGTTCGCCATTGTAACCGATCTGTTTGAAAAGATACGTAAGGATAGAGATGCGCCTATAACTTCGGTGTTTCGTACGGATAGATGAACGAAATTACATAAATTGGAGAAAATCGCTGGAGAAATATCAGCAACTTCCCAAACTAAATGACTGAAAAAGAGGAAGGTGTGCCACCTTGAACCAAAAACCTCGGAAACCCTAAAGAGGGAACGGTCTATAAAATAAAACAAAGAGCCTGGGTGAAAGGTACGCTGAACTCTCCCAGTCTTCTTGCATTTTTATTCAATTCAATTACTGACTTAAGCATCGGAGCGCCTTCGATCGAAGCACTTCGATCTTGGACAGTTTGTTCGTTTTGCAGGAGGGAGATTGGGAAGCTAAGTTCAGAAAAGATTCAGAAATATCAATACATCATTTCAGTAGGAGGTATTCTCATTTTTTACCTCTTACAAGTATTATGGAAAACTAAACACAAAATCTCTAACCCACCTTTTACCTTTTATGTTATAAGAAACTATTTGTTGTTGTGCTGTTTTAAAAAAAAAAAAAGTGAATAGTTATTTGAGCAACAATCATGAGGATAATTATTCAACTTAGAGAAATTTGATTGGATGAATAATATTTTACAGTTAAATAAATTAAAATTATGAAAATCAAAGAATGAGGAGGAATGCTTCATGAACCTTCTCATTTTCATTTGTTTTTCAGCAATATAATAGATAATATATTTATATAATAAAGTACAATACAATTCAAATCTCAAAAGATAAATAAAATGACTTTTACTTTTTGCGGTTGAGATCTCTTTAAAATTTACTTTAAAGTTAATCTGATAGCTAATATTAACATCCCAAATTTAATAGAAAAAATAGGTTCTTAAAAGTATGTTTGGGGGTGACTTTTTAAAAGTGTTTCTAAAATTTATAATTTCTCATGAGTACTTCAAAAAAAAAAAGTAGTGTTTGAAACCGCTCTACCACCACTACTACAACCACCCCCAACGCCCCACCACAACTACTACCACCACCCCACCACCATCACCATTACCATCATCACCACTGCCACCCCACCACCACCACCACCGCACTCACTGCTCCACCACCACCATCACTACTACCACACCACCCCCACCATCCCCACCGCCACCACCACCACCTCCACCACCACTACCACAACCACCACCGTCGTCGCCACACCACCCAACCACCACCTCTATCAGAACCACCATCGCCCCACCACCACCACTATCGCCACCCCCTAACAACCATAACCACCGTCGTCGCCGCCACTACTCCATCACCATCACCACTGCCCCACCCCCACCACCACCAACACCATCACCGATTGCTACCACCATCATTCACCACCACCACCCACCACCATCGTTCACCACCATAACCCACCACCATCCGTCGTTGCCCCCATCGTCGCCAACCACTATCACCCACCCCCACAACACCTACCACCACCCGTCATCGCCCACCACTGCCGCCACCCATTGTCACTCACCCCCCCCCCCCACCACACCTACTACCACCACTACCACCACCATTCGCCACCACCCATCACACTGTCGCCCAGAAGCACCCGTCGTCACCCACCACCACCATTGTCACCGCTCACCACCACCGTCATCGCCCCACCACCAATACTGTCAACCACCATCACCATCGCCCACCACCACAACCGTCGTCACCCATGGCTGCCACTATTACCATCGTCAACCAAAATCCACCACCACCATCACTGTTGTGACCCACGACTACCACCACCACCACCATGGTCGTCGTCACCCACTACAATCATCACCGTTTGCCACCATTACCACCATTGTCATCCACCACCACTACCACCATTCACCCCCACTACAACCAGTGCTTAAATTTCTTTCTCTATTCTTTTTTTTTTATGATTTAATTTTTAGTGTGAATACAAATATGTTTATTGTTAACTATTTTTTTTATTACTCCGTGCCTTCTGGCACGGGAAATAACTAGTATTTATATATAAAATAAACAAATTAGAGTGGACAAGGCTTGAGAAGCAATCGTTCCATTAGAGTTTTGATTTTCTTATTATTAAATCAAGATTTCCTCTAATTCCATTCAACACTTGGCACTTATAACCATTTTTACACTCTCTCACCACTAACAACCTTTCATTTGAATTGTTTTGAGAAATTAGGTTTTATCCCTTACAACTTAAGGGAGAATTGCGGAAAAAAAGTATAGGTGAGGAAAAAGAAAAAGCAATGATATATGTTCATCAAATCATTTACTAAATTTTGTATCCCAAATTAATGTGGGCGGTTGGATCACTGGTTCTACTAACTTCTACCAAACACTCAATGCATGAGATTTTAAAACATCATTTGGGATACAACATTTGGTAAATAAAAATTTGAGAAGCATAATTTTATCCAAAAAGAAAAAAAAATGTTATAAAGACGATGACTTAATTCAATGCAGACATTAGATTGAAAATGGACTCCATCAAATATTAGAACTTACAAGTAATCAAATGGTTGAATTGAATTAGCTCCAAATAACAATTTTCAAAGAAAAAATTGTGAATCCCATGCATTTGCATGGGACCGAAGCTAATATATATATATATATATGATGCACAAATTGGTATTGCGCAAAATCAACAGCCAAGTATATGAATGGGTGCAATTAATAAGCAGTAAATAGGCAATCAATGGTAAAACAATAAATATGGAGTAAACACGCAGATTTATAGTGGTTCGGTCCGGGCGACCTCCTCTACTCTCGGGAACGGCAGCAGTGGCCGGAAATCTTTATTGATGAATAAAGTAACCGGAAGAATTACAATGTTTTAGGAGGAGAGAGAAGCAATGAGTGTAGGGAGGTGTAGTGTGTGTAGGGATCTCAAGGTGTAGAGGCCTCAAAAAGGTGATGGGGGGTCTCCAAAAGGTCATGCCCTCTATATAGAGAGGGCTTACATTATATAGGTATGGTGAGGCGGTGACGTGAGGGAGAGAGTTCTACCTTTTTGGTAAGTACAATTAAGGTAGGATTTGATCTCTATGAATGTCTATCCCGATATTCTCTCTCCCACATGCTCCTATATCTCCAGGCTTCTTAAATCCTGAACTGGGTCGGACTGGCAAAGTGGGTCTGGGTCGCCTTTTAGCTGACTTGGGCCTACTTGATTTATTGAGTCTGGCCCAGTTGATTTTGGGCTCATCATTTGCCCCTATGCCACGAGCCTCTGACTTTTCGCGAGAGGATGGGGTTGAGGGCATGTACTTCTTTTTCACTTGAACAGGATTTTTCTTGCTCCGCATGGTAGCTTGCTTTCCATTCTTTGGAGACTGGGTGACCTTTGCTAATGGCGACGCCAGGAGAAGGAAATGGGGGTGTTCTTTTGTGGACCCAGATGCATTGCCCCCTTGGGCGCTGGCTCTTTTTTTTTTTTTTTTTTTTTCTTTCTGGGCGCTGGCCTCCTTGGGCGCGGCCTCTCCTTTTTTTTTTTTTTGGGCGCCGCCTCCTTTCTCCCTCTTTCTTTATTTCTCATTTTTTTTTTTTTTTACATTCTTTTTGCCGGGTCTTTCATTGATGGCGCCGGGGGCTTGGTCAGTGGAGCAGTGAAGCAAGGAGGAGACCATGGTGTTGGGTTCTTGATTGGAGGCGGCAGGAACTTGATAGAGAGAGGAGGGTGGCGCCTATGTTGAGGAAGGGAGAAGCGATGCCTTGGCCAGGTCCCAGGCCATGGGCGGCGCCCAATGCAAGAGAGGAGCTGTTGGACGGCGTCTTTGGGCAGCTGGGCGACGCCTGAAGTGCTGGGCATGGGCGCTGGCACGACAAAACTTCGAACGGCCACAACTTTGCGCACAGTTGTCCGTTTGAGGCGAATGTTTTTTTGAATTCAGGTATTTTTTTGAGATCTACGACATACAAATGGCCAAAGGCGGTTTGGTCAACAAATTTTCTCAAAAAATGCTTCTATCTCCCTGAATTTGCGTTTTAGGCATTCATGGACGACGGATTGGCATTCTGATTTTTTGCCAGGGAGGGAGACTGTGATGGTTTTCGACTGGGTAAGAGGCGCACCCGTTTTCTCCTTAATGTTTTCTCGGTGATTGCACCCTATTGATAGGGCGATGGTGGAGGTTCTCTTCGCTTTTTAGAGTGGTGTCTTCCACCCTTCTCAAGAGGGCGAGGCTTGATGCCCCCAGTGCTTCTCAGTCCGATGGCCAGGTTGCTTCCCGGGAGCGAGATCCGGTGGTGCCCCCACTCCTTCCCAAACTGTGACTCCTATGTGTACCATGTGTACTAGAGCTAGCCCTTGTACCACTGTAAGAGTTGAGACTCTAGTGCGATCTCCCACGGGGACTATAGCTCTATATGGCTCAGTGTGCGTGTTTTGACTTGGCTTCGGTCAAGGCGTTTCAAGAGCCAGCCTAGAGATGGCAAAAATAATGTTATTCCAAATATTAAAATATTTAACATGATTACCTGGATAGAGAGGCAGGCTGCCTGCGCGAGAGCAAAGACAGAGTTAGAGGATTGCTTGTGGGAGAGCTGCGCCCAGGGGGCTGGAGGCTGGTAAAGATACTGTCTGCGTGAGAGCAGAGTCAGGACTGCGAACGTCCCGTGAGAGGGCCGCAGGAGCTGAGACCGAGTTACGTATAGTCTCGAGAGATGGCTGCCGTGGCAGAGGCTTACAAGGTGACTACTTGCGCGAGAGCAGAGTCATAGGCCGAGCTACGTATAGTCTTGGAGATGGTTGTCGTGGCAGAGGCTTACCAGGTGACTACTTGCACGAGAGTAGAGTCATAGGCCGAGCTACGTATAGTCTCGGGAGATGACTGTCGTGGCAGAGGCTTACTAGGTGACTACTTGCGCGAGAGCAGAGTCATAGGCCGAGCTACGTATAGTCTCGTGAGATGGCTGCCGTCATTCCATTGAGATGGAGATGAGTAGGGCAGGCGCCTGAGGTGCTGGGGGCCTGGTGAGAGGGGGCGAGACACATCGTATAGGCGGCATCACGGGAGATGCCCAAGGTGGAGAGGACGAGACCCCTCGTCTGGGCGCCTGGTGATGAGCGTCTGGTGCTGGGCGGCCGCTGATGGGCATCTGGCGATGGGCGCCTTTTATCTTTTTTCTATCTTGTTGTAAGGTCAAGTTCTGACTTTCGTAAGTTGTCTAAAACTTTATGAAAGCAAGACAATTTTGGACACAATAATCTTCGCAAAATTTTATTTCATAAAATAATAAATAACAAAATAAATCAACTGAAATAATAAAAGATAGATAAAATCTTCAGGTGTTCGGCATCCCATAGGTGGGTCGAGGTTTTTCTGGCGGAGTTCGAGTCAATTCCTCCTCCTGACCCTCAGGAGATCGTCTGGATTTCTCCGAGGGGTTACTGGCGTTCTTTGTCATCCTGGTCCCGACCAGGTGGCGGGGCTTGTCCTCTGCCAGCAATGTACTACCTCAACTGGTCACGCTGTATGAGCTCCTCGATCTGCCTCTTAAGATCAAAGCAGTCGTCAGTATCATGGTCGTGGTCGCGGTGGAAGCGGCAGTACTTGTTCGGGCTCCTCCGGTTCGGGGCAGTCTTCATCTTCTCTGGCTAACGTACTGTAGGGTCATCATGTATTTGGAACAGGATATGCTCTACGGAAGCATTGAGCGGCATGAAGGCTTGCCGTTCTCTCAGAGGTGGGGGACCAAGGTGGTCCTTAGCAGAGATTCTCTCTGTCTTATTTTTTTTTGTTCTCTACCTCCCACTTGTCTTCGCGGGTGTCTTTCCTTTTCTCCCCTCCTCGGGAAGACTCACCCGGACGGGCTTTGGTTACGTCCTCGGCGTTCATGTATTTCTGTGCCCTAGACAGCAGCTCGGGCATGCTGGAGGGCAGCTTCTTGAGGACCGAGAACATAAAACTGGAGGAGCGCAGACCAGCGATAAAGGCGGTCAGGGCTACCTTATCATCTGGCTCCTCAATCTGGAGGACCTCCTCGTTGAAACGAGCGAGGTAGTCTCTAAGTCTTTTATCCCTTTCCTGCTTGATGGTAAGCAGGTGAGTCACAGGCTTCTGATGACGGCGTCCTCCAATGAAGTGGGAGACGAATGATCTACTCAACTCCGCGAAGGTGTGAATTGAAGAGGGCTTGATCTTTGCAAACCATTGTCGTGCGGACCCTTTGAAAGTGGTTGGAAAAGCTCTACACATAATCTCCTCAGGCACATTATGGAGTTGCATGAGAGATTTATAGGTATCCAGGTGGTCGAGGGGATCTTTGGTACCATCGAAGATCCCGATGACAGACATCTTGAACTTCGAAGGCAAGGGATAATTGACTATATCAACAACAAAAGGTGTATCGGTACATCTTACCAGGTGGTCCACGGTCTCGGGCCCCTGTGCCTTGATGGCGTTGAGGGCATCACCAAGTTGGTTTTGCACCTCTCTAATCTTCTCATCCCACTGATTGGGGACATCCTCAATCGGGTGGTGGTACTGGCTTTCATGGTCACCATATTGGCTCTCGCCGTCTTCGTTCTCCTGCGCAGGTACGTGTGGAGGGGGTACACGTAAGCTCCCTGCGCGCTGAGGAAGGACTGCTGGGCGAGGGGCGCCCTGGTGTGGCTTTGGGGCATTCTAGCGAGGACCCCCATGATGAGGGGGTGCCTGACGCCCAGAAGGGAGGGGTTGCTGCTACTCTCCTGTTGGGGCTCCTCCTACAGGGTGAGGGGCGATGCCTCCCTGGGCGAGCATCATCTGAATAATTTGCTGGTTCTGCTTTACCAGCAACTGCATAGTCTGTAAGAGCTGTTGTTGTTGCCTGACGGCGGGAGTCACTATAGCAGATGGTTCCGAGGGTGCGAGGGGAGGCAGAACCTCCTCCCGGTGGGCCAGGTTGTTATCTCCCGGTTGTTGGCTCATTGATCTGGTCGTGATTGTCATGGATTGAATGAGAGTAGGAAACTAGTCGCTTCCCACAGACGGCGCCAAACTGATGATGCACAAATTGGTATTGCGCAAAATCAACAGTCAAGTATATGAATGGGTGCAATTAATAAGTAGTAAATAGGCAATCAATGGCAAAACAGTAAATATGGAGTAAACACTCAGATTTATAGTGGTTCGGTCCGGGCGACCTACTCCACTCTCGGGAACGGCAGCGGTGGCCAGAGATCTTTATTGATGAATAAAGTAACCGGAAGAATTACAATACTTTAGGAGGAGAGAGAAGCAATGCGTGTAAGGAGGTGTAGTGTATGTAGGAATCTCAAGGTGTAGAGGCCTCAAAAAGGTGATGGGGGGTCTCCAAAAGGTCATGCCCTCTATATGGAGAGGGCTTACATTATATAGGTATGGTGAGGCAGTGACGTGAGGGAGAGGGTTCTACCCTTTTGGTAAGTACAATTAAGGTAGGATTTGATCTCCATGAATATCTATCCCGATATTCTCTCTCCCACGTGCTCCTATCTCTCCGGGCTTCTTGAATCCTGAACTGGGTCGGACTGGCAAAGTGGGTCTGGATCCCTTTTAACTGACTTGGGCCTACTTGATTTATTGAGTCTGGCCCAATTGATTTTGGGCTCATCAATATATATATATATATATATATATATATATATATTGGGCTCATCAACAATTCTGTAGATAGATATGTTAACTATCAATCAAGTAATCAACTTTTTAATCAATCATATCTAAATAAAGGAGAAAATTATGATACTTAAAACTTCATGATATTGTAACATAACTTGATTAAAAAGTTGCAACTTGAATCTTAAAAAATTATAAATCAAAATTTTCTAAATTTTGTTATAAACAAACCCAAAAAAATTGTGTTTCAACCCACAAATATAAAATTTGGTGGTACAATATCAAAATACTAGTAATTGTCTGTGCCTGAAGGCACAGAGTAATAAAAAATGATAAACAATAAACATATTTGTATTCATATCCAAAATTAAATCACAAACATAGAAAAGAAATAAATGAATTTAAGCATCGGTTGTAGTGGGGGTAAGAGGTGGTGATGGTGGTGGTGGTGGCAGCAGTGGGGGCAATGGCGACGGCAGTAGGGACGACGGCGGCGACGGTGGTGGCGGCGGCTGCGACGACGGTGGTGGTGGTGGTGGCGACAGCGATGGCGATGACGGTGGTGGTGGTGGCGGCAGCGATGGCGATGACGGTGGTGGTGGTGGTGGCTGCGATGGCGATGACGATGACGATGACGGTGGTGGTGGTGGTGGTGGCGGCGGCGGCGGCAATGGTGGTTGTGGCAGCGACGACGGCAGTGGCGATGGTGGCGACGGCGGCGGCGGCGACGGTGGTGGTGGCGGTGGCGACGACAGTGGTGGTGGCGACGACGGTGGCAATGGTGGCGGTGGTGGTGGTGGTGGTGGTAGAGGTAGTGGTGGGGCGGTTTCAAACACTATTTTTTTTTTTAAAGTACTTATGAAAAATAATTTCTAGAAGTACTTTTAAAAAGTCACTCAATACACATCCTTAGAGACCTATTTTTCCTATTAAATATAGGGCGTTGATATTAACCGTTAGATTAACTTTAAAGTAAAATTTAAAGCGATCTCAACTGCGAATAGCAAAAGTCATTTTGTTTATCTTTTGAGATTTGAATTGTAAGCTATTTTATTATATAGATTTTTTTTAGCTTCCTTAGTATTCTCCTAATGAAATTGTAGGTGGATTTGTCCAATCGAAATGCTTAACAGAATGTCATTTTCACTCATTTATCTCTCCTTCTTGTATATATGATCAGCATATATGATTATGAACGTATATACACCATACACTCTTGATTAATTTTCAATCCAATTTCATCAATTTTAAATTCAATTTTATCAAATTAACATAAAATTGTCCTTCCATTTCATGAATTAATATTCAATTTTATTAATTCAACATCAAATTAATATTCAATTCTTTCAAATTAATATTAAATTAATATTTAAGTTTAATATACTAATAGTCAATTGATAAAACAGGGTTATGACAAGTGGTTTTGGTAGAGGCTAACATCAAATTAACATTAAAGTTTATTAAGTTAAAATTTAATTTTATCAAAATTGAACTTCAATTTTATTAATTAAATATTTAATTGTATTAAATAATATATAATTTTATTTAATTAATATTTAATTTATCAAATTAACATTAAGTTTCATTATCAAATTAACATTATTTTATCAATTTAAAATTCAATTTCATCAAAATAATACGAATTAACATTCAATTCTAACAACAATTAACATTTAATTTATCAATTTAATATTTCATTTCATCCAAATAATATTTAATTTCATTATTTTATCAACTAATTTTATCAATTTAATATTCAATTTTATCAAATTAATACAAAACGAACCTTCATTTTTATCGAATTGTTATTCATATTCAACTAACTAACATTCAAGTGATGTTGAGTTATGCTGTTGATTTTTGAGAGAGAGAGAGAGAGAAGAAAAATAGATGCGAAGAACATAGAGTTGTTTGGGTTTAAGTTTAATTTTATTCAAAAAGAGAATAAGGGATGCTCGAGTATAAGAGTTATTTTATAATTTTATATTCAAAGGGCAAACTTGTTATTTAAGAAGGTCTTTTTGTTGATATCATCACTTTCTACACATGTCAATAACATCTTTGATGGTAGGGGTAGTATGTGAAATGAATATATAAACTATAAGAGAGGAAAGTGAAATTTTAAAAACTAGATGTGGTCTCTATGTAATTAGTTTATTTTTCAGAGGTGTCAATAAAATTTAGGCTAAGTGTTTACGTAGTTTAAGGGTAAGTCGGGCTGACCCAATCTACGTATTCTCCCATAACTCTATGACTTAATTCACAGATCAACTGAAAAATCTGAACATATATAACAATAAGATACCGATTGTAGGAGTGAGATTGTCGGAATTGGAAATGAAATTGACAAGAAGGCTACTCTTGCCAACGCCGGAGTCTCCGATCAACGAGATTTTGAACGAGTAGAAGTTGTTGTTGGACTTTATGTCTAATTAATATTAGACTCTATCTCTAATTAGAGACTTAAGATGGCTCACATGCCATATCATTTTTTTAATAAATAAATATTCACTAATACTATTGGGACATAATTGAGGGACATATTTTGGGGACATAATGAGTTGTCACCAATGAAATTATAGTGAAATATATTTAATGATGGGTCTCATTGTAGTATTAAATGAATTCATTATCATTTTATTGGTGACAACTCATTATATCCTCAAATTATGTCCATAAATTATGTCTCAATAGCATTGTTCATAAATATTATGTATATTTAATATATATTTTTATTTACTGAGTCAAATCATTCTAGATAACTGACGTTAAGATAACTATCCACTACTCCCATCATCAGATGGAGTGACCATCATGGAGCAGTTCAAAGGAATTGTAACTCCTTGATGGAAGGACGTTACTTCATAGTTTTAAAACCCGGCCCGGACATCAACCCGGTGAAGGGACCGGGTCAATGGGTCACTGGTTCAACCGTTGGGTCACTGGTCGAACCGGTAATATAATAAAAAATTAAAAAATAATTATAAATAATAATAAATAGGCTAAAAAATCACAATAATTATAAAAATAACATCAAACATGTAAAGTTAAGTAGAGAAAAATCATCAAACATGTATCCAATTTCAATGTATTCAATTTTCAATACAACTTGTAAAGTTAAGTAGAGAAAAATACCTTTATTGAAGTTCAAGGCTCCAACTCTTCGACAATGTATCAATCTAAGTATAATCCATGTAATTTGCACTCTTCAAAGGTCAAAGTTCAAACTCAAATTGTAGTAAGCAAGGCACATGAAAACAAAACAAAGCACATGAGCATAGCATAAAGACTCAAATAAACGAAACTGAAAATAAATTATCCAGCCACTGCTTAGTTCCACTTAAAAATACAAATATTACCACTACTATGATACTATCAATTAACTAATCTACAACCCAATTATATATAATGAACAATAAGAATCTCAAACAAGCCACAAGTTCAATATCACAATTCACAATCTTAAACAAACATAAAACACACAAATGAAAAGTACAATACCACAATCCATAAGTTACAAGTACATAATCCCAAATATGAAATAACAATGTTCATATAAGTAAAAGCCCGTCATAAAAGCAATGCAATAGACATATCTATTCATTCTCATTTTCCCAACGAGCGCTCCTACTCCATGAGCTCCAATCCCTGCCAAACTCAAGAGGATTCTCAACTCCAGGACAATTGATAATTTCAGCATTACTTGTAGTTGCATTGCCAACACCTCCCTCATTACAGTCTTCATTTCGAGGGTCCACAAGATCATCATCGTCATCATCCAACTCAAAATCCAAAGTTTCATCTACATTATATCCAAACAAACATTATTTATTGACTAATCAAAAACTAATTTGAAATAAATAATTGTGAAGAAATAAATTACCATTATTCGGGTTTGTTTGGATATTGCACGCAACTAGTTCACGACGAAAAGTTTCTAATTCATCCACTGTTAAAGTTGGAGGCTCATCCTCTAAAACCCATGAGGCATTATTTGTGAAATCTTCAAAGTCAATAGGATCATAATTTCTACCCCTCATGGAATTCCTACACACCATCATTTACAAGGTAAAAATTACACACGTAAATAAACTGACCATAATTGTAGTAAAATGCTAATAAAAATTATGTACCTTTGTTGCAATCTGTAATTGTAGTGAACATAAACAAGGTCATTAAGCCTTTGATGCTCCAACCTATTTCTTTTCTTAGAATGGATGTGTTCAAATACACTCCAATTTCGTTCACAACCGGAAGAATTGCATGTTTGGCTTAAGACACGAATGGCTAATTTTGTAAGTTTGGCGCACTACTTCCATAGCACAACCACCACTCATCTGCATTTAATAATGTAATGCATCACAATCAAATGTTAACAACAAAAGTGAAGTATATAACTTGAATTAGGATACTAAATATTTTAAATACCGGGAAGCATTCTCTCTCGATCGCTTATAGCAGTTACTCGCCCAAAGTCTCCCTCTGCATTTCTGAACAATTTCATCTCATTTGTCAACTTACTACTCAAACTGGGATTTCCATAAGCATATCTCTCAATTACATCCAAGAGCCCTGAAATCGTTTGTCGATGATTTGCCATCTCATCCGACTTATATTGATTACTTGGGTTCAACCAATAACCAGCAGCATGAAGATTTTTATGAAGTTGACGATCCCAACGACTATCAATGATTCTCAAGTAAACATCTACTCTTTTTCTCCTTCTATGAAATCTTTTCAGCAACTCCTCCCTAGCTTTATGCATAGCCATATACAAGTAGCCCATTGAAGGCCTATCATCACTATCAACAAGGCGTAGCACGCGCACAAGAGGCTCTGTGAGTTGGACAATAATAGCACATTCTTCGCATCCAACACACTGTCAACGAATTTTTTTCCCTTGCTATCCTTCGCATATGCTGACATAGTCCATTCCCTTGATACCACCATAGCTCGTAAGGCATCCTTTTGAGCTAAAATACTTTGCAATGCAATGAAATTGGTTGCAAAGCGTGTAGGAGCAGGACGAAGTATTTCCCTTCCACCAGTGTGTTTCCTCATCAAATGTAATGGAAAGCAATGATTATATACATATTTTGTAATCTTTGAAGCTTGGGAGACAACATGGTTTACCTCATCCAACTTGCCAATGTCTTGTAGCATCAAATTCAAACAATGAGCTGCACATGGTGACCAAGATATTGTGCGAAACTCCTGCTCCAATAACCTCCCAGCAGCAACATAATTGGCAGCATTGTCGGTCACTATGTGCACCACATTTTCTACACCAACTTGTAACACAACTTCCTTAAATAACTTATATAGCATATATGTTGTCTTAGAAGCATCAACAGACTTTAAAAACACCGTTCCTCTAGGGTAATAAACCAAGAAATTAATCAATGTTCTCCTACATTGATCTGTCCACCCATCAGCCATGATAGTACAACCAGTCTCTTTCCATGTGGTTTGAAAACTATGGACAAAATTTTTCACTTCTTCAACATTCTTGTTCAACAAATAACCACGCAAGTCATGAAGGTTAGGGCCCTTATAACCACCACCAAAACCAGTAATTGCATCTAACATAGGCTAATAATACATGGAATTCACGGCATTAAAGGGAATGCAAGCATCCATTATCCATTTGGAAACCGCAAGATCACACCTCTCTTTTGCCTCTTTACTTAGCAAAACACTTTTGATAGTAGGCTGAGAACCGGGGGTAGTCCTTGGTACAAAGTAAGAGCCAATTGTTTTACCTTTTCTTCCTGCATCCTTGTTATGTATTGATTTACCATGACCACCACCAATGGAAATGCCTTTTGCTTTATAAGAGGATGGAATTTCTTGAATATCATCATTTTCTTGCATATATTCATGCTCTTCATAATTTCGAAACTCTGGTCCATATGGATTCATTTCATCATAATGTTGTTGTGTCTTTCTTTTCTTGGTCACTGTACTTTCCAGAACCAATCTCATCTCATAACTAACATTGGGAGGGCATCTAGTACATGGTTCTACTTCTCCTTTAATCCCCGCCAAATGTTGCTTGAATCTATTGATACCACCTCCCTTAATTACCTTGTGACAATACATACAAATCAAATTCTTTCCTCTTTTTGAAGACACAGAGTCTTCCCGACAATGTGCCCATGCAGGGTCGGTCTTTCCTCTTACTGCAACTTTTGTAGAAGAAGAATTTGGTGTAGCGCTAGTTGGTGTAGAGCTACTTGGTGTAGATTGAGATTCAATTGGTATTCCGGATGAAGACATTCTGATATGACATCGAAAACCAAAAAGCCACAAGTAATTAAACCCCACAACACAACACACTAACTTTAAACTTTAAACTATAACCTAACAGTCTAAGATACAAAAAAAATAGATTATATTTGATACCAATATGAATTTGATTAGTGTTATACCAATAATAGCATAAACCAAGTTACAAGTGTATATCTATGGCACCTATCAAAACAATAAAAGGAAAGAAAACATTCCGCAAAATTTATGACTAAAATTAAGCAAACACATGGCCAACAATAATAGCATAGATTTCACAAGAAATTTAAGAACAAATTGGCAGTGTATATCACTGCCAGACCAGTGCAGTGTATGACAGTGTATCAATTTCAATTAAGCAAACACATGGCCAACACTAATAGCATAGATTTCACAAGAAATTTAAGAACAAATTGGCAGTGTATATCAATGCCAGACCAGTGCAGTCAGCAGTGTATGACAGTGTATAAATTTCAATTAAGCAAACACATGGCCAACAATAATAGCATAGACTTCACAAGAAATTTGTAAGAAAACTTGAACCACCAGCTGGTCAGTGTCAACTGTCAAGTGACTTTCAAGATATTTTTCATTCAAGCTTGATTTATTACCAATACATAGCCATTGATTCAACTATGTATTAACTATTTTTTGCTTTCATTAGAACAATCAGCACCGATAATGCACTATCCTGTGTCTAATAGCATAGATTTCACATGGCCAGTGTAGTGTATGAACTGAGCAGAAGCGATCAGGGGGAGTGACCGAGAGAGAGAGAGAGAGAGAGAGAGAAACAAAACAAACCGTGGAGGCGAGGCTGGATCGCTGTTGGAGTCGCAGATGCTCGCTGGTGGTGGATCGTCGCTGTTCGCTGGTGGTGCTCGCTGTTGGATCGCTGGCGAGGCTGTGCTGCGTGCGAACTGGACTGGAGGAGTGGAGTGACTGAACTTGAGTCGGCTGGAGTCTTCTGGACTCTGGTCTGGATCGATTTTGATTTTAGCCTTTAGGGCAACAAAACAAAAGGAGAAGTGGAGAACAGACAAAAGGGGAAAAAATCTAAAATTTATAATAATGAAATCAAACCGTCCGGTTTGTTTAACTCGGCCGGTTCTCACGGGTTCACCGGTTTTTGACCGGGTTATGTGCAGAAACGGGTTTTACTTCGAACCGGACCGGTTCACCGGTTCTCCGGGTTGACCCACCGGGCCGGGTCGGGTTTAAAAACACTGCGTTACTTACAGTTTCTCTATTAAATAAGGGTCCCTGCCTATATTTATATTTTCATGCATGTGATTTTCCATCAAGTCATATGTGTATTCAGATATCATATATGTAGGCAGGAAACTCTTGTCTCATATACCTCCATATTGTACATATTTGTGAGGTTGTTCTTGAGTGTTCTTCTTGAGTGTTGAGGTCAAAACTGTGATACGAATTCGTGTTTGTTGGAGTCGTTGGATTCGTTGATTATTCTCTCTTAATATAGGAGAAAATTTTCTTTCCATCCAGAACAGGAATTATCACATTCTTGGAATCGCCTTCCAGCAACACATTTGCACACCCAATTTGTGCTGCAAGGTTTACAGCTAGAGAGCCTGCCATTACCTCCATGTCTTCGGGTTGCATCAGCCATCAAGCACTCAATTATTTGGCATAACCCAGCAATAAATCTGCCCCTACAGTTCCTAATTACCACTCCTACACCAGAGTTTCTATTAAAATTAGAGAGAGCACCATCAAAGCTTTTTTTAAACAGTATTTACGTGGGACAGCGAGTTAACGAGGTTTGAATCCACAAACAACTGCAGGACAATGATTAGTAGGTCAAACGCTGAATTTTCCTAGTTAATACGACTACCATTGAATAGCCACGGTTACGTGTCGAAATAAATGTTAATATGCACTAGTTGGTTTGGTAGTGGAGCAATCAATGGATAAGATATAATTCTACATGTCATGATTTTTAACGGGTGATTTGAGTTCAATTGATGCTCATAGTCAACATGTAATTGTGTGTCATTCGAGATTTGTGTTGCATTGGCAAATTTTAAAATTTCTTAGAATTCAAATCTTAATTCCAATCATATCCTTTCCGAGACTTGTAATCACCCGATTTCTCTACCACCAACTATCCGCTATTTATTTAAGTTTATCTAAATAATTACTTTTACAACCCATTAATTTTTAATAATTACTTATCGAACATCTCTTTAGCAAGAGGAGTGAGAGAGAGGAAGGATGGGCAAGAAAAATAAAAAAGGAAGACAGCATATTATAAATCTCGTGAATCGTACGAGTGAGGCCTGTTAGTATAATATAATATCAACTCACATATATTCTGAGTATATCTCACAGTACTATATGAGTTCGTTGAAAAATGTTAGTAAATTTCAATGAACTCATTGTGCCTATGATAAACATGAAGATCAGATGAACTGTTTTGAGGGGGAAGAAGCCATTCATATCCATCAATGTATGACACATCCATGTAAGGAGCTGCTTCAAATTGCCTTAGTTGCTTTCCATATGACACCCTATATGTGTAATTTGCTCCCGGTCCAAAGCACTCGTACTCTCCAAAGTAAACCGTCCTACACAATGACACACAGAAGTAGAATAAAAACAATTGACAAACTTGTAGAAGTTCAAATAATTCCACTTAATTGTGTATGTGTATCTAAAGATTTCAACCATGTAACTTGTACTATGTGGTTAAACAGAAAGTAATTGGTGAGAAACGGTTTGGATTTAGGCCTAGACAGACACTCAGAGATTAGAAGTTAATATTTTCGACATGACACGCTAATATGATATAATCCAAAAAATAATCCGACCTTCATGCAACAAACCCATTTAACAGGTGTTGTAAGAGAAAATATTTAACTATTTTCTTTTCTTTTTATTTCTCGATGTAGTAATGTATGAGTTGTTGTAAAGTTATATAAACTTTTTATTTGATTATGTTATAATGTGGATCAAGTAAATTTTTATTTTATAAGGACCTATATGGGCTATATTCGGTTGAGAGGAAAAAAAAATATTTATTCTACTCTTTTTGAGTTTACGAATCAAACAAAAAACGACATAAGTTTAGTATGAATCCAAAATATCACTACCAGAGTAGGAGTGACACGATTCAAACATTGCACGACTCAATTAAAACCTAGTAGACATTAATTCATGTTCATGAGAGCATATTTAGGAATCAAGAATATGTGAAAGGAAAAGGAGATATTAGCATTTAGGATCAACCACAGACTGATCTCTAGAGGGGTCTCTCCAATCATTCCAGCCATCGGAAGCTACCAAATCAGCCATGTAAGTTTTGGAAAACACCACAGTGGCATAGGAGCCCCAAGCTCGGCCAAGCCACACTCTCCCACTGCCACCAATGCTACAATTCACAAAGGAGAAACCTGTTATCTCGGTCATCGAATTCCTCGCTTGAGCTGTGATGGCTCCGCTGATCCCCGCCGGAACTTCTTTGGCTATGGAGTTTATTGTGCAGCCCTGCGGTGCACATAACAAACAGTTTGTTAATATGTTGATATTTATTCTTAATTAATTACTGTTGATATTTAGAGGAAAAATACAATGTAACCCAAATTTACGAGCCAAATTTGTATCCCAAATGAAGGAGAACTATTGGATGAGCGGGTCTCATCAACTTTTTTAGAGAGAGGTGACAAAAGAAGATTTGACTAAATAATTTCAACTCAATAAGTACAATTATTACGAATAATACCTGATTTACAGAAATCTTTTAAGAGTTACCTATAAGGTGATTCTGTAATATATAATATAGGCTAAATTATGTCTTGTATCCATAAAGATGATCTTACTTCGGCCTCTCTACTATTGAGTTTCCGTTATTACTCCCCTTCAATTATGTGAATTGATTTCACATTATTCCAAAATCAAATGTTTTGGACAAAAAATGTTTGGGCGTCATTAGATTTTGGGTTAGTAAAGCAAAATCACATAGTTCGAGGGATAAAGTGACAAATTTTCATCTAATGAATATTTGTAATTGAGATAATCTAAAATCAATAACCAATGTTAAAGGTGTAACGTGAAAAAAAAAAAAAAAAAACATTGATAACCACTGTGAGAAGTAGTTATGGGGTTCAAAATATAATTTTACCAACTTAATATTCAATGCATTAATATTCTTTTCGCTAGGCATATTCTAGACATCATTGTTTCCAAACAAGCCATATCAAAATTCCAAGAGTTGAGGAGGACTTGAGCCTATTTACCTCATAGAGTGATCTACCATTTCCAAAAATGAAATCAATGGATCCTTGGATGAAACAGTCTTTAAAATAATGCCTTCCTCGATCATCATTCAGTGTGTCTTGAGCTCCATAAAATCCACACCTATAAAATGCAGCTTGATCACCCACAATTCTAAGTGCCACTGCCTGTTCCCCAACTTCACCTGGGTCAGGCGACGGAGCTGTATTCTTCTCTCAAACATAGAGAGAGACACACACACAGAGAAGAAAACAAAAATATCAAACACCTATCACTGCACTAGACATATCAATTCAAAAGTGTTTGATATATTTCCAAAAGCAGTACCTGAAAGCTAATATCGTAAGCGATGAAGTTGGGAGCAAAGACGGCGACCGTAGAGCTGTAGGCAGTGCCTCCTGTCGAATTAGCAGTGTCATTCCAAGCAATGGCTGTGTTGGGATACCCCTGGCCTTGAATTATTAAGTTTGTCTTGTTAATGTTCACCACAACTTTCTCCCTGCAAGCGTGATATGTAGCTTCCTTTTATAATGTTGTTAAAAGAATTACCTTTGCCCATAGGTCATAATGGGTAAAAAAATGAAACAATGTTAGAAGGGGAAGTCTCGACTCCATCGGGTCAAAGTTTACGACTCAAAAGGGTTCAAAAATGTTGGGATGGATCCCAGGTTTTTTGGGACTGATCCTAATTAAATTCATTAAGAACTTAACCCTTTTGAATCACAACTTGATCCAATTGAGTCATAAGCTGTAACTTTTGATACTGTAGACTTTCTGATGTTCGAATTGTTAAACACGACTAGTTGTATGAGTTAAGGACCTGTATGTGCCTGAATCAATTATAATGAGTGTCCTGGTTGGGCTAAGATCAGGTACAGCATCTATGGCCTTCTGCACACTGTTGAAATTAGCGCAACCCTTCAAATCAACTGTCAAGACAAGTGAAACACTATACGCTGGCCTGAGCCTAGACTTCCATTTGGTCTCATCACATGTCGCCTTATGCCTCCTCCGGTGGTGATGGTGTCTCGACCTTCTCCGGGATATAGACTCTAACACAGAGAAGAAGTCCTCAATCCCACTTTGCTTGAAAACCCTTTTGAGAAAACCGAGTTCAAAGCTAGTTTGAGTGTTAATGGCTATCGTAGAAGAAGTTGAAGAGTGGTTGCAGTGGAGAGCAAGAATTATGGAAAGAAGGGCAATGAATAAGGAGATGAACCAAAAGATGGCAGTGGTTTTGGCCTTCATGGTGGTGGTGATGGTGATGGTGCTTGGTTTATTGAGATGAGATTAGTAATGGGGAGGAGTAAAAGGCAGTGTTTTATTTGTTGTGGGGGGGGTGGTGGAAGGGTGATGATTGACGTAGGAGGCAAGAAAAGCATGCGCCTTCGTGGGTTTGTCTGTGATGTGTTTTGTCCATGTGGAGATGATTACAGAAGTAAAGTGTTGTTGAAAGAGGTGCAAATATGTGCAGCAATGGAGATTGGATGATGCACACGCTAAGCTACAGAAGATTTTGGTGACGATGAGAGTAGAAAAAATATTGGGGTAATACCGTAATAGTCGCACTACGATATTATTGTCACGTAATACAGGGGCGTAGTCACTAGTAGACCAGGGAGGGCACAGGCTCACCTGAAATTTCTTTTAAAAATTATTATTTATATATTTTTAAAAACAAATTGGTATATTTTATGGTACCCATTGTATCTATATAATAAAGTACAATACAATTCAAATCTCAAAAGATAAACAAACTGACTTTTACTTTTCGCGGTTGAGATGTCTTTAAATTTTACTCTAAAGTTAATCTGACGGCTAATATTAACACCTCAAATTTAATAAGGAAAATAGGCCTCTAAATGTGTGTTTGGTATGACTTTTTAAAAGTACTTCTAGAACTTATAACTACTTATGAATATTTTAAAAAAAAATAGTATTTGGAACCGCTCTACCACTACCACCTCCATCGCCCCACCACTACCACCGCCGTCGCCACCCCATCACCACCTTTGCCACAACAACCACCACCTCTACCGCTGTCGTTGACACCACCACTATCGCCACCCCACCACCACCACAACACCAACCACCCCACCACCACCACCTCCGTTGCCGCCACCCTACTACCACCACCAACACCACCACCGTTGTTGTCGCCACTGTCGCTGCCGCCACCACTACTGTCACCATCCCACCACCACCACCACCATCGCCACCCACCACCGATTGCTATTATCGTCGTCCACCATCACCACCCACCATAATTTTCATCTCATTCTTATATTTATTACCATTATCACCATCACTCATCGTCAACACCTACCACTACCATTGTTGCTCACCACCCATCGCCGCCTACTATCACAACCCACCACCACCCATCATTGCCCACCATCGTTGTCAGTCACTGTCACTCACCCCCATCAAACTTACCACCACCAATCTTCATCGCCCACCACTGTCGCCACCCACTGTTACCCACCCCCACTACACCTACCACCATCACCATCACTATTTACCTTAACCCATCACACTGTCATCCAGAAATACCCGTCGTTGCCCACCACCTCCATCATCAATGCCCACCACCAAAACCCACCACCGTCGTCATCCCACCACCACCACTGCCAACCACCATCACCGTCACTCACAACCACTATTGTCGTCACTCATGACTATCACTACCACCATCGTCACCAAAAATCCACCACTAGCATCACCATTGCCACTCATGACTGTCACCATCACCACGGTCGTCACCACCTACCACAACCATCATCGTCTACCACCACCACCACTGCCACCACCACCACTGCCACCATCACCACGGTCGTCACCACCGTTCACCCCCACCATTTGCTCTATGTTTGTAATTTGATTTTGAGTGTGAATATAAATATATTTATTGTTGACCATTTTTTTTATTATTTTGTGTTTTCAGACACAGGTAATAACTAGTATATTTTATATTCAATCTATCAATTTCTTGTTCTATCAAGTAGTATAAACAAATACTTAATTAATTGTGAATTTTTTGACACACTTTATACTTTACAGATACGTCTAAACAAGTTTTTGATATGTCGAATTTATTTTTTTAAGTTTATGAAAATTGTGAAGATTAAGTTATATAATCAAACGAGTGAGTTAATTATTTAAATAGAGAAAGATATTCTCCAGATAATGAAGTTATCATACGTCTTTAAAATATGAAAACTCATCAAAATCAATTGTAAATAATTATAATTAGCCTCTTTTTATTATTTTTTTGTATATGCTAGGCATATCGATATTGAATCATTTTGTATCTAATAAATGTTTGAATATCAAATATAATATAATAAATTTAAATGTGTTATGTTACTTTTATCAAGTGAAAGAAAAAATACTTAAGTTTATAGTTAAGCTGCCTACTTTAAACAAGATTTCTAGCTCCGCCAGTTACGTGGTGTCACCATCTAGAAAAAATAGTCATTGCAACGATGATACCACGTCATTATTAATGGCATGGTATCACCAACCATAATACGTAAATAAATAAGAAAAAGCGCCCACACAAATTAATAATTACCGATCCATGCAATGCAATAACTACCAACTCTTCTATCATGTAAATCAATAACTACCAAAGTGAGGTTCACTTTGTCCATTATGAGTTTTATTATTGGTTAGTGATATCATGTCATCGATAATGACATAGTATCACCGTTGCATTGAATATTTTCTCCACCATCTAATAAAAACATAACAAATAAGTAGATAGATCTAACATATTATAATAACTACCATGTCATGTCATTTAATAACCACCCAAATGTGATTCATCTTCTCTATTTATAGGTTTATTATTAGATAATAATACTACGTGTCAATAATGACATAATGTCACCGTTACATCTATTATTTGCTCAAGTAGTGGATGTGTAGTCGAGAAATTTTTTTTTTTTTTGGGGGGGGGGGGGGGGGGGGGAGTGATTTTGGTTATGATGAAAGCAGAGAATGCTTAGTTGGGATTGCGCTAGTGTGAAGATTTTGGGGTCTGGATCCTCTGGATTTCAGATACGCTGGAGTTGGTGGAGCTTGGCCCAAACTGGGCCCCATCGTCCCGTTTGTTGTGGGACTTTAGGGGAAAGTAGGTCAAAAGCTGGAGTGAGCCGTCGACAATGACCCATCAGGGACCCCATGATCAGAATCCTGCGGTCAAATGGGGCAGAACTTCCCAACTCTAATGGGGTCAGCTCTAGACGATTCATGTCCAAGATTTTGGACCCATGTCCTAACCAGGAGTTAATAGCGTTTGACCTGGAATGGGTCGGGTTTCCCCACTCAGTGTGGGATTCGAGACTTTATACTGCTTGTATAGCTTACTCTTTATATTTGCATATAGTTAAATTCATATAAAATTGACCAATTTATGGATAAGATTAGCTGATGCACCTATTAAGACTATTAAGGGGGCGTTTGATAACACCACTTAAGGTTTAAAACTGAATATTTTAAACATTTAATAAATTAAGAATGCGTTTGATAACCTAAAACTCATACTACTTAATATTTTAAGCACTTCTTAAAAATAGGTTAAAATTTTAAGTAGCAAGTAACCTACTTATCACTTAATGCTAAAAATGTTAGTTAGTAAGGATTTTATCAATTTCTCATAATTGACAAATACACTATCACCACTATTATGTCATCACCACCACCACCATTGTACCACTACCATCACCACCACCGCTGCTACCACTACTGCCACCACCATTGTGTCACCGTCACCACCACCATCGCTGCTGCCACCACTACTATTGTGCCACCACCACCACCATTGTCGCAACTACCAACATTACTACCACCACCATCAGCATCGATGTCGCCACCACTATCATTGTGCCACCGCCACCACCATTGTCGTCACTGCCAACATTACTATTACCACCATTGTCACCACCATCATTGTGTCACCGCCACCACAACCATCATCATTGTCGCCACTATCACCCTTACTACCACTACCATTGCCGCCACCACTACTATTGTGCCGCCGTCGCCACCACCACCACCATTGTGTTGCCGCCTTCATCACCATCGTCACCGCCACCACTACAACCACCATTGTGATGGTGGTGATAAGAATAAGACAATTGCGGATAGATGATAAAAAAAAAAAAAAAAGCAAAATTAGAATAATAATAATAATATTCAGACTTCAAGTCCTTATATTTGTCAAACAGCTTGATTAAATTCAATACTTAAATTTCAGTTGATATCAAACAGTCTACGAATTAAAAAATTCAATATTCAACACTTAAAATGTAGCATTCAGTTATATCAAACACCACCTAAAACTAAATCTAAACTAAACTGTTTCGCTAGATTCACTAGTCATTTGTATAATTGTCAAGTTCAACTCCTTATTCAAACTTTTCTATAGCTTATCAGTGACAAGCTCCTCTCTAATATTCCTTTGCTTCTCTTCTTTGTAAATTAACAAAAGAACGTTGATATGATTCAGTTTATTTTTATCTTGGAACAAAATAGATTTGTCTGAATGATAAAAAGACAATCTCTTAGAATTGAGTAATTCCATAATTGTGCTAATTTACCTTGAAAAATTGGACTAAAGTAAATAATTTGTGTACTCAAAGTAGTAGTTTAAAATACAATCTGAAAGAGTGGATTATTTTGGAGGGGTATAATAATGTAAGGCAAGGAACATAGTTCAAGAAGAGTGATTTTTTTTTTTTTTTTGTCAGAAAGAAGTATATATATATAAGCGGCTCCACATGATGCAAGAAACTATCTAACCTGAACCTTCCATGAAAAACACATACACACACACACATCCATCCATCTCTTTATAGATCTATTAAAAAGCTAAGATGATACTAAGCACAGAACCACAATTCTCATACCCATCAGGAAATAAAGCTAAGATGACATCAAGCACAGAACCGCAATTCTCATACCCATCAGGAAAATGACTCGTTCAAATATTTCCTGTCATTTCCTCTTTTTGCAGGAGAAAAACAAAATACAAATGAAAGATACAAAACATAGAAACTGATAGACAATTTTGGAGCTGTTGGATATTTTTGAGCGTCTGGTTGCCTGAATATTTCCATAGGTTGGTGTAAATTGCTTAGATACAAAAAATTACTGCCTACCATGAATAGGAAAAAAGTAAATTTACTTTCCTAATAATTTACTAAATATGCTCTACATGTGCCTTTTCTAGTACTGTTGACAACCGCTTTAGATTAAAACAATGAAACCTCTACAATATATACACATTCAATCTACAATTGACGCTAAAGCCGCTCCAAAGAGATCATTTACTTTGCTTGCTCACACCACGGGAACATCTACACCATCGGCATCTTGACGAGTAATTCGACACTGGGGAACCATTTTTTCTAACATAGATGTTCCTTTGAATGTTATCATTTGCCAACAGGTTTTTCGGTAGTCGCTAAGCTGTGACCCAGGGGAAAATAGAGTATTAACTATTAAAGGCAGATGCAAATGAGCAAGCAGAGACAACATAATGCACATACATATGCATACCTGTTCTGGAGATATTTTTCTGAAATTAAATTTATCTGTCCATATAGACTCTGCTTCATAAGCAGCTGGTAGCACAACAGTCCTCACATTCAAAAATGCCAGCAATTTCTCGACGCAGGAGAACAGTAATTGAAAATAGCCCTGTACGAGTAGTTCCATAAAGCAATGTTCAGGTTGCACAAACAAAAAAGACAACATAGAAAGCTCCAATCTTTAGTATAGTTTTGGATCCCCATTTTACTTATTAATCATACTCGGAGATAATGATCATGCAATCAATCAGGAGCAAAATCTAACAATCCTACACGAATTGCATTCTCCCATCTGAATGTCAAAACAAATTGTTAAGTACAAGGCCAGTATTGAAACAGTATTCTTGGATTGAGAAAAAATGAGATGACAGCTGTACACCCCCAGGCTCCCCTCCATCAATATTACTCCATCTCAATGTGAACATCTTCACTGTCGAGCACAAGTTTAAGGGAAAGGCAGTTAAATGCATTTCCATCTTTTAAATAGCTTTTCAGTTACGTTCAAAGTGGAAGAATACTCGATTCAAGAGAAAAGATAATTTTGTTTAGCAGGGGCTTGCACGAAGTCATGCTTATCAAAATTTCAGAAGCTCAGTTTTTTACCAACAAAAATGTAATCCACAAGCAGCCATTATGGGATGGAGTATGTGATCTATAATCAACCAACCAAGAAGCTCAATTGACAATTCGGTCATTTATAGTCCCCATAAAATGAGAAGTTCAATCTTGCTCCTCGTTAAGAATGGTCAGAATGTGTGGGGGTGTGACTTACGAAGAAAGCATATCAACCTCACCTTGCCTTGTTTACCATTACACGTGGCAACTAAAGGGAGTTCTGCCATGTCCTGTCCGAAAACTCGGAAGATTGCAGCTGATACAACAGATGTGCTGCAATATTGTTTTTTTTTTAAAAAGAGCTTGTTAGATACAAGTTCAAGTAAAACTACCTGTGTTCATAGGAAAAATAATGACGATAAGAAAACTGCTTGTGTTCATCAGAAGAATATGCATGCAAGGAAAGCTTTTCATACTGCAATAAGACACAGTAATGATTCTTACTTTACTGTTAATATTGCACAATACATCCCTCCAAAGTCTTGGCCCCTTATGTTCCTTCTGAAACAGACAGTGAAACGTAAAGTTCAATTCTAGAGAAGCCAGGATGATGATAGAAATACATGGGCAAAAGGAAAAAATAATTCCAACTAGTAGGCAACAGACCGAGCACTTACCCATAAACCATAGATGGAATAAAGTCACGTCCAGTCACTGAATCAACTATAGGGTCAAAGCAATCCTAAAACACAAGCATGAGCGAAATATAATTAACAATCAATTTTTCAACTGAACAAGATGCTTCTTCATACAGTTGCCAGGCCTTATCACAACAACTCTACATATAGAACCAAAGAGCTCTTCAAAATGAAGAAGGCAAGAGGATAGAAAAAAAATGAGGAAGAGAGATTTGGGTCATATCAAATTGGGATCGACTTAAAGAGGTAGTACCGAGAAAAGGAAATTTTTACCCTTATGGATGCTAAAATCACAAATATACACACCACATAATCGAGAACAGTGTCTACAAGATTCCTTGAAAGAGAAGAAAAGAGCTCATCTTGACATAACTGAACTATTTGTTAAAACCTTCCAAAAAAAAAAATTACTTTTTTTTAAGCACACAAAAAAAATGGAAAAGTCCTCTAGTCCAATCAAGAATCCAACACAAATCATACCTAATAGGAATCAAGAAAATAAAACTAATTCCAGGACTATAGTTTTTCTTTTTCCTTTTGATTTTGGTATTAGTGGGGAACAAAGGAAAATACAGCCAGCTTAAAGAAAGACTGCACTACTTTTGGAATTCAGCCAGTACATGCCAATAGCTAGAGTTCCTAAGTCCAAGCCTCCCCTCAAGGCCACCCCCATGGATTTAAGCGGGTAATTTTCGGGTGCATGTGAGAATGTAGGAATGTATATGCCCAAAATTCAATGCTCGAAGAGGCCTGGATAGCAAAAAGATTATAAAAAAATAAATCAATAAGAATAGGATTACTATGCTCAAGTAGCTGAGGAGGCTGCATGGTGGGTAGTTGACCACGTGAGAAAAAGTTGTTGATCAAGTGGACCACAGTGTAAACTGACCACTAAAGAGGAGGCTAAAGAGACATACGCAAGGTAAAGAATCCCATAGGCTTCACTAGGGCAAATATCTGAGGTGATTCTGGCAAGCTAAACCTTCAAGGAGGCATGATACGCATCACTGAAGACAATTTTTTGAAATTTAGTTGAAAGGCATATTATAACGGTTTAAAATGTCAACTTTACACATTTGGCAATGAGACAAACTCAATACCACAAATCGTCTCAATTGGGTGAAAGAAAACAACATGCAGCAAAGAGGGCTATGATATTGGGAACAGAAACACAAAAGCATTTTGTACATTGACATCACTATGTTGCACCTTCCTCAGAATTAAAGTCAAACAACCCCAAATAGATATATTCACCTGGCCTGTCTGGCATTGAAGCCAAAAAAAATTGATCAATCAACTACATGCTTCCAGGAATCAATCCATATTCTACGGCCACACACACACACACGTATGTATCTGTCTGTGTGTGTATGGAGAGGGACAGAGGAAACTATCCTAATCTAGGTATTATTAAACCAAGTACAACATCAAATGCCTGCTCGTACCACTTGGAAAATGGACTGCAATTGATCATTAAAGACATTCTATTCATTGAATAAATTAAGTACATGGAAGGCTACGGTGTGGCAGTACTTACATGAAAGATAGCAACAGCCTCTGAAAGTAACAATCTGGTTTCACGAGAAGCAATTTTGCCACTGAGAACTCTCCATCTCACATCAGATTCAGGGACACTGTCCAGAACTTTTTCCTCGTGCTTTTTCTTTATAACATTCAAAAGATAGTCAGGGAGCTTCTCTGCTCCAGAAATTAGCAAATTCTGCAATGCTGCATAGATCCTCCTGCATTCCATGCAACAGAACCACTTCCCTTTTGGCAATTCCTGTTGCAAAGGGGTATCAAATTTTGATCCGGATCCAGAGTCACACGTACAAAAGTACTGAACAGAAAGAAATTTTTTCATGAAAAATTAAACAAGGAGCAGACTAGGAAAACTGCATATGTACACACCTTAAAGTCTGCCATCTTATGTTTCTTCAAGCAGCCAACATGATATTCCTTCTCACACTGGGAAGGAAATGAATGAAGTATGTAAAAACTAGTTACAAGGGCATAAAGCAACAAAAGATTCGGAGCTATGGAACCATATGAAAATTACTCAGAAACTCAATTAGTGGACTACAGATATGAAAAATAAAGTAAAAAACAATACCTGATCGCAGAGTATCACTGTACGTGGACCAAATCCGGATTTACTAAAATCATAACCTCTGAAATACAGAAAAAATTATGGGCTATAAGTAAAGGACTATACCAACCGACAAAGGTAGCTTTGCAAGTGCGTGTGCACGATAGCTTATAACAAAATACAAAATACAAATCATGGCCAAATCCAGTTCTTTAATCATACTATCTGGCACAGTGTGAACATTACCTGCATAACACACAGGCAATAACTTCAGCTTCTTCTGGGTTTTTGACAATGCGAATCAATCGCTTGGTTATCTGCTCTATAGGATCAACCCCTGAAATCCTCCCAGCCGCTACAGCATTGGCATTGTGTTCCACAAATCTCTCCCTTTGGAACATGTTTTGGCAATATTTACAGAACCATTTACCACGAGGAATACTGGATAAGGACGCACATTCTGCATAGGCCAATTTGAACGCACATCAATCAGCTGAGACAGACCACCAGCATGTGAGCAATTTAGGCAGGTAACTAGTACAGAAGAGGTGTCCAAAGATCACCAAAATCAATCAAATAGGAGCACGGAGACAAAAAAAAAAGAAAGCAAAGCATAGAGCAAATAGGAAAGCAGACTCAAAGCACCCTTCCGAGTATTCAGAATACAAATGAAAACTAGTTCTGATCCTGTAAATACTTTTCAGATCCAAACTATCCATCACCTCTACGAGACCCTTCCTTCTTTCAATACCAACAAAGAACTCCCATTAATTTGGCACATCGAAACTTTTAAAATGATTGTTCAGATGTTTTTCTTTAAATATAATACCAGCCTCACTACAAGTCTACAACCATACAGTACCAGAGGCACCTCGAACTAGTTCAATAGTAAGGATTCATGTGATTCATGTCTATGATGAGGATCCCCGGCAACATGTTTTCAAAACCTAATACATGACCTCCTCCTCCCCCCCCCCCCCCCCCCTTCCTTACGCATTAATTCAGAAAGGAGAAGGGAATTAAGGATATTTTAAACGGACAAAGAAAGAGACACACTTACTGAATAGAAAACCTGACATTCCAGCTTCCATCACTTATTCTCTTTCTCTTTTGTTATTCCTTTGGTGATTGCAAGGGGTATCAAAATCTTAGAGCAACCGAATTATCCTCACATGCAAAATCAGTTAACAAGTCTGAAATGCACAGAGCAATTACAATAATATATCCCTAGGTATGGCTAGGGATGGCAGTGGACCGAGTAAAAATGGGTACTCGTCCAAACCCGTCCCGTTTGGACCAGGTATGGACTGACACTTACCCCGGGTCCGCCCCGCCCCGCACTATTATATATATATATATATATATACATGTTGCTGTGAATACAAATTTACATATTATTGAATGATTTTTTCTTTTGAAAATTGTTTTGTTTTTTGATTTTTTTTTCATAATTTTGGCTTATAAAAGTGTAGATCTTTGTGTTTTTATATTTTTTCATGTTGGATTATGTTATGTTACATCATGTTGTGTTGCATGATATTGTGTTGGATTTACAAGGGAGACAAACTTTTAATTATATTATGTCGGATTATGTTGTAGTCAAGGTTTTAATTATATTATGTTGTAAATGACAAACGTTAAATTATGTTATGATATTTTATAATTATGTTGCATTTTTTAAAATGTTAGATTTATTTATAATTTTGGATTATATTGATTTGGGCTTGGGCTTGGGCTTGGGCTTGGGCTTGGGCTTGGGCTTGGGCTTGGGCTTGGGCTTGGGCTTGGGCTTGGGCGGGTAAGGTGGACAGGGTTGGGGGCGGAGGTGAAAGCGGGGGACGGGGCGAGGGTGGAGATTACAAATTTATCCGTGGATGGGAATGGAGATGAAAACTATACCTATTAACGGGAGTGGACCGGGGCTGGACAGAATTTTTTTAAGCGGGTACGGGGATGGATACTACACCCCCCCGCCTCCGCTTCGGTCCACTGCCATCCATGATATGGCCCAAAGGGAAAGATAAAACTCTAGAAATCCAACACTTGAGGTGCAAGTTTTAAATAGCATTCCTTATTCTTCTCACTCGTGGTTTCTTCTTTCCTTTTTCTTTCTTTTTCCTTTTTCCTTTTCTAATTTCAAAGTAAGCACCATTTGTTCTGTAAAGAAATATCCATCTACAAAAGATTTTAAATTTCACCTTTATGGAAGGCCCTTGGGCATCCATCACAAAGCACAAGTTTCCCACCATCCGCACAAATGATGCATAGGTCATCACTTTCTCTGGAAGAATGCTTGCGACCTTTTAAAAGAGATATTGCCAATTCATGAAGAGAGACTCCATTAGACGTGTAAATGTATCCATACCTGCAAAAAGAACAGATAATGTAAGAATATAAGAAAATATCAACCCACGAAATAACTCCTCTTTGGCCAATAAGCAGCCAAACTTTGCACGGTGAAAAAAGGACTCACGGTTTTCGGCGGGAGGCCCAACCAGCATGAGCTTCGAATTGTGATGGGCTGACCTGTTCATTAAACGAAAGAGAATCAACACATCCCAATTCTGAAATAACATTCAGAGAACTAAAATTCAAGCAAGCAAGAGAAAAACCTCAGTATTGCAGCAAGAACAAAATATTCCAGATCCTTTCTTATAGCCATCAAGCAATTTCTGTCAATTAAAAATTATTACATTACAACATTAACAAAACAGATAATAGCAAGTATGAAATTTATCTCCACCACCTTTCCACGAGAATAATACGCTACTGCAGTTCCATCAGGGAGTCCACCATCCTCAAACACCAACTTATGCATCCGCAGATCTCTGGATAAAGCATCACAATACCAAAAGAAGTTATTTTATTGCTGGAGATCAGAATAATTGGCCAAGTTAAGCTAGAAATATGTTACACCAAAGAGAACTACAAAGTAAAGTCTACTAACTTTGTTGTTATCTTCCATTTACTCCGATTTTGTGGAGAGATGCCCAAAGAAGCACTTTTCGAGGACCCCGGAGTCAAAACGGTGTTTGATAATCTGAGTCACCCAAACAAACACATCTAAATAAAGAAACATTAAGATGCAAGTACCTGAAAATATATTCACCACAAAATGTACCAACTTTTTTACTATCTTCCCCTGACTCTTATTTGGTGGTGAAATGCGAATTGAAGCACTTGTCTTGTACTTGGGAGCGGACACAGGTCTGGATGACCTGAAATAACCCAGATGGAATTATGTCCGAAGAGGAAAACATATTTTCTAGTTAAAAATTTAATTATTCATCACCAACTAATAACAATGAATTTGAAGCAAAAAAAAAAAACCCACCTTTTTGTGATCTTCAATTGACTCCTCTCTTGTGATGTTATACGCACCGGAGCAATCACAGGGAACTTTAAATCCCAAGCCGGTTTCTTAGACCTATAAGACCCAGATGGGTGGATATCAGAACATGGGAATGGAATGGCCTAGCTATATATCCCCTAATACTGCTTGCAAATGAAGGGGAGGAAATTCAAAAAACAGGAAGAGAAACTAAAGCAAAAGCTACCAACTTTCTTCTTGTCATCACTTGACTATCGTTTGGGGAAGAGAGATGCACTTTAGCACTTGTAGAGGACTTGAAGCCAGAAATTGGCTTTGATGACCTGAAGCAACCCACATGAAAGCATAAAAGTATTTATCAATGCAGAAACTACCTCTGAATAACAGAAGACAAAATATGATAGTCTATTGTGAACTGCATGTTAGGTTTCGTAGGCTCCGAAACTACTATGTTTCAGTCCAGGAGACCAGGAAAAAGTGATTCCAGGAAATAATAATTTTGAAGCACACCAAGCATACCTAGTTTTTACACCTTTTGTATTTGGGCTGGCTTCTGATTTCACTAAAATCAAACATGAATCACAAAGTTGCTCCACCTTTGCAACATGTGTCCCCAAAAACAGCCCTTGAAATCATTGAATACAACTATGCTTCAAAATACTTGCAACCAAACATGTTAACAGACACAAGTTCACGAGAACAAATCTCACCCTTGCAATTCCGACAAATGATGGATTCTCTTACGGGCAGTGGACCAATGAAACTCCGAACTGTTTCTTCCAATGCCTTTACAGGAGATTTTCCGCATTCCTTCACTACCTCAAGAAGGCTTTTTCCATTCTCAAGGCAGATATACTGTGCCGCACGTCTGTATGATTTAGAAGCATGGATCTCAAAATTACCAGGCGTAATAACCTACCAAGATGATTATAATAAACCAATCAATATATTAAGCTCAACCACATAATAAATGGAACTGCATATACAAAATGCAGCAAAACCACTTTGGAATGACCAAGAAGAAAAAAGAAACGATACTCACTCTGGATCCTTTGCACATACTGCAAGAACACAATATTCCAATGTCTTTGATTGTTCCCCGGAGTGGAATTCCCTACAATTAAAATACAAAATTTACAGTCTTAAGTTGGACAATGGACACTGTGACTTTTTAATGTATAATGGAAACCAAATGGTTTCATATAATCCAGCATGCAAGAAAACCACCATCAAAATGGGACCAGCAAAGCAAACAACAGAACTGAATAATAAGAAATTACCAATGTACCACTTTCTACTACACATATTCATATACACATATATAGAGAGGTTTTATGAAAAGAATTAGGGAAAGAAGGGTCCACAAAGTAAGAAGAAAGGATTTTTTGGTTAGACGCATGGAATTAGCTAAACATTTTATTCGAACAAATATAGAACCAGAACGGATGGTTTTGTGTCTATTACCAATTCTTCCTTCCGAGCTGAGACCGATTATTCAATAAACTAATGAGTTCAGATATTAATGAACTCTATAGAAGAGTTATCTATCGAAACAATACTCTTAACTGATCTATTAACAACAAGTAGATCTACGCCAGGAGAATTGGTAATTTGTCAGGAGAAATTGATACAAGAAACCGTAGATACACTTCTTGATGATGGAATCCACGGACAACCAATGAGTGGGGGTCATAATCAAATTTACAAGTCGTGTTCAGATGTAACTGAAAGCAAATGGGGAAGATTTCACGAGACTCTGCTTGGCAAACGGGTCAATTATTCAGGGCGTTCTGTCATTATTGTGGGCCTTTAACTTTCATTACATCGATGTGGATTACCTCGGAAAATAGCAATAGAGCTTTTCCAGACATTTGTCATTCGTGGTCTAATTAGACAACATCTTGATTCGAATATAGGAGTTGCTAAAAGTAAAATTCGGGTAAAAGAACCGCTTGTATGGTAAATACTTCAAGACGTTATTCAGTGACATCTTATATTGCTGCATAGAACACCTACTCTACATAGACTAGGCATCCACGCATTCCAACCCGTTTTAGTGGAAGGGCGCGCTATTTGTTTATATTCATTAGTTTGTAAGGGATTCAATGTATATTTTGACGGGGATCAAATGGATGTTCATGTACCTTTTCTCTTTGGAAGCTTAAGCGGAGGCCCATTTACTTATGTTTTCTCATATGAATCTTGTGTCTCTAGATATTGGGGATCACATTCCCGCTCGTTAATACATAAAGTCCAATAAGCATAACTTGAGTTGATACGAAAATAAGGAGCTAGAGGAAATGCAGGTACATCAATTAGTGTGTATGAGAGGATTAATGTCGAATCTTCACGGACAAATGATTGATTTACCCATTCAAAGCAATTTAAGCGAAGGACTCTTTTTAACAGAATATATTATTCTTGCTACGGAGCCCGTAAAGGGGATGTGGATACCGTTGTACGAACATCAGATGCTGAATATCTTAAGCGCAAAACTTGTTCAAGTAGTTCAACACATTGTTGCTGGATAGAGCCTCGAAGCCAGCCCAAGCAAAGATCAGCACTCGAAGGCTTGAGGCACAGGTCAAAAAAGGGAAAGCTGTGTAGACGACAGACTTACCAGAACCGTGAGGCTGACTACAGCAGACTGGGAGGTTACAATTCCTGTTTCAATTTTCGAGAGTGAATGTAAAAAATGCATACGATGGATCAGGTGTGAATATTCAACCAAAAGCATCTTGGAGATCAACAATAACTAAAGTATTGTGGTCATCACAGTTCAATCTACGTATGGCTAGTGTACAACCTACAGGCTTGTTAGCCAAAATAAAAAACAACAAACAAAAAAGGGCTTCAACTAGGTGGTTCATGACTGGGCTAATAACAAAAACAGTTTCAAGCGAAAAAACGCAGGATGGAAGGAGGAAAAGACTTGGCTTTGTTTCACAAAAAAAGACTAAGGAAATTTCGCCTCCATAGTGATGATGCTGGCGTCAATTGACCTGCTTGATAAAGAAATATATATATCAAATATAACAAAAAATTGATTATTTATATGCAAGATCGAAGACGTAATTCGCACGGGTCTGCTTTTCTTTTTAAAATAGGCAAGGAGGTGATTTGTTCGCGGGGCAATTCAGCTTACCAAATCGCACTAATGCAATTCATTCGCCCCACTATGCTACTGAGCAATTTCAAACTCTTAGTAAGACTAGGATTAGGGCAACTCATTCTATCTAAGGTCAGGTAGGTGAAACGTGGCGTTTAGGGGGCATGTCGAATCGCTAAAAGGCCTTGGGGATTTCGCCACATCGCGTATAACGGGAATCGAACCCCTCTGCTGCTGGCGGGCGGATGGTGAATATCCTATTTCGATCCGACAACTTGAATTTTAGGTTTTGGTGAAATACCCTGCTACTAATTCCTCCAACATCGTCCATGCCATTGGCTGTCATTTGTAGCTAGGGTTGTTAATCAAACTGAACTACTCGAACTTGCCTTGAGTTCGGCTCGTTCAGGCTCAGTTCGTTTTCTAAACGAGCCCAAATTTAAACAAATTTTTAAACTCGTTTAGAAAACAAGCCCTACAAGCTCGGCTCAAACTCGATAGGCTCGACTCGTTTATGTGCAAATACTCAGGCTCGACTTGGGCTCGATTTGTTTTTGGCTCGTTCAGGCTCGACTCGTTTCCTAAACAAGTCGAACTTGAACAATTTTTTAGGCTCGATTAAAAAACAAGTTTTTCAAGCTTGGCTATAACTCAGCTCGGCTCGTTCGACTACCAGCCCTATTTGTAGCAATGGTCATAGAGGGCCACATCCATAAATTTTTATATTTTTATGCCCCGTCAGTGCGCTTTTTACTTTTAGATAATACCTTGCTATAATGTTTTCTACATCAGCTGTGACAATGGTAATCATTTCCTCCACTGGCATTCAGTTATATAGTCATGATCGCATTTTTCCATGTATGATGATTGACAAAGTCAAAGCTACTTATACCAAAATATTTATACATTTATACATATCACATGGAGCAAATCGGCTCTTTCAAAAAATCCGACATTCCACAAAAATTCCAATTACACCCAAAAACCCATATACCCACTGAAAATGTAAATGTACCTATATGTGCCACAAAAGTAGCACCATGGTCCTAAACTTCGATTGGCATGTCCTCAAATAGTAAAATCGGCAATTAGACCATACCTTCTTGCCGCCATTGTAGAAAACGGGATACCCCTCCAGCAACCCAGTCTCAAAAAGCTCCTTAACCGTCGTTGGCCTCCCTCTAGCTTCAATCTTCTTTGAAATTTTCATTTCCAACTTTTCCGTTGGAGTCCCGAACACAGTCAAACCACCCTCACCTTCCAAGCCCACCGTAACCTCTTTCAATTCCCCCATATCACCATTCACCATTCCCACATCACCATTCTGGAAATCAGAATTACTATTTTCCACTTCCAAATTAAAAGTTTCCGATTCCAACTTACCATTTGTCATCCTTTGTTTCAATGCCGATCGCGTAAACCTTCTCGAAGATTTTACCACCGCCCCATCATTTTCCACTGTGCCACTCTCTTCGATCACTTTCGACTTCCCAGTTTCAGCTTCAACCTCCACTTTTACCTCGAGTTCACACGCCACTGTTACCAAATCTCCCTTCGAATCTTCCGAATTCACAGTTTTTACAAATTCGTCTCTCGATTCAGCCGAAATTACTGCTGCGCCATCCGACTTGGAACTCTTTAACCGTTTATTCCTTCTGTAAACAGTGAGTCCATTGGACTGAGTAATGGCATCACTACTTTCTCGATTCTGAACAGAACGGTTTGATTCCGGTCCATTCTCACTGTAACCGTTGGAACCAAAGTCGCTGGGTGGAAGCTTTGAGGCTCGAGTTCGACCGAGTGACTCAGTGAGCTGCGACTGAGCCTCCAACACGAAAGCTAGCTCTCGCTTCATGGTTTTGTGAGTAAATCGAGCTGTAGATCTATGAGAAAACGAGTGTTGAGAGACATGCAGAGGGATGAATTGAGCTGTGTATGTGTATTTGTGCCGATTTCATGACGGAGGTCTCTGTGGGTGAGGTGTTTGTGAAAAGTGAAACCCTAGATTTTCTTGAGAGACATGACATGAGAGAGAAGATATGGCAGGAAATGTAAATATAGAATGACAATTCAAAATTATATTATATATATTTTTAGTAAAAATGAAAAAGTTGCTTACGTAATAATTGACCCGAAAGGCCCCACTAGAGTTTGTTTCATGCTAAAATTACATATTTTCTAAAAACAAAATAAAAAGAAATTTCACATCACTATCAAAATACTTTCTTTTTGCTCTTTGCCTAAGAAAAATCAAGGTATAAAATTGTTTATGTGCTTATAAAATTATTATAACAAATTATTTACAGTGACATTTGTCAACGAATCGGGTTTATATCGGATTAATTGATCCAAATTTGTAAGATCTCGTATAAAATTTAAAGATGGATAACATGATATTAAGAGTACTTCTAAAAAAATAATAAAAACTTCACATCGCTGTTGAAAAATTAATCATGAAGTTTGATGCACGTATTGACTTTCGTACGAAATTTAGTTTCAAAGGCGATTAAGTTTGAGAAGGATAATTATATGAGTTTTTAAATATATTTAGCTCAAAATAAGGATGTCATTAAATCCGAAAGGTCGAAAAACCTTGGGAGATGTGATAAGGGATGCTAGAAATTTGAAGTATTTTGAAGTTAAAATATATTTTGGAGAAAATCCGGGTATAAAAGAATTGGATACCACCTTAGTACTTTAGCTATAACTTTTTATCCCCAACTCCAATTGAGTTGATTCTTGTGACATTGGAAAGTAGACTTCAAGGGCTACAAAAATATATTTTATGAAAATTTCATGAATCGGCATCTACCTAGGTCAAAATCAAACTGGAAGTCTGGAACAAAATATCATACGTGTCCAGATGGGACAAAACACGCTTTCAGACGCATGAGGCAGAGAATTTGTCCGTCCTGGCCTATTTTAAGTGTCTTCTCCTATTTTGACATTATAAATACCCTAGGGACTTATTTTAGGGTTCCTATACATATTTTTCAACTCCAAGAAATATAGGAGAGTCTTGGAAAGAAGAAGATAAGGAAGAAGAATAAATTGGGCTTGCTCTTGAGGACATCAATGTGTAAGCAATCACACAAAACGCTTTAAAAGTAATCTAACTACAGATCAAAGTAGAGATATTTTCTCATATTCATTCATTGATGATTAAGGTTGTATAATATATACATTTCGACTTATTATGATACAAATAGTAGATCTACAACACTTTTACGTTCGTTTGAATTCATAATTCGTTTCTTGAACAAAACAAATGATTTACTTCCAAGATCTATTCATTCTTGATTTAAAAAACCTAGTTCTTAACTCATATTTTATATATATGATAGATCTACAATGTTTTTACATTCCTTTTGAATATATGCTTCAATATTGAATAAATACATTGTGGTGACCTGTATAAAAATTAATTACTAACATGATAATTTGGTCATTAATTATGATTCTATATAATTGAAAGTTATTTTTAGAAATTTCAAATGGAAAAATGGACCACAAATATAATTTTTTTTCGTAAAAACGAGTCGAACGACTATAATATTGTAACACCCCAAAACACACCCTGGACAGCATTACTATCCAAGACCATTCACAACATGAGAGCGACTAAATAAATTCCATAAATAAAGAAATTTCATTCATCATATATCATGTCCATAGCATTATCCCAAAATAATAAGCCAAATCATGGCGATTACATCCCAAAAGAATTAAACTTAACTTAGCAACGGAATAACAATTGATTATATTTTACATAATCCCAAAATAACCCTTCAATCTAATACAACGAAGGACCGTCGAGATATCCCCCCCCGGATCTCCCTTTACTCGTCCTCTAACTGATCCTCTTTTACAGCATCACTTGAAAAATGTGTTGGTTTGTAGGGGGTGAGCACTAAGCTCTGAAGGAAAATTCTCTCAAACTCAAACAAGGTTTAGAAAACATGTAAAACAAGTCGGTCCCATTTCACAAATATCATATATAACTTTTGAAGTAAAACCAGGGCATTTCAATAGATCTCAAGTTTAAGGAACAACAGTAATTGAATGAATAAGTGGAACCACTATACAGTTAACAAACCATATTCAAAGATAATCCAATCCACCATACATTGTTTCCACAAGTTCTCGCGGAATCCCATACTTCCCCAAGACTCTTGTAGAAACCGTCTATGATAAAATGAACAATAACCAATATACAATTTCCAACTTTAGGCCATTTAGGAAGGGCGCCTTCCGATGCATTGTCCCATACCAATGCACTGGCCAAGGCGGTCCAACCCATAATCCCATTTATATTAGTTCATCTCCGTCCCATGTATGTTGATTGCTTCTCATGAATCTACCCAACGATTATACCTAGTCCACCAATTACAATCACAATCACAATCACAAACACTTTAGGAAAATGCGTCTACCATCCCTCTGGCAGTGACGAGTCCCTTCTCAGGAAAAGTATATCATCCCTTGTTCGAACTCTAGTGAACGATAGTGGTCGCATTACCACATGACAACCCACTACAAGTGTTAGGAAACCATCACCCCCACTGGGATAGACTAACCTCTAACACTCTACGGCATCTCTCGAAAGCAATCCAAGTCCATCACAACAACCATACAAATGAGGAAACCAAAATATTCTCAAAAAAAACCTCAATTTTCTCAAGTAGTTGTACAAAGAGCAATATAAGAAAATGTACAAGAGATCATCATAAATACCATTTTGTTGTTCAATATGAAACACTAAAGTTTTGAAATCAAGAACCTATGAGTAATCAAACTTTGGAATCATTACAAATGAATATTAAGCTTGGAGTATAAAGAATAAAGGCGCACCAAGCTTGAAAATCATGGACAAAGGAGAAATTATGATTTAACGGAACAATCATATATGAAAATAAATAACAAACGACTATCAAGGTGTGAAATCAAGAACAAATGATTATGAAGCTTAGAATCAAGACCAAAAGAACACTCAAGTCTTGGAACCAAGAATAAAGAATATCAAGTATTGAATATCAAGCTTAGAATTCAAGACAAAGGAATAATCATGTATTGAAATCAATAACAAGGGAGAAGTCAAGAGAAAAACACATCTCCCTTGAAGACTAGGGTTTGGTAGGAAATAAGGAGATTCAAGGGTTACCCAACAATCACAATATTTTCCACATGGCATCAATTGCAAGAATAGCAAGAATTAAGGATTTGATAGCATACATATAACATTTAGAGTGAAGAGATACATATAAATAAACCTAGCCTCAATGTAAAAGAATGGAAGAAAACCGCTACCTCAACCAAGTATCTCTAGCAACCCAAGCTTCAAAGACTCTCTTTTCCCCTTTTTCTTGCTCCCTTGCTACTTTCTCTTTTGGTTCTAAGAGGTTTGAGTGAGGGTGAAGTGAAATTATAGAAGAGGGAATGGATGGAGAAGTAAAATCTTGAAAACTAGGGCTTTGATCTTGTAAATCTCTCCCAATTTTTGTGTTTTTCTCTCCCTCTTTTGCTCTCTAAGGGTGCCTAGGGTTTGGATGGGTGAAATGAGGCTAAAAAAGTTGACATTAAGTATTTATAGTGGAGCTAGGACCGATTGTTCGCGAGTTGAAAATTTCGGATTTTTACAGCGACTACCGGTAGCTGATTTTGACTACCGGTAGCTCGGGTACATTGGCACTCGACTACCTGTTGACTACCGGTAGCTCGGGTACACTGGACACTCGACTACCTGTTGACTACCGGTAGCTCGGGCACACTGGACCATTGACTACCGGTTGACTACCGGTAGTCACTGCCCAGATTTTCTGCATCAACTTCAAGTGCAGTTTTGACCCATTTAGAGATCGAATTGGAAAATTTTCATGAGAGACACTTTTGTAGCCCTAGATGTCTAATATCTGCTTTCCAAATTTCAGATCAATTGGAATTAGGAATAAAAAGTTATGATCTAAATACTAGAAGGTGTCCCAACTCATTTTTACCCAAATTTTCTCTAAGTGTGTTTTCACTCCGGAATACTTCCTAACTTCCAATACACCCCATATTACCTCTCCCAAGGTTGTTCGACCTTCCGGATTCAATGGAGAACTTATTTTGACCTAAAAATATTTAGAAACTTCCATAATCCCTCTTCTCAAGTTTACACACCTTCGAAACTCAAACTTCTCCAATCCATTTGTATCTCTAGTTTTTGCTTTTATTCATACCGTCACTACACATATCCACATTTTTACAAAAATTATTTACTATATATCTATATACCTATATAAAATAAAATGCGGGGTGTTACAAATATAGGTTATATTTCGTGCTGAGATAAAATTTTATATTAATTGTTTATGTCTAAATTTTATAATAATATATAACTATATATATGAATACAGGTGTCATTAAGAGAAAAAGTAAGATTAAAAGAGTGACAAGTGTTATTAGTGTTTAAAAGAAAAAAAATAAAAAGGAAAATACTTGGATTGCCTCAACATTAGAACGTCACCCATGTGACCTAAGGCACAAACCTTGGCTATAAATAGCCTTGTTCTGGAGGCCAAAAGGAGAGAAAAAGAAGGAAAGAAGAGAGAGAGAGAAGGAAAAAAATAATGAGGCTTTAGGTTAAGAATTGGATAGTGATTTTAGTCTCAAATTTTATAAAATTGGAATATGTTATTCTTAATACTGTGGTGATCAAATTTATCGAAATTTCTTAGTGATTTGAGGTACGGGGTAGTATACAATATGCCCCTATCTTTTAAATCTCTTTGCAAAGAGTGTCATTTGATTATCTGAAATTTGTATTTCTATTGATTATTCTGATTGATACGAAATTCTGTCAATTTTATTGGTTGACCTGTATTTTGGGTTAAATACTTTGGGAATTGATTGATACATGTACAAAGTATATTTGTGGCATAATTGGTCAAATGTGATTATGGCCCTTCGGGGTGCGATTGTGATTACAGCTCTGTGAGATGTGATTGGTTAGTATGAGTATGGATTTATATGCCTAAATATCACTTTTTATGCCACCAAGAGGAACTGAGTATGAGGCTATGTTTGATAACAGTTGAGTTATGGGGCCTGTCGAATGTGATTCTTGATTTCGTTATCCATGATTCGTATCATCAGAGTTATTTGATATTTGATCATTCGTATTTTTTTTTTTTTTGTTTATCGTTGAGCATATTATTTCCTATCATATTATATATTTTTTCGCTTTTAATATTTTTCAGGATTATCTTAGAGTGAAGGACCAGAGTTGAGACGTGAGAGAATTTCATATTTATAACTTTGTGGAATTATTATGGTGATATATAATTTGAACAGATTCATTTGTATATTATGGAGATTATTTTTATCGAGGTAATTAGAGCTCTGACCATGTATTCGGAGATGTATTTGTGATTTACTGTGGTCAATTGATTTAATCAAGTAACGCGTCCTGGAAACGGGGCGTTACATACATGATTTATATCCAAATACATGTCTTAGATCGAAAAATCATATGTTTTAATTTAGATCCTATATTTTTGAATATTGTGAACATGAAGGTTTCTTTTTATGATCTCTTGCATGTTTTACTTCAGTTATTCCTCTACTTGAGAATTGTGGAACTCTAAATTTTGGTATATGTAATTTTTATGGAAAATTGTTGTTATTATCTCTTGTATGAGTGGGTGTGATGAATGTGGATTACACTCGAATGCATATCGTAGAGTGTTAAAAGTTTTCCTACCTTAAGGGGTTTGGTGCTTGCCTAATACTCGTAGGGGGTTTAGTTTCTTGCGAGAGTCAACCACTATTTATCTACGTAGGTTCAAGGTTAGGGGCTAATATACTCTTCGTAGAAAATGATACGTCAATACTAATACATCGGTACACATCATTTCTAAAGTGTTGTGACTCTCTGGGGATTAATTTGAGATGATTTGTATTTGTGGGTGGACAAGATAGGTTTGGTGTGTAGATTCATTCTTGTATATCTAAAGTACATGAGATATTATGAAATTTTAATTTTTGTGAGTGATTCTATTCTACTATGAATTTACTGTTTTCTACCATAAAGTTGAGATTGTTATTAAATGTTACTATTTTATCTCAATACTATATATGCTATTTTATAACCGAGACTTACCTATTTTTTTTATTTCTAAACTTTGTTTGGATTTGAGAAGATTTTGCTACAGGGCTTAATGTTCATCCTACGATATATATATAATTTCAGATTTTGTCTTTGAGGAAGATATAACCCAACGTGAGCAAGTTGATTGGGATGTGGGGGTGAATCATGCCGTGGATTCGGAGATGAATGCCTAGAGATTTTTTTTAGTTTAAAATTTTGAATTATGGATGATTTGGTGAATGTTTTGGAATATTGCTTTTATTAGTTAGATAAGAGATTATGTGACGACTCGAATAAAAATTAATCACTAACATGTTAATTATGTTGTTAATTATGATGTTATATAACTAAGGATTATATTTAAAATTTTAAATAAATAAATGAACCTCAAATATGGATTTCTTACGTGCAAATGAATCAAATGACTATAATATAGATCATATTTCATGTTAAAATTAAAATATCATAATATTTGAATTATAACATATATGTGATATATGTAATACATATATAAGAATTCTTATACATACATACATATATGTATGTATGTATATGGTATACGTATAGGGAGGACAAATGTCAAAATAAGAATAAAGGGAGAGGGGCCACAAATTGGTGACAGGTGTGTAAAAAAAAAAGAAAAAAAAAACTTGGACATTAGATGAACAATTGTCCTTGCTTGCCTCATCATTTCCTCACCACCAAGACCTCACTTATGTGACATAGCCAAGAATTTTGGCTATAAATAGCCATGGCCATTCGGAAAACACAAAAAAGGGGGGAAAAAAGAGGGAGGAAGGAAGAAAGAGAGAGAAGAAGGAAGAGAAAGGGAGACACGAAGAAAAGAGTTAAAATTTTATCAGCCTAGGAGATTATCTTTTACAACTAAAAATTTGGGTAAGATTTTTGAGTTATGATTCAGCAATTTTATTGCTTCAAATCACCTAAATTTGATCCTCGTTAATTATTTTTGGATCAAATTTAGGCATCATTATTTTTCGTTAATTACTCCAAAAATTATTTTTAGTTTAATTAAACCATTATTACCTATTTTTATTTTAAAATATTACTTCATTTGTTTTGTCACAATACACGGTATTGAGTTGAGGTAACGTTTAGAAGTAGGGTTTCTTTTATCTTTTACCATTATTGATGCATCTCATGCATATTTAGGGATTCCATATCAAACATATGTTGATTATATAATACTTAAATAATAGTTTGCATTATTCACGGGGTTGGTGTAAAACTCGGGAAAATTTAAAATTTTATTGTGAAGGGAAAATGGTAATTAGCCATTGTGGTTCGGGTTGAAAACCCAAATTTTTCTAAAACTCGGATGACGAAACGGACCTCATCGTTGGATTCATTTCGCTAAATCTAATTATCCAGTCAATTTTAGTTGAATTTCGAGACAGTTGAATTTTTTGCGTTTTACGATGCAATTGAGCGTTGCGTGACTAAAATAAACGCGATCAGATTTTGATTGCAAAATATGAAAAAACTATTAAAGTTAGTTCAGATAAAATATATTAAACATAACACGAGACGAGATTTAATTGATTTGGGATGAAATTGAATCAAAAAAGACGGGACGTGTGGCTTAATGTGGACCAAGTATTAGAAAGTATAAATATGGGAGAAAAATCAGATTTTCTCCCAATTTACACCAGATTTTTCGGATAGAGAGTGAGGGAAAAAAGAAAGAGAAACTCAAGAAAATCTCAAGTTTCTTCTGGCAATCTACGACTACTCGTTTGTCGGATTGCTTCAAGACAAAAACGAAAGTTGTTCTACGCGACGAGAACTACATCTACGTACAAAAAATCGCAGATTTCGCCAAAGTCTCAAGATCGTGATTTTTAGAAATTAAGGTTTAAAGCTTGAGTTGGGTTTCTTGGAGCTTCTCCTACGTGTATTACGCTTTAAGAGGTAGGGTTCCTTTCCTAACTAGGTTTATTTCTAACTTAGGGTTGTTATGGGAGCCGGTGGAAGGCTCGGGTTGCATTGCATGTGTGAGTCTCACCTCATGATATTGCACGACATTGTGGCATTCATTATTAAATTATATATTCTTGAGTGAATGGTTGATTGTTGAATTACATGTGAACATTTCATACGCATCTGAGTTAGGGAGTAGCCTCTTTAGAAGATACTATATTGAGCGTGACTCACCTTTTATGGGAACAACATTTCAGGTACGGAATAAGCGTCGGTGGACAGCTCTCATATGGGACCTTGTTGAGAAGAAGTTGAGTTGTGAGTTTAAATTACATTTTTGTAAAACAATTATGTAATTGATTTTGGGCTTGTAATGTTGTATAAATGATTGTATAATGAACTCATATGGACTACAAAATGTGTGTTATGTGAGTTAGGTGAATGTTGTATAAGTTTGAATGAGTTAAAGTTGAGGATTGAAAAGAATTGGCAAAATTTTGGGCCCAGGTACCTGTACCAAAGTGACTAGGTACCAGTACCAGATTGTTGAAATGGGCCAGGTGCCGGTATCTTGACATACGAGCACCAATACCTAGATTCTAGAGGGCTCAGGTACCGGTACCTCGATGGACAGTGGGCTCAGATATCGGTATCCCGTCACAGAGGTACCGATACCTGACAACTAGAAAAGAATCTGGAAGCAAGAGGTCCTGGTATCGGTATCCCGTCACTCAGGTACCTGTACCCCGCAAATAGAAGACTCAAATACCGGTATCACGTGAGGTAGGTACCGGTGCCTCTTCAAAAATTTTTAAAATTTAAGTATAACTTTACCAAGTCTTCTGGCCTTGAGTCTTCTTGTTTAAAGAATGTAATTAGTGAAATATTAAGGATAAATTGATGTATATTGGACCTTAGAATAGTTGTGTGATGACGTGGTGTCGGGTTATAAGGCATACACGGGTATTTCTGCTGGGTTGATGGGTGATCAACGGGTTGAGAAAGGACCCCTGGATTTTGGGGCGTCATAGTTGGATTTGGGTTTTTAAAAATAAATCGTGGTTCCCGCATATGTGATATTTTTGGATCGAAACCCTAATTGTCTTGTGGAACCAAGTTGCATATAAAATATTTTTGATTTTATTCTGATATATTTATTTAATTTTTTACTTTCTACTTGTTGTTGGATCTGAATACAATATGACTCTGCTTTATGTCGTTAGTAGACACGTGGTCCTTGCGAGGATTCACATAATTTCTACTAGTCATTGGATTCATTGGTTAGTAATATCGGTTGTCTTTGGTAGTCTTTGTGGTACCACATAGTTTTCGGTATTAATGTTCCCAGAAAAGTAAGAAGGGCATCGAGTTCTCTAGGGTGCAAGACCCCAAAATTTTTTCAAGAGACGGTTCATGCATAGACAAAAAAATTGACAAATTGTGATTGTCGATATATGCTACATTCTTGTGATTTTTAATTTGACATATTACAACATTTATTCGTTATTTGATTATATTTATATATTATTTTAAAACCTTAATAGTCATTGATAAAAATTATTCTACTAGACTAATGAGCTCATCCTTATTTAACATTTTTCAGAAGAAGAAATGAATTCGGGGAAGTAAGCTGAAGAGACTGTAGATAAAAGCTATTATTACTATTTCTCTCTTTATGTTTATCAGAATATTTTGTCTGATCATGTTATGTTCAGGAATGTAACATTGTTCAGGATATATATTAATGGTTCAATAATAATATAAAGAAGGTTATTATATGTTATAGATGGTTTATTCCTTAATCATACCCGATTATTGTTTTGAGGAAAAAAAAATTGGTGCGTAATAAATTATTATTTTTGTTTTCGATGTAAACATAAAGATTTCCTTATGTGTTAGTTGAGGATTTATCTAGCTAGATATTGAATGATGAATTTATTTACTTAATGGTACTTTAGATGCCCTCATGGTTGGATGTTATATAGATAGTTAATGCCATTTCAGGGTGGATTTTGTGGCGTTACAGAATCCAAATCTATTTTCAAAAGGTTGATCCGATAATTCGACGATTTTTTATTTTCATAATTCATATTCGAATCCGGTAACAATTCAAAATTCGATCCAATTTGAATAACTTAGGGTGCGTTTGGTAACGTTTTCGTTTTTATGTTTTTTTTTTTATAAAAAAACAAAACAAAATTTTGTTTTTTTGGTGATAAAAATTAAAAATATAAAACATGTTTGGTAGTCATTTATATTTAAAAAATTGTGAAAACAAAAATTAAAAACTTATTTGGTATTATACCAAAAATTCACCACCCAAAACCACCACCAACCCCACCCACCGAAACCCACCCCCAACCCCCACAAACCACCCAAAACCACCAACCAACCCCCACTGACCACCCAACCCCACCCACCGAAACCCACCCCCACCACTGAAACCCACCACCAAAACCCACCCCAACCTACCCCAAACCACCACCGAAACCCCACCACTGTGGCAGAGTCACCACAACCTCCGAAATCCACCACCACAACCATAACCACCGAAACCCAACCCCAATCCCACCACCGAAACTCACCCCACACCACCACCGAAACCCACCCAATCCAACCCCCAACATCGAAACCCCCAACCCCAACAATCGAAACCCATCGTCGAAACCCACCCCCAACCCCCCACCACCCCAACCACCGAAATCCAACCCCAACCAGCAAAACCGACTACCCAGCAAACCCATCAGAGAAGGGTGAAAAAGAGAGAGAGAGAAAGAGAGACAGTGAGTCGAGAGAGACTGAGATGGAGTCCTTCGGCTTCCTTCGGCTTCAACGATTGGCGATGGCATCGAGAGAGAGGACAGAAAGAGATGGCCTTTTATACCCAAGCAAAAAAAAGGAGGATTTTTGTTGCTATGGAGGATTGAAGCCAATACCTCATTAAACCTTTGCGCGTGTTTCTTTTTTGGATGTTTTCAAAAACATCATTTTAGATGTTTCCATATTTTAGCTTTGTTTTTAAAACGGGGATGTTAAAAAAAAATAAAAACAATCACCAAACGTATTTTTTTTTAGCCATAAAATGAAAACAAAAACGGAAAAAAACAAAAAACTGCCGGTTACCAAACGCCACCTTAATTAACTATATTTTAATAAATTATACCTAAATTTCATCTATTTTTTAAAGCAATCACTTAATTTCTTTAATATTTATATAAAAATCTATATAATAAAGTAGAGCTGCGTTTGAATCCCAAAACTTATCTTGAGTTTTTCGTGGCTCAGATCAATTCTGAGCAATAGATAAGTTATATTCAAAGGTCTATCTTATCTTTAATTTTTTGCAGCTCAAATCAACTCAAAAAAATTGATTCAATGGATTAGATTGATAGACAAATTTTGTTTTCCCGCTTAAGACACTTTCCATTTTTAATTACCCCAAATTAATGTTTTTCCGTTTCCACATTCCATTCACGATTCCCTGACTTTCATATTCACCCCTTAATTTAGAGGTAAATCTCCCACCAAATTATACACATATCTTCCCCAAATTATGCCTACCTTAATTCATTCACTCTTTTTATGGTAACTAATTTATTCTCTTTATTATTTAGATATTTGTCATTTAGATTATAGGGTGATGATTTTTAAATTCATTACTGATGAATTGGAGTGACACATTTGATTTTAGTATTTCATGAAAGCTATTTTATTTATTTATGATTTTATTGAGTGCGTGAATGATTTTTTTTGTGAAATGTAACTTTAATTTTTGGATTAATACAAGCATTATAGAATTTTAATTTTTTAATACAAAGAGAATGAGAAATAATAGCTTGAGTTTGGGGACTATTGCGTGCTTAGATAATGAGTAAATAAGTCCTACTTATTCTAAATTTCTAATTCAAGTAAAATATTTTTCAATTAAAAAAATAAAAAAATAAAATATTTTCGGTACTCCATTCAATTCTATATGAAAATAAAGTTTTGCGAATTTTCCCTGGGAGTGGAAGAGCATTTTGGAGAGGTTTATATTATGAAAGACTGTGGTGTGAGTAATTTTTTTAAAAAATAAGAATTTCTATTCTTTATTATTTTGATTATACAAATTGTGCATACAGATTGATATTGTCCAAGGGTCATGTTTTTTGAGTTTATTTTATCAATTTTTTTTTGAAATAGTGGGTCTATGTTGATTGATATTTTGTGTTATACATTACTTTCGAGTATAATTTTTTTTTTTAAATAGTGGTTTCAGGTATGGGCAATAACTAATATATAAATAATTTTGATCGGATCATAGTCGAATCAGATATATGTATATCCAAATTCGAATCCATGAAATATAAGATATATGACTTGAGTTTGAATTATCGACAAAAAATATTAATCCATATTCGGCTAAATCAGATTTCAATTAAAATTCGATCTATTGACAAATCTATTTGTAGTCAATGCTTAATTACTTTTGTTATCATTATCAAATTAAAAATATAAAAATATATTTATCTAATATTACAGTTAAAAAAATTAAATTCTCAATTTATAAAAGTGCAACGATAGTCAAGATTGATTAAATTTTCATCTACTCGAATTTAGTTGTATAAAAGTAATTTCAAATATTTTTTTTTTTGTTTAATAGCATCATCTTCTCAACACGCGCTCAAATATTATACAACTCAATTAACATACTCTTCAATGTCAATTAACTATATTAATCCACATCTACTTCTATCTTCTCTCTTCCTTACCTTTCTTATTTTCTTTTTATTCACTTTAATTTTAAGTTATGTAATTATAAATATAAATTAAAAAATAAATTAAAATTTAAAATATAAATTTTACAAGATTAATGATCTATTTAATATTATAGAGTATCTTCAGACACGAAATTATTACTAATATATCTTTAAAAGGGATCCATGGTATTGTGTTTGATTTTCAATATACAATTATCAAGAATGAATAGAAAAAAGTTATGTAAGTTGTGATATGTCATATTTTATCCCTGAAAGAAAATCGTAACTAGCATCATATACATTAAAAAAATCAATCATTTATATTTTCTATACTTGGTCAAATAAGAGCATAAATCATATATGTTCTACACCTTTCATAATTCTTAAATTAATTCAAACATTTGATATGAAAAAAAAATTAATATTATGAAATTATTATGATTAATTATAGTTCGGCCTTTTTTCATATTTTTACTCCATCATTTTTTTATTTATTGAAAAGTATTGAGGTCCCTGTATTTTCATTCCAACACCATACCATTATTTTCTTAATCCAAGTTTTTTGTTTTTTCATAATTGTATATTAAATAATTGTATATACTAGTTATTGCCTATGCCTAAAGGTACGGAATAATAAAAACAACGGTCAATAATAAATATATTTGTATTCACACCTAAAATCAAATCACAAAACATAGAGGAGAGAGAAATGAATTTAAGCACTGGTTGTAATGGTAGTGGTGGTGGGCGGTAGTGGCGGTGGTGGGGTGGCGGTAGCGGTGATGGTGATAGGGTGGTGGTGGAGCGGTAGGAGTAGGGTGATGGTAGGACAGTGGCGGTGGTGGTGGGGGGGAGTTGATGGTGGTGGTGAGGGTAGTGAAGATGGTGGTGGTGGGCGGTAGGGGTGGTGGTGGGGTGGCAACAGTGGGGGTGACGGCGGTGGTTATGATAGGGGCAGTGGTGGTTGTTGTGGCAGAGGGGGTGGTGAGGTGGCGACGATGGTTATCTTGGTGGTGGGGTGGTGGGTGGGGTGTTGACATAGGTGGTGGCGGTAGTAGTGGTGGTTGGGTGGTGGTGGTGGTGATGGTGGTGGTGGTAGTGGTGGAGTAGTGGTAGTAGTGGTGATGGTGGCGGGGCGATGTGGGTGGTGGTGGGGTAGTTCCAAGTACAACTTTTTTTGTTTTTAAAGTATTTATGAGAAGTTAAAAGTCCTAGAAATATTTTTAAAAAGTCACCCCAAACACACATTTAGGGACCTATTTTCCCTATTAAATTTGGGGATTTAATATTAGCTGTCAAATTAACTTTAAAGTAAAATTTAAAGAGATCTCAACCGCGAAAATTAAGAGTCAGTTTGTTTATTTTTTGAGATTTAAATTGTATTCTACTTGAGAGAGAGAGGAAGATGAGATAGGAGAGAGAGAAATTTATATAAGAGATATGAATATTAGAGTTAAGTCCAATTATGATCGTCAGATCAAAAGCCTGAAAATGATCTAATCTGCGAAAAAGGTTAAGATAAACTTTTCTAATAGATATATCCTAAAACCCCTATGTCGTTATATGGGCCGGGTCGATTTATCTGAATGAAAAAGCCTTGTCCATATCTCAAAGGGTAAATTATATTTGGACCCCTTAAGGTTTGTCACTTAATCATATAAACCCCCTCAGGTATGACATATTACATTGACACCCCTTGTCAATAACAGTGCACTGACGGATGTAACAGAAGTTTTGAAATGACCCTTTTGCCCTGCTTAAAAAATAATAAATCCATCCAACCCAAACCAAAAAATGTGAAAAAAAAAAACCATATAAAACCCATACAAACACTACCAAACCCAAACCTGAAATAAAACAAAAATTCATGAAATACCACCCCCAAATATAATCTCTATCTTTGCCTGCCTCAAGACCATCGCTAGACCCATTCCCATCCTTCCCCTAAGCCCCTTTTTCAGTTTATCTCCACTATCGGCAGGCCACCACCAAACCCACCACAAGAACCTCAATTGAGAGAAAACCTTGATAGAAGATGGAATTATAGGCCATCAATAGATCCCTAAGGATCCGAGAATGTGATGCTGGAAAAAGCCCTAAAGATCTACAAATTGAGCATGATGGTGGTTTATAGCATGCGGTTTTAGGTGATGGAATGGGTTGTGATTTTGGGTTTGGTGGTGGTGGTGCCATTGTAGTTGATCTCTCTCTTTCTCTGTGTGTGTTGGGCACAATAGTTTGTAATGGTTGGATTGGGCGGTGGTGGTAGTGGGTTGTGATTTTTGGAATGTTTGTGGGTGGTGGTGGCAGCGTGGTCGTTTTTGGGGGATGGTTGTGGTTATGCGTTCAACAGGGTGGTCGTGTTTATGGGGCTCTAATTTGGTGTTTATGTTTTGGCTCAAAACAAACATGAGGCTGTGGTGGGGCGGCGTATGGTTGGCTTGGTGGTGGGGCGGCGTATGGTTGGCTTGGTGGTGGAGTGTTGTAAAGGACGGAGGAGTATAGTTGGGGATAATGGGGCACCGTAACTGTTGTCGTAATCGGCGAGTTGTGGGGTTAACCAGACATCTTGGTGTCGGAGAGAGAGATGAGTTTGGAAGGGGTGAACACTCTGAAAAAGTCATTTTGCCTGGATGTGAGAAAGAGAGACAAAGAGAAAGGCAGGTTGGTTGTTACTAATTAGTTCTATAAGGGTATTTTGGGAATTAAAATTTTAAAATATAGTGATATCATCAAATTTTGACGGTGTTTTAAGCGGTTTTTAACGGTAGGATCTATGTGTTATATGTTTACAAACCTTGAGGGGTGTCAGTGTAATATGTCATACTTGAGGGGGTCTGTGTGTTTTAGTGACAAAGTTCAGGGGGTCTGAATGTAATTTACCCTATCTCAAAATGATAAACAGATAAGTAGATATTTCATCGACGAAGCGCCATAGCTAGCAGCAGAGCGCCTCTCTCTCTGCGTGTATGTGTTTGTAAACATAAAAATGCCTCAAACCATGTTGTTCCTCAAACCGTTTATTTCACCTCCATCATTCGTCAATTGGAGGTAGGCTTCCCTCTCTCTGGATTTTTTTTCTTATCACAACACAATTGGATTGAACCTTTACCCTTTGTTTGGTTACTGGGAAAACTAATAATCATAGCTCACCAAAAGCCAAGTAATTGCATCTGGTTGAATAGGTTCTATTTGGGTTTGAAAAGTAGTGGTGAGTTGCTAAGTTGCCAGTTCGTTGTTTGCCTTTCTTGTATCATACCTTATTTCTAGCATATATCATACCTCTAAAGATTCTTGATTTCGGTTCTGAACCACATTGTCATCATGCTATAGCCAGAAAAGTCACCATAGGGGCATAGTTGAACTATGCATGGAGACTTCTTTAATAGATTCCAAGCTGGAAAGATTGGGTTCAATAATGAAAAAAAGAACTTGTGGAAATGCTGCATAATGAAGAAATCATTATATATCATTGTAAATAGATTGGTGGATGATTCTCTGGCTTGAATTTTTTGGGTGTATTCATGTTTAACAACACCTGGTGATGTGTTGCTTGACCAAACAAAAAATCATTATATTCCATGTAGATATACTTGTGGATGATTCTTGAATTTTGACCCAGTTAGAACTTTCTGGGTGTAATCATGGGCAATGACACTTGCTGATATTTTGTATTCAGTATATTTATGTTAAATAATTTCCTTATTACCCTTGAATAATAGCTTCAACGTTTGGGGCTTGAATTGGATATAACAATTGCAGATACGTTATGCAACAAACTCTTCCAATCTATTTCATGATGGATATCTTTTTGCAGCTTTGGCTATTTACCCAGATTGAAAATGTGGGGTCTAATTATGGGTAATTAACACTTTTGGACTGTGGTTTTGTTGTATTTTCTCCAGTAAACCAAATATTAGTGGGAATCCAACTGAAGCCAATGCTAAAATTGGTCAAAGAGTGAAGGTTGTTTGTCTTGGAATGTTGGCACCAAGAAAGTTTATGCAAAAGAGGAAGAAAATAGAGGTTTTCAAGGATGCTGCTGATGAAACGGATCAGAAAAACTGGAGGAGACTGATGAACGAAATTGAGGAGGCAGGTTCTGCAGTTTTAGTGCTCAAAAGCCGAAGGACCAAGAACCAGGCTCTTCCTAAAGATGTGGTTGTTGGCACCTTAATTAGATTTAAGCAGATGAAGAAGTGGAACCTCGTCAGTGAGGTCAGCAAATCGCTTACTTTTCCTGTCCCTACTCAGATATATTCTTTTTGTCCTTTTAAAAGCACCGTGAAACCTACCTAGGAGCAAGACATACGGGAGCTGTTGTACAATTGATTAACTCAGCAAATCAATTTGATGAGGAATACTTATAGCAAATTCTAAAAGCTATGAGATTACTGCAGTTACACCTAAATTCAAAAATTTAATGCAAGGCATAGCTAAAATATTGTATTGCTTAATTCCCATCTATTCTTTGTCTATAAATAGAAGGAGGTAGAGTGTAGATTATCGGATATGAATTGTTATTGAACTGTGGATGGTTGGGGTACCATTGTGCTCTAACTCATATGTTGGCACATCCACAAGTTCTCCCATTGATTTTGAGTATCTAAATTAAGTTTGCCTTATTTTCTATATATCAAGAGGAGGAGGTCTGCTCTCTATGAACTTCTTACTTTTTGCATCTAACTTGATTGGTTCTTCTGACTTAATGTTTTTTTTTTCATTGTGTTCTAGATTCTTGAATGGCTTCGGACACAGCATTGGTGGAATTTCAATGAGATGGATTTTCTGATGCTTATTACAGCATATGGAAAGCAAGGGGACTTTAACAAGGCTGAAAGGGTATTAAGCTACATGAACAAGAAGGGTTTTCCACCAAGTGTCATATCCCACACTGCTCTCATGGAAGCATATGGAAAAGGCAGGCAGTACAATAAGGCAGAAGCAATATTTCGAAAGATGCAATCTTCAGGTCCCGAGCCTTCTGCTGTAACATATCAAATAATTCTGAAAATATTCGTTGAGGTAATTGTTCCTTTCTATAATATCTTTTGAAATCTTTCAATAACATCCGTCAAGCTGATAAGCCTGATATTATTTGATTTCTTTGGCACATTTGTTAAAGTTAAAGCAGCTATTCTTTCAGTATAAATGGTTGTGCATCAAGAGTATGTAAAGCTAGTTGCTCTTGCACTCATGATATGAAAACTTCTGCAATCCTTGGATTTTATAGTAAGATCAAGAGGAATATGAAAATACAACCTATGGTACTACTATGAAATTTTCTTGGCGAGTGGTTATGAATGCTCTTGATATTGTTCACTGACTTACGACAAAGGCTGCAATTGTTTGCATAAGTATAACAGTACTGTTGAAGTTTCACTTCATTGAATGTTATTGGATCATGTATCCTCAAGTTGAAATCAAACCTCCGATATGAGTATTTTTTTTTTTTGGTCAGATCAGATATGAGATTAAATAGTGGTGTTTTGTTTAGCATAATTTAATAAGCTTATTATAGATAAAAGCCAGATGCAAGATCTCCTATGTCATCACTTCTTACAAATATCCATGTTTACTCTTATATTTTCCTCCTTATTTTTTTCCCCAAAAGTCCCCATGTCAACTTAATTTCTCAAGTAGTAACTTGTGCCAATGCATATACAAATTCTATTGCCTTCTAATTGGAAATTGGGTTTGATCTCAGTTTGGATCAGTTATTTTTTGATAGTGTTTAAATCTCCACTAAGCTTGTTTAAATCTCCACTAACCACTGCTTAAGTTGGTTAAAATTTTCTACTATCATTTGTTTCAATCCAATGTGGTCTAGATAATTCTGGTTTTTGATATGTGGAAACTGGAGATCAACGTGGATGTGTTTTAGTAGCAGTAGTTATTGTGTCACATGGACTCATTATAGTGATATTGAGTGTAATACTGATAGTTCAGAAACTTTAAGGCATGAACCATCGCTAGTCCATTTATCTTTTTGTATTATATCTTGCTGAAGTTGAAAGACATTGGCAACATTAAGATACCTAAATATGAAGCATCAGCTCTCCCCTCTCTCCTCCGGCTTCTCGGTGTTGTCGTTGTTGTTGAACTATCTTATCATGGATCTCCCCTAGCTTGTATATAACAGACAATACATAATTTGAATTTTCCTGTGTGTGCATGCGGTAAGATCTGCTTTAGTATTGCTTCACTACATCTTTATGCCTATCTTAGATGTTGAATCCCATTGGTGTATCTTATCAAAAAAGAAAGAATCTCATTGGTGTAGCTGGGACTATTGCAGGGAGACAAGTTCAAAGAAGCTGAAGAGATTTTTGAAACCCTTCTGAACACGGAGGTTTCACTTTTAAAGCCAGATCAAAAGATGTTCCACATGATGATTTATATGCATAAGAAGGCAGGGAACTATGACAAAGCTCGTAAACTATTTGCATTGATGGCTGAACGAGGAGTTCAACAAACTACAGTCACTTATAATAGCTTAATGTCATTTGAAACTAATTACAAGGAGGTTTCGAAAATTTATGACCAGGTAAATTCGAATTACTAGCTGTTAGTTCTCATCTTCAATTATGATTAAGAGTTAACCATATTGTCTTTTATTTCAGAAAGTAATAACCATACTGTCCTTTTGGCTGTACTTCTTATAACTGACTGTTCCCTTGCTGTAATAATTTCTTAGTCTTGTTTGTTACTTGTGACATATATGCCATGTCTGTTTCTACCTTTTTCTCCAAAAAGTTGTGTTTTCCTTAATTTCTGTATTTCAATTCAACAATATTGCTGTCTAATACTAATATTGGGAGTTTGTATATCTTCCACTGGACCTTTTGTTTATGCAATTTTTTTTTTATTACCGAAAAACTGCCTTTTCTTTTAAGCATGCAATTGGTTTCATAAATCTATTAATGCGGATCTATGTTTTTACATCATGAATATTTACTCTGAGATCCTGTGTGAGCTCAGTAACTAGAATAGGGAAAAGTGACATTATGAAAAGATAGGTATGATTGGAGAAGAACATGAGAGAGCTGAATCACACTGGATATGAAGTGCTAGTTTCATTTGCTTCTAGGTTGTCATTTTAAAAAAAAAAAATGTGAATATTTTAAAGGCAGCCTACGCGCTTGGTCAATAGTATTTTATTATGCTGCTTATTGAAATGTTTTCCTTGTAATCACTTACTCAGCATGGGTTACATGCATGTAACTGCACAAGTACTTGAGTATGAGAGATTTTGACACTTTTATTAGGGAAATTGAACTTAATGCTCTGCCTTTGGCTAATTGTGGTTTTACTTGGTCTAATTTCTGGCTGGCTTTGGTGTGTAAAAGGCTTGATTGGTTTTTGTTTACAGTGAGATGAGAGGAGTGCTTTCAGAGATGTAGACAGGAGCTGTTTCTGACCATTGTCCTATTGTTCTTCATAATTCTACTATCAAACGGGGACCGGTTCCTTTTAGGTTTGAAAACATGTGGCTTGAGCATCATTCCTTTAGGGATAGTTTTAAAGAGTGGTGGGAGGTGGAAGTCTTGATGGTTGGGAAGGATATAAGTTCATGAAAAAACTGGAGTTTATAGAGAAGAGGTCCAAGGAGTGGAGTACGAAGGTTTTTAGAGATATACGTGTCACTAAGAGTTTGATTTTAGAAAAGATGGGGGATTGGATGATGGATTGAGAAAAGGGAGATGAGATCTTAGAAATAATTTTGAAGAGATTCTTTTTATAGAAGAAATTAGTTGGAGACAAAAATCAAGGGTGAAATGGGTGAAGGAAGGAGATAATAATACCAAGTTTTTTTCATAGAGTGGCAAATGAAAATAGGATGAAAGTTATCAATAAATTGGAAGTAGAGAATGAAGATTTTGTCGAGGAGGATGATTTAATTGAAAGAGAGGTTGTGAATTTTTTTCATAAGTTATATTCGGCATGTGATGATCGGATGCCGGTTTTGGTAGGTCTTGATTGGTGCCTCATTGAGGAGATGAAAGCCAGATGGATGGAGGGACCATTTGAGGAGGAAGAACTTAGAATGACTAATTTTTGAGTGTTGTAGGGAGAAAGTACCTGGGCCTATTGGTTTTATAATGGCTCTTTTTTAAGAGTGTTGGGAGGTAGTGAAAGGTGATTTGATGAAAAATGTTTGCATAATTTTTTCAAAATGGTTTTACATTTCTCTCATTCCAAAAAAGGAAAATTCACTTAAAATTAAGAATTTTAGGCCAATTAGCCTTGTTACAAGTCTTTATAAGATTATTGCAAAAGTCTTATCTGTTAGATTAAGAGAAAGTTTAAGTGATACCATTTCAGGTTATCAAGGGGCTTTTGTTAAAGGGAGACAAATTTTGGATGTTGCTTTGGTGGCTAATGAGGTGCTTAAAGAGTATAGAGTTAGAGGAAAGTAAGGAATTGTTTTAAAGATTGACTTTGAGAAGGCTTATGATCACGTGGATTGGAATGTTTTGGATTTTGTGTTGTAGAAAAAAAAGGTATGGGTTAAGATGGAGGAAGTGGATTAGTGGATGCCTACAGTCTATGAATTTTTTAGTTATTCTTAATGGTAAGTCGAGAGGTAAATTTAAAGCATCTAGGGGATTGAGACAAGGTGATTCATTGTCACCTTTCTTGTTCACTTTGGTGGTCGATAGATTGAATAGGTTAATCATAAGGGCAGATAATTGTAATATGGTGGAGGGTTTTGTGGGCAGAGAGAGGGTGGCAATGTCTCACTTACAGTTTGCAGATGATACCATTTTTTTTCTTCGAGGGATGATGGGAAGTTTTTAAATATTGAGAAAATTGTGGATGTTTTTGGGTGGTGTTGAGGCTTAAGGTGAACATGAATAAAAGTTTGATTGTGGGAATTAATGCTAATCAAGATAAGATTGCTAGATTGACTGGGGTTTTGGGATGTTCTGTAGGTGGGTGGCTTTTGAAGTATTTAAGGCTTCCCTTAGGCGGTAACCCTCTTTCTTTGGGGTTTTGGAATCCAGTTATAGAGAAAATAGGTAGAAGGCTGGATGGTTGGAAAAAAACCTTTATATCTAGAGGAGGGAGACTTACTTTGGTTAAGTTTGTTTTGGCTAGCATTCCTATTTATTTTTTTATCTCTTTTTAAAATGCTTGGGGTGGTGGCGAGAAAGATTGAAGGAATGATAAGAGATCTTGTGGGAAGGTAGTGGTGACTGGTGAGGGTAAAAGGGATCACTTGATTAGATGGGATGTTGTGTCAAGATCTAGAGTTAAGGGTGGACTTGGGGTGGATAATTTAAAAGTAAGAAATAAAGCTCTTGTAGAAAAATAGCTTTGGAGATTCCCATTGGAGCAAAACTCATTGTCGCATTTGGTTATTAGAAGCAAGTATGGTTTGCCAGCTAACGAATGAGATGCTAATGGAGTTGAAAGAGGTAGTTTTCGAAATCCATGAAAATTCATTTCTCAAGGATTACCTTCCTTTTCTCAAAGGGTTAGTTTTGTTGTGGGAAATAGTGAGAGAGTACGGTTTTGGGAGGACTTGTGGATTGGGGAGTCGACCTTATTTTGTTTATTTCCTCGGCTTTATAGCCTTTCATGTTATCATCATTCCCGTATTGCTTCAATACTTGGATCTTTTTCTAATCCGGTTTCATAGAATTTTGGTTTTCATAGGAGTCTTAACGATAGGGAAACTTTGGAATTGGTCTCACTTCTTTCTTTGTTTGATAATGTAAATTTGCATCATGAATTAATTGACAAAAGAAATTGGATCTTACTTTGATTATTTGATTGATGCAATCACTCTCCCAATTTTTTGTCCATCTTTGAAGATATGGAAGACTAAGGTGCCTTTGAAAGTGTAAGTTTGTGCATGGGTCATTGCTCATGGAAGCTTAACAGTTAACACTAATGATTTGCTTCAAAAAAGAAGACCTCATACTTGTCTCTCCCGTGGTGTGTTGTGTGCAAGAAGGATTGCGAGAATGTGAACCATTTGTTTTTGCATTGTCTTTATGGAATAAGTTGTTTGAAATGGCGGGGCTTTCTTGGGTGGTTCCAAATTCAATCTCAACTATGTTGCGGGTTGATTATAAAGGATTTGGAAGAAAAAGTAAAGGAATCACTCTTTGGGAATGTGCTTTATTTGCAATTATTTGGGTGATTTGGTTGGAAAGAAATTCAAAATTTTTTAAGGATAAGTATGAAGTGTTTGATGGGCTTTGAAACCGAATTTACTTTCTAACAACTTTTTAGGTGTTGGTTTCAAAGGAGTTTGCAAATATCCCTCTATTTGGAATTTTGGCGTATTGGAAGGCGACTTGTGATCGATTTGTTTGCTTTTTTCTCTATGTTCTGTTTTTGATGGTTTGTATCTTGGATGGATTATTTGTCAATCCATGAGTTTCACTTGTACGCTATTTTTTCTTTTAATAAAATTGTGTTTCCTATCAAAAAAAAAAAAAAAAACTGCACAAGTACTTGAACATTATAAAAGAGTAGTCCTTGTATGCACATTTCTCTGTTACATAATGTTTTGTTGAATTTTTCTCCTTTCCCTTTTCTTTAATGTCCTTCCAAAATGATGTTATCAGACTTTTGAAGTAAATACCTAATTTTAGATGCAAAGGTCTGGCCTTCAACCTGATGTTGTGAGCCATGCCTTGCTTATTAAAGCTTATGGGAAAGCTAGAAGGGAAGAAGAGGCATTATCGGTGTTTGAGGAGATGCTTAATGCCGGTGTCAGGTATGTACTTATTTCTTCTCGAAATGTAGAGAGCCCAGGGTTCTGAAACTTGATTGTTGAAAACTACTTGGTCCTATTTCCTAGTGCAATTTTTCAGTTTCTCTGACTTGTTGAAGGCCACTGACCTAGTATATAATAAGTCTGATTCTGTTCCTGGAGCAGTTTTTTTTCTTTGGTATGAGTTATGGAAACTTGATGCTATTAACATGTATGTTTATTAATTTATTGTGCTTTCTCGTAGTTGCCCTCTAAATGCTGGACTAAATGAAATCAGCTTTTTTTGGTTATCAGACAAGAACAATTTGATGATCACTCTTTTAACATTTTTATCTAATCCCCCTGGGGGCCGGCAGCAGGTCGGTCCTCTTTTTGAACAAAAAAGATGGCGAGGAAAAGACGGCTTGGTGAACACTGAGAGGGTCTTTTGGACATTGTGGGTCCAATAGAAGTAAATTTCTTTGCTAACTCTGCAAGTCTTATGTCATTGAATCTAATATTTGTCAAAAAAGTCTAAAACTAGCTCGTGTATTTTACTGTTCAAAAAAAAAAAAGCTCATGTATTTTGGTTAAAGAAAAGTCAACCTATGGTTACTCACAGATGGACTACCTGTGGGCTGTAGGGCCATTGGAGTTAGTGGCTGATGGCACTAGTGGTTGGGCCGGGCTTTTGGGAGTTGATGAACCTTTATTTGTTGTCGTTTGTTAGACAAAAAGTTCGGTCTTTTGTTTTTCATCAAAGGATAAAGTGAATGCTAAATCACTCAGCATGCTGAATAGTACGTATTTATCAAGGAGGTCGTTGGAGTTTGTTTCTTTCTCATCATTGTGAACAAAGATTACACTTTTTTGTCTCTCTTTTCAGGCCAACACAGAAAGCTTACAACATCTTGCTTGATGCATTTGCAATCTCTGGAATGGTGGAGCAAGCTCGGACCGTCTTTAAGAGCATGCGAAGGGACAGGTAACATTGCATTGGCTGAATATCTGCTTTGTACATGTATAGACCCCAGTGCATTGGCTGAATATACGTCGCTTCCAGGGCTCTGCTTTGAACATATCTAAAACCCTAGATAGAAATATGGTCTCTTGACAAATTTTCATCATTAGAGTTTTTCTTTTTTTAATCCTATGTATTTCATCCTACTTTTCATTTAATCTTCTCTTTAGATAATGATTTACCAATATTGAGGAGAACAAATTTTGAATGAGTTGCCTGTGTCATCAAATAGTTTTTTCTGCACCTGTTCTTCAACTTCTAGGATCTTTGGGTAACAGAGTCAATATAGTTTTTTTTTTCATGATTTGTCATGATAGTAAACACTAATTTTTAGAAATTATTTGTTCTTTCTTTTCTAATATTCTTGATATTTCGTCTCTAATTGGGGGCTTATGTTAGCGTCCGGTGTGTGTGGGGGTCTGTGTGTGTATGTGTACCAATGCACCTTCATGTGCATTCATTGTTTTCTGGAGAAATAGAACGTGGTGTGTTTGATGCTGGCGCTCGCTGCTGCCCCAGGAACTTATTTTGTAGAGGCCAATTCAACGGGAAATTACTATTGTTTAATTTTTTTGCAGATGTACCCCCGATCTTTGTTCTTATACAACCATGTTATCAGCTTATGTAAATGCTCCTGATATGGAGGGTGCAGAAAAATTCTTCAGAAGAATAAAACAAGATGGATTTGAACCTAATGTCATCACATATGGGACTCTAATCAAAGGGTACGCGAAGACAAGTAATCTTGAGAAGATGATGGAAAAATACGAAGAAATGCGGGTCTGTGGTATCAAAGCCAATCAGACTGTTTTCACCACAATCATGGATGCATACGGTAAGAGCGGGGATTTTGGCAGTGCTCTAGTTTGGTTCAAGGAGATGGAATCTGGTGGGGTTCCTCCTGATCGGAAAGCAAAGAATGTTCTCCTCTCTTTGGCAAAAACAGTTGAAGAACAAACGGAAGCTAAGCAACTTTTAGGTCAATGCAGTCATTTTGCTGATGAGCAGACAGTTGATGGGCTCACCAAGTATGGCGATAATTATGACGACTTCGATGATGAAGATGAATTTAGGGATGATGCCGAACAGACCGTCTCCTTTGAAGAAGAAAAAGAAGATGAAGTTGTAGTTTTATGTAGTGGTTATCAATAAGACTTGGATGTCCAAGATATTCTGACTGTTATCTGTGAATTTAGTTATTTATTAGCATGCAATGGGTTGGAAAAAAGAGTGAGATCCCCTTCAATATACTCTCTCCTTTACTTTACTTTATTGGAGGAAAAGCGTATTGGACAGATCTGAATCCGGGAAAGAGGAAAATAAAAGGTCGTTGTATGGGAATAGTTGAAACATGACTGCTATGTAAACTCGGGATAGGCGTAATTATCCATTCCTGCTGTGGTAATATATTACGAGTGGGGGAAGCCACTGCCACTATCAGAGCAAAGTGATCTCAAGTAGCCATACAACCAGTCAACAATTACTTATTCTGGCTTCCAAGCATTGAACTGATTAATACATATAAATAAAAAGAAATACAGAAGACCATAATACGACTTTCCTCTTAGGAATTGCTAGAGTTCAAACTGACTCAGTGGAGTCAAAATGCCAAAGGATCGAAGTTGCCCTATTGCAGAAACCACCCTCTCAAAGGCGGTTCCTTAGCCCGAGCTGAAGAACATCAGCAGAGGAGGATCCGCCACTTGACCATAGGCCTGGATGCGTCCACCCCGCCTCTTCAGTTACAGCCATAGGTGCCATTGGCGGGGTGACTCGGAGCAAAAACTGCTATGTTACATATAGTGTGTTGCAGAGGGGTTGAACAAGGAGTGTTTGGCTTTGTTGTTGAATGGATGTTGTTGGTGATGAGAGGAATAGAAGAGGAAGGTGGCTTAAGTAGTAGTGTTCGGTCACTTTTAGTTAAAGGAGAGAGACAAAAAGTAAAAAGATGCAAATTAGAATCTTCCTAGGATATGCCATTGGCACCTCAACTGCTCCACATCCGAAGAAGATCCTAACCCATCCACTCCATTTCTTTTTGACTCCCTATCATAAATGTTTCCTCCACTCAAACGATACATGTGTAAATTCGAGAATCTCCCTCTTAAAAATGAGTTAAGACTCTCTATTACTTACATCTTCCAAAACTCATTATAAACGGGCGTCTTGGACATTTTGGACTAGCTTCAACTTCTGAATTGTGTCGTGTTATCAAGTTACTCTCTAGAATCATCCACAACAAACCATACCCTCTTAAAAAGCCATCTACTATTTAAATTAGGTAGGCATATTTTTTCTTAGTGTTCTTTGGCCCTTTTTTTGTGGTGGTCCGAGTGAGATTTCATGGTGGGAGTGACAGAAGCAGAATCGTTTCTTTCTTCCTATGAAGAAAAAGGGTTGGATGCTTTGTTGATGGCGTAATACCTTTGAACGAGGTTTTGATCTTTATGAGTCATATGATGCCAATTAAGCCACAGATAAAAAAGAAAAAAAATTATAAAGTTGGTGACTTTTAAAGGAATCCTGTATGGAATTTAGAAGCATATTATTTGATTCCAAAACATTAATATATGCTTTAGAGGTAAACTAACTTTACTTGTTAGTATCCCGAAAACGAATCTTAATGTAATTGTACTCGATACCTCCACATAATGGTCAACAACAGGTTGGGTCAGGCTAACCAGTGAGAAACACAACGGCCCACTGGCAAGCCCTAATTGGTCCAGGGTTTTTTTCCCATCAATTTTGGCAATTTTTTTTTTTATCTTTATCACGCTAATGGGGGCTTACCCAAGGGCTTGGTGAGCCTTGATGAGGACCATCTGCCAATTCTAGCAGGCTAAACCAGGACTCATGACCTTACCCATTTGGCTATCGGACTATACATGGACTGCCAGGTGGTGGTGGCCAGCCCATTTCCCGATGGACTGTTGGGCCAATGGGCCTTTGACGAGCATTACTTCCAAGGTATGCTTCATCCAATGACTAACCAACAGTTTGGTTTGTTATCAACTTGTTGGTCTAATACACAGGGCCGGCCCAACTATAGAAGCAAAAAAGCTTGGGCTTTAGGCCCCATAATTTTAGGTGAATAATTGGTCCACTTTAGAATTTTAAGTCTGAAAATTATAAGTCCTACAAAAAAGCCTAAGTTAAAATTTAAGGCCAATCAAAAATTTTAATAATTTTTTGAGCTCATGATTCATCCCATAATAATAAAAACCTAAAAAATCAAAATTTTATTAAAAAAAACTGATGGTATATTCAAAAGTTAAGTCATAATTCACTCATCCATTTTTAACCACATCTCCTCTCTCTCTCTCTCTCTCTCTCTCTATAAAGCCCCACCCTCTCATTTTCATTCTCACTCACCCTCTCTTCATATCAATTTCAAATAAAGAATTTTTTTTGATTGTTTATTTAACTTAAAAAATAAAATTATTAAATGCTGATAGTTTAAAAAAATTTATCTTGATTTCAGATGTTTCTTAAAACATAACAATTTTTTTGACATTGATAGTTTAGATTTATTTTAAAAATAAAATATTTTAAAGAAGATTTTATAAATGAAAGAAAATACTCCAATTGAGATACTAAATTATATAAAAACATGGGTTTTTTAGGTGTGGGTATAATTTTTTAGACTTATTTAGGCAAAAGTGTATGGATAAGTTGTTTATTCCATTAAGTACAATTTTTGTAAAACTTTTTGTGTTTAGATACAAAATTCAAATGAATTAAAATCATTTTTACCTAAACACCCTTCCTTAATTTATGCATTCTTAATTGACAGTTATATATCTAATCAAATATGTAAAGATTTCATTAGATCTTTTCACTATCTCTCCCCTATTTTCTCTCCATCTCTCTCTCTCTCTTTCCCCTTTACTTTCCCTATCTCTCCTCTATTTTCTCTATATATCTATCATTGATAATTTATTTTATTTTCAAATATGTAAATATTTGATTTATTTTTTCATCTCTCTCCCCTATTTTCTTTCTCTCCCCTTATTTTCTATAATCATTTCACTCTCTCCCTATTTTCTCTCTTTATTTATATCAACATTACAACAACATAATTACACTAATCAGTTACATCAATCAATTACAATTGTCTTATAATACACAAAACATTTATTCATGCATTCTAATAAACCAAACAGTTACACCAAACAATTACACAAATTTATAATATCAACTCAATTTGTCATTCAGTTGTTTACATAAACTTAATAGTTGCACTATTTAGTATCGCGACATAGTTACACCAATCATATATATCAAATTTAGTATAATGATAAAGTCTTTTGTGTAATGATAAACCCAATTTGGTGTATATAATTGATGTAACCATGTCGTGATACTAAATGATGTAACTCTTTGATTTATGTAACTAACAAAATGACAAATTGAGTTGGTGTTGTAATTTCGTATAATTGTTTAGTATAACTGTTTAGTTTATTAGAACACACGAGTAACTGTTTAGTGTATTATAGGGTAATTGTAACTAATTGGTGTAACTGATTAGTATAATTGTGTTGTGTAACATTGATATAAGGAGAGAGAAAAATGGAGAGAATAAGGAAATAAGGGGAGAAGGAGTGAGAGAGAGAGAAAAAATAAGGGGAGAGAGAGATGAAAAAATTAAATCAAATATTTACATATTTAAAAAAAATTTATCAATATGAGAGAGAGAAATAGATAGAGAGAAAATAGGAAAGAGAGAGTGAAAGAGTAATGAAGAGAGAGGAGAGAGAGTAATGGAGTAATAAATACCCTTTTAGTCTTTTTTCAAAAAAATGCACTTAGGACAAAATAAGTTTTTTTAATGTAGTTTAACTCAAATAAGTCTAAATTTTTGTACCGGCTTCTAAATTACCCTCAAAACATTAGATTTTTTTCTTCAAATGTATGCATTGCTTATAGAATATTATTATTAATTTTTGTAATAATTACTTCTACAAAAAGAAACTTTTCAAAATTAAAATTGATAAAATCTTACTTAAAATCGACTATCACAAGAAAAAATAATTAGATTAGCGATATTATCAATGAAAAAAATATATGATAACAAAATTTAAATATAAAAGCTCAATTTATACTTTTACAACTCAAAAAATGAAAAGAATTAATTTTAATCAAAATTTTTAACACTAAAAATAAAAAGACCTCAAAATGAATTACCGCTTTAGGCCTCAAATTGTTTTGACCCGTCCCTGACTAATACAATGAATATAGTGTAAATAGATCATACATGTATTGATTTACATGGCTTCTCAAAAGTCAAAATACTAAGGCATGAAAAAAGATACCATCACTAACTAGATGACTTTCTATTTCTCTGGGATTGCTTAACAACCCACATTATTTCCAAAACTCTACTTCTTCATAAAATAGTCACACCCAAGTTGAAGAAAAAGGGAGACATTGCATATTCTTTTATTGCTGTGGTTGGTTATACATATCTCACACTAGTTGACATTCTATCAGCCATAATGCAACTGTTCCATTATGAACAAGTAGTTTTCATTTCAGCTATCTATTTATTATCCACATCCCTTAAGTACGTATTCTCAATCGTAGGAATCTGAGCAAAAAAATTGAGAAAATGAACATATTATTGGACATATCTACCTATGATTGAGAGAAAAACTCCATTGGAAAGGTAATCGACTCACGAAAACCACCTCTTTCCATTACTGGCTGACTTAAGCTTCATCACAAGATTCTCACGCTGGGCCTCTACTTCAGCATATTTGAGACTCATTTCGAAATAGCGCTCACGAATGTCTTTTAACTCTGTCTCTAGTGATGACTTCGTTCGATCAAACCTCTCTTTTGCCACTACTTCACCTTCAGCCATTGATTTCCTAAGAGCAGCTGTATGAATGTTCCGCCCCTCAGAGGAAAGCCTGCCAAAGAGTTGATAGCCAAGATATCAATCAAAATTGTGAACAACTCCAATGCTATATAGGACTGCTACAATGCAAATCAGATAATTGCAAGCCCTCCCTCTTGGCTCAAGTTATAGTAAGCATTTTAATTTAGTTCTTGTCTAGCCAAAATGAACTAAAAAAAAGGAAGAAAAGATTCAAACATACTGCATGCATTTGCTGCTTTTGCTTTTGCAGTCAAGAAAACAGATGTACAAGCCTAAAGGAACATATTTTATTAAGTCAGTCATTGTTTTCCCATATATGAATCATCTTAATTTTCCTTTTATATTTGTTTCTTTTCCTCATATCTATCCTGCACAAAAATGCATAAACTAAAACTACACTCAAGGCAAATTGCTTAATGGCAGGAATTGATTTGTCAAAAATTCAAGAGACTTATTACATGTATGACAGGTTTGATAACTTTATTTCAATTAGGTTTTTACTTTGACCCAACAGCCTTGCCAAGGAGATCATAAAACTTAGCTGAGTTGTAGTATAAGGATTAAAAGATTCAACATACTGTTTTGGAGTCATCGTCACCATATTATCCACCATTGCCATCATCGTTGTAGTCATCCAAGCCTTTGGAAGGCTGCCTTCCCCACTTCAGTTATATGTGAATAATGCAGGAGTGCATACGAATATACAAGCACATGTGCTCGTATGGTCACACATGCAGTTATTTATAGGTGTTTACAGCTAAACTCAAGTATTTATACAGGCTACAATGTAAAACGTTTATCTATATAGGCAAATTTCCATATACCATTCAAAATTTGTTTAGTGCCCCCTCCCCCAGCAATATTTCTGGATGTTAAAATAAAAGTGAAATGATCATTTTTTTCTTGACAATTTCTCGAAATCTGATATTGATGCAGCTAACATTCTTATGAGTAAATGGCAGGCACCTTATTGAATAAAGAAATTGAGATTGAACATAGGGTTAATGCTATGGTTCAAAACCCAATGTGGTCAAAAGAGAAAGGAAAAAGGAAATTGGAAAAGGAGGGTAGTAGGTGTACACATAAGAAATAAGGAGTTTGTTTTGATATTCCCTTTCTACCCACCTCTGAAGCTGAGTCTTAAATTTGTTATTTGCCTCCATTGCCTCAGCAAGTTCATTCTCAAGCAACTGAATTTTTGCCATGTGATCCACTTCAGCATGTGGACTTCCATCATAAAATTCATGCTCATTACCACCCTGAATGAAAGAACTGAAGTAATAAGTTCAAAAACAAAAAGAGCTACAGAATGATTAAGGAGATAAATGATATAACAGGAATAGAGATAATTATTCCGCTCAGATCAAAGTGGCAAAAAGTTTTAGTTCCATCAACAATTTCAGAGGCAAACTAGAATGGAGAGGTAATAACATATGTAATGTCCATCTACTAAAAAATTAAAGCAAAAAAACGTAAGTCGCACCTCTGTTTGATTTTGACTTCTTTGTGAATTTTGTCTATCTGTAAGTAGTTTTCGTGATTGACTAGTCTTTGCGGCTGTTCTTTTTCTGCTATCAAATTGTTGATTGTTGCTCTTCTGTATTCCATTCTGTTGAATTAAAACTCAAATTAGAGGTCCAAATTTGTCCATTAGCAGCTAACTTTCAACTGGAAAACAACAGATGTATCCTACTGAAAGAATAAGAAGTAAACACTTACCCTTTTACTGAAAGACTCGTTTCGATCTTGCCTTTTTTCCTCCATCAGTTTCAGATCTTCCTCCAAGACTTGAGCTCTTTGCAAGTATTCTTCCTTCTCCTCCTCGAGTAGTCGTATTTTCAATTGAAGCTCATTTCTCAGCTCAGCTTCCTGTGCATAGAGTGCCTCTTTTGCTTCTAGATCACCCTCCATCTGCCGAAGCTTTTCTTCTAAGACAACTTTCTTATATTTGCAGTCCTCAAACTTGGACATGGCTTTCTGCAGGTTTAAAATTTTATCAACAAATAAAATTTTCTCAGCCTTGAGTTCTTCACAATCTTTAGATATTGAATGCAGTGAGGCTTCCAATTTTTCCTTTTCAAACTTAAAATCATCGAGCTTGCTCTTTAAAGCCGAGACTTCATCTTGAAGAGGTGCTATTTTCTGCAACTGAACCTTCAAACTGAAAGTTTCTTCAATAAGTTGTTGGCGTTCATATTCAGAAACAGTAAGTTTCAGCTCGAGATCATTTACTGCTGTTTTGAGTGTCTCTTCGCATGACCTGTACTTAGCCAACAACTTCAATATTTTTGCATGGTCAGCCATCAGTTGTTTGGATGCAGCAATCTCGGCCATCAAGCTTTGAACCTGAAACTCTGAATCTGTTCGGAAAGTAGCAAGCTCAATCTCAGCCGATTCTACTTTAGATTGAGATTCCTGAAGTGCAGATTCCAACTTAGCTTTGTCAGCACGTAAACCGGATAGTTCATGAACAACTTCAGAAGCAACTCTTTCTCTTTCATCATGAGCTGCAGAAATTTGCTTGGTCAGGTGTTCTACCTCCCTCTGAAGGATCTCAACTTCAGATGTCTTCTCCAAGTACATTTGATTTAACAAATTTTCTTGAAGAACATGTTTCTCCTTTTGTTCCTTATTTTCTTGAAGAAGGGCGTCTAATTCTGATGTTAGGGCTTTCTCTTTCAAAGAAAAATCTTCTAACAGTGAAGTGAGATTTTTCTCTAAAGCTTCAATTCTTTCAGAGTAATCATACAAACTTTCTTGTGATTCCTTCAATTCTACCTCCAGCTGTGCACAATGCTCCTGCAACTCGACTTTCTGCCTCCTCAATTCTCCATTTGAGTCCTGAAGAACTTTGTATTCCTCAATGAGACTCTTGGAAGATGCTTGTAATTTCTCATTTTCCATTTTCAGATTTTTGCCCTCCCATTCAGATTCTGACAACTGACTCTGCACATGCTGTAATTTTTGTTTGAGATCCCCTTTTTGTGTCTCCAAAACAATAGCCAATCTTCCAATCTCATCTTGTAGACGTGTAACATTAGCTTGGGAATTCTCTAGCTCCAATTGACTGTATTCCCTCTCATCTGACATATACCTGAGTTGAGTTTCCAAGCCAGATATGCATTCTGATAACTGCTTGCTTTCTTCTTGCAGCTTCAATACATTAAGCTCCAATTCATGTTTCTGACATTCTAGCTCTGATAATTTGCGCTCAAGAATATTGTTAGAAGAAACATGGGAATCAACACTGTTGCTAAGCACCACGAGATCATTTCGTAAAGCATCCAAGCATTTAGAGGTGATGTTACTTTCCCTGAGCACAGTTTCTATGTTATCCTCCAGCTTGTCATTTTCCTTTTGAAGGGCAGAAACCTGTGCTTCTAGTTCCCTCTGACACTGTCTAATAAAGTCATTCTCCTGTTCCTTTGACAGCAAATCAGTCTCGAGCTTCTCCACCATGGATATTTTTTCAGCCATTTTTTCTCCTTGCCCTCTCTTTGTTGTCTCAAGTTCTTGAAACTTCAAAATGTAGTCTTCTAACTTCGTTTGAGCTTCTGCTGCAGTAATGTTCTTCTCTTTGATCTCTATTTCACCACATTTAAGAACTTCTTCACACTGAGCAATCCTTGCTTCCAATAATTTGTTCAGCTCAGAGAAACAGTTAATACTATATTCAGCCCACCCTTTTGAAGCAATTGAATCTGTTTTGCTCTCATTCACCAAATAATCAATACAAGATTTACACTCATCATTAACATCATAAGAGACATTATGCCATGGCTTCTTTATATGGTGAAGAGCCATTTCAAGTTGTTTACACAATTCAGGCAAAAGTTTAGACGTCTGTTCCTCCTCAACCACCTTCTTCTTAAGCTCCTCTTCCAGATGGTAAATTTGGGATTCAAATTTACTTACCTCAGAGTCAGAAGTAGCAAAATATTTAGCTGGAAGTTCACTGGATGAAGAATTAAAAGATGCACAAGTTGGCCCGCAATTGTTATTCAACTCCTTCAGCTTGAAAAGAAGTTTGAGATTCTCGTCAGTGAGCTCACTGCAATCTCTTTCTAGCTCCTCCACCTTTTCCTTTAAGGTTTCAATATTTTGTACCGGATCCACATCAATTTTTTGAGTGGACACCGCTTCCTCTGAATGTTTTCTTTCACAAGACTCTAATAATTTTGTTTGTATACTGGCTATTTCTTCTTCTTTAACAGATAACTTACACTTGTATTCTTTCTCAGTATCCAAAAGGGTCTGCCTATATGAATTCCGTTCCTTCTCCAACTCATTATTTTTCTCATTCAAGGATCGTTCGAGCAATTGAACATTAACTTGCAGTGTCTTCTCCGATTCCTGCAGTTGTTGCAGCTGAACTACTAAATTTCTGTTTTCCTCTGAATTCTCCTGGATAGATTTTTCCATATCATTGAACCTCCGCTGTAGCTCAGAAAGATTTTCTATCTCAACTTTCTGCTTTTCTATGGTATCCTCCAGTTCTTGAAGAACAGAGACAAGCTCAATGTTAGATTCTTGACTCCTTTTCAACTGTAGAGCCATATTAGCATATGATTCTTGCTGATATTTTATCTCATTTGCCAGTTCCTTCTCAATACAAATTAAACCCTCAGATTGATAGACTGAATCTTTTGGGGCTTTCTGTTTCATCATTGTTTCCTCCAACATTAGTTTCGCTTGCTCAACTTCTTTCTTCAATCCATCATGTTCCATGTATGCTGCTGAAAGCTCCATCTCCAGATTTGCATATTTCTTTGATTGATCAGTGAATTCCTTTCTCAGTATGTCTAGATCAAGCATTAGCTTCCGTGCATTTCTCTCCCACATCTTAGCTTCTGCACGAAGCTCTTCAATGGTGTCTTCTGCTGCTTCCAGTAGGTTTTTGGAAGAACCAGCATTTGTCAGGGATGATGTAGCAATAACATGTGAAGAACTTTGCCCAAACTCTGTTTCTTGATTCTGCAAATCATCCCCTGAACCCACAACCCTTGAATTGAAGGATGAGTGATTTGACATAGAATTATCATTGGCAAAATAATCACCATCCGGGAAGCTATTTCCAGAGCTGGCTGCCTCTTTTCTTCCATGCATGTTGTATATGTCACCATTCAAGTCTTTTTTCAGGAGGATATTGTCCTTTCTAATGGAACCGTCTGCTGAGTTGAAGCTGTGATCAGAACCAAATGCCGAATAACTTGTTTCCTACAGTGACATTAGGAGAAAATTCCAGTCAAAAAAGGTAGCAAAAGAAAGGTTCAAGTACCTTCCGAAAAAAGAAAGGTTCAAGTATGTTGTGTGATATGAGTTCACAAAATATCTATGCAGAAACAAAACAAGAGGGGTAGGTATGAGGATCAACTAATTTAGTTTGAATTCACTTCACTATTTTGAAATATAGTCGTTAAAAAGTTCCTGAATGAAGCAAAAGAGAAGTTACATTCTATTTAACAAGTTCCCTATCAGAATTTGAACTTTTAAAAAGAAGTCCACCTATACGCTTAATTGTGCAGAAGGATGTGCTTCAGTTCAAAAACACACATAAATGAAAAGGTTTTCAAATCCTTATTATGCCTCATTCACATAGACTTGCATAAAAGAGAGACATCTTGATGTCTAATAAAGGACTATAATCAAATAGAATGTTGCATATTTTCATAAAGGAATACTTCAGAAAATGTCACTTACAATCTTCATATAGAAGGTTGCTGATCTGAAGAAACACTCTCTTACAATGAATCATGAAGAAGTAAATTAATCCTCAAAGTTTTGAGTTAAATGAAAGCAGAAAGGCAGCCCATAATGCATGAAAATATAAACATACCCTGCTTCCTAATTTTCCTGGATGTGAGGTGGAGCCCAAATCTTGACTTGAAGGAGATCCAACACTCCTGGCTAATGAATTATCAGAGCCATTTGACTTGTTGCACATATCATGGTTATCTACATTTTGATCTTCCATGTGTGGAATTGAGTCTTTTGATCCTTCATCCCTGGGAAATTATGCAGCAAACCTTCAAACTAAAATAAAAAACACTGAAATCTCATGACCAATGGACTGTCACCAAAAGGTACAAACCTGAGTTTTGTTCTTGGGGTTAGACAATGAATTTTGACCTGAAATTTAGTGGCGGAATTAATGTGTAAGAGCCAAATTCTGGATCAGACCTTGAAAAACAGTGAAAGTCAAGTGTTCCATGCCCAAACTTAGAGATCGAAAATACAACCAGTGTCGATATATAGAATGGGCTCGTAGATTTCTATACACCAGAAGAGTGGGTCGGCTTTCATATAAAACTTTAATCTCAGCTTTTCTTGAAATCTATTCCTTAACCATGCCAAAATAACTGTTGAATCACGATAGAAACATGACAAATCCGACACAATGTGCAAGTCATTGTTTGCTTCATAAAGTTATATGTATGCTAGCATCCCCGTTAAGGTATGTTATCCACTACTTCAGCATGTCCTGTAGCCAATTCCTGGGCACTCGTCATATTAATCTAGTGCACCAATAACTAGCACACAAACAACAAATATGCATCGTAATATAACAAAGAACGAAATGAAAAGTCAAATGTAAATAAAATTTTGAAAAATGTGATCCCCTCCTCCATAGGGAAAACAAAATTTGAAAATGACTGGCATAATCAAGTCTTCCTCTACAATGCTTACCTTTGGAATTACTTATCTTTTCTGTTTTTAAACCATGAACTTCAGACTTTCTTCTTCATTCTTGGAAAAATATTATAACTTACTTCATCAGGACACAGAGGATTTTGCCAACTTAGTTCCATTTCCTGGAGGCATTAATTACTGCTAATGGATATTAGACTATTCTCAGAGGTTCATCAAATCCACTTCGCACAACCAGAACCTAAATGCATTAGCAGAATAGTAGTCGGGGGTGATTGGCGACCGTAAGACTTAGCTCAATTTCTCCAGCATCCATAAGCAAGGTAAAAACATTGACCTATTTTTCTGATAGTGAGTTCCAAATTTGGATCTTCTTATATGATCCTAACAAAAAATTTCAGTTCTTTCTGAAACACTGAATTGATTAATACGATTTGCAAAAATGTATCAAAAAATTTTGCAACTCTAGGAATACCAACAAAGGGATGATTTTAATATTTTGTCACTCGAAAAACTAATATGTAATGAACGAAAGTATGACTTCATATTTAACAAAAAAAGAAAACTAGGACTTCCTGACTTCAGTTTTCACCTTCCACAGCGATAAAAAGATGGTGCTTGTATTTTCTGTACTCTATCAGGTGTCACATCATTACTCAAGAATTCAAAATCATATCAAAGTTTTTTTTCCTTTCCTTTCTTTCTTTCGTTGTTAAAACTCAAATTGGATATGCTTTCCATTCTCTTGCATATAATAAGATTAATTTTTATTGTCATCCTTGAAACTTAACTTGATAAAGTAGTTATTTTACATTCAAATTGGTTGTTCGCCATATGAAACTTAGAAGACCGATGCAGTAACTTATAAAATGATATTCGAGCTCTGGAGCAAGAAAATTATATATTCTAGAAAGTGCATAAAATAACAAGGGTAATCAGAACATAATTGTTAATGACTCACCTGTAAAGTAGTCCCATAATTGCATTTTTTCAATGGCAACGAAACAGGAGCAGAGGCCTTTGAATTCATGTATTGTGCCATATTGACAGTAGCCTCTCCAAGGATGCCAGATCTAGCTGATCCCTGTAATCGCAAAGCCATTTGGATCTGTCCCATGAGTCATCTCAAAATTTTGAATCTTTGCAGAGAAAAAGAAAAAAGAAAAAAGAAAATAATCCTAAAAATAATCTGAGTGCATCAGTGAATCAAAATGATGTTGTCCCAACAAAGAACAGCATTGAAACCATACCATAGTAATAACAAGCTTGAAAAGATACTCTTCAAGTTCTTTTGGAGAATCATCATGTGAAAGCCATATAGATTCCGACAGAGTCTCTGTCCATTGACAATTTCCATTCCGCACCAGTGCTTTGTTTGATTTTGCAATTGTTTTTCCAGTTTCCACAGAGATAATAGACACAAAAAGCTTGTCCCATCCTTTTGGTACCTATTTAGCAAAAATGTCATAGGTAGCAGATCATGATTGAACATTGGCCAACATATTACTGGGATGCAAGCACCACTACATAACTAAACCGAGCATTAATTGACTAAGCAGAGTTTTGGAGAACCGCGTGTTGGTTGGGTTTGGGTCTTCTGTCTTCCCTAACACATAGTTCTTTCGAATACACATGGAAGACAGAAGGATCTGATGACATTTTATTCCGAATTGAATCTCATAATTTGGTACTATTCAGGACTTATTACAGTTCTCATGGAGACCAACATCAATAACCCTGATAACGCGTGTTGATTGCCATCAGTCACTTTGATTCTGCAACAATGCAAATTATGAATAAAAATTTGACCAGTGACCAGTTGTCATAGTTTTCCAAATCCTTTTTCTTGAAACCCAGAGCAAATATCCAAGGCTTCCATTGAGCCTTTATCAACAGTTATATTGGTAGTTTTCAATCTCACTAGGGCACCTATTTCTATATTTTAATTCCAACAGAAAATTCCAAGATTCTGGCTTAAAGCTAACTCAATATGACTTGTGAACAATGTATTATACACACACACACACACACACACATAATACACCAAAAATATCAGTATAACAATATGCAATTTTCTGCTGCCATTGATCATTTTGCGTCAAGTGAATCCTTACTACCACTATATTCTCACGCCTTCCACAGATTTGGTCTCCTTATGTTTTATCATATTCCTGTAGACTGGTAACTAATCACAATTCAATTCAACTTGAATGAACGAAGCAGTCTCGAAATATTACATAAAAAGAACAACTGGAGATTAAGTTACAGAAGAAAATGTTCAATCACCTGAAGGGCTTGAAAATTTGAGAACTTGAAATCAATCCTCTCCCCTGATTTGGATGACTTGTTGTTTTGCCTCTGTAACTTGAACATCCTCTCTCTGTCTCTCTAATGCAACTACTATGAGTACTAGATATTGAAATGTGGCATGAACAACAATTCTAGCACTGGCCCTGTAGAGAGAGAATGCAATGAGTGAATGAAACAATGTATAAGAGAGAGAGAGAGAGAGAGAGAGAGAGAGAGAGAGAGAGGGTAGTTAGCTGGTCATTGTTTTAAATGGGTGTTGTATGATTTTCATAAACTTTTTGGCGTTTCATGATCATGTTTTTAGGAGAAAAGGAATGTGTGATATTCTGATATTGTGTCGTATGCACTCCAACTCCAAACCAGATACAGCCGGCCTCTTGACATGGACACAGTACATATACATATACATATACATATTCATATTCATATTCACACACACACACATACCTTTCTGGATGTTATTGCCTGGAATTCTAAAGAAAATGTTGGGCTAACAACTCCTCGGATTTGCATTGAGGATTGGTAAACGATGGAACAATTCGAGTTTGATTTTAACCCAACTCGATCTTGGCTCACTCAAATGCGTGTACATCATTACAAAAGTTAAACATATTTGATCGCATATGCAAACAAGTTGAAAATAATGATCCGTAGGAGGGATGAAAAATACGAGAGATGGAAAGTCGGAATGAATATCAAAACCATTTTCTCAAAACTCTTCTCAAAAACTGTTTTTGGATACCTGTTTTTGAAACGCAAACCAAACAGGCCCATATTTTTTTTTTCTTTTGTGTTTGGTAGGACGGATGAAAAATAAAAATGATTAATTTTTTTTCTGTGTTTGGTAAGATGGAAAAAATATTTTTTATTTTAATTTTTAATTTTAAGTTTTCAAAATTTTAATTTTAATTTAAAAAAAATATAAATACATATTTTATCATTGAATTTATATATGAAATTAATGTATATATATTATATGTATATATCGAAGGATATATAGACAAATAAAATACATTTCAACACAAATAATTAACTTTCTTTCTAATTTTGGAGAGATTGATTTTGATAAGTTGTAAGGAAAGCTCATTCATGTACTTTTCCATCCTTCATATTTTCTTTCTTTACTAAACATTATATTTTATCTATTCCTTCAACTTTTCATTTTTCTAACTTTCTAACATGCCAAACGGAACATAAGTAACATGTAACTTGAATTTAGTAGGCTCAACTTTAACTCGTTGTTGATATATAAATTTAATTTTATTTAAAAATAATTTTTAATTGAAAGAAGAACAATCTTAAGTTAATTTCTAAATAGTTGCAGACAATGTACACTTTTTTTTATTCCCCATTTATTTTGATAAATTTTTGAGAAATTTGAACTTTTTGCTTTTATATTATGATAATTTTTATATACATGGGTAGATCACAATTTACAATAAACAATATAAAATAGGACATACTTCAATAAGTCTATCTGACAGTCTCAAATAGACTCATCCAACGACTATTAACATCTATCTCAAAACCATTCACATTGTACCGTGTCTTCAAACACGGGTTATTCCTAATAAATAATAATACATAACAAAACATAGACAAAGCAGTAAAGAAAAATAAAAAAAGAACATAATTAGAGCCGTTAAAGAGATTGATCCCTTGACCTCTTAGTTGAGAAATCTTCAAAAAATTAAAGGTAATGAACTCGACTAAGTCCAATTAATTTATTTTATTTTATGGTTGACATAATAGATGTCGAAATTTTTTTGTATTGAGAAGTGGAGAGAACAATGCTATCCTTTCCTTGCTAGGAAATGGGTTTACGTGGCCCATGGCAACAAAAAAAAAGAAGGACAAAGTTCACAAACAATGGAACAAGAAAAATTAAAAACAATTACTCACCTTGGGATATCCGATACCGAGAGAATATTTAGTCCACCACAAACAACTTTGGACTGTGATACAAATTAAGGTTGTAATGACGACTTCGAAAAAACAATAGACGCAATCGAGGTCACAACGTGAAATATATTCGCATCCCGTTTTTTCTCCCTTGTGCATGGGCGATGTCTCCTATTGGTACTTTAAGTTATAAAATTAAGTTAGATAATCGAGTCGGATGAGACGGATTAATGTAGGATTTTTGTGAGATTGTGTTAAAAAAATATTATACTTATAATTATTGTTTAATGAATTGTGTTATATTGAGTTTGTGTTATCTATGAATGATATATAATCGGTATATAATATATACAAACGAGTAGTGTATTTTTTTTATTGGTTTCACTCATACTTAATTTATTTATTAATCATGTCGTGTCCAATCCACTCATTTATGAAATTGGTGGCTTAAGAAAGATCTAAATCCTCTAATTTTGTTAAAGAGTTGTGTCATATTTTGACAAAGCTATATAAAACCACATAACACTCTAATTTTTTTGAGAAACCATTTAAGAGTGACCCCACATTATTATCATGCTGTCATCATTCAATTAGAAAACAACAAATGAGCAAGTGGGTACTATACAATTCATTAACTATCCTTCCATAGAAACTAATGATCACTTCATGTAGCATAGTGATGTTCATTTTATTTATTTTTTGTTTTTCTTTTGAATGGTGACATTACGTGTCGATAAAGACATAAATAGTATCACCGTTACATTCAATATTTATTCCGATTTTTTTCTTTTTTGTATTTGTATATGAACTATCTATAATATATAATATAAAACATGACAAACTTCAATAAGTTTATCCGATGGTCTCAAATAGATTCATCCAACGGCTAACAGTATCCCTCTCAAAATCATTTACATTAAATTTTACCTTTCTCTTCTCACTCTTCACTCTCTCTCTGAAATCTTCATTTCTGTGCCTTCAGACATGAGTTACCCTTAGAGAACTCGTAAATTTAACTTCTATTTTTCACCCGGAGGCATGATATGCAATGAATTTTTGTAATCGCCTTGCGTTAGCTTGGATGTTTAAGTCGTTCGACACTTACTAAGACATAACTCGTAATAGATTAAAGATTTCCCATCTATTAATTCTGTTGGTGAGTATAAATCTTAAATTTCAAAAATAAATTAAGGATCCTTCAATTGTTGTGAATTGGAGGAAAATGAACCCCATCTCTTAGCAGCTCCCATTTTATTTTTCCTTAAAAGTAGGCAATGTCTATGGTCGAAAGTCAGACAATAAATAAATAAACATATTATTGTAAGGTGGAATTTACTAAGAACAACATGTGTACAGCTCAGTTACAACAGTTGACAGTAAAAGTTTGAATCGATTTTGTGAATTTGTATAGTAGTTTCGGTTTGAATAATGCTGTGCGCACCACCTTTTTTGCACTATTTTATTTATACCACATGATATGTCACAATCATAGTCATTGATTATTTGATAAATTTTATTGAACTTACCAATCTAACGGTATATGTTGAGGTGGTGTACAAATATGATGTGTATATCATTGTAACACATAGTCATGTCTCGCATCTAATACTCTGTTTAGTAGAAAAGATGGTAAGTAGGAGGGATACATTTTTTATTCTCCAATGAAGGAAAGTAGGAATGATACACTTTCTTTCTTTTGTGTTTGGTAGGATGGATGGAAAATAAAAATGATTTTTTTTTTTGTGCTTGGTAAAGTGGAAAATTTTTTTTTTTTAAAATTTAAATTTAATTTAAAAAAAAATATATATATAAATACATATTTTAACCTTTTCAAGAGAACTGATGCACAATGAATGGCCCGTGACAGGTCTTTAATTAAAATTAATAATGGAATTACCCTACAAAGGGCATATGCTGTCAGCGATGCCTCATACAATAGGTTAATTTGCCAAGTTCAAAAGAAGAACGCATTGTAAACGTCTCCACACATGATTAGATTACATACATCTGATCTTTCACAAGCCTTGCAATTACGAGAGATGTGGAAACTTTTCATTTCTAGGACAGTGTAGAAGGAATCAAAATATAATGCTTGAAACTGCGAAAAACCGGCTGAAACGCCAAGCTGCTTGTATTCCTCTTCTGTCCTATGCTTACCCTTGGCTCTGTAGATTGTCATGGCGAAGATGTTTCCTTCAAGTAGGGCTCGGGTTCGATGACTGTTGTCGGAGTTCCGGGGTAGCACTGGTTCGCAAACAATCATCTTCCCTCCTATTGGGAGTGCATTGTAAGAGTTCTTCATGATCAACTTGCATTCATCATCAGTCCATGATGTTGATACCCACTGCCAAAAAAGAAGAAGCGTACTGGTTTTGATTTTACGCCAAATTATTATAAACCTTTTGGTCTCAAATGCAATTATTAACCATCATAGCCAAGGGGGCCTTGGAGTCTTGAACAACAAGGTAACCAATTGAATATGGATGGTGAATAGGAGATCACCCTTCAGGATTCAAGTTAAATGCCCCTATATATGAATAGGTCTTCTACCAACACACAGTTGGTGATTTATTGTTAAAAAAAAATTATATTGAAGAGGATTTGGATCCAATTACTAAGAAACTATCCATAGCCATGGTCATGCAAGTTGCTACTACGTTTAACAATGCCTAGAAAAAGTTTCCCAAGTGCTAAAGTTACCTGTAGATACAATTTGAAAATGTTTGTTTTTTTGAAAGTACTCTGGTTGCTTTTTTAAGTACTGTTTTTTAAATAGCATTTATTTTTGTATTTTTATTTTTTTTTTCTTGTTGGGACTTACTCCCTTCTTCTAAATATACACATATACAGTAACACACTTCTATTTTTTTCAAGACACTGTTTTTTTTTTTTTTCTGCTTAAAAAAATATTTAAAAAAAGTTACAAAACAGTGCCTTAGACTTTACGAAAAGCTTGATTTGTAAAGTAAATGTATTGGTGGTGTTAATTTCACGCTTCAAGAACTAATCTTGACTGAACAAACTTTAGGTACTAAAGTTGTTCAGCTCCACCAGACACCCCATGAAACCTCAATAGAGTCAGCTGGGGACAAGTTTTCAATCATAATCATAAGGTCGAGACACTCCACCTAACAGGAACTCAATCACTTGAGTCACACTTTTTTTTTTCAACCAAAACTTATAAGCACCTACTAGCTTTTTATTCGGCTCGATTTCTTTCTGTATTCGGTTGTGAAGTTTTGAAATACATTCTTACACAGTACAAATCTTATATAGAAATAGTATATGGATTGGTCAGTTCTTATTAAAAGTTGGAAATGACATGATACTTGTTGATCCCAAAAGCTGTTCACCATGGCAGGATAGGTGAATGGATGATTTGGCGATATCTAGTGAGTTCTTGTAAGGGAAGTCAACGATTGGAGGGGCTCCAGTAATCGACCCTCCAATGATAAGGCAGTAAAAGTATGAGAAATTGAGTTGTATTTAACTAGGAGAGGATTACTTATCTGGTTCATGGCTAGCATGACCCTTTTATATGTAGGCAAACTGCGCCGTGGAGCTCCTCAGCCACTTTTTAAATAAGGCGCCAGAGGAAGTGGAACGTCCCTCGAGGGCTTCGCAACTAGTTTGAGTTACTCTTTAGGCGGTTGGTTGGATACCGAGCTGGGATATGGGCGAGCAAACAACTAAGTGGTTGTTGGAGCCCTCTTATTAAGAGGCAGAGCTCACGTGCCAAGCTTGAGCGTCCGTGCCAGGCTAACGTGCCAAGCTTGAGCACATCATACTCATCAGTTACCCCCTAGTTCAGACCAGTGGAAGACTCATGTTATTCATTGATTACACTTGCCCGTTAGAGACCTGGGGAATAGAACTGCTTGCTTTGTACATGCAACCGCCAGAGAGCCGTTATCGTCCGGCGTATAAAGACCCTCCTTCATTCACTTTAGTTCATCTTTGAGAGCTCTAAGAAGTCTGGTATGCCTTTGCCTCTTTGTCCTGATCCAAGCCACATCTTCTAATTCCATTTTTACTGCTTTTGCTTTTTGAGGTGGAAAAATTCCAACCTTGACTCTCTAGAGTCTTTTGTGGACGAATCCGTTAGTGCTTGGCTTAAATATTTCTTTGACTTTTGCTTCTCTTTGGTTGTTAGTAACCTTAATTGCACCCTTCCCCCGAACTTATATATTAACCATCATAACTTTCCGATTATGGCTATTGATCCAGATCAATCCCTTTCCGAAATCCTCCCGGTGCTAGTGGCCCAAGTCGATGAGGCTAATGAGGATTTCGACTCCATATTGGAGATCGACTCTTCATCTCTCAAAGTTAGTGGGGGCTAAGAACTACCATAGTTGCTTAAACAAGAGTTCTCTTCAAGAGCTTAGGGCTTTATACCAGATTCCTGACATTGTGCATCTTCAGATTCCTTCTGTCGGTGAGATCGCTAATTTTTTTTCTCCTGATGAAGTTTGCTTTTATGAATCCATTCTCGAGGCTAGGCTTTGCTTTTCAATACCTAGATACGTTAGGGAAACACTCTACCTTTTGAACCTTGCTCCTATTCAGCTAAACCCTAATAGCTGGGGCTTTTTGATTGGTATGGGCGTCATCTAGGCCAAGGCGAACGGTGTCGGCATACAACCTATCTTGGGCGAGCTCATGCAATGTTATAAACTCACCCTTTACTCTGGGCAAGGCTTGGGATGGTTCTACTTTTCGAAAAGAGAGGGTCCGACCCTACTAACGGGCTACTCCTCAAACGTGAAAGAGTGGAAGGACAAAATCTTCTTCATCTTTGGCCCTGGCTGGGAATTTGGGCCTTCTGAGGCCCCTTCAAACGACTCCTTTTGGACTCCTCGCATCTGGGGTTCTCCTACTCCTTTCCCCAGTAAGTGGGTTTCCTCCTACATAGTTTTTTCCCTTACTTCTTCAGATTTTCACCCCTTTCTTTTCTTCGGATGTAGGTAAATCAATTCCTTTGTCTCTCGAATTGAGAATTCGAGTCAAGAAGGCGCTTGACTACCCTACCAAAGATCTTATCGAGCTTGTGAGTGATCAAACTCTCTTCAAGTGTCTACTGGGTCCCTCTCCGGGTAGTCCTAACCCTCATGCTGTAGCAATTTCTCTTCCTAAATGTATAACTTCCATTTACCACAATTTGTTCTAGCCTGAGTACGCTTTAACTAGTAGTTTTTCAATTATGGCCCTGAAAGTTATTGACAAGAAGTCCCTTCAAGAGGTCGCGGTCAAGAGGGCCTGTAAAATCAGCCCCCTTTCTCAAAAGAGATTGAGGGTGTCTTTTTCTCAACCCAAAGGGGCATCCCCAAGCTCTACTATCTCACAAGTGTCTCCTCCGACCTCTAATGCTACCCCGAGAGATGTTGCCGCTCAAGCTGCTGATCTTGGATTAGCGGAACCTCTTTTGGGGATTTCTTTGGTCTTACAGAGGAAAAAATCACGCTATGTCATCCCCTCCTATGAGTCCAGTGGCCACTCCTCAAATCATGTGGGACAATATGGAGGAAGCAATGGCTCGGCTCCATCAGTTTATTCACAAGGACGAGGTACAAGCTAGCTACCTTTGACTTAGGGCCATTCTGGGTGACCAAAAATCTGGCCCTTGCTGTTGGGAAAGTAAGACCTTCGAGCAAACTAAGAGTCTTTCCATCTTCTTCTACTTTTAATTTATTTCTTCTTCTTTCATCTTGCAATTCTTACTACTAGCCTTTTCTACACCGCTCTGGTTGAGAAAAAGGCCTGCGAGGAGGAGCTTCAGTCTCTTCACTCCCAGCTAGAGGCGAAAGATATAGAGCTGATGTCTACTCGAGAGGACGTCCTTCAGGTTATGAAAGAAGCTGAGAAGACCTCTAATCGACTTTCTGCTGTTGAGGGGGATAGAGACACTACCTTAAAGTACAAGGATGAGTTGTTGGCCAGGCTGAACAATATCATGGCTGAGCTTTCCTTAAGGAATAAGGACCTGGAGGGCAAAAAGAAGACTCTTTCTCAGAAATTTCTGGAGCTTTCAGCCATATTAGAGCGGAAGGAGCTCAAGATCAAGTCCGTTGGAGAGTCAGCTGTGTCTAAGTACCAGGACTCAAAGGAGTTTAGATAGGAAATGTTGGAATACTATGTAGATGGGTTTGAGGGTCTTAAGAAATGAGCCTAGAAGAGGTTCTTGGACTTGGACTTTCTTACCTCAAACCTGACGATGATACGCTATCTGTGGCTGGAGGTGATAAGAGGGAAAGCGACATTGTTTTAAAACCCAGCCCAGCCCGGCAGGTTAACCCAGAAAATCGACAAACCAGTACTTGAGCCTGGCTGATTTTTACTTTGGATCAATTCTACAATTGACCCACTATAGAACCGTTCAAATCGGACAAAATCGATCATTTTTCAAATAGCCGGTTGAAAACCGAATGGTTTCCTCAAACCCGACAAACTTCTATCTTAAAGTGTATTAAATTTTTAAACATTAGAACTCAATTGGCTCACTTGGCTTGCCTCAACAACAGGTGTTGAAAGAGGCCATCAAGCGTTTACCAGCATTCACGCGACGGATAGAATTGAAACTTTATAGGCACATATGCCCTCACAATTCTTGTGGCTTTTCGATGTGGTACGAGAATGTCTAAATTACTTTAACTGGTGTTCTATTTTTCATGCCTTGTAGTATATTTTGAGCTATTTTTTTTCTTTTGTTTTTTGGGATCATCAAATTGTTATTATTTATACTAAATATTTAATGCTTATTAGTGAAATTTTTTATGCTCAAAGCAAATTAATGAATTAGAAATATTTTTTGTCCTTCTATTGCATTTACTCTAACATAAAATGTTATTTTTATAACTATTATAATCTTGTAGCATATTTATTATTATTTTTAATTATTAATTATATGACCGGTTCGACCGACTGACCCACAGTTGAACTGGTAATTCATTGACCCGATCTCTTTGTTGGGTTGACGTCTGGGCCGAGTTTTAAAACTATGAAAAAGGATGGTGAGGAGGTGAATATCATGCCCCTGACAAAAGTTGGGGAAGAGCTTGCTCTGATTGTTCCCAAGGACCTCCTACTTTGGCTGAAGAAACTGTAGGGTCATCGCCAGTTCTTTCGAAGAGGTTGTTGCCATTATTTTGGCTGTGCCACCAAGGGAGGTTGTTTAGTGTAACTCCCAGTTTTTTTTTTTAGTCTGATTCTTATACTAAAATGAGATTTTTAATAAGAAGCTCATTACTACATAGTTTTTGTTCTTTCCTTATCTAATTTATTGTGGAGATGCTCCTTGGGCTTGAAATTAGATGTTTTTGTGGTCGAACCATGTTGCGTTCGAGGCCCATTCTTTGGTTGAATCTTTTAGGTCTAGTTCAAGCTAGGTTTGCAAAGAACTAAAGGGTCCGTGTTCATAAAAAGGTCTAACTCGATTGAGTTATCTCCTTAATGATACTTGAAACGACGTGTGAGTGACAATTACTCTCTGTCTCAGTTGTCCCGCTGTCAGGAAGGATGGTCGGTGTCGCTTCACCTCCACGATGCCTTGAACGTAGAACATCAAGCTCCCCTAATACAGGTACTTTGTATTTAAAACCATTTAAGGAAAAGAGCCGCTACTATTTAAACCTCCTTACTTGAGCCTTGCCACGCTCTATCATCTTCCTGAAGCACCATATTTGCAGATTGCATTTTTGCCTCCTTTTTCGATGGATGCTCAAAATGAACAAAACAGAGCCTTTAGAAGATGAGCTTGTCTGAACATGGGACCAGCGTGAGCTGACCTCCTAGTTCCTAGTGTCATGACGATGGTCAATCTAATGGTTGTTCGGTAATGCTACAGCTTCCCTAGTGGGGTTCGAGTCTGTGTTCTCAGATCTAACTCCCTCTGCAACGTCATTTTTCCATTGGTGTGCTTCTTTGAGCATGCCTTTGAAGCTAGACTTCGACCCTTTTTCTCTTCATTACTTTGACTTATGCCCTACCAGCGTCTCTATGAAGGGATGAGGCATTCTGGTTGGCGTCATGGTTGTCTGGCACCTGGCAGGGTTAGACCATTCTCTTTCGGTGGTCGAGTTTATTAATCTCTTCTGCATAGCTCCTGAACACCGGGGCTTCTACAAGTTCCTTCAAAGGGAGGACATGTCTGAGCTAGTCTCTGACCTCTTTCTTTCTTGTTTCTGGGGACGGATGAGAATTTTAAGGAACTATAGAAGCTAGTCCTCACGTTCCCCAACTCTGGAATCCCTCATCTAACATGAGTGAGTTAGGTTTTACTTATGACATCTCCATTGTTTGTTTTTGGTAGTAAAGAGGCCCCCGCCGACTCCAGCTAGCTAGACAAGGATAAACAAGGCTGCTGAAGGAGGTCCAAGGCCTCTTAGGAGTCTACTTACTCCTGAGAGACTTGCCTTTTTGGGCCTTGGTCTCCCTTTTCCCGTGGCGGAGGAAATCCCTTATGATGATAAGAGACTGCAGTAGTTTCTGAGGATGACGATTAGAGATGACAATGGACCGGAAAAAAATGGATATTTATCTAAACCCACCCCGTTTGGACTGGGGTGGACCATACGTATTGGAAAATGGATGTATACGAGAATACCCGTATAAACCCGTGTGGGGATAGAGACTGTGATATATATATATATATATATATATATATATATATATATATATCACAGAGACACAAATCCTATCCATCCTCCCACCCACTTATTAATACAAATATATAATATCACAAATTCCACCCGCCCATACACTTTTCTCTTTACCAAAAACAAAACATTTTACTTTTTCTCTCTTTTTTTTGATCCATTTGTTATATAATGGGGTTTCTTCCATTAGTAAGGTTTTATGATTTTTAAAATTTTTTTTCTTAAAATTATATAAATTAATTATTATGAACGGAGACGGTAATGAGAATCAAAATTTACCCGTTGGGCAGGGATAAGGATTAAAATTTTTCTCGCTAACGAGGTGGACCAGGGGTGGACAAATATTTTTAAAGCGGGTACGGTGGTAGAGACTAACTCTCCCGCCTCCACCTCAGTCCACTGCCATCCCTAATGACGATGAAGGGCCAATGACAGAGGCTCCTATTTCTCGTAAGCTGGGCTAGGATGATGGGTTTTTTTCGTCGAGGAAGCGACAGAGGGAACCTGGCTTTGGCTGAGTTCTGGCAATATTTTTTCCTTATTTTTAAAAGATTATGTAAAAAGTTTATCAATGAAAGCCCTTTTTTGTCTTCTTTGTTTTCCATCTCTACCTTTACCACCTTGACTTGTGAAAGGATAGTAGCCTTGTAGAAATCACTTAGAGCACTGCTTTCTTGCATTCTCTTTCTGAGCTTAGCCGAGGACTGAAATGATATACCTTTTTGGGCTAAGCAAAGAGTTGGAGATCTTCAAATTGGCTTTTGTTGAGTAAAATAAATTTAATCTAAGAGTTGAGAGGCGCTAGAAAGCTCTAATGTTGCTTAAACAAACTGAATTCGAGCTAAGCGAGGAGCTGAAAAACTCCAATTTTGCTTTTGTTAAGTCAAATAGACTGAATCCGAATTAAGCAAGTAGCTTTTCAGCTCCAATTTTAATTATGTTGAGTCAAATAGACTCAATCCGAACTAAGCAAGGAGTTGAAAAACTCCAATTTTACTTCTGTTGAGTCACATAGACTCAATGGCAGCTAAGCAAGGAGCTGAAAAACTCCAATTTTACTTATGTTGAATCAAATAGACTCAATTCGAACTAAGCATGGAGCTAGAAAAATCTAATTTTGCTTATGTTGAGTCAAATAGACTCAATTTGAGCCAACCAAGGAGCTGAAAAAGCTCCAATTTTGCTATCTTTTAGTCAAATAGACTCAATCCGAACTAAGCAAGAAGTTGAAAAGCTCTCATTTTACTTCTGTTGATTCAAGTAGACTACGCAAGGAGATGGAAAGCTCCAATTTTGCTTCCATTGAGTCAAATTGACTCAATCCGAGCTAAATGAGGAGCTAGAAAACTCATATTTTGCTTTCGTTGAGTCAAATAGACTCAATTTAAACTAAGCGAAGAGCTGAAAAGTTCCAATTTTGCTTCCGTTGAATCAAGTAGACTCAATCTAAACTAAGCGAGGAGTGGGAAAGCTCCAATTTTACTTCTGTTAAGTCAAGTAGACTCAATCTGAGAAAAGGAATGAGCTGGAGAGCTCCAATATTAACATTTTGTCAGTCATGGTGCTTGAAAATTACACCCTTTATTAAAAAAGAAAAACTGCGAGGTATATAGTCGTATTCAAACTAGTTACATGGAAACTCGAAAATCTTTGCAAAGATATCAGAAGGCAATAGTAGAACTTTTTTAGGTGTTCAACGTTCCATGGGTGCGGGAACTTGGTTCCTCCTAGAGCCTCCAAATGATAAGTCCCTGGTCTCAGGATTTTTACAAGGGTCCTTCCCATGTTGCGCCCAACTTTCCTTTTCTTGAATTTTGGTTGCTTGGGTGACTTTCCTCAACACCTAGTCATCATGAACTGTCTTGGATTCACACGGGCGTTGTAATATTTGGAGACTCTATTTTGGTATGCTGCAAGTCTTATTTGGAACTCTTTCCTCTTCTCTTCCAACGAATCAAGGTTATTTTCAAGTAGTTGGTTATCACGTTAGGGTCGAATTCCTTGGTTCAATAGGTTGCCATTCATATCTCTGCTGGGATAACCGTCTCTATTCCGAAGGCCAAAGAAAATGGTGTTTCTTTTGTTGGTACTCTAACTATGGTCCTATATGCCCATAGGAGGCTCACATGTTAATAAATTGAATTTTTATTGGATGATTTTGGAAGTTATCAAACTGAGTGTTAATTGGATGAATTTGAAAATAAATTGGATGAAATGAATGTTAATTTGCTATTAATTTTATGAATTGAATATTAATTGGATGAAATTGAGTGTTAATTTAATTTTAACTTATTGAATTTGAATGTTAATTTGATGAATTGAATGTTTATTAGATGAAATTGAATGTTAATTTGATCAATTGAATATTAATTTGGTGTTAGTTTGATATATTAACTTTTAATTGGATGAAATTGTATGTTACTTTGGTGTTGATTTGATAAATTGAATATTTATTAAATGATTTTGGATATTAATTTGATTAATTGATTATTAATTGAATGGATTTGAATATAAATTGGATGAATTGACTATTAATTTGGCGTTAATTTTATGAATTGAATATTAATTAGATACAATTGAATGTTATTTTGAAGAATGGAATGTTTAATTGGATGAATTTTGAATATACATTGGATGAATTAAATGCTAATTTAGTGATAATTTTATGAATTAAATATTAGTTGGATGAAATTAATTGTTAATTTGATGAATTTAATGTTAACTAATTGAATTTAAATGATAATTTGATTAATTGAATGTTTATTAGAAAAAATTGAATATTAATTTGACGAATTGAATATTTATTAGATAAAATTGAAAGTTAATTTGATAAATTGATTGTTGATTTGATGTTAATTTAATTAATTAAATATTAATTGGATGAAATTACATGTTATTTTAATGTTGATTTGATAAATTGAATCTTTATTGAATGATTTTGGATATTAATTGGATAAATTTGAATATAAATTGGATGAATTGAATATTAATCGGATAAATTGAATGTTACTTTAGTATTGATTTGATAAATTGAATCTTTATTTGATAATTTTGGAAGTTAATCTAATGAATTGATATTAATTGGATGAATTTGAAAATATGTTGGATGAATTGAATGTTAATTTGGTGTTAATTTGATGAATTTAATGATAACTAGTTGAATATGAATGTTAATTTGATGGATTTAATGTTTGTTAGATGAAATTGAATGTTAATTTGATTAATTGAATATTAATTTGGTGTTAATTTAATAAATTAAAGATAGATTGGATGATATTGCATGTTACTTTGGTGTTGATTTGATAAATTAAATCTTTATTGGATGATTTGAGAGTTAATTTGATGAATTGAGTGTTAATTGAATGAATTTTAAAATAAAATGGAATGTTAATTTGATGAATTGAATGTTTATTAGACAAAATTAGATATTAATTTTATGAATGTGTTATTAGATAAAATTGAATTTTAATTTGAAGAATTGAATGTTAGTTTTGTGTTGATTTGATGAATTAAATGGTTATTAGATAAAGTTGCATGTTAATTTAGTGTTGATTTGATAAATTGAACATTTTAAATATAAAATAAATACTTTAGGAGTCAAATTGATAAAATTGATACTTAGGGACAAAACTGACAAAACCTCCATACTTTATAGATAAAAGTGTATTATTGGATTATTGTAGATATTAATTTGATGATTTTTGGGTGTTAAGTTAATGAAATTGAATATTAATTTGATAAATTTTAATGATAACTAATTGAATTTAAATGTTAATTTGATAAAATGAATGTTTATTAGATGAAATTGAATGTTAATTTAGTATTAATTTGATAAATTAAATTTTAGTTGAATAAAATTGCATGTTAATTCGGTGTTAATTTCAAAAAATTAAATCTTTGTTGGATGTTAATTTGATGAATTGAGTGTAAATTGGATGGATTTGAATATAAATTAGATGAATTGAATATTAATTTGATGTTAATTTGATGTATTAGGTGTTAATTGGATGATATTGGATATTAATTTGATGAATTTAATGTTAATATGGTAAAATTTAATTTTAATTTGATGAATTGGCGAGAGTACCAATTTTTTGGCTTAAGGTTATCACTGATTGAGTAAGAACACAACTTTTTGGGTAAGAGTACTATTTTTTTGGGTAAGATTACCATCTTTTTGGTAAAATTAAACACTTTTGGGTAAAATTGTCACTTTTTTTGGGTAAGATTATCACTTTTTTTTTGGTAATTTACCACTTTTTTCTTTTCTTAAAATCAGGACCGGACTTAGATCAACCTAACCGATCAAGCTTAGCAATCTTAAATCAGGACCGGTCCTAACATGTTTAGTGATCAAGTTTATCGATCACGCATACAACTAAATCAGGATTGATCCTGACTTGTTTAACGATCAAGTTTATTGATCAAGCTTTAGCCTAAATCAGAACCGATCTAGCACGTTTAGCAATCAAGACTATCGATCAAGTTTTAGCCTAAATGAAGACCGATCCTGGCATGTTTAGCGATCAAGTTTATCGATCCTACTAAAATCAGAACCTTTCATCATTACCCAAATACCGAATTCAAGAACCCAAACCCGAAATCAAATTCAAAATCAAAATTTTGGTAGTTATCATCTACTCCCGCGCTAGATAGAAATATCAATTAAACCTCAAACAATTTTTGTACGTACAATTCAAGTAAAATTCAAGCCGATTACAATTCGTTTTTCTACAAATATTTGAGACGATTGAGCTGATTAATGCAGTATTAACGAGTGACAGATGAATGTAAGAAGCAATGTATATCGTTAAGAACGAAGTCAGGACTCTATCTTAGTGGGAGTAAAAATAAGAGTGAAAAAAATTAATCAATTGAGATAAATTTTTCTAGATCTCAATTAATAAAGACTAAATTGGGTATTATATTTATATAAAAAAATTTCTAAGTTTAAGTTTGAGAAAATATGTATTACAATTCAAGACTCAATTACCATATGAAAGTTAAAACCAATTTCAATGCAATAATGAATAAAATATGAACAAACAAAAACCATAATTTTCTCATAGAACATTTTAACTCAATCATATATTAAAGTGTCGGTTCAAACCAAATAATGTATAAGAATACAACACGATAAAATTGTATCAAATTTTAAGAATTGTTAGTTATTAGTCTTTTTCATGACGTAAATTTCTAAGTAATTTTCTTTTAATGTTTGTGGAGAAATTGATCTTTTTGAATGACTTAAATACTTTTGAATTGATACATTTTACTAGTTGCATCAATTTATGTGTCACTAGGTTACAAGCCACTTATTTATAAAAAGAATGATGGACAATAATCTGATGATTTCTAAAAGAAGGGCTTTTAGCAATTTGCACCTTGGAAGATTTAAAGTTTTTCTGTCAGTATCAATGAGTTAATTTTTGATGGAAAAAATAGCGAAATCTAACAGAAGGGCCACATTATAACACTTTTGATAAATTAAAGGTGCAATGTGAAAAATTTAATCTTTGAAATACAAAGTAAAAAACTTGAAATCTTTTAGAGTACAAAATACAATTCATCCTTTAAAGAATAAGAGAAGTGTAATTAAATAACAAATGTGTTATGTTGGGTCAATATATGAGTTAAAACATTTTACATTTATTTTTTTAGTCAGTCTAAAAATAAAATATTTGATCTAATAAATTAAAGAGTGAATGGACCACTAACTTACCAAAAAGAAAATGGGGTAAAGTCAGTATACAAATTTTCAAAGACTTAGAAAATAGAGAGGGGGCAATGTATAAACCAACCATAGTTATTTTTATCATAAGCTCCGCTTTTGTATATGCTACTTCAATCACCAAATGTACATTTGTATTCTGCTTCATCTATGACCACCGAGTGAGATCTCCTTTAACATTTTTTTAACAATAGATGACTCATCATATATAGTTGAGAATCTACTTATAAATAATGGAATCATATATGATTGAAATTCCACTCATAAATAATGGATTACACGTGAATCAATGATGACTTCTCCCCCCCCACCCCACCCCACCCCACCCCAAACAATAGCTTGCTATTAGGATAGGGTTCTCAAGTGTTGCATTGTGTTGCACCATGAGAAATGTTATATGTACTAAATTTGTGTACCAAAATTTGTACCAAATCACTTGCAACTGTTAGATCAGTGTGTTCCATCATTGATTCAAAGATTACAGTTGATTTAATACAAATTTTAGTGCACAAATTTAGTGCATAAAAAATTATCGTTATAGTATATATACTTGCTGTGGCACCCCCAATATGTCTACAATTTAATGCTGGTTGTGGGGCATTAAATACTCGAGAGAATTAGCAGGTCCTTTGGACGTACATCATGCCAATCGACATTCAAGGAGAGTGGCCATGCCATTCCGCTTGTGAAGACCAAGACCCACGGCCAGTCGGCAAGTGGACTGCCTTGCCACTACCAGTCAGCAGATGGACTGCTTTGCCATTGTCAGTTGGCAAGTCCTCGTTCTCCTACGCATGGCACCTAAGGCAATTATAGATTAGTCTTACTCAGTGAAGGATCAAACCCAAAATTTTGAGTCCTAATCTAATACCATTTTGAATGTTTAGGAGTTGGTGATAAGGGGTTAGGACTCAGTTTTAATCAAACTCTACCTCATACTTATAAGACTTGGTGACGGGGTTGAATCATTAGGACACATCTCTCCACCATTATAAATAAAGGTTTTGGGTATCAGGTAATTCAATTCAATCCGATTCACTCTATACTTTTTTTTGACATACAATCTGACTTAAGTATCGAAGTCTCTTTGACCGCCTCTGACCATCGATTTCACCTAAGTGTTTTCTTATCTTGTAGATTAATTGGCTTACTTACCACTCTCTCCATCCTTACGAGATGGTTACTCTTTGTGTTAATTTATTCCCACACTTGTATAACACAGATTTTATATATTTTTGGTGGTATTGGTTGTGTGTGTGCAAGAGAGAGACTTGAGAGAGAAACAGTCATAGATCAGTGAAAATTTTTACAGGAAAAGTTAATTATAAATTAAATAAAAAGGGAGAGAACACCAAACTTCTCCGCCTTTATTAATAGCATAGATATGGGCTCTTGATGGCTTTGCTTATCTCAAGGATGATATATTAGAAAGAAATTGATTGAGATGCACTTGTACGAACACAAGAAGAGCGGAAGACCGAACAAAATGGACATTAGCAAGTGGGATCGTAATTATGAAAAATGAGAATGCTTCTTGTTATTTTTTTGGTAGTAAAAATGTGAATGCCTTTGAACAGTCAAGTTTCGAAAGATTATGATAAGAAATACTTCCAATTATTGTCAAGAGATTACTAAAAAAGGCAAAGGTATGGGGTTTAGGGTTGCAATTTGGGCAGGCCAACCCGAATTTAACCCAAGTCCAACCAGAAAAAATAAGACTTGGATTAGAATTTTTAATATTTGAGTTGAGTCTAGGCAAAAAAACTCAAACCTGAATTGAATTCAAGTAAACCTCGGATTGAGGCCTCGAGTTGTTGGATTCAATCCGAATATTAAAATCGGATTGAACCCGAATATATATAATATATAAATATATTTAACTAAAATTAGTATTTATCTTCACTCTTTAGAGTCCAGACTTTCACTTCACTTCAAGTCTTCACTCCTACGTCTCAATCACTCTCAGATCCCTCACTCTCATTTTTTATATGGTCTTAGACTCTCAGCCTCCCTCTCTCACTCGTCTGAATCTCATCTCAGACTCTCAGCTTTCTTCACTCACTCGTCACTCATCTCTCTTTTATCAACCCGAATTAAATAACCCGAACTCAACCCAATTTTTAATCCGAAATCAGTTCGAATTAAGTAACCAGAATTCAACCAAAGTCTGCCCGAATTAAACTCGGACAATACTTAGGTTGAGTACCTCAAGTTGAAATCGGGTTAGAATTAAAGTTAAGGTTGAAGATTATATACTAGAATTGGACTAGGATTGATCTCTAACTTGCCCGAATTGCGCCCCTAATAAGGTCCATGTGTTGAACACTTTGTATAGAGAGAGGGAATGATGTCGACCCCACAACCAACTACTAGACAGGATAACTTGAGATAACAAAGATGAATTAAAAATCAACTTAGATGTTTTGAGTTTGAATTTTGACAATCATTTTAAGTCAGATCATAAGAGATTTATCTCTCACGAATACCCTAGTCTCGATGAGGATGACCTGCCTTTCACCAGACTGAAAAGAAGATTAGTCGAGGTACACATCAACTGACCCGAACACCCCTGACCATTAAACAAAAAAAAAAAAATTCTTTGCACAAAAAATTGTGATAAAGATGACACGAGAGGAAAACCATGAGATAAATATTTAATAAATAATATGATTTGAATCTAATTTATTAACTTAATTCATCACAATAATTAAATTAACAAATTTTTTTTAACAAATATTAAGAGTAACCACCAATTCAACGACAATGACTAATTAAATGCGAATGGCATTGCTCATATTTAAAAGGTGTGGACTCCATGTAAAAAGGTGAAGTTAACATTGAAGCTTGGGTTTTGGTTTCATCAATAAATGGAAGATGCTTTCAAAAGTTGGAGAGAGTTCATGTGACAACTAAATATATTTTTTTCTTAGTACTGAATATTTCGGATTAGGCTTGGATTGAATTCGAGGTAATCAGTCCAATTTGGTCTTCTACGAGAATGCCTCATATTCCTTTAAAAACTCAAACTTATCATAGACCATCCTCAAACTTATCATACATGATGCATATGAAGTAGTACATTATTATCCAACCCTAGAACTTATCCTATTGTAAACAACTACATAAAAATCCTACACATTGTTATCAGCCCCCAACTCTCCATTCTATGAACTGGAAGTTGTGTTGCAAATTGAATCATCACTCTCATATGGAAAATTAAATTACCATGTATCAAAAATACTTGAACTTGCTCTTCTTAGCAGAAATGAAGACAAATGCTATAAAGAACAAGATGAACCATCAAATGCCTTGTAAGATATGGTGAACTAAAACAAACATACAAGTTTCCAACAAGAGAATTAGAGATAAGGGTGCAAATAATAGCAATTAACACTCAAATGGCCAAGGAAAGCCTAGACATGGGCATTAAGCAAAGCAAGTCTTTTGTTAATTGCTTACAAAATCGATCCTTATTGTTTTGTGTCGTCAGATGCACAAGGAGTAGGCATTTTGTGGATCAAAGAATGAGAACCTTGAGGGGTATATTTTCCTGCACTATGGCATCATACCCTCCTGTTGTCACTTTGGATTTTTTGCTACCTATATACAAAGTACACAATCTTACCTAGCAGAAATTGATGCAGCAAATGCAGATTGAGTTTGCCTTTGGGTCACTTTCATGTACAAGCCCTGCAACATTAGCAACATTCATATCATGAACAGATGACAGTAAATCCACATCTCACTAGGTTAATAAATTATTCTATCTATTCAGAATTGGAGATGGTATTCTGTAAATTCATTTATAATGCCCATAAATGTGCACATATATGCAAGAAAATTCATCAGCCTTAGAGTTGGGTTACCCAAACGATATGAGATTTATGCACGAAAATATCCTGACTCATTGAAAAATGGATGCAACCACATGACCAATCAGCCTTTTTTTCACTGGTCTGGTTTTTGGTACCCACCCTGACCTTGAGGGCAAATGGCAAAGGCAAGGCCATATGCCAATTACGTTGTCCAATGAGTACTTGTGTGTGGTTGAACGTTAGGCTCACAGTTTGGGGATATTACATTGGTTGTGTGAATAGTGGCTCCTGTTGTCATGCTAATGTTCTGATCCGGAATCAACTCGAAGTTCATATGCTGCACAAAGACTGCAAGAGCAACAATTGCTTCCAACAAAGCAAATTGATCACCAACACATTTACGAGGTCCTCCACTGAATGGGACGAATCTGCAACATATATTTTCCAATATGAAAACCCAAATTAATTTTAAGATCCAAAGAACCGATAATGGCCTTTGATCTATAAGTACAACTTCCGGAAATGGAACACAAAAAAAGAAAAAAGAAAAGGAAAACTAACAGATGAAATCAACACCTGAAATCAGTATTTGTTTCATTAGGCACCGGGCCATCTAAATCAAATCTTTCTGGAACAAACTCCTCTGCTCTTTCCCAGACCTGGTAGATGCACATCAAGCACATATGAATGGAGCATTTCACATGAATACAAGCTTTCATTCACCAAAAAAATGGAGGGAAGAAACTCATTATATGAAAAAGAAAAATTCTTCTAGCATAATTTCTGTGTGAAACAATATCCGGCATGTTTTGTTTCATACAACATGGAGAATTATCAGTTACACTTGATACATTATTCAAAATTGTTAAGCAGAGGCACTGAAATGAACAAAAAATCAGAAAGATTATTTTTTTCCAAATTCATGGGATAGTTAATGAATGGATGCAAACATGAGAAAGCAGGGAATAATAGAATTGATTGAATCACTTGTTTCATGAGTTTAGACTATGAAGAAAGTTAAGTTTTTAATCATACCAAGGTCTTGAGGAACTTTTAAATGTAAAAGCTAAAGAAGGAACTAAATTGGACAGAGAATGTTATTTAGTAATTAGTGGAAAATCCCTTGGTCCATTTATAGGTCACCACCACATCACAGTAGAGAGCAATGGTAAGTTTCCAAGAAGCAAAACCTGAGTATTACATCTACTAAAGTTAATGACCAAAAGAGGAAAACAAAAAGATTCTATAATATAGTCATTCAGCTGATACCTGTGGTGAATGATGGATATTATATACGGAAATCATTATATCCTGACCAGCATTAACCTTGTAATTTCCAGGGAGCACATCAGCAACTTGAGCTCTTCTGATCAGCACCTGGAAAACCGGGTTCCTCAAGAAAATTAGTAATCACAAAGAAGCATATTATTACACTTCACTCAAATAGGAAGCAGGGTTTTGATTTACAGGAGGATGTGGGTACAGACGCATTGATTCATTTATGCAGCGTGTCAAGAATTTTAGGTTCTTAATGTCTTCAAAGGTAGGAGACCGTCCCTGTAAAACTCTGTCAACTTCTTCCTGCGCTTTCATGAGAGAAGAAGGGTCCTGCATGTAAATATTTAGGAACAAAGATAGCTGTTCGTAAGTCTATGATCAAATGGTTTTATAGCACTGAACAAACTTGAGATTTATTCATGTTCATGATATAGTGATCCATGCTAAAAGTCTTGAAAGTTGCACAGAAAACCAAAACAAACAGAAACTAAGTGTGGATATGAGTTGGAATAAATGGCCCAATTGGCAGTCTTCAACATAAGTGAAGCAGTAATGACATAATAAACACCACCAGATATCTAGCTAAAGCTGACAATGTTACTGATAGTGACAGTAACACAAACATGATGTTACATTGACATACGGCAGTGCACGGATGTCTATATAAGTGAACGAAAGAAGTATGCAGCTATGGTGTATTATGATATGTATAGTAATGGGGGAGTAAGGGACAAAATAAATCCACTTGGTTTCAAACTTGGTACAACCCAAGGTCTTCATTCCCTTTGGTTTGCACCACCAAAAAATTATTCCGAGGGTCTACAAGAAGATCAAAAAATAAGAGATTGTATCAAGAATTATGCACAAAAAAATAGCAAAATATCCTCTGGCATTGAGGGAATTGCCCATATAGAGATTCAAAAAAGAATCGATCTAATCAAGGTCATAATTTATATGGGATTCCCAAAGTTGTATGCAAGACATGCAAGTGTGCATAGTCTTTCAATGTAAGTAGATTATAAACAGAAATCCTTTGTATTAAGTCATGGGGAAGCACTTGTGCTCACAATCTAGAAGTATATGTATAGACCAGCTATATGAGGTCTCCTAGATAAATATTTTCTCGTCATTAACACTATCTAGACAAAAATCAGTGGTTTGCTCCATTAATGAATTCATATTCACTATATATACGTAAGATGACATGTGCTGCCTCATTTTGATCCAAATTCAAGCCACCAGTTTGGGCTCCTTTTGGCTATATTCGGCTTTAGGTTTCAAATGATTGACACATAATGAAAGCAGACGAGTGGGATACTCTGATGATGTTCACTAGATAATAACATCCGGGGAATACTAATTTCACCAAGCATGGAGTTTGTCTTTCCAAGCCAAGCTTCCTTTCTTTTCTTTTCTGTTTTTGTTTTTCTTTTTGGCATAAGGAACTCTTAAAGACCCGATTAGTAATACCAAATACATGAAGTCCCCACTCCCATTCAAACTCTTCAAACAACACAACTTAAAGGGTAACTTGAATTACGATGATGGGCATACAAGTTCTAATGGTACCTTACTTAGAAGATATGATGTCCAAGTCAATACTGAACCAGTGGTTTCATGGCCAGCAACCAACATTGACAAAAGGTCATCTCGTAATTGTGCACTGGAAACCTAAAACACAGAGACATCATATCAAAACCAGAATGAGAAGAAAAACAAAAACAAAAAGCCAAATATTCCACGAAGTTTGAACCAGATATCATCCTCAACCCATTCATGAAAGTGAAATCCAATATAGAATGAACCATAGATATAGGTTTATTAAAAGTTATGATTTAGAAATATCAAACACTTGTAATAGCTTACACTGTGTGCCCATGCACAAATTTCATGTACATGCATGAAAAGTATCATGGCGTGTTTCCCATCTCTAAAAGCAATCCACCTCTCAGGAAAACACATTAATTGCATACGAAAATCAGATGCTAAGCTATGCGCCAAAAAATATACAGAACAGGATCACATAGTAATATTAAATGCCTGACTTTGTGCTACTCAATTTTAGCTTTTTGGGCTAGGGCGTCTAAGGCTGATCTTTCCTCTTGTTGGAATCAACTCTATGTTTTGAGCTTGAGTGGTTGGCTTGCCCTCCATGATCTAAGTCTCTAAAAATAGGCTCATACTGTTTTGCAAAAAAAAATTTCACACATTTCGATTTTCAATATAATATGAGGACAAAAAAACACTGAAGACAAAATTTAGCTGAGTTGATCTGCCATGGGATTGGTAGGCCCACATAGACTTTGTGAAGCAGACCCTTGACATAGTGCCATGAGACTGTATTAAAGTAACAATATTTGATCATAGAAAGCACAATGTTCGCCCGTGGTTATGTTTAAGGTGAAATAAACTATACATGTTCTTTCAATCATACATTGACCGTAAAACAGCTATCTAAAAAAGTTACCTAACTCTGGGATTTGGAGGGAGAGATGAAAGATTATAACTCTCTGCCTTCCAGTTTATAAGCCATTCATTTTTTGTTGTTGCTTGTTCAACTCATATAATGACAAAAGCAAAAATCAGTGCATCGCCTATTCAACTCTGAAATCTGTTAGAATAGTTATTATATTTAGACTTAGGGATAGTTTAGTCATTTGTTTTCTTTTATGTTGCCCTAACTTAGTCTGTTTGTTTTCCTTTTGTCCAACTATATAAAGACCTCTTATATGTAGTTTTCCTTTAAGTTTTGTTCTGGCAAGTTATGCCTCAATAATATTTCTTTCTTCTGGTTTCTTTCTTTTTTCTTTGATCTAAATTATCATGGTATCAGAGCATGATTTCGATCCAAAATATATTGTAGCACCACAGTAATTTAGTTGGAGAAAGAATATATTCTTGGATTAGGGCTGACATCATCTATGGCGATTTATTCTTGGATTAGGGTTGCTGATTTTTTTTTTGTGGTTCTAATGGCTGTGAACAGTGCCGAAAATACTGTTCATACGCTGTGAACAGTGCCAGATTCGACTGTTATGGGTATTTGATTTGTAAAGTTGTTGAGTTGATTTGTGACGAACTTTGAATTGTTTGGCATTGGCTACCTCTTCTCTTTTGCTGGTGCTTCTCGTTGTTGGGTCTTCCTCGCTGAACTAGCGTTGCAAGGTAAGAAATCCTAATTACTAGGGTTTGTTGATTTTGGCTACTGCTGGTTGGGGCTATTGGTTTGGTGTTTCTTCTTCTCTTTGTCTGATTTGGACTTCTCTCTGGTTGGGGCTGTTGGGATGTGGAGTTATGTTAGTGGTGATTCGTCAGCTCCAACTGATTCTAAGGTCGAGAAATATGCTGACTTAAAGAATACTTCGAAAATCAACAAGCTGATTGGGACAGGCCGTAGAAAGGGAGGACTGTATGTGTTGGAGGAGCTCCATGTTTCAGAAGTTGTTGTCTCTACTGTTGATTTATCTTCCTCCCCTTTCTTTTGATTATTATGCAACTAGCAGATTTCTTCACAAAGTCGCATCCTATCATTCGCTTTCATTTTCTTCTTGGCAAACTCTTGATGTTTTCTGCTACCACATCATGAGTTTGAGGGAGGGTGTTAGAATAGTTATTATATTTAGACTTAGGGATAGTTTAGTCATTTGTTTTCTTTTATGTTGCCCTAACTTAGTCTGTTTGTTTTCCTTTTGCCCTACTATATAAAGACCTCTTATATGTAGTTTTTCTTTAAGTTTTGTTCTGGCAAGTTATGCCTCAATAATATTTCTTTCTTCTGGTTTCTTTCTTTTTTCTTTGATCTAAATTATCAAAATCAACCCATACAATCTATCGTGGGTGTGTGGAAGAATCTTAAAATTGCACTAAGTAGCCTATATGTACACGGTAGCAAAAGTGGAAGACGCTCCTGTCCATTTTGAACTTGTTGCACATAGGCTTTCTGGAAAATATGTGCAAGAAATGCAAGCACATGTCATGGGTCAAGTAAAACAGAATATAAATTTGCAGACCTCTTCTCTGCTAGCAAGCAAGAATCTAAGAATGCTTGGATCTGTTTCATTTAAATACTCCTCATCGTTAATCCTTTCACCCTCAGATTCCACAATCGCTTTACACTTTGATATGAGTTCCTCAACAGTGCTTCTAATCAATGTAACTGCTTGTTCAGCTTTAATTTGTCTCGGGACAATTTTGCACAACGCTTTAATCTGCAGGAAGAATGAAAGAGCCATCATCTTCATCAAAAAAGAAACGACAGAAGTACAAGGAAGAACCTGCCTTCCAATATGGTAATAGATCAGTTGAACGGAGCTCTGCTTCTTTCAATGCAGTGTAAACTGCATCAATTACAGGACTATCAGCAGCAAGGGACTCAAAATTGTAGTTGAATAATGCAAGCCCAATAACATCAAGAGTCAGCTGAGAAAATTTTCCCTCCATGTTTACAGCAGATCCATTGAGTGCGTCAGTTTTGAGCTGCTCCACCATTCTCTTAGCACATTTGCAGAAGACTCGATCAACTATTACTGACAAGTACTTCTTGTGAAGTGAGGGAACCACAGCCCTGCGCCTTGCCTGTCACGGATAAAATTTTATGCGTTTTAGGATCAAAAGGAACATGATGATTCTTAAACTCAACAAAGCTATACTAAATGACACTTAATCTAGTCAAGATATCTGCCTGATATGGACTACAGGGTATAAAGTATTATATCAAAGTAAGCCCACAATGAAGATTTGTCGATCATATTTGTTAAGGGCACATCTGGTTACCTTAGGAATTTGAATCAGACATCTCCAATGTTGACCCAAACTCAAACTAAAATTTGAGTAAAAAAAATAAGTAAAAAACTTGATTTGGTACAAGACACTCCAATGGACAAACTTAGATTTAAAGAAGGGTAATTTCAAATTTAAAGAAGGACAAACTCAAATTTAGAGAAGGGCAATCTCAAATTTAAAGGACAGGCAATTTGACCATTGAAAATTTGAGTAAATATTTGAGTCTCCCTTATTTTGGTATAGGTTTGAGTCAAAAGACTGGAACTTATTTTTAGTCTGTTTTTACTCAAATTTAAATTTGAGTAAGAGTTTGAGTAAGGAGTGGAGATGGCCCATAGTATTTAATGGTAAATTTTCATGCCTATGTACAACGCCAAAAATAAATAACCGGAATCATAATTATGTCATATGGTATCCCCTGGCATTCTTTCAGTTTCCCATTGACACCAGCGAGGCGGCTGCCATTTTCTATGAATAGCCCTGTATATGTCTACTGAATTCTATAGTTAGGTGATATGTGATCAGATTTGATGCATTCAATTGCCATGGATGCCAAACATGCCCAAACAGAATAAAGTCATAAACACACTAGGACCACATAATCTTGCTAAACTAACAAACCTTCAACAATATACAAATCCACAACACACAATCTAGGTGTAGTAATAAAAATAAACCAACCTTGAGAACTCAAATTAGATCAACATCTTTATTATTGGGTCCAAGATCAAACTACAACCAGTTTACACTAATAATTCGACAACAAAGCCGAAAATTGGGAGCATCACCGTGTAAAGCGGGCATTCAGCAATTACCCAACACAGGTGAAGCAAAATTAGAACCAAACATACCCCCATTCTTAAATAAAATCCAATAGAAAATTATACCAACTTGACACAGATAATTCAATTACAAACCAAGAATTCGAGAGTATTACCTGCCAAAGTGGGCCTTCAGCAATGGCGAAGCCTGAACCAAACAAGAACTCAGACACCTCAGAGACAAGACCCTTACCATACTTGCCATAATTCCTTAACACATGCTTGGCAATGGCAGGGTCACTGACCACCACGAAATTCCTCGGCCCTGCAGCGAGGCGGTAAATGGGTCCATATTCATTCATCCACTTGAACAATGGGAGGAAAAGAGCACCACCCAGAAGGTCAGAGACATCTTCGAGCTTGGCACTAGCAATGGGTATGTTGGAGTCGTCTTGACCTAAGGTTAGGGACTTGGTTAAGGAGGTGAGCCAGTCTGGGCTGACCCATGAGCCCGGTTTGGCGGCGGTGGTGGGTTTTTTGTTTGTGTTGGATGGTTTGTCTATGGAGGCTTTGAAGTACAGAGACTTAGAATTTGATGGGTTTGGTGGATAGATAATGGTGGATTTGTGGTGGTGGAGGTGGGTTGAGTATGTGAGGAGAGAGAAAGAGGAGAAAGAGTGTGAAAATGGCATGGTGGTGATGAATGAGAGAGGATTTTAGTTCACTTCTGCTTGAAGATCCCTTTCTTTTAGTCAACATAATCCATAGAAGAACATGAGGTCTGGTGGCGCCAATTCAGAGGTCCTTTAATATGGACTACTTTCACTTTGCACTAAAAAAAATATCTTGATTCTTAATTCGCACTCTTGATCTTATGAATTAATAGTAATTTGAATTTGGCCTAGTCTGCTATTCAGTTTTTTATTATAAATTTAAACACGTGAGTTGGAAGTACTTAGATTATAAATTTATGTTTAAATTCACAGATTGTTGGCGTCTCATGTGAATTGTACATGAAATGATTAGCCTCTGTCTGATTAATGAAATCCTAATTTTGATACATAAAACGGTGCTCAATTGATTGCAGACGAAGATCTGCAACAACAGACATACGTCATCTTCATGTTCAAAACACTTACACCTCACGTGCTTTAATTTATAACATAAAATTAAAAGATAATCTGAGTCAAGCCTATATTGTTGCCAATTCATAACATTAAAGGTTTTGAATTGAGATTTTTAATGTTTGAATGTATAAATTATGGATCGAAGTGTCTTTCGAGGTACAAAGTGAGATTAGCTCTTTTTAATTAAAAAACAAATGAAAACATTCTATTTTTTTTTTCCATATTGCCATTCGACACTAGTTAAAGTCCATTTGTGTCATCTTTCAATCAAATTCATTGGTTTTGATGATTTTTTGAGCAGTTCATATGTTTAAACAATCTTGTGTTTTAATTTCTAAAAGTATTTCATCTCATTGGAATCTTATATCTTCTTACTCTTTCTTCTTGTAACTCTAGTATTAATTAGACATTTCTTCTCTTGGTCTTTGGTGATGGTGTTCCTCTATTGCTAGTTTTATCTTATTCTTTTATTATTGATATGGCAGACGATTTAATTGGTAAACTCCAATCTTTTTCTCTTCCTATGGAGGAAGATACTGTGTTGGATTTTAACGATGATGATATTGTAGACAACCTCCCGGAATGCAGAAATAATATATATGGAAAATCTTTTCTGAAAAGATGATAAATGTGAGTGCTTTGAGAAGTACTATGTCAAATGTCTGGGGTTGTAAAGGTTCAAGAATTGTCAAGGTTTCCCCTAATATATTCCATTTCTTTCTCCAAGATGAGAAGGAGATTTAAAAAGTTATTAATCAAGGCCCTTGGTGTCAAGATAACCATCTAATAGTTTTCAGACGATGGAATCCGAATATACCAATTGACACCTTATCCTTTGATTCGACTATGTTATCGATTCAGATAAACAATCATCTAAGAGAGTACTACACTAAGGATATGGCTTTAAAGGTTGCGGGCAGTTTTCCAAAGTGTGAGGTGGTGGAATTAAGAGAGGCCTTGAGTGGAGGAAGGAAATTTATGAGACTTCGTGTGGAAATCAATGTCCTTGACCCTCTTCGGCGTGGTATCAAATTTTGGAGTTCAGAAGGAAATATCTTTTTTGTTCTTTATCATTATGAGCGGTTACTGCACCTGTGTTATCATTGTGGTAAAATAAGTCATATTGCAAAGTATTGTTCATTGATTAATAATGAAATTGCATATGTTGATAAGAATTTTAGTCAATTTGGACCTTGGTTGGGTACTCCAGTTGGACGTTCGATGCTTCTTCTACGATATAGTTTGATCCCAGATTCTACTAGAGATTTTCTGTTGGAAAGGGAGGCAGTAACTGGAAATAGGTTGATCCCAGATCCTATTAGAGATCTTCTACTAGAAGGGGAGGCAGTAATGGTTATTGGTAGTGGAAGTGGTTCAAGCCATAATGTTCAGGAATCAGGATAATCAAAATTTGAATTTTGAGGAAAGTAACTAGAAGTGTAACTGGATCAAGTGGCGAGGTTTGCAGGCATGATGAGCTACCACAATGTCAAGCAAAAAAGGTAGATGATGTATTGTGCTTGAATCCAGGAAGAAATGATTTGATAACGAATGGATCAAGTAAAATTATGGCACTGGACCCAACAGTTGACCAGTCAAATGAATCCAATTTAATTGAAGTGGGCCTTATTGCTGATGTCCTATATACTTTTACTGTGAGTTTGGAGAATCTCTTTAAGATGGACTTGTTAAACCTCTTAAACCCAAAAATACAAAAGGGAGTAATAAGCCACATCGAAGTCCACAGATGCTCTCTATTTCTCAAATTTCCAAAATCCCTAAGAAGCTTTCGAAGAAAGAGAAGGGTAAATGGGTGAGAAAATTCGACGGTGAAGTTTGCAGTAAGAACTGGGAGATTTAGGAGGTTAAAATTGGGGGGAAACGCAAATAGTAGGGCATTGTGATCTCTGAAAAAGATGGGGATGTCGAGAGGGAAAGGGAGAAGCCTCATCTCTCAGGTATTGTAAGTTTGATTTCAATTTCATCGGTGGAGACTACATCACAATCTCGCCGGGAGAAATAATAGGTGTTATTTGGAGCTGTCGAGGGCTTGAGAACCCTCGTACAGTTCAAGCTCTTCACATTTTGGTGAAGAAAGAAGCTCCCCATTTGGTTTTTTTGATTGAAACTAGGTTAAACACAAGAGAATTTGAATATGTGAAACAAAAAATTGGCATGCTGCAAGGATTAATAGTGGATTCAAGGAGGTAGAGTTGATGGTTTAGCTTTATTATGGAAGAGGAGTGTTCAAGTGAGTGTTAAAAGCTTTTCGGATTTTCATATTGAAGCAATAATCAAAGAAAATGACATAGATAAGTGGATTTTTGTTGGATTTTATGGGCATCCAATTACTAGCCAGAGGAAGTCTTCATGATCACCGTTAAAGAAAATCAATCAACGTTCAAATCTTCCTTGGGTATGTGTAGGTGATTTTCATGAGATTTTTGTTGAATGAGGAGAAGATTGGAGGGAGAAATAGATCTTTCTGGCAAATGTGTGATTTCAAAGAGGCAATCGATTAATGTCAGTTAATGAATTTGGGGTTCCAGGGCTATCCATTTACTTTGTGGAATGGAAGTGCGGCTTCGTTTTCGATTAAAGAAATATTGGATAGGATATGGGGTTGTACGTCTTGGGTTACCAAATTCCCAAATAGTAGAGTTTCACATATTTCTACCATGGATTTTGATCATAGTTAGTTGTTGTTCCATGTGTTGAAAACAGATCAAAGGTCCAACTATCGTACCAGGAAAACGAGTTTTCGATTCGAATCTCACGGATTCAACTTGCATTGATGTAATTCAAAGATGCTGGAAGATAATGAAGGTCTTGTAAGCAAAAGGCAGTTTGTTGATAACATTAAGGACTGTCGGGTGGGATTTTTGAATGGAAATGTGATAAATTTTGCCATGTGGAAAAATAGGTGGAGACAAATAAGCGTAGAATGACCCAATTAGAATGTGCAGAGGTTTCTGAAGAAAATAGATTAGAACTCCAATCAATTCACAATAATACCCATCAACTTCTGGACGTAGAATAAAGAATGTGAAAACAGAAGTTAAGGATTTCTTGGCTTAACGAGGGGGATAGGAATACAAAATTTTTCCATGTTCAAGCAATGGTACGAAAGTAGAGAAACTTTGTTTCTAGGTTGTATGATGACAATGGAGATTGGGTTTCAGAGAAGGAACAACTTGAACAGTTAGGAGTACAATACTTTAAGGATCTCTTCAAATCTGAATGTCCATACTAGGAGGTTATTGCTTCGGTTATGAATTGTGTAGAGCCTAAATTAACTTTAGAAATGAATAGTTCTTTGATGAGTGGGTTTTTTCTTATGGAAATTACTACAGCTATGAATCAGATCCATCCCTCCAAAAGCCCTAGATCTGATGGTATGAACGCTTTGTTTTTCACAAGTTTTGGAATATTGTGGAGAGTGATGTAATTAAGTTGGTGTTAGATGTGTTGAACAACGACATTCCATGTTTTAAACTTAATTATACACATATTATGGTGATCCTCAAGGTTCACTGTCTAGAAAACATGACTCAGCATCATCTAATTAGCTTATGTAATATTGCATATAAAATTATCTAAAAAATTCTTACTAACAAGTTGAAGCAATTTCTCCCAATAATTATATCGAAGTTTCAAAGTGCATTTGTGCCGGGATGATTGATTACATTTAACATTCTTGTTGCTTATGAGCTAAATCAATTTAATAAAAAGAAGAAGGGAGGCAATGGAAATATGTCGCTCAAGTAAGATATGTGGAAGACGAATGATTGGGTGGAATGGTGTTTCTTGGAGAATATTATGAGGAAATTGAGATTTGCAGAGAGGTGGATTTCTATTGTGATGAATTGTGTTTGTACTGCCTCTTATTCTTTAATCTTCAATGGAGAGTAGACGGGTTTTTTCAGTCCTAAAGGAGAATTATGTCAAGGTGATCCACTCTTTCCATACTTATTTCTGCTATGTACAAAGGATTTAACTGCATTGTTTAAAGTTGCTGGGCGACGAGATTTGTTACAAGAAATATCTCTTGGACATGGTTGTCCTTCTTTTTCTCATTTATTTTTTTTGCAGATGACAACATTTTATTTACAAAAGAAATTGTGGAGAATAACAGGGTGATCAAAGGCTGCCTCTATATCTATGAGAAGGCATTTGGACAAAGTGTCAATTTGTCAAAATTTGCATTGGTTTTCAGCTCAAATGTCAATTAGATGGACAAAGAGATTTTAGTAGACATCCTACAAATCCCTGTAGTGAATAGTTATGAGAAGTATTTGGGACTTCCGTATATTACAGAGCTAAAAGCTTTGCTAGTTGACTCCGTGTATTATAGATCTCTTTCTTTGAGGAGACACGGAGTCAACTAGCAAAACTTAATCAAATTTGTGGTTCAAGCGATTCCAACCTATGTAATGTCATACTTTAAGTTTCCTCAATTTTTATGCAATGAACTGAACTCGCTAACAACAAAGTTTTGGTGGGAAGATTCATTGGATATCCTGGGATAAATTTATGTTTACCTAAAACAAAGGGTGGTCTTGGTTTTCGGAATTTTGAGGCTTTCAACTTGGCTTTTTTTGCTTAACAAGCATAGAGATTGATCCAATTTCCCAATTCATTGTTAGCTAGAGTTTTTAAAGCAAAATATTTCTCCAGATCCTCTTTCATGGATGCTAGACTAGGTTCACATCCTTCATTTACTTGGAGAAGTATATTTGAGGCGAAAAAGGTGATAGAAGTAGGGACAAGATGGAGAATTGGCAATAGTGAAAATGTCAGAATTAAAATTGATAGATGACTTCTTAAACCATCAATGTTTAAAGTTATAAGCCCTATCCAAAGTGTAGATGAAGATGGATTTGTGAGCTCATTGTTGAACAAAGAGAATAGGTGTTGGGACAATGTAAAGGTTTATAGCTTATTCTTTGACTTTGAAGCAAATGACATTATGGCTATCCCGATTTGTGAAGAGTTTCCTCCAGACCGATTAATTTGACACTATACTAAATTTGGGGATTTTTCTATCAGAAGTGCATATCATCTAATTATGCAGGATGCTTTACATAAGACTTCAAGTAACATCCAACAAGTTAGTTGCAGTTTGGGGGAGTGGAATGGAAGATTCATTTGGAACCTAAAGTCGGCCGATAAGATTAAGATTTTTGCTTGGACAACTTATTATGATATTCTATCAACACAATGTCGGCTCCAACAAAAAAGAATACAATTAGAGAATGTTTGTTATTTATATGGAGAAGATAACGAATCATTAGTTCATCTCTTTCTGCATTGTTCTTACTCCAAGAAGGTTTGGTTAGAAGTTGGAATCAAGGTCATTTCAAATCCAGTAAGTTCTGTTACAGATTGGATGGTTGTAGCATCAGATTCTCTCAAATTTGACCTATTGGAACTTATGATTGCTCTTATTTGGTCTATTTGGTATAACAGGAACAAAGTAAGGTTGTATCAGGAGGTAGCCTTGTTGGAATGGAAATCCGAAGAATCATTGACAGTGCGTATATATCGAATACAAAAAAAAATTCTTTAAAAAACCTACAAAGCGGAATTAGGGTTTACTTTTGAGATCGCTCTGAACTAATCTCGTCTCAGCACGAACGCAGAAACTAAAGATAAACACAGAAAGCAGCTAGCTAATCTCACGATCTTCTGTCGTATATCTCCCAACGCCAAAAATTCGGATGCAGTGTAGGCCGCAAGGACCTCCTAACTTCTGCTATCTCTCTCAGCCTCTCTCAAAATATGAGTAATAAATTGATGCTGATTTAGAGTGTCTAGACGTCTATATATAGACTACATCAGAAACCCTAAGGAGAAATAAAGATTGGGCTTCCAATAGGCCTAGGATTCCTATGTTCAACCTAGAACAAACATCATATAGTCTATTAATAATAAGTTAGTCCACTAAAAACTTATTATTAGTCTCCTGTGTCTTATCTCAAAATTATGTTTCGAACTCCTTATTATTATATTCTTAATAATCTTCTTACGTTTAAGATTACAGATGTCCATCAATTAAATAAATTATTGATAATTATATTTAATTGACTTCTTTTATTCCTTGAGACCTTACCACTCAACTTATTTGTCATGTCGAATAATTAAATCCACCTGACGTGGACAAAACTTAAGAGCTTTCTCAAGAGGACTTCATCAACCCATTTAAGTACTAGGACATGATTTCTTTTAATAATTAATATCTACCATACAAATAACATAATCTCCTAATTCATCGTCCTTATTGACTCAATATGAATCTCACACTTTGATGAATTAAAGTGACAATCATTATATGCAAGTGACGATTAAATACCTCGGGATTAAGAGTATAAGCAATCATAATAATCATGAGCTATTTATTGTCTTATTCAATCAATAAAAGATAATAACCTCAACATAGATCTATTCAATACACAAAGTGTACTAGCACAATAATCTGAGACATCAAACAGTCTCCTACAGTCAAGACAGACTATGCCAGAATATTACACTACAATCATATTGATGGTGTGTCCAATTTTATCTAGGATTGTGAACCTATATTCATATTATACAAGGATCCGATAATCTGGTCTTCTATGAATAAGCCGAACTCTACAAACCAAATTATCTACAATGTAAAATATAAGATATACATGAATACCATATATCAAATATAATACAAAACATTTTACCCACATAAATTCTCAATAAAATAGAAAAAATAAACTTTTATTAATTAATAAAATGAGTTTCACTATAAAAAGTAAGTTTTTAGTATACAACTCTATCAAGCCCATCTATATCAAATTCTGGATTTTTGCAAGTCTTATGTTGAACAATTTGTAGCTGCTCAGATTACCAAGATGCAGGATAAAAATATTCCCTAAGAGATTGTGCGAGCAAAATGGTATGCCCCTCATCATGGTTTTGTTAAAATAAACTTTGATGGAGCAACATTTAACTCTATGGAAGCAGTTGGAGTTGGGGTTATAATTAGAGAATGTAATGGAAGATTTCTACCGACACTAAGTCAACTGATTTTTGGAATTAGTAATGCAAAACAAATGGAGATCTGCACAGGTTTCTTTGCTGTGAAAGTGGCGGTATAAATAGTTTACAAATTCATAGTGTTAGAAGGAGATTCCAAATCTGTGGTCGAAGCTATCGACAAGAGTCAGAGTAATTTATCTGTCATGGGCCACTTTGTAGATCAAATTCATGCTTATGGTGATCAAAATTTTATACATCATGGATTCGTAGACCAGGGAATAATGTAGCACATCTTCTAACTAAATAAAATATTTCTTATAAGGATCATTTTGTATGGAGAGAGGATATCCTAGAGTTTATAATATCTGCTCTCCATTATGATATCTCCAGCATTTAATCAATGAAAATTTCATTGGTGCTTATAATATATATATATATACTACTTTAAAAAGTGAGCATATTTGAAAAACATTTTGTTTCTACTTTTGCCCTCTAAAACTATAACTATGTCATCCTTATCATTCAAAGTTATTGTCACACTAATTTTATCTTTCTCTTTTATCCTCAAACAATTATATAAAGATAATTATATCATATTATTTTAATTTAACGCTTAGACCATTCATATTATAGGAATAAATGAATAAATCTATATTTATATATATTCTATATCTATATCTATACTATAGCTACCTATCTATCTATCTATACAATTTTAAAATGTCAACAAAAGTGAAATTTTTTTGATTAACTAAAAATATATCCATTATTCAAATAAAAATATATTAGAAAATATATTTCAATACCACTTAAAAATATATCCATTATCTATACTATTTTAAAATATCAACATAAATGAAAGATATTTTTTTTTCACTTTTACCCTCCAACACTACAACTATACCATGTTTATCCTTCAGATTTAATGTCATAATTTATATTAATTAATTAATTAATTATTAATTACTCTACTAAAGTGAGGTAACCCTTAAAAACTTTTAGTTTCCTTTTTGCCTCTTTATTTTCCAGTGTCACGGTTTTAATTTATACAAGAGATTACATTTATTGTACATCAAATATTTTCTTGGTGACAGGGCCTGTAGCATCTGTAAAGTCTCTAATATCAGTTATTTGACCTCATTCTCTTCCTCACACTTCTCTGCATACGCAAGAGTCTCATTTCATTTAAGCTTTTACCCTTTTGCTATATCAGCCCACCGATCGGTATCAATAGAGAAGAGCTTTTAGCTCTGTAATGGTGTCCCTTTTCTCGAAGCTTGACATATCAAGGTATCCCGTTGACCCTTGCATGTCGTCCTTACGATGATCCAAGGTCACTTTGGATTTTGCTTGTTGATCACAGAAATTTCAATTCTAATTTTTATTTTCTTCATCAAATATGTTTTCATTTCCATTGATTTTGTTTTCCGATTATCTGTCAGCCTTTAGCTTGGTTAATATGTTAAATCCTTCTAAAAATATACTCAATTTGGTTTGTTGAGAAAAAAAATGCTGAATAGAATAAATTAAATTTGTAAAATCCTAAAGTAACCAAACTCAGCTCAAAATCATTGCTTTTTCACTTGATTAGTGGGCCTGTAGTTATTATTGTTTGGAAATCAAACATTACAACAACAACAAAAAAAGTCTCAATTTTTTTTCTGTTTCCAGTTTCATCTTTGGTGTCAAGAAATGAACGGAATACGATATTATCATCTCTTTATACTGATTTCGTTTTCTCTATACATTGTTGGGTGTATGATGAAATTAACTTAATATGTATATTCCTTCAGGTATTATGTTGCACTATTAACTCATGAATTTTTTAAGTCAAACATCTTTTCTGCTACTGTTCCTATGGAGTTGTCATCCTTTCAGTTGAGTAGTCCCATTGTTTCTACCTTTGAAATTTTTATGTACATCTTTCAAGTGTAAGAGACTGAAAAGTTCTCCTGTTACTCAAAAACCATGATCCGAAGTATCCAACCTACAAAATCATTGCCACTGAAATGTTTCGTCAAAGTAAAATATTGTTACATTTGTAGCTGAATTTGTATCAGGTTAAGCGTATGGATAATTTTGTTTGCTAATGAACTTCTTTGTTTTGCTCTTCTTAGGGCCATGAAGCAGTGGGAAATCGAAGGTTGGAATTAATGGTATGCTTTGCGGATTCAATAGGCGTCATTTTAAGGGTATTCATCACTCTGCTCTTTTTTTTTGGTTCTTTCTTTATTCATTCATCTTTTTCAACTCGTGGTACTTAAGTGCTGCTAAAGTTAAGATTTTAGTATGAAATGTCGATGCCTGTGTTAGACCATTTTTACCTAATTACCTACTGAACGCGGAAAACCCAAATAAATATCATTATTATGGTCACCTTTCACATGGTTCATTGGGTCTTCATAGAAAATTTTCGGTTGTTATTGTATTTTGCATCTCTGCCCAAGACACTCAGGTTTTACACAAATTGGAAGCTTGATTCTTACAGTTGAAACTTTAGGTTAAGATACTGATGTGGTAGCAATGAATGGCCCTCTTATTGATGCTATGTACATGGTAAGAATATGTAGTGAGCTTCATCGTTTTTGGTCATACCCCATCAGCAATTCACCAGCCGCTGTGAACCCTCTTTACACTCTCTCTCTTAAGAAATTGTTTTGGTTCTACTTATATTAACATTCACCATCTTGACTCTCCTTTGCCAACAAGGAGTCCATTAAAGATTGTGTTTGATGGGGTTATTTTGTTCAAACCTATATGCTTGATTCTCTTATATGGGAAATTTGATGTATGTTCGTTGTTGCAGGAGATTGGATAAATAATCAATGTTCTTTAGAATATATTTTATTAATCTCGAATTTCTCTTTTAGATTTTTATTTTACGGCTTCATATGGGAGCATCCCTGTATTTATTAATGATTTTCAATGCAGTGTGCTGCTTTGTTGATCAGAGTAGACTACACGTAAAGCTCTGTTCTTTCACTCTGTTCTATAACTAATTGATATGCTTCCTTCTATTATGCTTTATGATTTTGTACTAACTCGTATTTCTCTTTTTCACCTTCTTGTTTCAGCTGGGAAAAAACTAAGAAACTTTATCTGCATTCAGCTCCCTATTTACCCCCAAGGTTGCAAATAAGCTCTGGTGCAGCCACTGAAAGTCGCAGGACATCAAATATTCGAATGTTTCCAGTTGATAAACCAAGTCATGCACCAATTTCTTGTGGAGGCTTTCAACCTGCTTCATCTTTAGACCATGCTTCTTAAGTAAATTCTACTTCTTTACCATACCAGTAATGTATGAATAGACTGCGACTCACGTTTTAATTACAGAAATTTTGAAGTCACCTCCTATTCAATCAAAGAACCCAAAAATGCTTTCATTCCTTTGACACCGGGTGCTAATCTTTTGAGAAGATGTGGGATAATATCTTCCATGAAATTTTTTGCTTTTTAATCATCGAATTTGTTTTTAGTTTAAAGTATGTGTGTTTTTAATTCACATGATTTTTCATTTTTGTGGAGGTTTCTTCGTAGAAAATTTTGGTTTTTACCTTCAATTGATATGAATTCTCATCTCGATTTATCGTTTACATGCATGTGTAAGCCCAATGTAGGTACTAGACATTATTAGTTTAATGATAATCCTTGTTATGTTATGCAAGCATTGGGATATTAGCACACCAGGAGTGATCTTTTTCGATCAGAAGATCACCATCCATTATTTGAGTGGGCAAATAGGCAAACATGATAGATCAACTAAGAACAACATTATGGATGTTACTGTCAAAGTGGCCCTTTAGCAAGTTGGTATAATAACCCTATAATTGATTATGATCCCATAGAAGGAGGTTAATAGATAGCTTGGTTCATTTTGCAGTGCGAATAGAGGTCAAAGGCTGCTTAGAAAACTAACACACTTGTTGTGGTCCATGATGATGGTGTTATGAACGTGAATGGGTATTTTCAAAGGTGATAGGGGTGCTTGTTTGAGGTGTGGCGATGGAGAATTGCCTCATGGCATAAAGGAGAGGTGAATCTCTTCTAGACATACACTTTGGTAGCAAGGTGTCGCCTGATGCACTGAAGCAAGTTTTTGAGCCAAAACGGACTTGACGTATGCCTTAGGTGGGTTGACTTGTCGAATGAAAGGCCAGTTCGGACCAATTTTTAGGCTAAATTCAGAGGATTTGGACTGCATTATCTTTCCAAAAGGAGGATAAAGGGAAATAAGGCATTTACTGTAAGATTTGAAGCCTACATTTTTCGATTTCTAAGAAATTGGATCAAGAATAAGGTCTGTCAAACATTTACCAACAATGTTTATGTATGAGTTACCCAAAAAAGGGGTATCCTATTTTTTAGTAAAATTTAGACCCCTGAAAAATGCTTGTCCTATTATTAGAATTTTAAATTTTTAGGTAAGCTAGGGGAATTAGAGACAATGCATATCCTGGTGGTGCCAAAGATTAACTTAGATAATGGAAAAATAGTTTCCATTGTTTATTATATATTTAGCTTTACAACACAAACTCATGAAAGATTTTTCTAAGAAGATGACTACCTCAATCCGTTAGAAAAAATATATTTCTCAAGTGAAATTCATGGGAGATGCAAACAAGATTGCCTTAGCACAGCTTCCTTTCCAAACGAATAACACATTGACATGCTTTTGCTTTATCCTAATTCACAAACATCAATTTTAGTTACGTTATCAACGGTTGTAGTGTTCTTGCTTGAGTAACTTTGGTAAACTATACTAGACTTTGCCAACGAGATAATTAGCCTAAATGCATTGTTTGTGGATGTAGAATTTTAGCAATTTACCTTCATTTAACAATAAAATAAAGCCTAAAACTATAATACAAAATACCTCATGTTATCATTGCTTGCAGTTTTGTTCATTTATGATCTAAATACCTCATGTTAGGTGGAAGAACAAGATCCACATTGACTTTGTATCGTTTTTGGGCATATATGGTTCCGAGTCTTGGGCCTGCCTTCTTTCTTTGTTAAGGGGTATACATTTTTCTTCAAAAAGTGCTTTGCTTCATTCATCATTGACTTTGTGATCATGGATTTCTATTTGCATTCATGTGATTTATAGCTCAATGAAATTGTGATTGGTTATTTTTATTAATCTAATTAATTTTGATGTTGCTTGTTGTAGGTTTGTTGGCAACAACTTGAGAAAAATAAAGGTACTGTAAAATTGTTGTGGGCTTTCAGATATGATGTGAAGTTTAATTGCACATTATTTGGTTATTGAGAACTAATATAACTACGAAGAGAAAGAGAATTGATAGAAAAAAAAAAATCTCTATGACTATCTTTGTTGTTGTATTTGGCACTTTTGGAATCGAATATATGTATGTGTAATATGTACAGACATATATCGAAAGAAATTATTGGGATATATAAAGAAATCACCAGTTTAGTCCTTGACTAATAATGTTGATATGTGTACTTATGGTTGTGTGTATTTGTATATCATCTTTATAAGTCTAATTATTGTTGTGTTATAGAAAATGATTTAAATATTCAAGTACTTCATAAGGCATACCCAAATTTATGGTGTGCATGTGTGTGTCAAAAACAGATATAAGGTTGAGCCTACTTTCTTTGAATATTTTTACAATTATTGATTTGATATTTAATTCAAGTTTTGTTGGAGGCTAAATTTTTGTGGTGCAAAGAACAAACAATCTTTTTCAAATTGAAAACTTTAATATGAAATGGTCCACGTGCAACGCACGTATGCATCAGCTAGTATATATCTATATAATAAAGTAGCTTACAATTCAAATCTCAAAAGATAAACAAAATGACTTTTACTATTCGCGGTTGAGATCTCTTTCAATTTTACTTTAAAGTTAATCTAATGACTAATATTAACACCCTAAATTTAATAGGAAAAATATGGCCCTAAGGATGTGTTTGGAGTGATTTTTTAAAAGTACTTATAAAAATTATTTCTCATAAGTACTTTAAAAAAAATAATAGTATTTGAAACCGCTCTACCACTACCTCTACAACCGCCACCTCCACCACCACCGCCGCCACTACCACCATCGTCGTTGTCGCCATCATCGCCACCACCACCGCCGTCGCCGTCGCCACCACCATCGCCGCCCTTGCCGCCGCCGCCACCACCGCCACCGACCCCACCGCCGCCGCCACCCCCCCCCCCCCCCCACCGCCACCACCATCGTCGTCGTCCTCGCCGCCACCACGGTCATTGTCACCCACCACAACCATCACCATCTCCTACCACCACCACTACCTCTCACCCCCACTACAAACTGATACTTAAATCTCATTATCTATTCTCTATATTTGTGATTTGATTTTGGATATGAATACAAATATGTTTATTGTTTACTATTTTTTATTACACTGTGCCTTTAAGCACAAGCAATAACTAATATATATATATAACATACTAGAATTTTAATTATCCCACTAGATTTTATTGAACACTAGTTTGCTTCAACAATTGCAAGGAACATACACTTGGTTGTTGCAAAAAAAAAAATTAAAAATTAAAAAAAAAAATTGTTTTGCTTCCAACATAAACTTTTTTGTTAAAAGTTTATTTCTTTTGCGCACTATTAAATTTTTGTACAATGTATTAGTTTTTTTTTTTTTTTTATTGCAGAGAAGGGGACATCGAAGTTTTGAATCTATGACATTAAGATGTAACAACCATCTCTTACTATTTTAGTAGTTTGGTATATAATTTTACCACCAAAAATTACCGAAAAATCCATTAATTAGTACATATACCTCCCAAGCACAAAGCTGGAGGCTCGCTTACCCATGACCGACCGACTTGTGGTAGCCAGTAATTTGGGCCATAGGCCGTGTTTTGTTGCCCTATTAACACATGAGACTCAGTCCATGGACAACCTGGCCCAACATGACCCATTGACTTGGGAATGACTTGGCTATTGTGGGCCGGATAGTCCCAGCCCGATATTGACCATTATTACCTCAACAGAAAACATGATAGGTTTATGTTAGGGAAAATTTCATCTACACCCTTTATAATTAGGTCTAAATTTAATGACACCCACTCATGATTTTGAAACTTCCCTACATATTCTTCTAGTATATACTTTCAAATCAATGACACCCCCTTAACAGTAACTTTTTCATCTGCTAGTAGATAAAGAAATGATTTGACTAAATATTTTTGTGAAAATGCCAAAATTATCCTTTGTTATAAAAGAAACTCTCTAAATTAAGAAAGAATTTTCTTCGTAATTAAGAAGCGTCCTCTAAACAATAGACTAAAATACCATCAATCATTTCCCCATTATATATGTCCTAACCAGCCAACAAAAGCGATTTCTATTATTATATTATCCCAATGAATTTTTATCATTTTAAAGAGTTGCATGATAACTTTGTTATAATATTAATCATCACATTATCACTCATTTTGTTACATAATTGAGTTTTTATAATTTTTATAGTTAAAAATTTTATAATAAAAATTACAATTGATAAATTCAATGTCAAAATCTCATCTATTTCTAACTCCTCTACTATTGTTTGTTCTGCACAACGTCACTCGACCATTCTTCACACATCACCCTTCATATATAAAATTTCAATATTATTTGATAAAATTTAATATTAATTAAATAAATTTAATCTTAATTTGATAAAATTAAATATTAATTTAGTATTGACTTGATAAAATTTAATGTTAATTGAATAAATTTGAATGTTGTTTTAATGAAATTGAATGTTCATTTGGTGTTAAATTAAATAAATGACATTAATTTGAATGGTTAAATGTTGAATTAGTAGAATTTAATATTCTATTTAATATGTTAAATTTTAATTAAATAAAATTGAATGTCAATTTGATGAAATTAAATAATAATTTAATGTTAAATTAAAGAAATAATATTAATTTGATGAAATAAAATATTAAACTAATATAATTAAATGCTAATTTGATAAAATTAAATATCAAATTTGTATTGATTTGATAAGATGGAATGTTAATTTACTTTAAATTAAATAAATGACATTAATTTGATAAAATTAAATATTAAATTGATAAACCTAAATGCTAATATAATATAACTAAAAGGGAGTGCATTGAAAATTTAAAATCGGGAGGGGGTGTTGTTAAAGTTAGACCTATTTACACGGGGCGTGGATAAAATTTATACTATAAAATACTTATGGGGTATTTTTGTAAATCAACAATCGCCGTTAACGACGTAACCCGACAAGCACTGACAGATGGTGACAGTAAAGTTTTAGAATCGAGAGGGGGTGTCTTTGAATTTAGACCTAACTACAAATGATGTGGATGAAATTTTCCCTTTATGTTATCCAAAAAAAAAAAAGTGGATACTATATCGAACAATTTATAAAGAGCCATATATTTTAGTTTGATTAGCTTATCGTCATTATTTAGAAAAATAATAAAAAAATATTTTATTTTTTAGACGAGTCAAAATTTTATTATATGAAAAGTGTAGTTAATGAATTGAAAAAGTGCATTTGAATACGATAACTAGACTTGACAAAGCACCACTAAGAAAAAACCAAGGAAGAATAATATTTAGAACTAGCTTGCATAATATATGTAACACTCACCCAATACAATCAATAAACCTATCTACGATATGCTCCACAACCAATTAACTATAGCTGAAAAATTAATGGTACAAAGGTCAAAATAGAAAGATTTTTTTTCTTTTTAAGTTAATTTTCTAGACTCAAGGAAACTCTTCTTCTTGAACTCGCAAGATGTAATGTACTGAAGAAAAGTAGCAAAGTCTGTGTCCCTGTAACGTCTTGGGTTTGTTTCATTGATGAGTTTGGGGGATGGCCGAACTATGCTCTTGAAAGGAAGACTATGCAGAGAGGCCACTGAAATCCGATACTTCATCGAATTCACAATGACTCTGTGTAGGACACTCTTGTACTTCCCGTTGCTAAATATCTGACGGGGGAAAAAAAATAGGTCAAGCTCTCACTTTTAGTACAATGATAAAAAAAAAATCATACTTCATGCAAGGTAATAGTCGAGCCGAGTCGAGTGGAGTGAAGCATCTTAAGTTTAAGTATATTTTTTTGGATTCAATTCGATTGTGACTAGAGATCAACTTGATTGTAACTAAATGAATTGAAGCTCAAACTCTACAGTCAAGCTTGGAATTTAAGTTAAAGCTCAACAAAAGATTACGAGAATTTAAGTTAAATTTGAGTCCAATTTCTCAAAGAAATCCCAAAAACCTTGATCATATGCCTAAAATTTCAAAATTTTGAAAAATATTTGAGAAAAATTCAAGATTGTACGTGTTTCTGATAAAAATTGTGTGACCATATCATTAAAATCATTTATGGACAAAGTCTAGTGGTGCCGAGCCACTCGTAATCAGATCTACTTAGATTCAGTTATTAAACTAAACAAGTTCAATATCTTGACCAAATTCGATTCATCTTCCGATCTCAGTAAGTTTGAACAAGTCAAAATTAATTCAAACGTTAATTGTTAGAATTTATGATATGCCTATGATGTCACTAAATTTAGAACACAATAAGATGAACTCACCTCAAGGTGATCACCAATATTGACCACAAAAGAGTTGGGTATAGGTTCAATGGTGACCCATTTTTCTTGGAACTGAATCTGCAGACCCTCAACCTCATCTTGTTGGAGAAGTGTGAGGAAGCCATAGTCAGAGTGAGGAGGTATTCCTAGTGTCAAATCAGGTTGTGGACATGGTGGGTAACAGTTGACAACCATTAGCTGGCTTCCATCTTGGAATTCTTTTAATGTTTCTTCATCTTCTTCTCTTGTCTTGTTCTCTGTGGTTGTTATTCCAAGACTCTCAAGGATGGCTTCTACTAACATTAGGAACAAGAGTTTTGTTTCTTTTGCGTAGGTAACCACCAATTTCCTGTTTAGTATTAAAAAAATCAATTAAAATAGTCATTAGATAAAATATGTTGTAGATGTAGCAATAAGCAATTGTTATTTTTCGTAGTCTAAAGATGAAATAACTAAGAGTGCAAATGAACAAAAGTGAGTCCAAATTCTAGTTTGTTTGAAAATTCAGCTCATCCATTTACTAAAAATTTTGGGATTTGCTCACGATGGTGACGAGAGTCAAACACCTCATCCTGTTAGATATTGGTTGGATCATGAATTCGAATCGGGGCGTTTATGATGGGTCGATCCAAATTAAAAAATGTCCAAGTGGGCATGTCTTTTAAAAGTGTCTTTTACCACCTAAAATACACGTCTGTTAAATATTAACAGATATATCCCTATAGGATGTGTCTCTTAATGACACTCATTGATTGTCTATATAAACCCAAAGACAATCTAATAGATGAGACATCTCTAATAATTAATCAAACATTAAAGTTTCTTATTCTGTTTCTCTCTCTCCTATATAACGTACGGCTCAAACAATTAAAGGAAAGACGTTGACTTGGATTCTCCGATTCCAGTTCATTAATATCTTTTAAAATTGGGCTTTGTTAGGTTCATCTAATTAAATTGATGGTGCTACCAGCCTAGACGAACCAAATAAGTAATTGCAGTGCTCCACTAGTTTCTTGCTCCTCCCTTGCATGCCAAATTGTTCATGAGTAGCTCCTTTCTTTTGTACGTGTGTGTGTGTGAGAGAGAGAGAGAGAGAGAGAGAGAGAGAGAGAGATAATAAATTATTGGTAGTGAGGGTTTACCTAAAGTCCACGGGAGAAGAAGGCCAATAAGGAAGGACATCTGATAAAGGATGACAGGATAACTTCAAAAAGTCTCTCCAGCAAAAGACACCATCTTTGGTCTGGTTGAAGCTTGTTCCACATCGAACTGGCGAAGACATATCCGAAGACATGTACTTTTCTCTCTCCTCCAAAGGGAGCTCAAAAAACCTTCCACTCGCATCGATCATGTTGCTTATAACATCGTTGGGGATGCCATGATTTACCAACTGCATTAGTTCATGAAAAACACATAAGCCCTATAACCACGTAGCAAAAAGGGCAAGTCAGAGAGAGTTGAGAAGACTTAACTCTAAGTATAGAACTGTTTAACTCGAGTACGGTCTATGTTTATATTTTTAACTCTACTTGTACAACTCGAGCTGAAACTCAGTTTCAAGTTTTGAATTGCAATTTAGGTTTACAACTAAGGCTACAATGTGAGTTGAACTCAAATTCGCTAATTTCGAATGAGTTCGGACTCAGGTCCTAAGAACCCATTATTTCCTCCTGAAAAAAAAAATTCAGGTTGGATTTTGTTGTTAAAACCCAAATTGAATATTAAAAATAATTGTTCAACTACTGAATAATTCAATTTAGATTAAGATTAGATCCAAAACCCTGGCCTAATGATAAATGAAATTAAATGAAACAATTATTTTACTTTGGGGTATCATAAAGAAAGGCTGAACGTGTACTCAGGTATAACTTTATAGTAGGGGCTGCATTGGTCTTAGACATTTGAAGAATTTTCAGATTCTCAAAGTTTGGAGTTTGAGTAATGTTAACCATTAGATTAACAAGAAGTCCTAATGTTGAATGGGTCCATTGTCAATTCAACAACCGTAAGGAATTAGGTGAGTAAATTAAGTTGAGTTTGAGTTTGGACCCACCTGAAAAAATCCATAATTTTCACAGGCATAGGCCAGGGACTTGAGGACTTGAGACCTGTTAGCACCTTGGAGTTCTGCAAAATCAATTACTGGCAACTTGAGATTGAGCTCTGTGGCATATGGTTTTCTCTCTCTCACATTGGGCCTTTCTGAAACAGGCAATATGTACTTCTTAGGGACCTTTTTAATGCCGCTTTCATATAAGTGCTTCACTCCTTTCTGGTATTGGCTTTCCAAAGCATCACCCTCCCTTGTTTCTGTGGCTATTGCCAATGCAGGGGACATTTTCACCTACAAGTAACTGTAAATTACAAGAGAAAAAACATGCATAAAACTCGGGTTTAACACAAAGACGATGTTAGTGGGTTATTTTGCATGTATTGGAGATTTGCATTTCAACCAGGTGCTCGAAAAACGCATGGTTACCCAAAAAAAAAAAACAAGTGAAGAAATATGTTAGTAAATGGTCATGTAGAAAGAGAGAGAGAAGGGGGAGGACTAGCTGTGTACCTGCCAATCTCTTCTGTGATGAACAAATTTTGGGAGCAACCAAAGAATGAGATGGTAGGAATGAAGAGAAGGGAGTTGTATTTATAGGCAGGAATCATCAATCAAGGGGACTAAACAGTTGCTATTCCAGAAACCGGCTTCGGTTATGCCAATACGGCAATACCAAGTACTGGTTGCCATGTTGCAAAAGGACAAAAAACACCTTCCATACCATTTGCTACAAATTCAACTGCAATCCCTTGTTCTCTCTCTCTCTCTCTCTCTCTCTCTCTCTATATATATATATATATATATATATATATATATATTGTGTGTGAGTGTGTGTGGGGTAGGGGACGGCTTTTAGCATTTTCCATATATAGACGTGTGTGGCTAATTTGTGCCTTCCTGGTTTCCAACTATTGACAGGATGATGTATTACATAAGGTCAAATACAGGCACAAGAGGTTTTATGCCTAGAGTTTTTAAGATAACAACTAACATACATTAGACTTGGTCTAAACATGCCATTAACATTAGCCTTGATATTACACATTTGCATAGACACTGATTATTGGCCACAAGTTCGAACGCTACTCGTATTTTCGGGATCTAGATCTTTTCGATTATATTTTCTTTAACAATTTTCTTCAATTATTGACCATTGGTTATAAAATGAAGTGAGATCCATTCTGTATAAGTGAGTGTCGCACCAATATAGAGTTCGTCATCTACGATTAATTGAAAATACTTGGGAGTGGATCTAAAACCTATTTTTCTTTGAGTTATTAGCATTTTGGGTCTGTTAAAAAAAATAATTAACATTTTGGGTACGATGAAGAGCAATATTAGCCGGCACATCAAATGTTTTTAGCACTATAATACATACTTCAGCATCATGGAAAAAGATAGCATAGGAAATATTAGTGTCACTAACAAGCATCTAAGTGGAGTAGATAATTGGTACTATAGTTCCTAATAAGTAATGTTTTTTTTGGACATACAAGAGACTAAAAGTTACAAGATAAAAAAAAAAACATCTTGTAGCATGGGAAGATATAAGATATTGAAGGGTTTTCAAGTTGCATTTGTTTAATTTCTTAGTATAACAGTGTTTGCACATAATATCTATGTTTATTTGACTCCTGGGCACCTACAATATAATATTAATAATAATAGATCATATGACGGTAGTCTATATTGGTTTTTAGATATATAGGTCTATCCGAAATGGTCAACTCTATCTTGACGGAGTGGATGTATCTAGTTCGAATATGCTATCTAACCGTTGTAATAATAATAATAATAATAATTTTTTAAAAAAAAGTCTTTTGGTTTTTGACATATTATTGACATTATTGACATATCGTAGATAAATTTGGGGTTAGTGACTACGTCAATCTTACCGACCAACCAATTAATTCTATTTTGTTACACGTATGCTTATGTCTGTGACGTGAAAATTTTGTATTAATTAGCCTTCGCTGACGTGAAAAAATGATAAACTTTTGTATAATTTATTGAATTTTTATTATAATTAGGGTGTCCTTTGTTTGTCCTAGATCATAGTTGGGATATTATATTCTTGCGAGGCACTTAGTGGCCTATGACCCTCTCTAAGTCAATCAACCACTCACTACCAGAAGTGAATCCTTTAAAAAAAAATAGTGTAATGATGTGTGGTTTGGGTGCTGCCAATCTAGTTCAAGACTCCAAAAGTCTCTTACTTACTACATTGTTTTGCTCCCGTGATTCTTTGCTTTGTACTTTGTTCTTTATTCGTTGCATGGTCTAGATCTAATGTCGTATTAAAATAATGTAACAGTTATATCACGTTATCATTGTTATAGGATATCACTGTTTAATAAAAAAAATTAATAAGTATATAAAATAAACCATATTAATTCAATGTATTAATGATTGAATATGCTAATTTTCAGTAACTATTAGAGTAATTGTGTTTATTTGTTATTTTTTTATTAAATGATAATACTATATGATGTTAATGATGTGATGCACCCTCCTTCAATTGAATATAATATATGTGTTTTGTATCTATCCAACATTAGCCAATAGAAAGTACATTACTACATAGTGATATCACATCCTAAGTGTAAGACAGCTGGTTAGTTCGATAAGAACGGCTCGTGGCGATCTGATGATTGGCCCGAAGGATTTGGTCTGATATAATTAGACTTATTAAAGTTTGACACGACACGATTAACCTATACGAATCGACACGAATTAAATGAGTTTTGGTGAAATCTTAACGGGTTCGGGTGGTAAACATGTTGACCTGTTAAACACGTTTAATAAATGAATCGTGTTTGAGTGAGTCATGTCAACTCATTTATCATCCGTTTATCTATTTTAAATAAAATTAATATAATAATAAATTAATAATTATTTTTAAAAATTAGGCAAATTTTTTTTTTGGGACAGTCACATAAAAAATATATATATATAGTGACAGCTACAAAAATATAATAATAAACTAATAATAAATTAAAACTAAACGGATTAAATGAGTCGTGTTGTGTTACCCGTTTATTAAAAGGTTCGTGTTGAGGTTTTTCACTCGTTTATTAAACGGGTCATGTACGATTTTACATATTTTTTATCTGTCACCTGTTTAACCTGACACGTAACCGTTAAACCCGATACGCTTGACACCCTTAAATATAACCCTGGCCCAAGTTAGAATAGCCGTGGTGCGGGCCACAGCTTTACCAGGCCCGTCATCTGATCTGCCCAAATTATATTTCTATATTATAAAAAATTAAAAGTTGTAGGCCTAAATATTTTCTTGTCTCGGCTCAATCAGTAAGGTCGATCTTGGCCATGAGCCCAGCCCGTCAAAGGCCTGCGGGCCTACAAATAAAAAAAAAGGAAATTTGGAGGCCGATCCCACTATATGGACTTGTTTGCACTTAAGTCCGTCAAGGAAACTTATTTATTATGAAGTCCGTTTTTTGTCAATTTTACCATACTATCCCTTCCCTTTATAAGTGAAATAAAACTAAAAATTAAAAACTCCTAAATCTTAGGAGTTTGACTAACGTTAAAATCTTTTCTCTCTCATATCTATCTATATCTATATATAGGTTAAGAGTTTGACTAACATTAAAATTTTTCCTCTCTCTTATCTATCTACTAGTAATTGCCCGTGCCTGAAGGCACTGCGTTACTTGTAAAAAAATGAACAAAAATGAACAAATCTGGACTATTAGACTATTGAACAAATCTGGAATATTAGACTATTGAACAAATCTGGACTATTAGACTATTGAACAAATCTGGAATATTGTTCAGCGAAATATAGTAACAGCGAGAGAGAGAGGGTAGCAGCAACCGCAAATGAAATCACGAGTCAAGAATCGAAATTACCACAATGTCATATATGAAACAGTATTGGCATCAATATATCAGAGAAAATTGAATCAACAACCATAAAATTAACTCAAGGCCAAAACCAGAAATCGATAAGTATCTCAAACCCAAAACCAAAACTATCTATTCAACATATCTATATAATCAAGTTTATAACAAAAAAAACTAAAATCCAGTTTCTAAATATGGGCATGATTACATACATATCAGTAACATCCCAAGTTCACCAAAATGAGAAAAAAATATATATATCAACTAAATTTAAAAAAGAAAATTCCTTCAATAATATAAAACAATTGCCCAAAATTGGAAAGCAATTGCCCTTACAACCAACAATTGCCCAAGTGTCGAAACCCACGAACAAAAGTTAACCCATTTTGTTGGAAATTACACACTGAATACACAACCATAGGAGAATTAAGCTAAACATCGATAATACATTTGAAGGAAAAAACCAATGTGTCTAAAAAATGATGTCAACATTCAAAAGTATTTAAGTGGTTCCTATCCAAGCAAACAATTAAATAAATTTCATGCATTGCATGAATCGATTGTATTATAAGGGTAGATAGAAATTTGAAGCTAAAAGTGGTTAATCACAAACCTCAAGAAAACATAGCCAGTGGTCTCTTGTGAAGATTTCCTACTTTGGACAATTATGAATCCAGTTGACTTGCAATGAATATGACAGTGCTCCAAAAGAGCAGTGCTATTCCCAGAAATGACGTCCACACTTCCTTCAATATAGCAATCTTTCAACTATTGTTTCCCGCAATGCAAATACAATGTGTCCTGCACATAAATTACATACGAAAGAAAGCTTAAGCCAAAGGTAAAATTTCTCAGTTTTTCATTTTTCCCTCTCAACTTCTTGTATTGGTTTTGCATTACGTGTGGTATGTTTGAAATGGAGAATAACCATGTGTAGTGAAATACATGTTTCCAATGTTTGCGATTGGGACAATGTGAAACGGCAAAACAATGGTTAGAGGAATAATATGAGAAACATGATAGTTGAGGCAGCAATGTGATACCAATAACAAAAATTAGAAGTGTGAAAAATATGATGGTTGTCCTAAGACACAGTCAGGGAGGTCAAAGTATTTTTTTTTTAAACAAACCTCGACGGTGCGAGGAGATTTATTGATGTGAAAAAATTAAATTACACCTAGATAAAGGGGGACGTTTGTCTTAACCCTCGATGCAATCTAATTACAACGCAAAAGGAATTTAAAATTTCTAATGCATGATGTTACATGGAAATACTAAAAAATATTCTAGAAAGCATAATTTCCTAAAATGCTTCTATCCAAAACAGCCTGCTTGAAATTCCAGCTGAAAGACTCAGACATGTCAGCTGAAATAATGGTCCAGCTGCACTTTAATAGCTGAGAAGTAACAGCTGGAAAGAGAGAGGAGCAGTTGTTGTCTTGAATGAATTGAGGGCAGCAGCTGAACAGTGACGTGATAGCTGCTGCAACCAGCTGAGGGATACAATGGCTACAACCAATAGCTGTGCAGAACAAATTATGCAAATGTCAAAAGAAATAACAGAACATATTAATCAATTGGTTGATGCTGAATTGATAGAGAGAAATGACTGCAATATCTAGTTACTGAGTAAACTCTATTCTTTTATAAATGCGCTTCTATTATGAAATGGAAGTCCAAGTGCAGTAACATGAAATTATGCACTCCAGCTTCTGCAAGAAACTGAAGAAGTTCAGTGGATTATAAGTCGCCTGATTTAGAATGAAGACAATTTCCTACCTCCCAATGCTAGAAAAGATGGCCCATCATAAGGGCATTAAAAACCTTTCACTATTGCATCCATTAAAAACCAATATGCATATACACACACACACACAAAAGAAATGGAGGCAAGTTTCCACTTCATATGAGTTTCTTGTCAGATGTGAACATTGGAAACCAACTGAATGCTCCTTGGAATTAAACTCAAACATTTGGCAAGTGAATTTGACAAAAAAAAAATGTATGAAAGCAATAAAACTTAAACATACCTAGTTGAGATTAGCGGAGGCGAGATAGCAGCAGATTCAATCGTCAACGGAACCTTGAATCAAGGATTAAAATCAAATTGATGTGTGTGTTCTATGTCCTTGTGTGGTGGATAACAGATGCAAAAAAGTGGCTTTCTTGTATCAATAGGTTACAATTGACGAAAAAAATAACAATAAAAATAAATTATTGCTCAAGAAGCTGTCATTTTCTTTGGAGGTCTAAAAAAATAAAAAACAAAAAGGAAGCAAGCTAAGAAAGTGGAATGAAAGCTTACCATCTAAATCTTGCCTCCATTTCATAATAATTTTTTATGTACGCAAGAAAAATCTGGAAGGCTATGGTTATAGTGTGGTTATTTCTAGTAAACATCTACATAAGCAATCAAAATACATTTGTAGCCTATATTAAAAAAGTGAAAAATCAATCACATATGAATTGGAAAACTGAAAAATCGGCGCAGCCTCCTTAAAAGTATATAGTTCACTACGTGCACCATTAGATACTAATCATAGATTAGAAAATACTTCTTAAAACACACTCATAAAGTCATACAATGAATTCACATTTCTTTGGCTCATCTCAGAGCAATCAATCAAAGGATGATGTTTGACAAACTTAACCAAACAACAAAATACAAATTTTCCATACCTACTGTAATTAACCCCTTCGACAATCATTGGGAAAAATAAATTACTCAACCTAACTCGAAGACATTATCATATTTTAGTTACTACACAATTCAAACAAAAATAATATTTATATCATAATAACAAAGGTCACAGTCACATGTTACATATGTAAGTCCAACCAAATAACCAAAATTTACTGTTCACAATCATACAAAACAATTATCATAGGTCACAATCACAATTCAATTATAGTTCCTCCAAAATCACCATTCCAAACCCAACCACCAAAACTACCATCAATTCTCACCAAGCTAAACATATCCTTATAACCATATGTGATTAGTTTACCTTACTAAATACAGAACAAACAAAACACACATGCGACAGTCATAGAAAGAAGCCCCTATGACAGCGCAATTCACCTCAACGTCGTAGCACCACCAAAGAATATAAGTCTAGGTCCAACAAACCAGCAGATGCTACCTATGAAGAAAAATTAACAAAACAGAGCAAAAATCAGCACATGAGTGTAGCAAAAAACATAGAGAGGGCAAACGAATCATAAGAATAAAAAATGTTACCTTAAGATTGTGTTGAAAAATCACCAAGGTAAAGCCCACTATATAAATCTAACCGAACCAACAAAAACCATTAAGGCCATAATCAAATCTTAGATTTTTTGGAAGCCATTGATGTGAATAAAGGTTTAGTATTGGAGCCTTGTAGACCTAATGGATTCCAGCTCCAATATATATCTAGCAATAATTTAAAAGATCAAATAAAAATTGAACAAAGTAGAATGAATTTAGAGTTCTTACAAAGGCCATAACCTACCCCAAATTAACACGAATCAAAATTCTAAGAAATCATTTTCAAAAACCCATAATACATAAAACAATTGATATGTTAATCAAACTTTCAACATGTTTGAAACGTCCAACTTCCTTATTTTTCTTTCTACTTTTGCAAGGATCACATGAATAGCATATGCATTTTTTCAACAAATATCACCGCAATAAAGTAATATTCAAAGAAGACCAAGGATTTTGCAGTGCATATGATAACTTACCCCTACCTTACCATCCAAAAGTGTTTCCTACTTTGATCTCTTAGTGTCCAGCATCTCCTATTACAATCCTACAACAAAAAATTTGCAAGGTAGTTCAACAAAAGAAATCAAATTGATGGGCTATGAGAGAGAAATGATTACAGTTTCAAAGCATAGTAACTACATTGGTAAAGCTTATACCAATCTATACGAAATGAAAAATGAAACCAAATTTGTTAAACCAAATCTAATCAACGTGAATACTAACAAAAGGACAATAAAAGGTAAAGCAAGGAGATCTTACATGATCCGATGACAACAAAAATGAAGAACCCAAGCAAAACAGGGCCAACAGGGTAGTTATTCCCCTTTTTGGTAGCCGTTTCGGGCACGAATCCTCGCTTGGTAATGTTCTTGTCAAACCTCTCCACCTTCCTATTTGCAAGACGTCTTGATGTTGTCTGAAAAGGCAAACAAATAATACGTATCAATCTTAATTATGTTTAGACAAATTGATCCCAATCATAGAAGAGGGGACGACAATGTTCACATTGCAAGTTACAGATACAAATCTTGAATCAACCACAACATTAAATTGAATCAAGCATTAGTTTACCTAAGAACACTGACATAAATAAAACATAAAGGGGAAGAAAAAATACGTAGCATTGAAATTGTACACAGAATAATGTGCATTGAATAGCATAATTAACATGGCTACATCAAATCTACGAAAAATATTTCTGGTGGAAAAGAATATAACCAAGAAATCAAACGAATATAAAGAGAGAGCAATGGAATGTAAGCCATAAAGATTACGGATAAAAAGAAAACAATAGGTTACCATGGCTACGGGGATTACCATGACTATTCTCGACTAATAGCAGTGAGTGTACCTGCCACCCAAGAAATTTGCAACTATAAAATGCGGAACGATCTGCAGTCACTCTAATTGCCACAGCCTGACCTGAATCCTAAAGTAAAACTTCATGACAGATATCAGGTCATACAATTTCAAACCAAGAAATGAGAATGGAAGAAGTATTTGAATCACACAAACACACACAGACTCAAACTACAATTTGTCAAGTACCCAATAGCTACAAAAGTTAAAATCCCATAACAAATCAACTCAAATCCAACTGAAATATCAATGGGTATTGAGTCTATTGACAATTGAAAGGGCTCTTACCTCAGGTGCAGAATTCTCAAAATTATCTCTGGTTAAACATGAGCTTGAAGCATATGAGAGTGTTCACTATTCCTGTAGTTTAGTAAGAACCACAATATGTTGACACTACACCAATTAGTACAAAGTACAAACATAAAAATTTCACAGCAGGTACCGGAGAAGAACACTGCAATGGAAGCAAGAGCATTAATTCATTTCTTCCTTTTTTTCTCACCATTGTTAAACTGCCCATAAACTCATTAAACCTTGACTGAAAAAGCAAAAGCTTTACTACCATGTATTCTGAGAATATGGAGAAATTTCGTAAAAGTCTTATGTTGTACTTCCTAAGGACCGTTGGGTCCCATAAACTTCTAAAACGACCATTACCAAAATCAATCAACACCTTTTAAATTTTTTCAAACCCCTGAAATATTATAAGCAAAAAAAAAAATCTAATATTCCCAAAACCCTCATTTGATCCCAAACCCAAGTCTCAATGAAACACTCGCCACATACATCAAATTAAACACACAAAGCACTACACTTTCTCAAACCAAACACATCACTTACCAAAACTGTAAATTTACTCAAATAAATTCAACAATTCATTTCAATAGATGAAAATTTGAGATTAAAGAAGAGTGAGAGAGACTGGTCTGAAACAAAGCAAAAGTATCGAACCGATCGAGTTCTTGGGTAAGCTGGTGCCAGAGATTCCAGATATTGCAGAGCACCCATGGCTGTTGACGGAAAGAGATAAATTTCCCAGTATTCATCTTTTTATGGCTATCGAAGAACGGGGTGGGGGTTGGGGGTAATAACAAAACCAAAAGGCAAAACGTAATTCTTGAAGCATTGTAAATTACATAGAAAGACGAAGGGTTACCTGAAAATGAGCCTCAATAAGCAGCAATTATCAATAATTAGATTAGGATTCAAATCCACTTGAAAATTTTCGTAACAGCTTCGAGAGAGAGAGAGAAACAGAGAGGGAGAAATACCTGGGTTGTGGCAGTTTGCGGTGGCTGGCGATGGCGGTTTGCCTGTTCCGATGGCAGTGGCTAGGGAAATAGAGAGAGGGAAAGAAGTGGAAGAGGGAGGGGAGAAAAAGGGAAGAGAGAGAAAGAGGCGTCATAGATTGGGAGAGAGAGGCAGAAGTGAGAGAGAGAGAGGCGTGAGAGATATGCTTCTTCGTGGGCGGGAAAAAAAATTTAGGATTAATCGTAGACCATCAGATCAAAATTTTTGAGATGATCTGAACCGTCTTTTATGTTGAAATTACGTTGTCCGTTAGATTTGTTTATGTTTTGTCTCAAAACAATCTGAACCTTTCTTTGTCTTTTGGATTCAAACTTCGCTCTACTTTATTATATAGATATCCATAGATAAGTTATGTGTATATATATATAGTAACATTAAAAATAAAAAATAGTAACATTCAAATACAAAAAAAAATTATCATTTGGACACAAAAAATAATACATTTAAACACAAAACAATAGTAACATTTAAACATAAAAAAAATTGAAACATTCAATATTAATATTTTTAAAAAATAACAACAGTAACATGTTCAACAAAAATAATAACATGTTTAACAAAAACTGTAACATACTTGACAATAATTATTTCTCTCAAATTCAAACGCAAAAAATAGTATCATTCAAACACAAAAAATAATAATATTCAAAAACAAAAAAAATAGTAACATTAAATATTAATATTTAGTAAAATAATAGTAGTAACATGCTCAACAAAAACAGTAACATGCTCAACATAATAGTAACATGAACAGTAACATAATAAAAAAATAGTAACATGAATTTGAATATATATATATATATATAGAGAGAGAGAGAGAGAGAGAGAGAGAGAGCTTTGAATTATATATATATATAGAGTTTTGAATTTGATATATATATTTATATATATATATAGAGAGAGAGTTTTGAATTTGATATATATATATATATATATATATAGAGAGAGAGAGCTTTGAATTTGAATTTGAATTTATGATGGAGATTTTATTGGCATATTTTAATTGACCTTGATTTAAGGGATAACAATTTCCAAAATAAGAAATTAATTTAACTTCCTTTCAAGGAAGGGTATTTTTAAGATAAAAAAAAAAAGTGGACTTAAGTCATTACATATAATTTTAAACATGGACTTAGCCCCTTATAAGTTTTCTGACTTATCTCCAAACAAGTACATCTAGGAGGACTCACTTCCAATTTTCACTAAAAAAAATTATTTATTTTTTGAATTTTTGAGTTGTTTATGAGAATATCATTCAAAAATGTTAAAAATATCTTTAATATTTCATTTTTATTCTATAAAAAGCTCTCTCTCTCTCTCCCGTAAATCTTTGTTTCAATCAATAAAATGTTGTTTTTCTCTAGACTAGCCCGATGGGCCGATTGTATTTTCTTGCAAGAAAATGCTAAATAGATTTAAAAAATTGACTTCAAAACTTGACTTGATAAATCATTATCATTGAATAGATAGTGAATCCTAATAAATATTGGGACGTACAATTAAATCAATGACAAATAAAACAATCACATCATCAAATCAAGTTTTTAAGTCACATTTTTAAATATGTGTGACATCGTTCTTTCTTGAAACTTGATGCAAGAATTGTCAGTCAATACGACTGAGCTAATTATATTTTTTTCACTAGAGCTGAACTAGACCTCGAATATCGATCGGATAAGTGTCGAACGGAGACTGAGAAGTGTATGCTCTCCCTCCCATGATCACATTAACAGCCTCAGTAGGATGGAATGCATCAAAGAAGGCATACTCATTCCTATTAGGACATGGATCTTGTTGTGGAAGACACTGCCCCTCACCGATGCCTGTTGATACTGTACAGCACGGAGCGTTTGTAACCCTAAAACCTAAAATAAATCAGTGAAATTAGTAACATAAATACTCCATTATATTTCCTTTCCATTGAGATGGCTGGAACACGAAGAAGATGATGATGATGATGCTCATGAAGACAACCCGAAGTGATGTTGGAGCATATTACTACCATTTTAAGATGTTCAAGGTGCAATGTGGGACTTTATTCTTTAATAACCCGAAGTGAAGACTTTAAAAACATTGAGGGACAAAATGTAATTTGCAAAAAAAAAAAAACAAAGAAGCAGCTAAGAGGCACAATTCTTTGAAGTTGAGGTAACGTACCAAAAGTCATGGTCATGGAAATTCCAGTAGTATTCACGTAAATGAACTTTGCACCAGCAAGCTGTTGATTGAGGTTATCTACAAGCACCTTAAGCTTGTTATTAAAGAGGTCGACTGCTAGTTTGATTTGGGGCACACATGGTAGTCCAGTGTTCCTCTTCAATTCATATGGAGCACAACCAATTAGACCAAGACCAAACAACACGACCTTCCTTGCTCCATAGTTGTACAAAGCCTAGCATAAATATAAATAAAATGATATAATTATTCATACCGATTCGATCCGAGTTCTTAGAATTGGAATAAGTTCGTCAGACCCATTAGGGCTAGCCATTGAAGGCTCATTAAGGCTGGTTCAACGGAAAGGCCTTGGGCCGTGGCCCATCCTAAGAGGTTGACTTGCAGGTTGAGTAGGCCTGGCCCGTTGGCGGGCCCCTCAACTATATAACCATTTAAAAAAAAAAAAATAAACATGAAAAAATGAACAATAATTACTAATTACCCTTAAACGCATAGAATATTGTTGAATTAGGAGTGATGCATATTGATTTGGGTTGTTTTGGCGACTTGTGTTGTAGTGCTCGGGCATGAAGTAGTTGTTGACGTAGTCATTGCTTCCCATTCCAACTGAATATAAGCACTTATTCAGGTGCTCTGTAGCTGACTGATTGTTGCCCAAAATTGTGCTGATTTTTGAGATTGTAGTTTGATGATTTTCTAACTGTTCACCCAAGCTGATCCGAGCACCCTGCGAGGTAGCATCTAAATTTTCAAACTCGTAACGCTCATCATGTCCTCATATACTAATCTAATCCATCATTGTTGTTAGGCTGATAATAAAATTTAAGTAATATTGGGAGCATTGTGCGAATCCAACGACGGTAATTAATAAACTAATTCTCCATGCTTGATTAAGTGTTGAAAGATGATAAATATATGTGCTAGGTTGCACACAAGTACTAGTAATTACCAGTTGCTGTCCTGTTTCATTAAGGATACCAGATCCACCAGATCCGTAGTTGACGCCATTGAGGATGTCCTGGCCTTGTGCAGTTACAAATGGTTGAATATGATTGTCAAAACCTAGATGCTCAGCTGCAAGTAGAAGGACAAGTGGTCAATCGGTTTGTTTTTTTACGCAAGTCAGTACATTACCATTATAATGAACAATCAATAGTTATACCGAATAACATGTATGACAGAGTAGAAAACACTCATATATGAATAAAAAGAAACCCTAAAGAGAGGGGCGCGATAAAATCATCAGTTAATTATGGCTACAAACTCAACTACTGTGAGATATTTGAAATAGTTTTCTTGTATTTACGTTGCTGTGGATTTCCTGTGATTTACTGAGTAATTACTGGTACTTTTTTCAACGTATTTTTTATGTAGACCGGTATATTATTATTGGCAATCAACAATCAACTATTACATCAAATAGCATGCATGACAAAGAATAAAACACCCAAAAACAATAAAGAGAAACTTAAAAGAGGTGTGCGGTAAAATACTCAAAGAAAAGACATAAGAAATCAATCTTTACCTTTCGAAAAGGACGAACACTTTGGACCTATTTGGTTTGCATCTCAAAAAACAGTATCTAAAAACTATTTTTGGAAAGAGTTTTAAGAAAGTGTTTTTAAAAATTTTTAGATTGCAAAACCTGTTTGGTTATATATTTTTTAAAATAGTTTTAAAGAACAAAAAATAGTAAAACTTGTTTGGACAATGATCCATAAAACTAATTTATAACTTATCACTTCTGATAATAAAAAAAAAAAAAACTTATCACTCTAGCAGTCACGTCCATCGCCTTCTCATTATCTTCCACACAGCAACCATCTCTCTCTCTCCATTATCTTTCACCTAGCAAGTTTCCCTCTCTCTGTTATCTTCCCACCCAGCAAGTCTCCCTCTCTCTCCATTATCTCCCACTCAACAACCACCTCTCTCTGTTATCTTCTCACCCAGCAAAAACAAACACACACAGAGATCTGTGTATATATACAGATCTGAACACAGATCTATATACATACACAAATCTGTATATATACAGATCTATTACGCAGAGAGAGATAGAGGAGATGAGTTGGAGAAGATGAACAACAGTTCACATTTTTAGCGAAGATGAACAGCCGGTCACATTTTTAGAGAAGATGAACAGCCGGTGGAGAAGATGAACAGTCGGTCACATTTTTTGTCTCCAACAAAACTCGAAGGGGAGACCTCATTAATTTGGAGATAGTGTGTGTTTCCCGTGTTTTCACTTTACCTTAGAAAATAATGAAAACACCATTTTGTTATTCTCTAAAATCACATCTCATTTCTCAAAATTTTCAAAAAATTTGAGAACAAAAAAGCTAAACAAACAAGTTTACCTTGTTTTTAGAGTTTTGAGAAAAAAAATTATTTTTGAAAACCAAACCAAACATGCCCTTGATCTTCTGGTTGAGAATCTTGAAGAATTGGAGGGTTACCAATTAAATTCGTTCCAGTTGTTTTTCATTAGGTTTATGAGTCCCATTATGCCATATTATATAGTCTTGCCTCTAGTTGTGTTACAGATATATTTATGTTTTTTAGGTATAGGTTGTCTAGGAGAGAAAGTGGAGACCAGTCCAGCCTTCAGTTGTTTCTGGCATTGATTTAATGATTATTTTTCGGGTCAAAAATGATGGATACACACAACTAAAAATAGACTTCAATAAATTTATATCATAAAAAACTGAAAATAAATAGAAAACATGCAATAAACTAATGATATGCACTCTGCACTTGTTGTTGAATTTTTAGGTCGCGGATTCGAATCTTGTCGTTCTCCTCCTTGTAGTAGTGCCTAATTTAGGAATAAAGATTTTCTAACAATAAAAATTAGTCAAAACGATTGACATATTCCACAAATTAGAGAAATTGTGCCTCTATGTAGTCATTTTAATTGGATTGTCGAAAAAAGGCAGCTTCAACAAGAATAAATATCGTAAGTTACCATTTGTTAATATTTTTTATCAACATGTTGTTTTTTGCTTAAAAATAAAAAAACAAAAGTACCTTTGATAATAATTTTTCAAATAGAATATATTTATTTAGATACTTAAGAGAATTATTAAATATTCGATAAACACAGAGGAACAGACTCAACTTGGACAAAAAAAATAATTATCTTTATTTCTGAGCTTTTTAAAAGTTTTTTTTTTCCCACACAAAACAAATGTTGCTTTATATTTTCTACTTAAAAAGCATAGTGCAAAAACATTCGCGTTATCAAACTAAATCTAAGTTAAGATATGCAAATCTAATAACGACTTTAGCAATTGAAGATATTAGATATGAATAATTCAAGATATTAGATATGAATAAACAACAAGGAAAATAGAGAGAGAGAGAGAGAGAGAGAGAGAGACCGATGATGTCAGCTATATTCCGTCCATTGCAAAACCTTCCAGTTGGTCCACCAGGAAAATCAATTCCATATGGTAGGTTATTGACTTTGGCCACTGTCTCAAGAACATTATTGTTGCCACTATCAACCAGAGAGTCTCCAAATATGAAGTAACAAGGCACTTGTGGTGCACCATCAACCAATGCCTCAATGTTACAAACCACAAACACCATCAAACATATTTTAAGCCCACACGCCATCGATAAAAAATGGAGTAAAAAAAAGCTCAGAATGAGATAGAAATATAAAGTATGGTGGACAAAAATAGCTGGAGAGAGAGAGAGAGAGAGAGGGAGAGAATGAAGAGAAATTGAAGGAAAACCAAGAAAAATGGGAGGGTAGCACAGAAAGGAAGGGAAACAAGGCAATATAGGAAGGCACTAGTCGAGTGATATGGATTGCCATAGAATTTTTTTTTTTTGTGAAATTTCTTTCTATATTTGGAGTCAAAAATATTTATTGTTGTTAATTAAGTGCATAATAATCTATACTATTTTAAAATATCAACATAGTTGAAAAACTTTTTTTTTCACTTTTACCCCCCAATAATACAACCATGTCATCCTTATCCTTTATAATTAATGTTACACTCCGATTTTGTCATTAAATGATCTTACAAAGACAATTATGCCGTAAACCAAAAATTTGACTTCAATGTAAAAAAAATTTGAGTTTCTAAATTTTTAAATCTATCATAAAATCCTGCTATAAATTCACATTTATACGTTAAGATTTATGAAAAAAATTTAAATCTCCAAACTCCCCTTACACAATTGCATAAAGAGAATTTAATATTATCTATTAACATTTTCTCTGCCTTTTAATTTTCCCAACCCCCACTTAGAGAAGCTAAAGAGATAGACATTTTTCTATACCCCCTTAATTACCCCAGTTAGTGAAATATTTCTTGTTTTGTTGCCTATAAATAGAGGAAGCTAGTAGAGTAAATCTCAAATCTTTGTTATTTCTTTTTACTCTCTCTCCATAAATTTTATTCTTGTTCTGTTTGGTGAGGTGAAAATAGTAGGGAATAGAAGAAAGAGGAATATATATATATATATACACACACACACATACATATATACATACATATACATGCTTTCTTTAAATACAAAAGGCCTATTTTGTTTGAGGGTTCTGATTAGATGCTAATAGTGTGCTATGGTTCTTTGTTCTTTTCAATTGTTTTGTTTATTCATTCTGCATGGTTGAGGCTTTATAATTAGTTAGAAAGGTTGTAGTGCAGAATTTGGTAGGTTCCAAAGTTTTTTGAACAGATTATAGTGCACTGCAATAAAGGAGATGCTGCACAAAATGCCAAGAGTTTGAATGCATCAACAGGGCAAAGGCCTATAAAGACAGAGAATGTCATTGCACAAATGGAGTGGATGAGATTTCTTGCATACTTTAAAATTTTAATTGCTGCAACTTTATTTTCTCGAAAAGTTGGTAGTTACAAAATAAAAGCCGCCAAAAACAATATCTTCTGCATCTCTAAATATTTTCTTTAACCTGGTTGGTCTTGGACATGCAGAATAACATAAAAATATTTTTGATATCTAACATCATTACATACAATAAAAACAAAAACATATAATCCATATCGCACAAAATAAATAACAAAAAATAAAAAATACAATTCAAAATGGTTCACGTTCAACGCACGTATGCACCAACTAGTAAATGATGTAAAAGACTCTATTTATAATCGTTGTTATTAAGAAGTTGGAGTGTTTCTGTATTTACATTCATTTCCATGTTTGGATTCTCTTCTCAAAGGCCCATAACTATAACTATGAAATTAAAATCTAATATTCTACCTGTGTAAAACATGAAAAAATATTGGAGCTAACAATGACACCATATGACATTGATGATGTAATGTCACTAACTAATAATAGAATATCGATTGGACTTAGTGGGCTCTGATGATGCACAAATTGATTTTGCACACCACCTGTCAAGTGACTGATAATTAATGCAGTATTTAAGAAGTAAGAAAGCAACACAAGCAAGACAAAGATGTAGAGTGGTTCGGTCAATGTGACCTACGTCCACTTTGAAGGGCTAGGGTCGCCTGATTATTTTATTACTTGGAGGTGTGTAGGGAGAGCAGGGAGATACAAGCAATAAGAGAGAGATGAGAGTGATAGCAAGTGTGTTGGATGGTGTGAGATGCTCCCAAGTGTTGGCGGGGCTTACAGTTTATAGTCGCCTCCTAACAGATTGAGGCGACTTATCAGTAACTAAATGGCTAATCTGATGGAGTTGACGCCCTCTTCTCAACGGATGAGGCAGTTACGATGCTCCCCATAAGATCCAGTCAAAGGATGACGTGGTGGTTGACTCTTTCCAAGGCAGCGTGGATGAGGCTCTTGGATGACTCTACTTACTCCCTTGGTGATGTAGCTACTGGACCCCTTTGGATTGGACTTACTGGATCTCTTTAAGTTGGGCTTTTAATTTAAACTGGGCTCACAACGTGGGTTGGGCCCTTAGGCCTAATCCATCATTTGCCCCTCAATGCCTTGTGTCCAATGAAATTTGGAGAAAAGGGCATTTGGTTGAAACTGAATCCCGACTGACGAAGACCCATCTTGACTGATGACTCTTCCACTTCTTGATATACAAATTCCTTTTTCTTGTAGAACATCTCCAGGTTTCCCCATTTTCTATTCTAGAAGATCCCTCTATAAATAAGAGCCTTTTCTTCCTATTTTCCATACAAATTTTAGAGGTGGAGGTATGGAGCAGACTGAGGCACCATGGGCGCCGTTGGGCATGGTAGAGGTCGAGGCGCCTTGGGCGCCGCCCACTATGGCGACCGAGGCTATTGCGAGCAAAGGGGGAGCGCCAAGCGCCGGCGTGGAGTCACCTTGGACGCCATTGGGGAGGCGCCGAGATCGGGATGGCCCAGGCGACCCAGGCCGCTAGGAGCAAGGACAAGGCGCCAGATCTGGGCGCTGGTGTGGAGTCCCCTTGGGCACCATTGGGGGGCGCCATTTGCGTAAGTGGAGCGAGGAAAGAGGCGACCCGAAGGATGGGCGCCTTTGCTGAGGTGTCCCAGGTGCTGGGCGCCATCGTTGAGTCATCCCAAGCGCTGGGCACCGCTACTGAGGCAACCTAGGCGCTGGCCGCCGCTGCCGAGGTGACCCAGGCGTCGGACGCCATTGCTGAGGTGTCCCAGGTGCTGGGCGCCACTGTTGAGGAGTCTCAGGCGCTGGGCACCGCCGTGGTGGCGACCCAAGCGCTGGGCAAAGAGTTGTTGGGCGAGGCGCGTCTGAGCGAGGCATCGAGGGCAGATCGAGATGAAGGAGCGTTGTTTGGTGACGGGTGCAGGCGAGGGAGCCCCCAGGTGGCTTTGACAAATGCTAGGTATAATCAGGTAAACGCACAGGCAGCGCCGATGGGTACCAGGCACAGTCAGGCAACGTCGCATGTAGCTGTTGTCTTTGAAAGAGACAGGTGATGTGGAGGTAGACACTGGACATGGATCTCCTGGTAGTGGCCCGGGTAATGTTTCTCGCTCTAGCAGCAACAAACGTCGAGAAAAGGCGACTCTCGATGACGACGGCTCGAAAGTAAGTACCATTTCTAGTATTTTCAATACGGACGTTGATATTTTGCAGATTGTCTCCGCTTATCACATTCCTCTAACGGTACTGTGTCGTCGAGCCGAGATGGGTGAACCTACTTGTGATGACTCATTCAGAGACATTTCTATCTATGAGGAGGTGCTTGAGGCTGGGCTCAGGTTCCCAATGCCTTCTTCTATTTGTCATATTTTGCATTGCTTTTCATTGGCGCCAGGGCGGTTGGCTCCCAATGGCTGGAGAGTTCTGCTGGGGTTTCTTGCACTGTGGAGAAAGGTGCATCATGAGGATGCTTCTCCTGAAGAATTCTGTGTAGCTTATACTTTGAGTGAGACTCCTGCTCCCAATCGAGGCTGGTTCTACTTTACTACGAGGGGAGGTAAATTGATTACCGGATTGCGCTCCAACTGCCATAGTTGGAAGTCTCATTTCATGTTCGTTGGCGGAGAGTAGGCTTCAAAGGCTGATAGAGCTTTGGTACCAATAAGATGGGACACTCCTAGGAGAGTTGGTATGTCTACACTGACCTCTTCCCTTTGCCTTCTTCGCAAATGTGTACTTATTACATCTTTTACAGGTTCTCTAGAGCTCACAAAAGATTAAGAATGGAAGTTGTAGGTCGTGAGGGCTCACCCTGTAAAAGACTTTGGAGTTCTCATGCTCAAAGAGGGTGGTGTTAGAGGCTCTCCTTCCATCGGTGCTAGGGCTAGTGCACCCTCTCCGAGACCTGGCGGTTCCTCTTTGAAGAGAAATGGTACGTTGATTCCTTTGTCTTCCCCTCATTTATTTGGTTTTTATTACGGTAACACTTTTCTCCTTCTGCAGTGGGCAAGACAGTGATAAAGTCTCGTTATTCCACTAGGGGCACTCCTCCTTCTAAGGTGGCCAGGGTGAGTGATGCTTTGGCAGGCTCCTCTGAGGTGACCCCTCTAGTGGTGCCTCCTCGGTCAACGACTCCTTCAGATGTGACCGTCACTCCGGAGATTCCCCTGCGACCACACCTCTTATCCCCAGTTCATCGACTCTTCTTATGGGAACCTCTACAGGAGCACCTGCTTAGATTGGCTCCATGTTGGGTGATGTGCGAGTCGTCAGGGAGTGACTTGAAAGATTTATGTTCTCGACAGACATTAATGAGATTAATGCTCGGGGCACTGAGGGTATCATCGATACTTTTCTGGAAGTTCTGGCTCAAGTAAGGGTCTGTTTTCTCCAGTCCCTCCTTAGGCATTAACAATCTTTTTTCCTTTTTCAGGTTTCGAATGCCTCTGTGTGTCTTTTCTCAAGAGCTGTTTATTATGGCCAGCTGAAGTGGAGTCATGAGGCTGTGCAAAAGGAGCTTCTTATTGCTCAGGGGAGGATTGCTGAGCTTGAAGCTGCTGATAGGGCTTCCCAGGCTGAGCTTGTGGCGACCCATGAGAGGGTCGCGTTTAGAGAGGCTGCTTGCACAAGAGCTGAAGCAGAGCTTTAGGCGACCCGTGAGAGGGCGGCTAAGCTTGAGGTTGAGCTTTTGGCAACCCTTGAAAGGGACGCGCTCAGATAGGCTAAGCTTGTGGAGACCTGCGAGAGGGCCGCGCTCAGAGAGGCTGCCTGCTTGAGAGCGGAGGCAGAGGTGAAGGCAGCTCACGAGAGGGCTTCTCGGGTTGTGGCAGATCTGTTGTTGGCTCATGAAAGAGCTGTCAAGGCTGAGGGTGATTTGGAGAGTGGCCTTGCAAATGCCTTCATTGATGGTTACGATGAGCGCTGGGGAAAGATTTATATTGCTTTCCCTGATATTGATCTTTCAGCCTTTGTGTCATATGAGGCGCTTGATGATGGTAATAGTGGCTCTGACGATGTAGAGGGTGAGGAGGAGGAGGACAACTATGAGAGCAGTTAGAGTATTGGGGACTTTTAAATTTTTTTTTTAGAAAGACAGTGTAGCCTCACTTTTGTAAAAGTGATTTTTTGCCACTGATGCTCCTTTGAAATGGAATGCAAAGAACTTTTGGAGTAAATTTAGAAATTTTTATTGATGACTGCTCATGCTAAGCAATGGTGGGTAATAACCCAAAAAAGTTACAATAAAATTAAGTTCCCCAGTTTTACTATTTCTACTCTCCTAAGGTGTCAAGGTTAGTACCTTTTCAGATGCTCAGCATTCCAGGGATAGGGTAAGACATTTCCTTCGGAATTCTGGATCTTGTAGGTGCCTAGCCTCACTACTTCTGTTATGAGGTAAGGTCATTCCCAGTTTGGTCCAAGCTTTCCTTCTCGCGAATCCTTCGTGGCGAGAATCACTTTCTTGAGGACTAAATCTCCTCGTTGGAAGGAACGAAGCTTCACCCTCAAGTTATAGTACCTCGCCATGCGGCGCATGTACTCTGCATTTTGGATCACAACCATTTCTCTTGCCTCCTCCACCAAGTCGAGGTTGACGTGAAGTCCTTTCTCGTTGGTTATGGGTTCATGGTGTTGGACCCTTAGAGAATGTACCCCGATCTCCACAGGTATGACTGCCTCAGTTTCAAAGGCGAAGGAAAATGGGGTTTCTCCAGTTGGGGTTCTTGGAGTAGTTCGGTAGGCCCATAATACACCTAGAAGTTCATCAACCCAGAGACCCTTCACTCTTTCGAGCCTTGTCTTTAGGCTGCGTAATACTGTCCTGACCATGACCTCTGCCTATCTGTTTGCCTGTGGGTGCGCTGGGCTGGAATGATGATGTTTTATCTGGAGGTCGGCGTAGAACGAGTTCAGGAGCTTGTTGTCGAATTGTTTGGCGTTGTCACTGACTATGGCGTGGGGTACTCCGAAGCGACATATCAGGTTCTTCCAGATGAAGTCTTTGAACTTTGCGTCTATTATCTTTGTTAAGGGCTCGGCCTCCGCCCACTTACTGAAGTAGTCGATGGCTACCACCACGAACTTGCACTACCCCTTGCTCAAAGGTAGAGGGCCCAAGATGTCGATGCCCCATTTGGAAAAGGATCATGGACTTGAAATGGCTGTCAATTTTTCTGGTGGCTTTCTGGGCATGGTGGCGAAGCGCTGGCACTTGTCACATTTCTTGGTGTACTCCTAGGCATCTCTAACCATGCTAGGCCAGAAGTAGCCATGCTTGAGGGCCTTGTGGGTTAGGGAGTGACCTCTAGAGTGGTTTTTGCAAACTCCTTCATGGATTTCCCGTAGGGCATAGTCAGCTTCATCTAGGGAGAGGCATCATAACAGTGGCAAGGAATAGCCTGTCTTGTACAAGACGCCCTGTAGGATAGTGAATTTGGAGGCTCTCAACCTGAGCTTCTTGGCTTCCAACGAGTCATTTGGTAACGCGCCCTCCTAGAGGTATGCCTTTATTGGGGTCATCCAGTTCAATTCGGCAGATGCAGAGTTGACGCTAATGGCTTCCACGTCTAGCTTGCTTGGCTCGAACTGGTGACCGATGAATGTTGATTCTAGTGGGGCTTCCGAGGATGAGGCGAGTCTAGCAAGTGCATCTGCAACCATATTATCTTCCCTCGGGATGTGACATATCTGGAAATGATGGAACTTCGTAAGCAAGGCCTGCACCATGGCAATGTACTCTTGCATTCTGGTTTCCTTTGCTTCGAACTCGCCCTTCACTTGGTTGACTATCAACTGAGAGTCACTATAAGTGATGAGGAATTGGGCTTTCATTTTAGTTGTCAACCTTAGGTCAGAGAGAAGGGTTTCGTATTCTGTCTCATTGTTGGAAGCCATAAAGTGGAGCTTCACGGCATACTTGATGGGAGTGCCGTTGGGGCTAATCAGGATTAGGCCTGCTCCACCTCCTTCACTGGTCGAGGAGCCGTCCATATAAAACTCCCAAGGAGGTGGTAGAGAAGGGGCCTTGGAGACCGTGGTGGGCGTCTGGGGGCCTGGCTAGGGCGCCTGGATGCCCTGGGCGCCCTTGCAAGGCGCCAGGTTGTCTTGCGTGCCCGGCCTTGGCGCCTGGGTGTTTGGGTAAGTCTCCGACGAGGCTTCCTGAGGTGTCGAAGGTCTGCTGCTCTTTTCCTCCACCGGTGTGAACTCTGCAATAAAGTCTGCCAAGGCTTGTGCTTTGATGGTTGCCCTTGGTTGGTACTGGACATCGAACTCGCCTAACTCTATGACCCACTTAAGGAGTCTTCCAGAGACGTCTGACTTCCCCAGAACCCTCTTTAAAGGCTGGTCCGTGACAACGACGATGGTGTGACTCTGGAAGTAAAGTCGGAGATGTCTTACTGTTGAGATCAAGGCGAGCGCCAGTTTTTCTAGACTTGAATATCTTATTTCTGCTCTTCGATATGCCCTGCTTATGTAATAAACATGATTTTGTACTCCTTCATTATCTCTGATAAGGACGGAGCTTACTGCCAATGGGGATGCACAGAGGTATAAATATAAAGTTTCACATGACGTGGCATGTGAAAGGAGGGGAGGCGTAGCCAAGTAAGCTTTCAGCTTTTGAAAATCCTCATCTGCCTCAGGTCCCCACTCAAAGGCTTTTCGGAGAATCTTGAAAAAGGGTAAGTATTTGTCTGCAGACTTGGAAACAAATCTGTTGAGTGCTACAATTCTTCCATTGAGGCGCTGGAACTCCTTGGTCGTGGTGGGTGACTTCATATCCAGGATGGCTTTGATCTTGTCAGGATTCGCCTCGATTCCCCTCTGGTTGACCATGAAGCCCAAGAACTTTCCTGATCCGACGCCAAAGGCGCACTTCTCAGTGTTCATCTTCATACAGTATGACTTGAGAACATCGAAGGTTTCTTGGAGGTGCTCTATATGGTTTGCTGCGGCGAGGCTTTTCACCAGCATATCGTCCACGTACACTTCTATTGTTCTCCCGATCTGAGACTGGAACATCTTGTTCACCAGTTGTTGGTAGGTTGCTCCTACATTTTTTAGTCCGAAGGACATGACCCTGTAACAATAGGTCCCCTTCGGAGTGATGAATGACGTCTTCTCCTAGTTTGGGGGATGCATGCTGATTTGGTTATATCCAGAATATGCATCTAGGAAGGTGAGCAATAAATGTCTTGCAGTGGCGTCGATGTGGAGGTCGATTCGTGGCAATGGGTAGTTGTCTTTAGGGCACGCCTTGTTGAGTTCAGTGCAGTCAATACAAAGACGCCATTTTTCGTTGGCTTTAGTCACCATCACCACATATGAGAGCCACACTGGATAGACCACTTCCTTGTCCATCTCTTTTGGGGAATAGGTTTGTAATGCGGGTCGACATTGAAGAGGTGGGTGGCGACCTCAGGGTCGATGCCCTCAAGGTCTTCATGTCACCATGCAAAAACAAACATATTGCGCCTCATAAAATCTATAAGTTGGCGGGCTAAATCTTCAGAAAGGGACGAGCTAATGTATACTCTTTTATCTGGATACTCCTCATCTAGGACCACTGGTTTGAGCTCCTCTACTGGTTCTCCTCTTTCCAACGTGGCATCATCTCTCGGGTCGAGGACCTCTACTTGTAGTGCCTCTTGTGGCTTTCTGATCTTTATGGAGGAGACGTAGCATTCTTTTGCAGCAACCTGATCTCATCGGACCTCTCCGATTCCATTTGGGGTTGGAAAACAGAGGATGAGATGGTAGGTGGAAGGCACGGCTCTTAGGGTGTTGACAGCGGGTCGCCCTAGGATGATGTTGTAAGCCGATGGGCAGTCTATCACCAAGAAGTTAACCATGACTGTGGAGCTCCGGGGTGCCGTGCCGCCGGTGACTAGTAAGGTGATGGACCCTAGGGGATACACCTTCTCCCCTGAGATTCCGATAAGAGGCGACCTGATGGGCTGCAGTCTTTCTCTCCCCAGGTTGAGCTTGTCATAGGCTTCTACGAACAAGATGGACGTCCGCAGAGCTACCACTTTCCAAAAGAATTCTTCGTACTTGGAAGTTGGCGACGGTCATAGTAAGCACCAGAGGGTCATCGTGGGGGTGCTGGATTCCTTATATGTCCTTGTCTGAGAAGGATATGACCTCGTTGTTTCCATGCTTAGGCGCCTTAGACAGGGGCAAATCGTCGAGGTGCCTAGCTTTTTTGACATGGGCCTTCATGGCAGAGAGGGTTTCTCCTCCTCTTGCTAGCCCTCCAGAGATGGTGTGAATCTCTCCAAGAGGTTGTTGATCTTCCTAGTTATGAGGTGGTGGTGGTGTTTGGCCTCTACCAGCAACATACTGGCATAGTTGACCACGATGTATGAGTTCATCAATTTGTCTTTTAAGCTCAAAGTAGTCGTCGGTGTCGTGGTTGTGATCCCTATATAAGCGACAATACTTGCTCGAATTTCTGTGGTTTGGGGGCGATTTCATTCTCCTTGGCCACTTTACTGTGGAGTCATCTTGGATCTGAAATAGGATGTGCCCGACAGTGACGTTGAGGGGAGTGAAGGCCTGTCGATCTCTCTGAGGGGCAGGACCAAGTCGGTCTTTGGAAGGTACCCTATCTATCATGTTGCGCTTGTTTCCACTCTCCTTCTTGTCGTCCCTGTCTCTTTTCTTTCTCTTCTCCTAAGTTCGGGAGGACGCACCTCGTCTGACCCTGGTGATGTCCTCCGTATTCATATACTTCTGGGCTTTTACAAGCAGCTCTGACATGCTCTTTGGTGGACACTTCATCACTGAAAAGAGGAAGCTTGATGAACGAAGACCTCCCAAGAAGGCGATCATGGTGACCTTGTCATCGGGTTCCTCGATCTGAAGGACCTCCTCGTTAAAACGAGTGAGGTAACTCCTTAGGCTCTCGTATCGGTCCTGCTTTATGCTGAGCAGGTGGGTGACAAGCTTCTAGTGGTGGCGTCCTCCAATAAAGTACGACACGAATGACCTTCTTAGTTCGACAAAGGAGCCAATGGAGGCTAGGGAGAGCTTGACGAACCATTGTCGGGCTGATCCCTTCAAGGTAATTGGGAATGCCCTAAACATGATTTCGTCGGGATGTTGTGCAGCTGCATTAAGGTCTTGTAGGTCTTGAGGTATCAAGTGGGTCTTTTGTACCGTCAAAGGTTTCGACGAATGGCATTTCAAATTTTTGGAGAAGGGGGTAGTTCGCCACGTCTGGCACAAAAGGCGTGTCAGTTCGCCTGACGAGGTAGTCCACCGTCTCGAGTCCCTGTGCCTTCATGGCATTGAAGACATCGCCCAATTGATTCTGCACCTCTTTGATTATCTCGTCCCAGTAATTAAGAGCTCCTTTGGAATTGTCGTGAAAATGGCTCCCATGCTCCATACTTTGGTTTTCGCCTTCATCCTCTTAGAAATGTGGGTCTCCACCATGAGAAGAGAGAGCTAGAGGAGGAGGTGGAGGTCCCTCATGGTGGGCTCCCCTGTATGGGGCGCCCAAGTGGGGAGCTCCTTGACGCCCAAGGCGTGGAGCTCCTCTAGCTTGAGGTCCTCCGGGCTATGCTCCTCCTTGTTGTCCAGCGAGCATCAGTTGTAGGATTTGCTGATTCTGGGCTACGAGCTGTTGCATTGTCTCTACCATCTGCTGTGCATTTGGTACAAGATTGGTTGGTAGAGGAGCAACCTCCTCCTCTCGTGGTGGATTGTCTTCAGGCTAATTCATGGATCTGGTGGTGATTGCCATAGGTACAGCAAGGAAAGTGATTAAGTGAGAATTTTATCGATTCTCACAGACGGCGCCAAACTGATGATGCACAAATTAGTTTTGCACGCCACTTATCAAGTGACTGATAATTAATGCAGTATTTAAGAAGTAAGAAAGAAACACAAGTAAGACAAAGATGTAGAGTGGTTCGGTCAATGTGACATACGTCCACTTTGAAGGGCTAGATTCGCCTGATTATTTTATTACTTGGAGGTGTGTAGGGAGAGCAGAGAGATACAAGCAATAAGAGAGAGATGAGAGTGATAGCAGGTGTGCTCGATGGTGTGAGATGCCCCCCAAGTGTTGGCGAAGCTTACAATCTATAGTCGCCGCCTAACAGATTGAGGCGACTTATCAGTAACTAAGTGACTAATCTGATCGAACTGGCACCTTCTTCTCAACGAATGAGGCAGTTACGACGCTCTCCATAAGATCCGGTCAAAGGATGACGTGGGGGTTGACTCTTTCCAATGCGGCGTGGATGAGGCTCTTGGATGACCCTGCTTACTCCCTTGGTAATGTAACTACTTGAACCCCGATGAGTTTGATCGGGCGTAGACCCCTTTGGGCTGGACTTACTGGATCTCTTTAAGTTGGGCTTTTAATTTAAACTGGGCTCACAACGTGGGTTGGGCCCTTGGACCTGACCCATCAGGCTCCATTGCTTTACTGACTATCAATAACTACCTCTGCCATTTTTGAATAGTGGGATTCACCAATCATATTTGTTATTTTATAATTGGTTAGTAACACCACGTGGCAATGATGATATAGTGTTACCGTTATACCCAATATCTATATAATAAGATAGCTCACAAGTTGAATTTTATCTCCTACATATTTTTCCCCTAAAAAATATTGCATCACTCATTTATATCATATGGCCAATTATTTTAATCTTTGATTAATTTATAGTTTAATATAATTTTTATTTTAAATATTATCCATACATGATAGTATACATATGCTAGGAAAATTTTTCGGATTACATATTTTGAAAAAAATTGTCGATATTTTTAAGAAAATAATGAATAAACATAGATTTTAAATGATGTAATTAAAGAAATGAATGAAAGAAAAATTATTATTTAATATAGTGGGATAGATTTTTTTAGACGTTTGAATTTTATATTTCATCGTGTCTTCAGGCACGGGTTATAACTAGTTTATTCATAAAACACATTTTATCTGAAGAATGTGTGAGGAGAAAATTTCCGCTGATATATGTAATTTTCACTTACCCAAAAAAAAAAAGGTCCACTAAATTTAATTTTCATATTATTTATTTAACATTGAATGGTTACACCATGTGACAATACTAATACGGTATAACCATTACACTTAATATTTACTCTGAAAACAGATAGAGGGTACAATGCAAATGAATTTGTAGCTAAACTTGCAGCTAATTAGGTTCTTGATGTACTCTAATTTCTATTTGTAATGTGTAGACAAGAGTTGGCAAAAAGGCTTGCAGTCCATGGGCTAAGCCGAAAGCCCTGTCCATCGCATGAAGGTTTAAAGTGCAGCCCGTTAGCTTGTTAAGTAAGGCTATAACTATTTTTCTTTGCCCAGGTTGGCCTGGTGGAACCCTCAGCTAAAGTTTATCTCACCATGACATTCCATTCCCCTTAATCGTAGATGCTTGTTCTATTTTGATTTGAATGGGCGGGTGGGGTGTCCGCCGGCCATTATGTTAATTATAATTATAATAATGTTATGCTGACTAAATTTTTTATTAAGTTTTTCATTCCAAGTGATGTGGCACAATCTCCATCATTGAATATTAATGGAACCCACTTATTTAACGTTAGTGTACCTTAAATCGATCTAATGTTATAATTAAATAGTTGAATTATCAATTTATAAAAGTACATAGACAAGACTGATCTAATTTTCATCAACTATAATCCAATCAAACAAAATTCATCCCATTTTTCTTTTGCCCAAAAACATCATATTCTCTGCACGGCTCTCAAGGTTAGATATCTCAACCAACACACTTTCCAATTTCAGACAATTCCATTAATTCACCCCTATCTCTCTACTCTCTCTCTTACCTCTCTAAATTTTTTTTTCTCCACTTTAATTTTAAATTGTGTAGTTAAAAAGAAAAAGAAAAAGAAAAAGAAAAAATAGATTAATGCGCGATTTTACGTATTATAAATTGTGTTTAGATACGGGATTATTATTAATATTTTTATATATTATAACATATCTATTGTGTTGTTACACCTGTCTGGATGTGTGTGCCTTAGGATGCATAGGATGAACAACACGAAGTCAAAATTCTTGGTGCATAAGATGATATCAATGCACCTAACTCCATCTCCAACAAACTCTCTCTCTCTCTGTCTCGCTCTCTGTCCAAAATTCCAAAACTTATGCACTAAAATATAGGCATCACCGCCCCCAAAGTTCCACTTGTTGCAATTACCACCACAGACTTGGAACCTTGTGGTCAGCTTCCATGCACAAAAAGACACGTCTACACCCACCTTGATTTCAAAGGACAAAATCCCCATTTTGTTAGAACGACCATAGGATACAACGTTATTAAATTATCAATGATGATGTAGCATTACATCGACCTAGTATGTAGTAATACTCACTTAAGAAAGGAACAATAAGATATTCCACTCAGCCATCTCAAACTCCCCATAAGAACCAGAGATTATAAACAGCTTTAATCCAAATCATTCCCATTATTGTTTTACGAATCATGGAGAATGTAACTTCACCACCTCCCCAATCTCCGAATTCTTTCATCACTCCCCTACTGATATCCCTGGGAGGCATAGTCATCACATACATGGCAATAGTACTATACCATCTCATACTGGCTAAATATTGCCGGGGGAGGCCAGAAACTTCCGTCCAGGCGTCGCAACCGGAGCTTGGAGGCCGATTGGCAACTGGGGTGGAAGAGAAAATTCTCGGAACAATCCAAATCCTTCCATACTCAACCAAACAACATGAATTCTTCCATGTAGATCAAAGTGAATGTGTGGTCTGCTTGGGAGAGCTAAAGGATGGGGACATGGTGCGTTTGTTACCAATTTGCAGGCATGCATTTCATGTCCCATGCATTGATCAATGGTTCATTGCTCATAGTAGTTGCCCGGTTTGTCGGTCCGGCGTAGCTGCACCGTTAATGGCAGATTCCGATCAGACTTTTTCGCCGGAATGTGTTGATCATGAAGGCAATAGGGTTGAGATTCAATCTCAATTTCATGATCAGGGTCATGATCAAAACAGTGTTGTTAGCTCTTCTGTTTCGGGAGTTCACGAGTCTCGTGGTTTGTTGCGCCATTGTGCTTCATTAGTATTACCCGTGGAGCGGAGGCCACCTATTCCGGTCACGGAATTTAAGCGATCATTGTCTGTGGATCTGTCATCTGTTACTATTGATGTACGAGTTGAGAGTGAACAAACTTGTTCATCATCTTCTTCCTCCTCGAGCAGATCGTATAGGGCACAATCAATAGGACATTTGGATCGTGTTTCATCCAAATTGTTGATGTCTTTCTCACGACTTGGCATGGGACGGGGTAGTGGAGTTCTTCCATACTGAGATGATTTTAAAATTATATTTAGGAGTGCTTAATAATTTATGCAATATCCCCTGACAAATACTTATACTTATATTGTTCTATTCAATGATTTGATTGATTCTTATTTTCATGGGTGTTTCTGCTATCTCATCTTTTCTCTAATAGATTTTCTACTGGATAGCTTCTACGGGGTCCATGCCTTATTGCCATAGATAGCCTCTCTCTCTCTCTCTCTCTCTCTCTCTCTCGATTTTGAAAGTCAAATTGGCAAATAAAGTGTGCTATGCAAGGCGTCTTAAACTCTTACAGAAAGCCCTAAGAAGGCAATTTCTTCATAATCCTCCCTATGGCCGGGTATTCTCTTGGATAACCATGTCAACGGATTGAATTCTCATCGATTCTAACTCAAAATAGATAAAATACTTTGGATTTGAATTTGATCCGTTTATTCAACAAATTTCATTTTTCTGATTAATATCCAAATTTGTTTACAATCGGAACTCTAATCTGACACACAATGTCTCACACTAAGATTTCTTTATCCCTTCAATTAGAGTTCAATTTCCTACCAATTTCTTCAACTATTTAACAATTGCAGCCCAATTTAGACAACCAATAAACAATTTCAACTCAATTAGATACAATGTCATGAAATAATCCATGGATTTCGGTAAAAAAAAAAAGTAAAAAAAACAAATCAAAACAACCATACAAAGTTCTCCGATAAAATCATCAACAACCATACAGATTGTGAAAGAATATATATTGTTTTGGTGTAAATTATTTTATACATCAGGACTCAAGATGTTTATTTATAGCACAAGAGAGTAGTGAAGTTTCCTAGTCTAACCGATGTGGGACAAACATATTACTTCCAAATAAGTCAAAAATAATTTTACTATTTAAATAAATATGTAAAAGTAAAAAAAAAAAAAATTCACTTCTACTTTTTAAAAATTACTTCTCTACAAAACATTTCACCACCATCGTCACTGCCGCCACCTCACCCCCCCCCCCCCCCCCCTCACCACCACCGCTGTCACCACCCCACCATTACCAAATTGTGTATAAATTTGGAATGTGATTTTGATTATTTCTCTTTTCCTTTCTCTCTCTCCACGGCCCATCTTCCCATCTCTTTCACTCCCTCCCTTTCTCCCTTTCACCAACAGTGACCATAGCGATTTCGAGCACCACCACTAAACAATGATTTATTAGATCTGTTATATACACCTACATCCACTGTGAAACCCCAGTTTATATATACACCCTCAATGAATTAGGTTTGTTAATTTCAATTAGCTAAATTAATGATGAGTTGGTTAAGTTTAGAATTGGGTTGGAATAATCTGATGAATATGGGTTGAATTTTGTGTTTTGGATTTCAATCAGAATCAGTGGTTGTTTGCAAAGTAGTAGTGGTAGTTGCATGGAGGTGATGGTGCACAGTGAGCTGAGAGTGGTGGTGGTGGTGGTTGTGCAATCGTTGTTGAATGCGTTCGGTGAGGTAGTTATTGGGGAGGGTAATGGAGTTAGTCGTACATCTCAGTCCACAAAACACATCGGAATTATGTGTTTATTTTCAAGAGCAATGTTATGTATCCCAAATTTATAACCCAAATTTTTATCCCAAATGAAGGGAACCATTAGATCAGTGAGTCCCATTTAAAAAAGTTGATAGGATCCACTCATCCAATGGTCTCCCTTCATTTGGGATAGAAATTTGGATTGCAAATTTGGAATACATAGTATTTTCCTATTTTCAAATGTGAGGGGGATAATGTGCAAAATAGCCTAACCACAAAGGGATTAAACGAAATTTACCCTAAAATAATTGCCAAGATTGTGATTATAGAAGTTATCGGACTATTAACTTTAAATTACATTCTATAATTGCTTTTTTATTCCTATTTATCTTAAATCCTTTTGAATCTAAAATTTCTCAATAAATTCCCACTATATCATTAACACAACAGCTAGTCCCACACATAGAAAGAGCCAACATTTTCTTTGTCCACAATCTCGCTCTTGCAGGATGATAACAATACAAAAGAACATAGTATGCGAGTTGTACCAATGTAAACAGCATCACTTAGCAATACGCAGCGTTGACCTATACATCCAGTTATGCTATGCTTAGTTGTTCAAAGATGTCTTCGCTGCAAGATGTGTGAGCGCGCGCCTGTGGTAAGTGTTACGCAGCTTTTTGTATTTCTGCACAAACGCTGTGAGATCAATCTCTCTATCAAGAAGCTGCCTGTGGAGGATCTCAGACTCCTCATCAGTCTTGTTAATTGCCTCTGCAAACAATAAACACATCTTTGAGACTCTACCTAGAGATTGACAGAATTCTACATTTCCGAAGCAATAAAAGATGGTTACAATGCTCAGAACAATTATAATCTGCAGTGGCACACTTTACCTTGTAGCCGATGGAGAAGGGAAGCTGGGGCGTAGAATTTCAGGATCTCTTCTTTTTGCCTCTCCAGCTCATTTAGCTTCTCCATTGCAGCAGCCAATTCTGTAGTCCTAATAATTCTGCACTGTTATCACAAAAAGAACATCAAGCAGAAGACCATTAACATCTGGCCATCCAGTGTTGAAGCTTCAGGACAAAATTAACAGAAGGCAACCAAAATATCTCACCTGATTCCTTAGTTCCATTATGCGTGGTTCATTTTCCAAATTTTTTCCTGCATAAAGAAATCATATCAAAAAATATTTATTGGTCTGCTTTCTATAATGTCCAACATACCCAGTTCAACTGCCTCTGCTAAATTACGATGTTGTTTTTTCAATTATTAAATTCAATTTTTTTGGTCATGTTTTGGGATAGGGGTTTTTGGGTGTGGGTCTGCGATAGGAAACAGAAGAAAGCATATTGTACATTGAATACCCCTATCTTATCCTGAAAGGGAAGAGACAGAAAAGGAGGGGGCAAAAACACAATAAACTCAACTCACTGGCTAGCTGCAGAGTTTCATTCCGAAGTTCATCTCTCACCTGATTCAATCATGCCAAAAACGAAAAGAAATGAGGCTCAGAATCGATTGCTAATGAAACTGATGAATGCTGGTCATTTTTCAACATATACAAACTTTAAATTCTAGAAACATAACTACCCCACCACCTCCACTCCACTCTCTTTTCTTATTTTTTTTTGGGGGGGGGGGTTGAGATAAGATCAAATATAAAATGGGAATTTCTCAGCACCAACCAAGGACAATGCCTCGGCAATAAATATCATTGAAATTGTCAAATTTGCAGCATCTAACATCCTAAAACTTCAACTATAACTCTTCAATCATTCCTATCTACAAAGAAGCCTTTAACCACCATAATACATAGCAACTGCACAAACAATATTTCCCATAATTATTTGCAATTTAGATTCTACAACAATTCTTCCTCCCATAAACTTCTGCAGGAGCCTGTATTTCAGAGAAGATATATGTAATCCTCAATTGACCACATGATAATCACTACAAGCATATCAAAAGAGTGTCATGAAACCAGATTCCAAGGTGACGGGAACCCATAAAGATCTAAACTTCTGTTCAGCCCTTGGTGTGCTTCACAAAAGGTTTTTAATCAAATGCTTTTGCTGGTGCATACTAATTTTGTTCCAGAGATAGTGAATCAATTAGGGTAATTGCACAAAACCATAAACCAAAGCAAGCCACAGAGAGAACTTACAAATACGAGATACAGGGGAAGCGAAAATTTTTTTGAAACTTACTTTGTTTTGAGTCTTCACAGGGTCAAGAGAAAGTAACAGGTTATGATACGCACCCTTATCTGACAAAAGCTTCCGTAACTCATCAACACTAATAACAAAAGAGAATAGTCAGAAACTAAAACAGTGGAAAACAAGAAATTATAAATTTTTACTGCAGATGTTATTCCCTAGAAATCATAAAAACATATAAATTTAAGCTGGTTCAATACCTCCCAATCAAAAGAAATAAAAACGAAAATTCAAAAATAAACAACACCACCCACTACAAAAATAATATCAATAGAGCACTGTCATAACACTTGTTCCAGTCTATGTATTGATGTAAATCGTATTAGCTTTGATACTTAATGTAGATTAAAGAGAAGATAATAGGGATGAGAATAGAAGAATAAAAGGAGATGAGAAGTGAAGAGCATAATTAAGGGGATGAGAAATAGAAGAATGAGAAAAAAGGGGATGAGAAGGGAACAAGAAGATCTAGCCAAATAGGCTTCAATAATATTCAATAATTCAAATCTAAATAAAACCCTTTCATGCATCCCTTTATATAAGGAAACCAAAACTCTAAAACAAATAAATAATAACAAATAAACCCTCAAAAGTTAAAAGAAATTACTTAAAAGATAAATACTAAAAGTATATAAATAACTCTCATAACTAATCTATAATATCTATCCAATTCCTACACGATCTCCATCATGTATAGTCAAAAATAAATTTACAGTTCATGTAAACAACTGAATTTCTATCTTTAAACACATACATGTGTATGCATGAGTGTGCCTGTGCGAATGCTCATGTTGAAGTGGATGCTGAAAACTATACCCCAAAATAAACTGTTGATAATATGCTTTCTAAGGGCAATGGAAGAGCACAACTACATTTCTTCTACAGTAAAATGTAAATTCTAGTATGTTTAAGACACTCCCCAGCCCCCAACATCAAAGATTGCGTATAACACTTCCAGTATGACATTTTTGCAAAAACATTGTCCCTTACAAACACATGATAAGGTGGATTCACAATATCAGAGCCTGACCTCTTGTCTTTTAATAGGGCAATAATGCCTGCAGCCTCTGCAGGTGAAACATGAGATAATGCGGGTGGCCTATCACCAGGCCTTTGAAGACCAAAGCCGCTAGATGCACTGCTACCCGGCGTTGAGGGGCGGGAAGAGCTTGGGGAGCTAACTGCAGATGGAGGATACCACGAGTCTGTAGGAATTTCCTGTGGACGTGACTGATCCTGTTGCTCTTGTGAACCCCTATAGGTAGATACGGTTAGATCACGATAATATACACGAAAAGTCCAAGAGAAGTAGAGGACACATACTCACTCCTCATCGCCAGTTATGAAAACACAATTCACTCACTTATCCTACCTTTGTAACACAGTAGTGTGCAAATACTGATATAATTAATCAAGATAAATAGTGGTCTGTCAACTATCTATATAATAACATACAAGGGAATTCAAATCCCCAAAGACATAAAAAATGACTTTTGTTTTTCGTGGTTAAGATCATTTCGAAACATATAAAAATACAATCTAATGGCTGAGAATCACTCACCAAAATTTGAGTTCCCGCCCAAAAGATTCCATATTACTGGCACAGTCTCTCACATCCGTTCTATCTCCTCCCTCCTCCACATGCCCTAACTCCCTCCTCCCTGCTCTCTCTGTTTATTTTATTCTTCAGCTCCCACCATCCTCTCTGTCTCTCTCTCCCCTTCCCTAACCAGATCCTCTCTCCCTTCTCCGCAGTCCATATCCAACGTCACAGACCCACCCTCGAGGTATGTCTCCCTCTCTCCTTCTCCTTCTCTGCCTCTTCTCCCTTTCCCCCTAATCCAGCGAATGTCCACTCCAGCCCCAAGACTGGCCAACCCCTAATTCGACTCGCCACAAAACACCACCCATTCATCCGCCAGTGCCTCTCGCTCAAGTAACACACACACACACTCTCTCTCTCTCTCTCTCTCTCTCTCTCTCTCTTTCTCTCTCTCTCTCTCACTGATTATTCTCTCACACCACCACTGGCTACCAACACCCCCAGTTAAGGGAAATCTTAGATTTTAAGGAAACCCTAGATGGACGATAGGATTATTAAGAATTCATAGGATTCAAGAAATGACCCAATTGTTTTTTAGGGATAGGAGGTCTGAATTTTTTATTGGAGACATTATCTTACTCATTGTCATCTTTGCTCAATTATATTTAGTGGCATAGAGCGTATTCACTGTCAAATTGAGCCTCTTACAACTTCCTATGTGTATATAATTCCTCTATTCAGATTTTTCTGGAGTTTCACTCAACTAATTATTGGGTTTATTGAGTTATGGTTATCAATTTATTGATTTTTCGTGCTACAATGCTTGGTTTCTTCAAGTTTTTGCTAGCTATCTACAGTGCTAAATTGTACATATAACTATGAAGATCTACAAGTTGAGAGGTTGAAGAATTGGAAAAAAAGAGAGATGAAGAGAGATGGGGTTTATGAAGAGAATCAAAAATTTGAATTGGGTATAAAGTGTGGTGGTGAAAGCTAGGAAAATATGAAGATGTGGGAATTGAGAGCTTGAAGTACGATTGAAAAGAGAGAGATTAAGAGAGATGGTGGTTATATAGAGACTCAAAATTAAATTTTGAATTAGGTATAAAGTGTGGTGGTGAAAGCGAGGAGAATTAGAAAATGAGTGGGGTGTTGGTGTTGATTGAATAGCCGACCTGATTGGCTTTGTTTGGTATGGTATTTATTTTATTTATTTATTTGGGGGGGGGGTTACTATTAAATGACTGTTAAATATGGGGTGTCACTGACTTATGTATATCTCTTGGTATATATAAAATTGTACTATATGTGTGTGTGTTTCAGTGAAGAGCATATGAGTGTAACGGGATTATATATATCTCTTGGTATTTATAAAATGTAATTTTGTGCTACAGTGACGAGTGAAGGGCCTGCATTTTTTCCATCTGATTTTGATTGTATGGAATTCAATTGTATCTTGCCGTCTTTGTTCTACCTTGCCATGGATTATTTGAGAACTTGACTATATCAATTGGACAAAGGGGGGATCACATACTCTTCTTGCTACCTTCTAAAAGTTGAGAGTTTTCATTGAAATGTGACTAACAATTTTATAGTTGAAAGATTTGATCGAGAAATGTGACTCATAATTTTTTTTAGCTTTTTATGCCCAAAAATTTATTCGGTTACCTAAATGCAATATGTGTGTCACTTTTCTCTTGCAAATGCATATTTTAATTGTCGAATATATTTGTTATATAGTGTCTTTAGACACGGGCATTAGCTATTCCTCTATTATATAATAAATCTATTTTGTAATATTACATAGTGCCTTTAGGGGAAAGTTAGATTAGCAATAAAACTGGCCCCTATGTGGGTTTAATTAAAAAAGAGTTTCATAGGATTCAAGCTATGTGATTTTAAGTTTTTTTTTATTAAATAATGACTTTAGGCACAAGTATTACAAGCACTATGTAATCAATCAACTCAATAATGGGCTACTCCTTTGTTATTTAAATACTTGCTAGAGGTGTAAAACTACGAAGGACGCAATTTATGGCTTTTGCAAGAATTGATTCATTATGTAATTTCTATATTTTCAAATTTCAATGGCACACAAACATGTTCTCACCCAATTGCACAACGCATCAATCACTCCAAAACAGGGCATTCTACACTGTGTAGCTATTGGAGAGATCATTGTTTTTGGAAGATTAGTTTCCATTGTTTTTTTTGTCCTTTAAGAATTTAGGGGATTTGAGTAGATATTAACTAACACATTGTGGTGATACACAATTTTTGGGGGGCCCAAATTCAACAGTACTTTCACCCACAAGTATGAATGCTATTGGCAATAGTGTTACTGAACAAGTGGTTGAATATTGAAATAATGGATTCTGGTGTAATGAAAGGTACATTCTTCAATGTTCTCATCGTCTTTTTATTTGGTATGCCTTTTAATTAACAATTTTTTTTTTTTTTTGTTACTCTTTGGCTTCAACCACGGGCAATTACTAGTTAATTCCATATCTGATGCTGACCCCAAATATACACACACAGTAAATTCAATCATAAATTTATAAATTTATTACTTTCTCTATTTTTCAGCAGGGCTACAAACACTTTTACAGCCTCAATTCACTTCCACAATGCCATTAATTATGGTAAATTTCACAGAACCAAAGATAAATAACGCCAAAGCTGATGACCCAGTAACCCAACCTTCATTAGCTGCTAAAAATCATAAAAATCCAAATGACCCAAGTGCAATCGCACACAAAGTTATCCATACAAACCCTAAATATATGAATATAGGACACTTCAAATAAAAATATAAACAAAAAATCAATAAAGCAATTATACCATAACACAACCCAGCAATTCACAACCGTGCACAAAATCAACAAAATAACACCAGCAGTTGAAAATACAAAGCTTTATGGAGCAAAAAAAAAAATATTACCAAACATAAAAAATCAGAAACCAAGACTCTACAACCCCAATGGAAAATTTACAAACCGTATATGATCCAAAGCCCTAAAAGCAAGGAATTTCTCAACTATAGGCGTACAAAACCCTAATTTAGGAGGGAGGATAGATTAATTACCAGAAGGACTTGAACATGACTTGAAGAGGTTTGTGTAATATTCCGATCGATCGAGAAAATATGTCGGCGATTCAAAAATCCAAGAGAGAAGCGAATCGCCAAGACGAGAGGGGAGAGATGTTGAGTCGAAGTCTAGACGATCAGAGCTCTCTCCCGACGTTAGGATTTGGTTCTGGTTGCAAGGCAAAAGCGTGTCATGATTGTGGACGAAAATACATTAATGCTTATTAAATTTTTTATTTTTTATATGTATAATTTTCGTTATTAAATATTAAAAAAATTCATTTATTTGATAATAAAAACTATGAAACATTATTTATGATTGTGGATCTCACATAATTAAATAATTACTCATTTATATCAGTATCTATATAGGCTTCACTTGCCAACTTATTATTCTATTATAGAATAATTACACCGTGATGACATGATGTAACTGTTATAATAAATATTTTCTCTAAATGGATAGAAGTGGCAAATGAATAGGTAGGGTTGGGTTGGGTTGCCTTGATTGTAGATTGGTTTAAATTGAATTTAGTGCAAAACAAATCTAATTTATTTTCAACTAGTTTAATAAATAGGTTGGTTAATAATAAGTTGTATTAAATTCATTAATCAATAAAATAGTTAAAATTCTAAATATGAATTTCTACTAATATATCAAATAAAACACACACTAATACATCAAAATACATATACATTAATATACTAAAATACAGACACACTAATACACCAAAACACACACATACTAATACACCAAAAGATACACACAAATACACAAACACACCAAAACATACACACAAATACGCAAACACACACTAATACATAAAAAACACACACACACATAAACGGTTCGAGGTCGAGTCCAAGTCTGGGGTTAGGGTCAAGGTCGGGGTCCGGGGTCGGCTACCCATTTGTTATTTAATAAAAAAATAAATACTTAATTCAATGGGTACCCATTTATAATCTGTCTTAAACCATCTAAATCAAATGAGTCATATTATTCAACTCATTTAAAACTCACATTAATTAATATAAGTATTTAACCCATTTATTTTTAGGTGACGTGTTTCTATTTGTTTATAAAGAGTGAAGAAATTTCAGTGTGATTTTTCTGTTTGAGTTAGCAAATTTTTAGGTAAAACAAATTTTTATATTTCATTTTTTTTTTCCTTATATTAAGTGAAAAACCAAAAAGAAAGTTTTTGATATGAATCAAGAAAAATATTTTAAAAAATGAAAATAATAAAATAGTAAGACTTTCTTTTTACTTATCAATAGTATTTTGACAAAACACTCCAACAAAGTATTTTGTCTTTTCAAAATTTCCTTTTTACTTATTGATGGCAAGGTTATTTTAATATTTGTTTACAACAAAAACCTCTTATAAAGTACAAGATCTTATCGATTCACTCTTACAAAATGAACTACAGATATTTGGAGGGTCGGGCCAATAATATTTTAGGCCTTAGGCAAAATTTTTAGATGAATAACTTATTTATTTATATTTTTAAATTTTAAATATTTAAATTCATATCTTAGTAGATATATTTAAGGTGGAAAATAACTTACAAAATAAACACCTTATGCAAGGATTATATTAATTAACTGAAAAATTATAATTCAAGAAAATAAAACTCAATAAATAAGTTAGAGTTTTTGGGAATTCAAATAAACTGAGAGAGTAGATTCTTGTAATTTCTTGTAAGAATTTGGTATGATCTTTTTTTTTTTTTTTTTTGAATATACATATTTTTATGATTTAAAGAAAAATATTCTTAAAATTTTTTTGATCGTTTCATGTTTCATGTAATATTCTAAATTTTTACATTGTTTTTAAAAGAAAAAAATTTCAGGCACACCCTTTCTAATTTAATATATCTTTAAAGACATCTCCTCTATTTTTTGAATCTTCACTGACACCCCATGTCAAATTAAAGGTGTTAACTATAATGTAATTAAATTACCCATGATATATTTGAAGAAAAACTTCATCCACACCCCTCTAGGTATGTATATCTTCAATGAGACCCCCCTCTATTTTCTAAATTTTTTACGTATTAAAATTCAAGTTGATTAAAATTCGATTCGAGCTAATTAAAATTTATTTTTTACGAATTGTTGATTAAAATTTTTTTTTTATGTATTAAAATTTGAGCGATTAAAATTCTATTCGAACCAATTAAAATTCATTTTTAATCTTCTCGAATCAAATTTTAATCAATTTGAATCGAATTTTAATTGACATGAATTTTAATAAATAAAAAATATAAATTTTAATCGATTTGAAGTAAATTTTAATTGGCGATAATAACTTAAGTAGAGCTTAAATCGGTTCGAATTTTAATATATAAAAAAAGAATTTTAATAGGCTTAATTTTTAATACATAAAAAAATAAAATTTAATTAGTTTGAATCGAATTTTTAATTAGCTCAAATTTTAATATGTAAAAAAATAAATTTTAATCAACTCGAATTTTAATATTTAAAAAATAAATTTTAATCGGCTCGAATTTTAATTGAATTTTATGTGAAAAAATTATTTAGGATTATGTAGGGGTAATTTTGATATTTTAGATAAAAAAAATTTGTTAGAACGGTGGTTTAAAGATAAGGGGTGTCAGTGATGTTTCAGATAATAGAGGGAGTGTCCTTGAAAATATGATAAATTAGAAAAGCTGTGACTGAAATTTTTCCAAATGTATATCGTATGAGTAATCCTATTTAGATTTAAAAAATTGACCTAATTTGTTGACATGATGATATGGTTTCAAAGAAACCATTAGATTAACACCAAGTTCCAATGTTTAATGGAGCCTACGGTCAATCCAAATGTCATAATGAATTAAATCAATAAATTAGGTTGCAATAACATTTTTCATATCTTATATATGACACAAATGTAATAAGTCGACTCATTTAGAAAAGTACATACTATAATAGTCAATAGATGAGACAAATAGAACTTGAATAAATTTATTTTGATATATAAACTTTAGACATTATGCAAATATGATATGACCTTACATGATGAGACTTTTTATAATACATCCATAATTGCTTGCAAAGATGTAACCTACCACAGGATGCACCAAAATTAATGCCGGCAGCAGATAGTTTTGGATTTTATAATAAGTTATTTAATACATGTTTATTAATTACCAAGCAAAAATAATAATAATAATGCATGTTTATTATATTAATAATGATAAATATATTTATAAATTGTTGAAAATTCAATAAACTACACCTTGTATTAATTACTAAAAATTAGGGTAAAAATCATCAACACCCCCTGAGATTTGGGTAAATGACACGGAGATCCCCTGACATTCCAATAATGACACGACCACCCCAATCGACGTTAAAATATGATCGACGTTAACAGAATGGTCAAAATTACATATTTATCCTTAACTTGAATGCCAAGAGCCCTAATCTCTTCATTTCCATCGTTTTGTCTCTGGTGAGAGAGAGAGAGAGAGGGGAGGGGGGGGGGGGGGGGAAGGGGCACAATCGGTTGTTCTTCGATCCCCCACAGTTTGTGAAACACACTTATCTTAGGTTTTTTGACTGTTTTTGCAACCTTGGGTTTCACTGCTTGCTATTCAAGAGTTGTTGTGATTTCTTCATCAATTGGAGAAGGTATACTTTTTGTAAGGCATTATTTTTTCTGTGTAAGGTATGATTTTTTCTAACTTTTCATCTCTTCTTTGTATCTTCATCTCTTAAATTTGTTCGTTCATGACCTTTACTATCTTCTGGTCAATAATAAAACGTAATCCTTAGGTTTCAACAAATACAATGCATCATAAATATGTTATTTTTGAAGCAGTATTACTTGTGTTCAGAAATGGATTTTTTATTTTTTTCAGAAATGGATGAATATCATAATATTGTTGTGCACTTTGGAGAAAATATTTGCACCATATATGATGTGGACCCAGATAGATACAGTCACTTGGATTTAGTGGAGAAACTTGGAGAGATGTGGATGGGTGACATGCAACCAATTAAAGTAACTCTTGCATTCACTATATCTGTTGAAAGGCCAAATGGTATTTGACAAATTGTGGTAGAGAATGATAAGGATTTACTTGAAATTTTTTCCTTGTATAGATATAGTAGGGAGATACATGCCTTTGTGGATGTCATAGTTGGATACCGGACAAATCTCCCAGTTCCTCCAAGTTCAGGGAATGAGGGTGGAATTCATACAAATGTGGAGATTGGTATTGCATCCAGACAAACACCAGCACCAAATAGAGAAACAGAGGTTGGGAATGATAGCAATGATGAATACGATGACAATGTGTATGGATTTAGTTTTGAGGATGAAGATTGGAGGGCTAAGGGTGATGATATACCTAATGCTAGGCATGAATGTCAATATGTTTGTCATGTTGAAGAAAACAGTGATGATGGATTCTCAGATTATGAATTTGGTGATGAGGGTGCTGCCATAAGCATAGATACAGACATTGATGTTGATGCAGAATCAGGGGTTAATAGGAAAAAAAGAAGTCTACTATGCATGATACATTTGAATATGGGACTGAGTTTCATATTGGGGATGGTGAAAACACAAGTTCGGATTTTTGTGTGGGAATGTTGATTTGTTTAGGGATGCCTTGAGAGACTATATAGTCATGAACAGGATAAAGGTAATAAGAACGAAGAATGAGAGGACTAGAGTGAAAATCCATCGTGCTGCGGAGGGGTGCAAGTGGAGGATTCATGCATCCCCTCTTCCTGATCAACCCACTTTCAAAGTCAAAAGTTACACTAAAGACCACAACTGCATCAGACATAGGAAAGTTGTAGAGGCTAATGCTCCTTGGATTGCAAAGAAGTTTGTAAGGGAGATCAAGAACAACCCAAAAATGAAACTTGAGACATTGCAATCTGAATTGCATGACAAGTGGGAGATTGAAGCCAATCCAAGTCAACTGTACAGAGCAAAAAAGAGGGCAGTGGAATATATCGATGGTAATCAAGGCAAATCATATGAGTTGTTGCCTGCATATGGTAGAGAAGTGAGAAAAAGTAATTGTGGCTCAGTGTTCGTAATTGATTATTTCAAGGCTTCAATAAACTCTAATCCAATTTTTCGGAGATGTTTTATTTCATTTGCTGCTATGAAACAGGGGTTCAGAGCAGGATGTAGAACTTTTGTTGGGGTTGATGGATGTCACCTTAAGGGGCTATATGGTGGAGTTTTAGTGGCTGCAGTGGCTCTTGATGAGAATAAAGGATTGTTCCCCGTTGCCTATGGAGTGGTTAAGAGTGAAGGAAGTGATAGCTGGGGATGGTTTCTACAAAATCTTCATGCAGTACTTGGGGAAGATGATACATCAAAGGCTTGGACTTTTATGTCAGATAACCAAAAAGGAATTGATAAGGTATTTGAGAAAAAATTTCTTGGGGCTAAACACAAGAGGTGATGTAAGCATCTGGTGAACAATTTTAAAGCTAAGTACCCATGTTTACTCCTTAGGAAATACTTTTGGCAGGCAGCAAGAGCATATACTCAAGTGAATTTTGTGAATGCTATGTAGTTGATTAAAGAACAAAATGTGGATGCATATGAGTGGCTGATAAGTATCCCCAAAAACACATGGGCTAGGCATACTTTTGGCACAGAAGTGAAGAGTGATCATGTGACTAACAACCTTTGTGAGTCATTTAATAGCTGGATTGGGTTACATAGATCAAAACCTATACTTACACTAATGGAGGGTATTAGGTGTAAAATTATGGTTAGGTTTCAAAAGAGATTACAAAAAGGGAGGGAATGGGAAGGCATAGTCAATAGAAAAATTAGGCAGAAGCTAAATAAAGTGATGAAAGCTAGCATGAATTGTTATGTGTTGTTTGCAGAGAATTTGGAGTTTGACATTACTCATGAGGGTACATGGTATCCTGTGAATTTGGCTACATCAGAATGTGCATGCAAAGAGTGCCAGGTATCAGGCATCCCTTGTATGTATGCTGCAGCTACTATAGGGTCACAAAGGGACAATATAGAGAAATATTGCCACAAAAGTTTCTCTAAAGAAGTGTATCTTGTTGTCCATGGAGGTATGATTCATCCCATAATTGACCAAAAAATGTGGGCTCCAGTAAGAGAACCACTGCAACCTCCTCCTTTACGTAGACTTCCTGGAAGGCCTAAGGTAAATAGAAGAAGAGCTGCAGATGAACCACAAGCTGCCAGAAGTCAAATGCGGAGGTCAATGACAATTAGGTGTAAAATCTGCTTGCAATTGGGGCATAACAAGAGGACATGCCAGAGAGCACCTGTTAAAAAGAAGGGACAAAGCAAGAAAGATAGCACTTCTGTAAATAAAACCTAAGTATATGTATTTTCATTTGTTCCATTATATATGTATTTTTCTCTTTTGAACTGATGTTGAATGTGATCTTGATTGTCTAGGATAATACAGGATCTGTGTTAGAATCACAAGGTGGTTTGCAGTCACAAGCTACAAGAGACTAAGAAATGGAAGAAAAGGAAAGACAAAGGTCATGGGAGAGGTGACGAAGAATGAGCAACAGTTGGGTAATCTGATTAGGGTGTGGGAATTTGATAATGAGAGTTCATTAGCTTTTGTGCAAACCATATATTTATGGGTACTGCTACTATATTACTTTTGTGCAGGCCATATAATGTTGTGCAGGTCATATGCTTTTTTGTAGGTCATATGTTTTATGGGAACTGCTACTATATTAGTTATCGAGAATTTACATTATGTTTCTTTTGGATATATGATCCCGCCATTTGATGGTGATGGAGGGAGTTAGTGAAGTATTATTTGTCTTTGTTAAAAACATGGGTTTCCTTATCCGTAAGAAAACTTGGAATTACAAGGAAAGCATTTTGCTTTTAAAGACTTTCGTTTCAAAACATATTAAAATTCTCCTAGACCCTCTGTGATTACATGATTACTATCACTAACACCCCTAACATTTTACTAAAATTCACCTGGACCCCTTCTAATTACTTGCTTGCTATCACTCACATCCCAAATTTTACTAAAAGAATAACATGCAACACACACACACACACACACACACACACACACACACACACACACACAGATATATATATATATATATGCATCAAAATGAAGGAGAAGAAATATAGAAGAAAATCTGAATGAAATTGCAAAAAAGGAAAACCACTAGTTGGTTGAGTAGAGTAGAGGGCATAATTGTCAAGCATTTGATGTTGTTGGGCGCCAAAATCAGAGGAGGTCATAATGGGATTTTTTTTATGACATCATCACTTTTAGTTAACAACACTGACATATGCTAGACGGAAGGGGTCTCTGTGCTACAAGTTATAAAACTGAGGGAGTGTTCGTGTTATTATTGAAATGTCAGGGGATTCCCGTGTCATTTATCCTACCACAGGATGCACCAAAATTAATGTCGGCAGTAGATAGTTTTGGATTTTATAATAAGTTATTTAATACATGTTTATTAATTACCAAGCAATAATAATAATAATAATGCATGTTTATTATATTAATAATGATAAATATATTTATAAATGGTTGAAAATTCAATAAACTACACCTTGTAAATTAAGTGAGGGGGGGTCCTCTCGTGACCAATGTAAACGTCAGCACAAAGATTGTAATATATGGAAAGTTGAAGGGTGTTTATGGTATAATAAATAAGACGTATCCCGCGTTCACATCAAAAACAATAAACCCCTATACGGGGACCACTTCAATGAACCAATTCAATACAGCCACGTGGCTCAATGAGACGACGTCGTCTTCACTGACCAGCTAATATATGCTTTAGACGTAGCCTTTTGGCCGACCTTTGCGCCCACACAGAGACGCAAAGAAGATCCAAAGTGGCGTAAGCGCCAAACCCATCCCCTTCGCCTCTGCAGATCCAACGATCCAGAATAAACCTCAGCCACCACGTTTGATCTCAGCCGTTTAATTGGCACACTTGTTTATGAGGCTTTGTCCCCCTAGTCTAGTCTAGACATTGTTGTATTGTTGAATTCTATGTCTTGGGTTGTTTTAGAAATTAGAAACCCCCTCCTCCTCCTCCTCCTCCTCCTCCTCTCTCTCTCTCTCTCTCTCTGAAACTTTCTCTGTAAATTCTCCCTGCAAATTCTACATCATCATTAGAAGAATCCAACAGTTATCTGGCAACATAACCACTTTGTTTCAATACCTACTCCACCAAATTCAACACCAATAATGGTAACATTTATTACAAACCACAGTCTCTTTCTCTCTCACCCCCCCCCCCCCCCCCCCCCCCCCCTCCCCAAAACACACACAAATTATGATAAACTATTTGTAATCTCTGTATTGCATTTCATGGGTTCAAAGCAGGATACAATGCTGGTTCCTCCATGGCTAGAACCATTGCTAAACACGGCTTTCTTCTCCATATGCCGAACTCATAGAGACGCAGCGAGGAGTGAGAGCAATATGTATTGCTTAGATTGCAATGATGGTGCATTTTGCTTTTATTGCCGCTCATCCAAACACAAAGAACATCAAGTTATTCAGGTGGGTTGATTTTCCTCTCTCTCTCTCTCTCTATTCACACACACACACGCATACATTATTGCAGTTTGTGAGCTATAATTTTCCAGAGATTTTGGTAATGGGTATGTTGGTGGCAGATAAGGAGATCTTCATATCATGATGTGGTGAGGGTGTCAGAGATTGAAAAGGTTTTGGACATAAGTGGAGTTCAAACCTATGTGATAAACAGTGCTAGGGTTTTGTTTCTCAATGAAAGGCCTCAACCAAAATCTGGGAAAGGGGTTTCTTCTCACATTTGTGAAATCTGCGGGAGGAGCCTTTTGGACCCTTTTCGTTTCTGTTCATTGGCCTGTAAGGTTAGCATTTTTTTTTTTCCTTCACTTTGCTTCGTAGTTCATCCTCCACATTATTATTATTATTATTATTATTTTTTGTTGGTCTAGGATGGTTCACATTGATCATAGAATCCATCATGCATATATCAATCATGTCCCACATTCATAAACCATCACCATCACCATCATTGTAATTTGTAACCCACCACCAACAACAATTGTTATCATTAACATCATCATCTACCATAACTTATGATCATAACCCAACTTGCATACCCATATATTATGATCCACATTGATCTGAACCATCACCATTGCTTTCACCACTTAACCACCAATGGCCAATTGGCCATCATATTAATCATCTTTTTGAGATATAATGGTTGTCATTGTTGTCTTCACCATCAAATTTTAATTATTTTCTAATTTATATGTTGATTTTATCTTTGGTCATAAGTGTATATGTTAAGTTGAATAGGTCTTTTATTTGTTTTATTTAATAACTTAGGTTGTAGGGATAAAGAGAAATGGGGATGGAAGATTTACCTTAGAGACCAAGAATGAGGAGGTAATGCAAAGAGGTGAAGGGATATCAAGAAGAGTAAATATAGAGGAAGAAGAATTGCGTGAAGGCTCACACCAAGACATATACCCTCCCACGCCTCCTCCACCTCCTCCCAATGCAAGGAGAAGAAAGGGCATTCCTCATAGGGCACCCTTGGGATCCTAATTAATTACTCTCAAAACTACTTTACACAACTCATTAATATTTATTCACAAAATCCATCTCTAAGGTCATTGTCCCGAGTACAAATTTGTTACAAATATAACACCACATTATCATTGACATCTGTTGTCACAATTCAATAACGAAACACTACATTGTATACATGTTCCACACTTGCATATGCAACAAAATCTAATCATTATCGCATATACAAGTATGAACATCAGACTCTGGCGATTCTTGTTATTGAGTTATGATATCATATGTCATTAATGATATGTTATCTCTATTACATTGATTATTTATTTTTCTCGAACAATTTTTAGGTCACAATTTGGTTTAGGGGAAAGGGTCCACAAAACAAAAAGGTTAGTAAAATACCTTTTTAGTCAGGTGGTTTCCCTGTCAAAACAAATTCTCTTGTAAAGAGAGCAATAATGCAGAATTGTTATTGAAAGTTGTAAGGTGTACATTCAACTAAGAAATAAAAAGCAATTCTTTGTGGACTCCGTTTTATAGTTTTCAAACAACCCACATGGGCCGTTTACATCAAGGGACAAAGAACCTTTTCATTGTTTAATACAAATCAACTTTCTACTACTGCTACCTACTTTGGATAAATCGACGAAAAATGAATTCTTTTTATTGTCTAAATCGCTCTATGGAAGCTAAGTAGAGCCAAACTAGCAGGTATTTACCTACAAGAATCTGATTTTCAGAGCCTGTAGCAAAGATACCACTATTAGGGTGTCAATCCAGTGGTGTAGTTTTGTCTTCGTTTCATGATTGAACCGATATTGGTGATAATAATAAACTATTTAGCTTGAAAATAATTTTTAAATTACTAAAAAAAAAAAAAATAAGAGGTAAAAGAATACCCGTTGACAAACCTACTTATTACAGTTGTCCCCAATTCTACTAATCATTTTGATAGTGAATTTTAGTATTTTTGTTAGGACCCGTTATCAATTCAATGGTTAAATTGAGAATCAACAAATTAAATCTAAATAGTATTATTGAATCTATCTTTACTTGCCATTCATGAATTATTGCAGTCAACGTGTGGGTCACATAGCCAAAATCTGCTGTCTAATGAACATTTGTGCCATATAATTGAACATATGGTTGAAAATTACATTAATAAGACCCTTCAAACTGATGGAGGTGGTGATGGCCTTTGATTGAATTTATCATAGTGTATAACTAGGGGTGTCTATGGGCCGGGTTACCCACGGATTCTGTCACCCAGCTCGAAAAAAATAAGTCTGAAATTCGATAGGCTCGATAGTTGGTCCGCCCGAGTCCGAGCCCAATATCTTTAAATAGAGGGATTGAGTTTGCCCCCAAACCCATTACCCGGCCCAATAGCCCTTCCGAAAAAACCTGTTAATACCCGACCCAAGAACCCGCCTGCCAAGCACAACCTGCCCACCCTTCATTTGAAAAAAAGTTATACTTTTAGACCATTAAATTTGAAACTTTAAAATAAGTCTCTCAATGTCAAAAGTTGAAGTTTTAAAAATTTATATACTATAAATAATATATTATTTTCTTTTTCATGTATTAAGCATACAAATTTTAAAGGGTAGAGTAATGCAAAAGATAGATAAGTGAGTAGGTGTCAACCTAGTTGAGATTTATTTATTCTATTGGATGTAGTTCATCTCCTAATTAAAAATAAAATTATTCATTATTTTATTTTTATCCATTTTGACTCTACTTTTGATTCAAAAATATAATTTACACAAATATTAAGTTACAAAAATATTCATTATTTTTAAATGAAGTTGTATATAAAAAAGTCCGCGAGCAGGCCCGCCCAGCAAGCTCGCCCAATAGGCTCTCGAGTTGGGCTGCGGGTCACCTACCCCTACTCGAAGCTCGGCCTAGTCTGTCCGATAACTCACTTGGGTAAGAACTTGGGCCTACACTACTCAGTTCTTGCCCGAAAAAATTTTGCTGGCCTGACCCGCCCCGCCCCATGAACACCCCTATGTATAACTGCAAATTTTAATGGGGGCAAGCCTAAATATAGTAATAATTTTACTCTCTTATATTTTAGGTGTCACGAATTTGAGTTACGAAAATAATAACATACTTTTATCAGGTTCACAAAAGTACGTGATTGTACCAATTAAACACAAAATCAAACATTTGGCGACTAAATTAATGCAAGTCAAAGATTGGAGGCTAAAATAACAAAGTGTTTAACATTTGCATCCGAACACTTGTGGATGTTCAAGACTGGATCGTTTAAGATTTGGTTTATATGCTTGGTCGGGATCTTCACCCGTTACTAATTAGTTTTGAATTTGATGCTCTAACACTTGTAATTAGGGTTAGAGCTCAGTTTTTTTTAGACTCATTCAAGCTCGGTTCGACTCGTTTATGTGTAAAATACACAGGTTCGACTCGAATTCGACTCGTTTTGAGTTCGTTCAGACTGAGCTTTTTTAGACTGATTTTCTAAAACGAACCGAACTTGAATAATTTCTTAGACTTATTTAAAAAAATATAAAAAAGAACTTGACACGCTCAGCTCGAGTTTGTTCGGGCCCATTCGTGAGAGAAAAGCTTAAGCCAGTTGGTCGGGCTTTCAAATTATCCGAACTGTTCGGCGTTGACTCGTGTTTGCCTCCATTTTGACTTGTTCAAATTATATCATGACTTGTCTCGGATCAGAATTTTTAATTTTTGTAAACAAGCCAAGCAGGGGCGGCCCAATGCTATTTTAGGCATAAAGCAACAACTAAAAGTGAGGCCTTTTATTTTTATTTGAAATATATTTTTTTTTTGTTTTTTTTGAGATTAAAAGTAATATTAATTTTTATGTTTAATAAGTTTTGATACTATATCTTTTTAAATTGATAGTATCACTAATATCCCCCCCCCCCTTTTTTTTTTGATAGTCGATCTTGGAGAATATTTTATTAATTTTAATTTTAAAAAAATTCTTTTTATTTTAAACAATCATAGTCTACTCATTTTAATTTTTTAAATTTAACAAAAAGTAAAAAAATTTTGGTATAATTTTCGTAATACAAATCAAAAATAATTTGTAACATGAGATTTCTAAGTTTTATATTTTGGACACATAGGGGGGAGAGAGAGAGAGAGAGTGTGTGTGTGTGTGAATGGTTAAAAATGAGTAGTGTATTTTGGTTGACCAATTATAATTTTTTTTAACCCTTGGCATTTTTTTCTTCTAAAAAAATTGTTTTTGTGTATTTTTAATATTATGGACTGGGTTCATGAGCCCAAATTACTCAAATTATTTCTTGATAAGTCCATAAGGAAACTTGTTTAATACTAGTAATGCATGACATGCGTTGCACGTAACTAAATTTAAATAATATTATGTTTATAGAAAATGATAATTATATGTGTAATTAAATTAAATAATAAATTAGGTACCGAATAATTAATCGGTATTTTAATTATTGTTAAATTTAATTATTGATTTATTCTATAAGTTTTTGAGTACCTAATTTGTTATTTATTTAGGTATATCTCCGACCCTTTTAGGCATTTGCACATCTAATTATATTATAGAATTTAAATTTTTATTTTGTTAAATAAATTGATTAGATCGCTTATAATATTATTATATTATTGCATACCAAAGAATAAAATATAACATATATTTGACCATAAAATTTAACCTGATAACTACATGCGTATAATAATTTAACATATATAAGACTTTACTTCTTCATATAGATATAGGAGATTGTATGTAATTGTACTACTAATAAATGAGTTCAAAAGAATTTAAAAATCTTTATAAAAGAGTCTAAAACATGTTAAAAGTCACATAAAAAATAAAAATTATATGAAAGTATATAGGTGAGTATAATTGACTTTATTATAATAATTAGGGATAAAATAGAAAATCAAAAGTTTTTCACATATACTGTATAGATTAAGTTCATTTTGATCTCCATTGTCCAAAATACTCTCGATAGTTATATTTAATTAAAACAAATTTGAAAACTAACTACTCATAAATTTTAGGAATTTAATTAACACTAAAATTCTCCCTCTCTCATATCTATATCCATATATAGATTAGGACTATTTATTTCTCTTATATATATAAGTAACATTTAAAATAAAAAATAATAACATTAAAAAATAAAATAGTAACATTGAATATTAATATATAGAAAATAACAGTAGTAACATGATCAACAAAACAAGGTAACATTGAATATTCATATTTCAAAAAAAAAAAATATATAGCATCATTCAATATTAACAATAACATTATCATTAAAAAAAAATAGTAACATGAAAAAAAGTAGTAACATGCACACAAAGAAATAGTAATATATATATATGTCAAATTTAAATTTGAATTTCAAATTTTACAGAAAAAATCTTCCATTAAGTGTTAATCAATGGATAACCGTTTAGGAAACTAATTTAATGTTGAAAATTATTTTTAAGTCATTAGAAGTGCATTTTGGAGCTTAAAAAAATGGTGGATTTAACTACTCACTAATAAGATTAAAAATGGACTTACTTCCATTCAAGTTTTCTTGACAGACTAAACTCATTATAAGTCCCTTAAGGGAGACTCGGCCTCTATTTTCACTTTTTTTTTGGCCCTAAAATTTTATGGATCTAAATTGTTTTGATTTGAACTAACTATGCACTTTAGAAATTTTGGGGCCTTCTTAGAACATGGGGCCTAAAGTCCAGGCTTTGTTTGCCTTGTGGTTGGGCCGGCCCTAAAGCTGAGCAACATGTATTTGGTTAGAATATGATTGGTTCTGATGATGCACAAATTGGGTTTGCACATCACCTGTCAGATGAGCAATAATAAATGTAGTAATTAAGAAGTGAGAGATGGAGATAGAAGCAAGATAATGATTTATATTGGTTCGGTCAACGTGACCTACGTCCACTTTGAATGGTTAGGGTCGCTGAGATATTTTATTACTTCAAGTGTGTAGGGAGAGCAGGGAGTTACAAGCTGAGAGAGATAAGAGAGATGTGTTCGACTGAATGTGATCTACCCTCAACTGTTGACAGGGCTTACAACACTACAAGAAAAAAAGGTTTTTACGGCGGTAAAGTGCTGTCATAAAATGTCTATTTGCCGTCACAAATACTTTTTGTGGCGACATTGCCTCGCCATAATAAGTGTAGTCTCAAAAGGTTTTTACGACAGCAACAGTCTGTCTCAAATAGTATTTACGGCAGCAAAACCCTGTTGTAAATAAGTTGTCACAAAAAATTTGACACTTTTGATTTTATCATGGCTGCAAAAGTGCTGTCTCAAATACTACATTTGGCTGTCGTAAAAAATAGAATACTTTGTTGTGGCGGTTAATATACTGTCATTACGACGGCAACGATGCCGCCACAAAAAAAATAATTTTTTTTTAATTATTATGGACCGTTGGTAACCAATGTTATATGTCATGTGCATATATACACTTATATCACATAAATTTAAAGGTACACATCCGTACAACTACACAATTCAATATCTATACTACTTTAAAAAGTGAGCATATTTGAAAAACATTTTTTTTTCTACTTTTATCCTCCAAAATCACAATTATCTAATTCTTATCCCTCAACATTAAAGCCAAAATAAACCTAAGCCTCCTCATGTTCCAATAAAAAAAACTTACACCTCCCAATCTTTTCTATCTCCACTGTCATTTCATCTTCATCTTCCCCACTTCAAATAAACCTCTTTCTTTCTCTTCTTTACCTCTTCCAGAAACCCTCGATGTTCCCCTCCTTCTCCCTGTCTTTCTCTGCTGCTCTCAACATGCAGTACTCAACGCATTCAATTCTCTCTGCATCTCAACGTTTGGTGCATCTCTACTTTTTGTGGTATTGTTCTTCCACTAATATCTATTATAATTTTTTTTTTTTTGCAAATTCATCCCAGATTTTATGATACCAACAAAATTGAACTTTCACGAAGAAATCAGGCACAAACACACCATGTGTATTAGCATCCAGAAGAATAATTAGAATTTGGTTACTGTTAAAAAGTCTAATAAATTGCTTGTTTAGAGTAATAACACTAAAAAACTGGTGTTATAATTATCACGAATATGAATTACAACCAAACATTTTAGTGGAGATGTTTGTTGGATATTTTAATTAGCTTTGGTTGACTTTCATCAGTATGGTTGTGGTACATAATTTGAAGAAGGGGACTTAAACAGTTTCCTTAAAGTTATGTATGTGTGCAGCTTTTTAATTTGAAGAAGGTGATTTCACTCTTCATCACCAAATTTGCAGGTTGAACTATTAGCATCCAGAAGAATAATTAGAATTTGGATACTGTTAAAAAGTCTAATAAATTGCTTGTTTAGAGTAATAACAATAAAAAAATGGTGTTATAATTATCACGAATATGAATTACAACCAAACATTTTAGTGGAGATGTTTGTTGGATATTTTAATTAGCTTTAGTTGACTTTCACCGGTATGGTTGTGGTATATAATTTGAAGAAGGGGACTTAAACAGTTTCCTTAAAGTTACGTATGTGTGCTGCTTTTTAATTTGAAGAATGTGATTTCACTCTTCATCAGCCAATTTACAGGTTGAACTATTGGTCTGGGCCCATCCAAAATTTCCAAGAATTTTAGATCTATGTATCATTATTTATTTGTCATACATATGAATTGTTATCCTTGATTGTTTTAATTTGTATTGTGATAATTAATTGCTTGTATTTGGTCTGACCTCTACTATGCAACTGAGTCATCAGTTTACGGATCTACGATAAAATATAGGTTTTGATATTTGTAAGATGCCTAAAAAAAACTACAAATTATTATACTAATTTAAAAAAGTTCATATGCAACACATGTGAGCATTGCATTCTTAAAAATTTTAGTATGGTCATTTAACTATAATTTGACCAAGCAATATTTTATTATAAAAGTAGTAAATAAAAATTATAATAATTCGAAATAATCCACGTGTAACACACGTGTGCACCAACTAGTATAGATAAACACAAAAGTAATATGACCAACATTTTCAAAAACATAGCAATATTTTCATATCCAAAAAAAATAAAAAATCCCATGAGTTAAACGAAATGTAAAATATTCACTTTTGCAAAACATAACAATCCATGAGTACAAGAAATTATGCAAAAAGTTGAACATCCTTCCCGAACCATCTACCCTCTTAGTGATACCTGCAAAAAATATAAAATTATTGTTATTATACTGAAATGATATTTATATATATATAATAAAGAACTAAAAGAAGTTAGAATATACATCAACAGAGGGCCACGCAATATTTATCTGAACGGCTAGTCCAAGTGTAAGAATACCTCGACGAGACCTTACCAAACACACCTTTGGATCTCTTGACTTTTCAATAAATACTTGCTAAAAATTTGATCCCAATGGAATTTCATCTATTTCTGTCGATTGGTCCATATTAATAATAAGGCCCTCTGCCACTATGCGTTTTGGTACTTTAGAATTAAGTAAGTCTACCAACCTACAACCAAACTAATGATTGCTCAACAAGAAAAATAAATAATAACGGTTAATATTACTTATTTTGATGACTAATCATTATTATAAATGCATAATAGAAAAAATTCATACAATTCACGGGTAAATGTAATTCACAATATGCGACGCATATTATCAATACATCACAAATACAACAAATATATATGTAATCAACCACATATTTGTAACAATCATGATGAACTAAGAAATTACAATAATTTATGTGTTGATGAGCTCAACAAATATGCAGACTAGATCACAAAGTATCACAACAATCAGAGAGTCACTAATGCATATCAACATTCAACAACATGGAAGGAAACACAATTCAATCATTTCTAATAGGCATAATAATTTTCATCCAAATAAGAACTATAAAATATAAGTTGTGGGACATGCGCAATTTATAAGAAAATTAATTGATGATAGTTTCCTGCAGGTAGCAACTATTTTACGGAGAAAAAGTGAAACCTCATTGGTGGAACAATCTCATGTAAAATACACATACCTTGAAACAATCTGTGTCAAATAATACCCTCTTTCTTTTATTCCCAACTGCAGTACGAATCTGTACCTATATTTTGCATCAAAATTATAATTGGACATAAATACGAAAATCAGAAGTTTTGTAGTGGTACAAGTTCATAAATTATTAGTTTTGTAACATAAATATAAATTCTAGTACAAAACCTTATTAGCTGGTCGTATAGACGGAGATGCCGCATGAAGCTCCTCTTGGGATTGTGGAAGTCCATCTCCCCCAGATTCAATTTGCGTCCTTATTAAATCCGAAGCCTAAGACATAATAATATATCAAAATCGAAATCAACACAATTTAAAATTTTCAAATTGCAAAATGGAATTTATTGTACTCATCCACCTGTTGGGCCACCATAGGGTGGCATCCACTTTTCAATTGAGATTCCAAAAAAGTAATTTTTGCTTGCATAAGGTCGAATTCTACTTTAACTTGTTGATTTACCTCTGCTCGCATTCTTTCAATATATTGTTGAGCTACATTGGCTCGCATTGTTTCTTTTAATTGGTGCTCTACCTCTGCTCGCATCGTTTCTTTAAATTGTTGCTCTACCTCTGCTCGTACTGTACGACAAATTTGATCAATGAACATAGGATTTAATACATCTGATGAGCTTATATTTTGTTTATACACCGCACTCCGAGGCACTCCAATGCCGTAGGTCTTGCAATATCCATGCCCATCTTCTCCCAAAACCTCATGAAAAATCCGATCTCGAAGGGTTGGTGTCTGATCTGACTCAGGAACCTGAGATAGTCGCTCCTGAAATTCTTCCTACAATTTAGAACAATGAATTATTATTTCTTAGATATCTTGTAACGAGTCTGATAGAAAATTATTTAAAATTGCATAAATATAAGTAACAAATACAATGATTTTTGCTGCATCTGAGTCACATGGAACACCATTCTTTGTGCGTGTTTTGATATAGATACTGATTTTATTGGTCCTCTCTCCATTTTCTTCCATCTAAAAATATCAACAACCATAAACTAGATTTCAATACTTTTCAAATATAAACATAATGTTATACATCTAAATACATTCATTTTAAAAGTCACTTGCCTGTCTTCGTAATTGGGCAAAGTGAGTTCGCCCACTCTGGTGAATTGGGCCTTGACATTCACGATTCCTTGAATTTTGGTCTGATATTTTCTATATCATCAATTACGAATTATTCAAAGTTAGTATTATATTATTATAATGGTATACAAAAAATTATACTCGTACATTTGCTATGTCACTTCCCCAATATTGCACAAGCTCTTGCCACTGTTGTGACACTATTTCAGGAGGAATATTTGAAGAAAGATTCACATCTGTCTTGCGGGGTTCATAATACTTTTTTTTTTATTCGATATTTATGCTCTCTCCATGTTTTTTTACATGCTTTCAAGCAGACCTCTCTAAATTCTGGGGGTGCAAATATCAAGTTATCCTACATTCATAATTCTAGCAATTAGTTTATAATTAAGATTTTTTTTGCCAATACAACACTATATTCTAATAAAATTCTCAACATTGAAAGAAATAGACAATTTGACTAGTAATATTTTTACAATAGGAAATAACATATATTTACCAAGTTATATAGATTTATACCTGCACCTCACTCCAAATACTATCAAGCACATAAGTGGGCACTGAATCCCAATCAATGTATGTGAGTGGAACCCTATACCCATTGCGTACTATATTTCCCATTAACAAGATATACAACTTAACATTGACTTAACATCGAGGCCAATGAACCTAGTTTCTTCCTTACAGCTGCCTTTTAGTTATAGTTAGTTAACGGGTTGGCATGTGATATTCTAATATTTTTAACAGATTCTATGTTGGTTCTAACCGGGGAACACACTTTATTTCAAAGTGATGGATGTTCATGTTCCCAAAGCATAATCAATATTATCAGTTTTAAAGAATGCAGTGTATTAGAATACTACTTTATTGCATTATGCTACTAGCAACACCCTTATATTTTAAACTAAATGTTAAGTTTCTGGTTCGGTTCTGCCATGTAATTTCTTTTTTTCCCTATAGGTGCTTTGTTATTCATTATGCGGACTTGAGACTTCAAGTCATTTGTTTGGGATTAAGTTTGTTTGGTAAGAGAATGCAAGTAGTGAAAAATGATTAGATGTTTGGGTAGTAAATTTCTTGTTGTATGCAAGCTGAATTCAGACATCCCCACCCCCCCAAAAAAAAAAAAACCACCCACCTGCTTGAAAAATGTATGTCCATTCCCGTTAACAAGAGAAGTTTTAATTTTCATTTATGCCCCCGTTTTTGTCCATAACAATTTTCTGTAATTTGAAGAAGATAAATCGTCATGTTTTTGGAGAAAAGTTGATTGACGATGTTTTGTGTTATACAATTTCTTTAGGTATGGACAATTATTTGGGATTTTTTTTTATATTTAGCACCTTTAGTCATGAACAATTGCTAGTAATCTAACAATATGGTTAGGTATTAGTCCTTAATATTTTTAGTATTTTAGTTCATAGTGTAAAAGCAATCAATTTGTTTAGAACACGATCTTGTGTATGATTTTGTATTAATCAATTTCGTATCTATTAATCATATGCTAAGCAATCATCATTACGAAATCAACACTTGGACTTGTCAAGAATCAAAATTTCTCTAGACTAGTTGAAACACTATCTCAATCTAATTCCCACACTTATTTATCCCAAATCTTTCATATGAGATGAACCATCTTAAAATTATTGGAACTCAATTTGAATATAATTAAAAATAAATATAAATTCGACAAATTCTATAAATATGAAATGGAGGATAATTATCACACTTATCTTGAACATCATTCGAATAAAGAAAACATAAAAAAAAAATTTACAAATCAAAAGGCAATCAAGAATATTACCCGAAACCGAGCGAGAGAGAGGGAATAAGAAAAATAAGAGAAAACACTTACTTGTACGTGCCGCTCCGCTTGGAAGAAAACAAGGGCCTGCCGCTTGGAGAAGAAGACAAAAAAAGAGGGAATACGAAACATAAGAGAAAAAAGGGCTAAAAAAGGAGGGAAAAAGGAAAAGAGGGGGCGGGGTAGAGACAGGTACTAAATTTTTTTGGTTTGTTTTTTTAGCAATTGTGGCAATGAATTAAAAATTAATAATTTTAGATCACAAAAAATTAATAATTTTAAAGGCAACAAAAAATTAATATCGTCTCTTAGTTTTTGATAGGTCTATCAATCGTGTATGATCCCAAAATAATTAAGCCTTTAAAATAACTTCACACACACAATTAATCAAAAAAAACAAAAAAAAATAAAATTAAGAAAAACTAAATTATGAAATTGACGAAACATGTCAATGCTCAACGTCAAAACAAAGGAATTGTGTTCATCATAGCTATTGTCCAAGACTTCCCAATTATAGAAGAAAAACTTTCACCATGTCTTTTAAAACCAAATCAAACTAATCCTAGTATAACTTTAATTAAACTATACCAAACTAACTATAATACTCTATGGGTCAAAACTCTTAAACCCATTAAAATTTTAATTGTAAATTAATACCAAATAAATAAGGAATAAAATATTTGGAGAGTTTGGGTCAAACTCCAACAGCATTAAAAAAAAATCCTTGTGCTTTAGGCTCTAAATTTTAGAAGACCCCATAATTTTAGATATATTACTAATCTAAAAAAAATTTAAATCCTTTAAATTTTAAACCCTACAAAAAATGTGCGAACAAATTAAGAAAAGTCAAAAATTTTATTGTAATAATTTGGGTCTATGATCCAATTCATAACATTAGAAACCTAAAATAAATAAATAAATAAATAAAATAAAAAGTATTCAAAAATCAACTCATATTTACCCCTACCTACTCTCTCTCTATCTGTAAAAATAAGTAAAAAAATTAAAAAAAAAGTTAAAATTAAACACCGTCTTTAGTAAAAAACAAAACAAAAGTTAAAATTTTTTTCTCGGCAACACTAGCACGTCCTTCTACTGTCTCTCTCTCACATTATAAATTAAAAATAAATTATTTTTTTATTAAAAAGTAATTATTTTTTTTTAAAATTTAATATTAAAAACAAATTATTTTTTTAATATTAAAAATAAAAAAACCCTCATTTAATGTTTTCGCTTTAGGTCTCAAATTTCCTTGAGCCCCCCTGATTCCTATAAAAAAAACACTCAACTCATACTCGATTCGTTTATTAATTCGTTTCTAACGAATTATGTCATATCGGATTTCTGTCGTGTACAAATATTTAATAAATGGTATATAAACGAGTCGTATCGTGTATCTTTTGATTGGTTTCACCAATACCTGATTTGTTTATTAATCGTAACCTGTCGGGTCCACTAATTTACTAAACATGTGATTTAAGGGAAGACCCAAAACCCATGCACTAATTTTGTGTCATGTTAACGGGTCGTGTCATATTTTGACACCCCTAATTTTGATATGAAAAATCGACTTTGTAGGGTTTAATTTTTTTTCTTCTTTGAACTAGAAATTGTGTTTTGATGTAAAACTACGTAATTTTATAAAATATTACTTGTAATATGAAAAATAGTTGTGGCCAATACAAATATTTTTTTAGAGTTTTTATTCTTTAAACTATAAACTGTTTTTTAATGTAAAACAACGTTTTAATGTTTTATAAAATATTATATGCGACGGGAAAAATAGTTACCACAAATACAAAAAATTCTTTTGAGTTTATGAAATGTTATTTGCGGCACGAAAAATAGCTGTCTCAAATATAAAAATTTCTTTTGAGATTATGACACTATTTACGGCAGAAAAAATAGTTGCCACAAATATTAACAAAATATTGATATAAACACACTTTTGTGACGGCAAACACAGCTGCCACAAAAACTTGTCTCAAATACGCCTTTTGTGACGACGAATACAGCTGCCGTAAAAAATTTGTCACAAAATGCCCTTTTTCTTGTAGTGCAATTTATAGTCATCTCATAATAGATTTGAGCGAGTTATTAGTAACAAAGTGGCTAATTTAATGGAGCTGTCGCCCTCTTCTCAACTGAGGAGGCAGTTACGGTGCTCTCCATAGGATTCGGTCAAAGGATGATGTGGGGGTTGACTCTTTCCAAGGCGACGTAGATGAGACTCTTGGATGACCCTGCATGCTCCCTTGCTGATGTAGCTCCTCGAACTTGATGAGCTTGACCGGACGTGGACCACTTTGGGCTGAACTTGCTGGATCTCTTGGAGTTTGGCTATTAATTCAGACTAGGCTCATAACATGAGTTGGGCCCTTGGGCTTGGCCTATCAGGTTCTGCTCGAATAAATTTATGTATGTTAATTATATTAAGATGAATTATCAAGTCATACTCGTTAATTTTTGAAATTGTCAAGATTTTGAGTAATTTAGAAAATAAAAGAAAAATAGAATAGGTGAGAAAGAAACCCGCTTCGAGGGGATGGAAATCTCCGTTAGTTCACTTCAAGGGGAACCTGATCCCCCAAACTTTTCACAAGAAAATTTAACACAAATATCCATTTCATTTTTCATTCATCTAATGCTTTAAATACAAAGAGAAACCACCTAAAAGATAGCTACTAAATCTATATTGACTCTACTACCTAGATAACTACCTAAAAAGCCTATTAAAACTATACCACTAACCTAATCTCAAAATAAACTTTTAATAAAAAATAGCTAAAAACAAACAACCAAATCTCAACAAGTTGACCCACAACTCCTATTTGAATTCAACTAGTAACCCATTAACCAATTCAAACACTTATTACTAACTAAAAAAAATATAAAAAATATGTACGTAACAAAATTGAATTCAATTTCACCACTTTTGACTTAATGTCACACCCCATCCCGGTCTCCCAAGAATGAGACGTGACTAGATTTTTGATACACCTGTTTACGTATATATAATCTGAAGTAATAAGACACTAAATAATCCCACAGGTGCAACAACACCATCCATCACCTTAGTCATTAAGCATGATGGTAAAACATGTACCATATATAACACATGTACCAATTGTTTGTTTCCCAAGTTATAGACATATACCAAAAACCCACACCCACATAACATACATCTCAACGTATGCTTGTTGAGTCTGTTACAATCATATACTATTAACTGTCATAATAGTCTCTCACAAATATCATACACAACCCAAAAATTAGTCATACCGACACTCAACCTGAGTGATATCACCCTAACATTATTCAAGACTCAATCGACTGGACAATGGACTGGTTTGCATCTTCCTCTACAATACCTGAAAAGGAGAAACTATAGGGGTGTAAGCTAAACCACGCACTCAGTGAGTATACATGTTGTATATGAAATGAAAATGATAGTAATACACTGAAGTAGGTAGATACACGTATCAAACAACAACATCAATCCAATTCCAGAGAATTCACAAGCCACATCACCTCCACATGACTCCTCATCGGATAATCAATCTCACATGGATCCGTGTCTCTCGAACCTCCCGGGAACACCACAGTGCTAGCACACCACTGCACGCCCAGTGATCAGGCATCGACGCCCCTGTCTCAAACAGTGTGCCACATTCCACAATACACAATACACAGTACAAATCATCATTCAATCACATAAACACGTAGCACATAATTCTGAAGAATTGCTATTAAATTCTATCATTTATTATCATCTTATAATAACATTTTCAAAACATATAAAGATATACACCCACCTCAAATGTACATATCTACGACCCTTTGGTCCTATTGGTGGTCCCTTTGGTGTTACTGTATCTGTTCCAATACCGACTGTCTCACCCGTTCCACCTAACACATTTGTAATTACAATATCAATATTTTTATCACATTTCATAGTTAATCATGCACTAATGCATGCAAAAATGATGCACCCCACAGTGCCCCGGTAACTTTGGTTACCGCACTATCTTCTCACACACTAGCACTTTTGTTCTAGGGATCACATTTTCTACCCAAATTTCCAAAATCACTCACATTAATCACAATTAGGATTAAGTAGGTCCAACACATTGACCGGGGCCCATTTTTACACATTTCAATCCCGAATCCTAAAAACTACACTTCCGGCATTTTCATACATTTCACACCGGATATTATATTCATTTGCATTGAAATTCACATTATCACATCAACCATCATTTAAAAATCCAGCATGCAAAATTTCAGGTCATTCGGATTAAAATTCGCATATGTGATAATAACGTTTAGAAATCAGGGTTTCGGCATTATCGACATCCATTCTCAATTTCATTCATACGTTTCTTTTAAAACAATCCTACCTAAACTAAAACACTCACTAATTCACTCAAAACAGCCCCCTAATTGCACCCTTAGACTCCCCATTTCACACCCATAAATTTTGGTTTCGACTTAGCCACTCAAAAACCTACTGAACATCTCAAATGACCATTTTCCACATTTTTCTCACGTTCGGTTTAATACCCATTTAGAACCCTTACTTAGCAGCCTGTTAATTACCTTTCATACACTTAATGAAACTCACAAAAATATGTTTTAAAATTAAAATAAAACAGCCCATTAAAATTAACCAAAACAGTCCATGAATTAAATTAAAATAACCACTAATTTAAAATATGTTAAAACAGCCCACACATATACAAATACATATATACTAAAATTAATCACAACTCATGCTTAAATTGAGTCCCACATATCTTCCTTGCTCATGGTTCAAATGGACACACACACATATATTTTTTTTTTCTTTTACTCTCCCTCACTCTCGGTTCAGCAAAAAACCAGACACACACACACACCCGAAATTATATATTAAACACACACACACCCCCTTTAAACCTTAAAGTGCACACACACACACATCCTACACTTTATACACACACACACACATCCTACACAGCCCACCACCACCTAACATAACAAATGACTCAGCAACTTCATTTTTAAACATGTGTAAAGTTAATTGAGTAACTACGCTTGCTTCCCCCCAAGTTTTTAAGTGATTTCGAAATCGACCCACTAGTATTTTCACACATGAAATTCTATAAATAAGGCTCACTAATACATCACTAACAGGGTCCACATACCTAATGCATGCTCACACACATCATGGCTATGGAAGATTTAATTTAATTAACCCTTTAATAATTTCACATAATTACAATTTAGCCCACAAAATTATGCTAGTATGCATGCAATGCATGATATAGTCTCACAACTCTCCCCCACTAATAAAAATTTTGTCCTCGAAATGACTTACCTGCACCAAACAAATGTGGATATTGAGCCCCATACTCTCCTCAGTCTCCTAGGTTGCTTCCTTTACTGAGTGACTACGCCACAAAACCTTTACCAACAGTATCGTCTTCGTGCGTAATACTTTCTCTTTCCTACCCAAAATATGAACCGGCTGCTATACATAAGTTAAATCGTCAGCTAACTCCATTGGTTCTGAAGTCAACACATGTGATGGGTCAGACAAGTATTTTCGTAGTATAGAAACATGAAATACATCATGCAACATGGACAACTCCACTGGTAACTTCAACCGGTAGGCAACAGCTCATATCCGCTCTACAATACTGTACGAACCAATATACCTAGGAGCTAACTTTCCTTTCCTGCCAAAACAAATGACCCCTTTCCAAGGTGATACCCGTAGGAATACTCGATCACCCACTTCAAATTCCAAGTCAGGACGCCGATTATCTGCATAACTTTTCTGCCTACTCTGTGCACTCCATAATCTCTCCTGTATAACTTTAATCTGTTCAACAGTCATCTGCACAATCTCCGGACCCAATAATTTCCTCTCACCCACTTCACTCCAGCACACTGGGGGTCCTATACTTTCTCCCATATAAAGCTTCATATGGTGCCATCTCAATTGAACTCTGGTAACTGTTATTATAAGCAAATTCAATCAAAGGAGAATAATCATCCTAGTTACCTCTAAGGTCCATAACACAAGCTCTCAACATGTCCTCCAATGTCTGAATAGTACGTTCTGATTGTCCATCTATTTGTGGGTGGAATGTTGTACTAAACTTCAAAGTAGTGCCCAGCGCAGTCTGTAAGCTAGGCCAAAACCTCGAAATAAAGCGTGGATCCCTGTCAGAGATAATAGATACCGGTACACCTTGCAATCTCACAATCTCATCAATGTACAATTTAGCTAGCCTGTCAAGAGCATAAGACATCTTAATAGCTAGAAAATGATCAGACTTCGTCAACCTATCAATTATCACCCAAACGGCCTCATGTCCTTTCTGCATACGGGGTAAATTGCTCACAAAGTCCATAGTGATATGCTCTCACTTCCATTCTGGAATCGGTAGAGGCTGTAATAACCCGGCTGGTCTCTGATGCTCAACCTTCACCTGCTGACATACCAAACATTGAGCCACAAACTCAGTTATCTCTCGCTTCATCCCAGGCCACCAGTAATGCTCTCTCAGGTCACGATACAATTTTGTACTACCTGGATGCATAGCATATGCTGAATTGTGTGCTTCCTCCAGAATCTCTCTTTTTAACCCTGCATCGTTAGGTACACATAGCCGAGAACCAAATAACAAAACATCAGCACTGTCAATAATAAAATCAGTCTTCACCCCTTTCTTCAATTTCTCAATCTGGAGATCAAATTGATGTGCCTCTCTAATCCTATCCACCAACACTAGTCTCAAAGTTAGTGTAGCAAGTAGAGATGCAGTCTCTGCTATCCCCAACTGCACTCTCAATGATTTCAGATCTACGAATAAACCTCTCCGAATCACTCGTAAACTAGCCAATATGTCTTATGATTTTCGGCTCAAAGCATCTGCCACAACATTTGCTTTTCTTGGCTGGTAATGAATAGTACAGTCATAATCCTTAATAAGCTCAATCCAGCGTCGCTGCCTCAGATTCAACTCTTTCTGGGTAAACAAATATTTCAAACTCTGGTGATCTGTATAAATCTCACATGTAACCCCATATAGAAAATGTCTCCACAACCTCAATGCAAACACAATAGCTGTAAGCTCCAAATCATGGGTAGGATAATTGCACTCATGTGGTTTCAGCTGTCTGGAGGCATAAGCTACCACCCTACCGTGCTGCATCAACACACAATCCAAACCCTGATATGAGGCATCACTATAAACCACGAACCCATCACTGCTTGACGGAATGGTCAATACTGGTGTAGTCGTCAATCTGGTCTTCAACTCTTGGAAACTCTGCTCACATCTGTCAGTCCACTCAAACTTTACACCCTCTCAAGTCAATCGGGTCAGGGGCATAGCTATAATGGAGAAATTCTGTACAAACCTCTGATAATAACCTGTCAATCCCAGAAAACTCCGAATCTCTGTCACTGTCCTCGGTCTCTCCCAGTTAACTATAATATCAATCTTAGCTGGATCAACACATACACCATCACCAGAAACTACATGCCCTAAAAACATAACCCTGTCTAACCAAAGCTCACATTTACTGAATTTGGTAAATAATTGCATATCTCTCAATATTTGCAGTACCACCCTCAAATGTTGCACTTGCTCCTCCTTACTACGGGAGTATATCAATATATCATCAATGAACACTATCATAAATGAATCAAGATATGGTTGGAATATTTGATTCATCAGATCCATAAATACAGCAGGAGCATTAGTCAGACCAAATGGTATCACCAGAAACTCATAGTGTCCATACCTGGTCCGAAAAGCAGTATTCGATATATCACCATCCCTTACTTTCAACTGATGATATCCTGACCGAAGATCAATCTTTGAAAACACCCGGGCACCCTGTAGCTGGTCCAACAAATCATCGATACGCGACAACAGATACTTGTTTCGGATAGTCACCCTATTTAGCTGGCTGTAATCAATGCATAACCTCATAGTGTCATCCTTCTTCTTTACAAATAATACTGGTGCACCCCAATGAGATACACTAGGCCGTATAAATCCCCGTTCTAACAAATCCTGCAACTGCACTTTAAGTTCCTTCAATTCAGCTGGAGTCATCCTGTATGGAGTAATGGATATGGGACTAGTTCCTGGCACAAGCTCAATAGAAAATTTCACCTCTCAATCCACCGGTAACCTTGGTAACTCTTTAGGAAACACATCAGTAAATTCATTAACCACAGGAATATTTTTCAATTCAGGAGTACCTCTCTGAGTATCTTTCACATAAGCCAAGTACTCATAACATCCTTTTCTGAGTAATTTTCTGGCTTTAATTGCTGATATCAAATTCCTCGGCTCAGGGCGTCGCTCTCTAAAGAACCGAAATAAAAGAACATGTGGAATTCTAAATACTACTTCTTTACGAAAACAGTCAATAGTAGCATGATATGCAGACAACCAATCCATTCCTAAAATCAAATCAAAATCCTGGAAGTCAAAAGGTAACAGATCTGCAGGTAATTCTCTATTACCCACCTGAACTAGGCACTCCCTATATACTACCCTGGTCATCACACAATCAACCGTGAGAGTAGCTATAGTCAATCCACAGTCTAACGGAGTAGGTGGTCTATTAGCATGCATGAAAAATGACAGTGATATAAATGAACATGTGACACCTGAATCTATAAGTACTCGTGTCTGTCGACCAAAAATAGATATCATACATGTGACCACATCTAGGGTCGACTGAGCATCTCGCTGAGTAAGTACAAAGATACGACCTCCAGCCTCAGGTCTACTCGATCCACTGCCACCAGCACCGCTACCTTTAGTGCCACATCCAGTATTACCTCCTCGTCCTCGACCTCTGCCACTCGCTGCTCCTCGGGACACCGTAGATGCACTTCCCATCGTTGAACTCTGGATAGAATACTGCGGACAATCCCTCTGCATATGTCCCTCCTGAGCACATAAAAAGCAACGCCGTGATATAGCAGGTCCTGGTCCTCCCATAGGATAGTTCCGTACAATATGCCCAATCTGCCCGTAACGGTAACAAGTAACTGTACTCCCCCGAGATTGTCCCATTTCTCGACCCGATGCAAATAAAGATGATCCACTCACTCCCTGTCCTTGAATCTGGAATGGGACTCCTGATTTCTTTTTACTTGCACCCTTCGGAAACATTCCTCTCCAAGCTCTGCTAAAGAAACTTCCCTTGGAACCCTGTCCACTTAGCTCATTCGTCTGCTTACTTGCATTTTCCATCTCTTTCAGATCAGCTTCTACAATCAGGGCTTTGTTGTATAAGTCTGAAAATGTGGTTAATTCCAGCATCGAAACACGGGATCTAATATTGTAATTTAGCCCATCTGGAATCTTCTGCATCTCTCCCCCTCATCTGCGACAACATAAGGCATAAATCTGGATAAAATACTAAATTTGCCCTCGTATTCCAACACTGTCTGATCCCCTACTGCAGATGTAAGAATTCATTATGTTTCTGATATCGATAACTCGAGGGAAAATACTTCTTGTCAAAAGCATCTGTAAACTGCCGCCATGTGGGAACTCTAGGAACTGAGCTGGCCTCACTCTCAGTGCACACTGGCAACAATGCTCTCTCCATAGTCTCCCACCAATACTGGGCCTCTTCTGTTAGCATAAAAGCGGCCAACAACAATTTATCCTCCTCGCTAACTCCCATCACCCTGAATATCTTTTCGATGCGTCGTAACCAATTTTCTGCTTCCAATGGACCGACAGTTCCTATAAATATTGAATGATCAAGCTTTTTAAACTGTTCATACAATGTACCCCTGGGCTTTTCTGTTTCCACTCGCGTAGTATGTTGCTCAAAGTATTTAGCTGCTGCTTCCCACAGTTGCCTAGCCTCCCTATCACTTGGTTCCTCCTCCACCTGAGGTCTTTTTCCCCTATCTCCAGCCCTAGCAGATGATCTTTCTCCCTCCATGTATCACTGTAACAAATGTGAGTATCGCATATGGTTCATGATAGCATGTAGTATATATTCCACACACTCACACGGACCTCTAACACCCCACCTAAACAGACCAATCCCTAAGTCCACTGTCACACTAGACTCAACTCGACTACTAAACTATAACCTTTAGCATTGATACCAACTAAATTGTCGCACCCCATCCCGGTCTCCCAAGGATGAGACGTGACTAGATTTTTGATACACCTATTTACGTATATATAATCTGGATTAATAAAACACTAAATAATCCCACAGGTGCAACAATACTATCCATCACCTTAGCTATTAAGCATGATGGTAAAACCTATCTCATAACCTGTACTATATATAACACCTGTACCAATTGTTTGTTTCCCAAGTTATAGACATATACCAAAAACCAACACCCACGTAACATACATCTCAATGTATGCTTGTTGAGTCTGTTACAATCATATACTATTAACTGTCATAATAGTCTCTCACAAATATCATACACAACCCAACAATTAGTCATATCGACACTCAACCTGAGTGATATCACCCTAACATTATTCAAGACTCAATCGACTGGACAATGGACTGGTTTGCATATTCCTCTACAATACCTGAAAAGGAGAAACTATAGGGGTGTGACCTAAACCACGCGCTCAGTGAGTATACATGCTGTATATGAAATGGAAATGATAGTAATACATTGAAGTAGGTAGATACTACGTAGATACACATATCAAACAACAACATCAATCCAATTCTAGAGAATTCACAAGCCACATCACCTCCACACTACCCCTCATCGGGTAATCGATCCCACATGAATCCATGTCTCTCGAACCTCCCGGGAACACCACAGTGCTAGCACACCACTGTACGCCCAGTGATCAGGCATCGACGCCCCTGTCTCAAACAGTGCGCCACATTCCACAATACACAATACACAGTACAAATCATCATTCAATCACATAAACACGTAGCACATAATCCTGAAGAATTGCTATTAAATTCTATCATTTATTATCATCTTATAATAGCATTTTCAAAACATATAAATATATACACCCACCTCAAATGTACAGATCTACGGCCCTTCGATCCTATCGGTGGTCCCTTTAGTGTTACCATATCTGTTCCAACACCGATTGTCTCACCCGTTTCACCTAACACATTTGTAATTACAATATCAATATGTTTATCATATTTCATAGTTAATCATGCACTAATGCATGCAAAAATGATGCACCCCACAGTGCCCCGGTAACTCCGGTTACCGCACTATCTACTCACACACTAGCACTTTTGTTTTAGGGATCGCATTTTCTCCCCAAATTTTCAAAATCACTCACATTAATCACAATTAGGATTAAGTAGGTCCAACACATTGACCGGGGCCAATTTTTACACATTTCGACCTCGAATCCTAAAAACTACACTTCCGGCATTTCATACATTTCGCACCGGATATTATATTCATTTGCATTCGAAATTCACATTATCACATCAAGCATCATTTAAAAATCCAACATGCAAAATTTCAGGTCATTCGGATTAAAATTCGCATATGTGATAATAACGTTTAGAAATCAGGGTTTCGGCATTATCGACATCCATTCTCAATTTCTATCGTACGTTTCTTATAAAGCAATCCTAGCTAAACTCACACACTCACTAATTCACGCAAAACAGCCCCCTAATTGCACCCTTAGACTCCCCATTTCACACCCATAAATTTTGGTTTCGACTTAGCCACTCAAAAACCTACCGAACATATCAAATGACCATTTTCCTCATTTTTCTCACGTTCGGTTTAATACCCATTTGGAACCCTTACTTAGCAGCCTGTTAATTACCTTTCATACACTTAATGAAACTCACAAAAAATATGTTTTGAAATTAAACTAAAACAGCCCATTAAAATTAACCAAAACAGTCCATGAATTAAATTAAAATAACCACTAATTTAAAATATGTTAAACAACCCACACATATACAAATACATATATACTAAAATTAATCACAACTCATGCTTAAATTGAGTCCCACATATCTTCCTTGCTCATGGTTCAAATGGACACACACACATATATTTTTTTTTTCTTTTACTCTCCCTCACTCTCGGTTCAGCAAAAAACCAGACACACACACACACTCGAAATTATATATTAAACACACACACACCCCCTTTAAACCTTAAAGTGCACACACACACACACACATCCTACACTTTGTACACACACACACACACACGGCATACACAGCCCACCACCACCTAACATAACAAATGACTCAGCAACTTCATTTTTAAACATGTGTAAAGTTAATTGAGTAACTACGCTTGCTTCCCCCCAAGTTTTTAAGTGATTTTAAAATCGACCCACTAGTATTTTCACACATGAAATTCTATAAATAAGGCTCACTAATACATCACTAACGGGGTCCACATACCTAATGCATGCTCACACACATCATGGCTATAGAAGATTTAATTTAATTAACCCTTTAATAATTTCACATAATTACAATTTAGCCCACAAAAATTATGCTAATATGCATGCAATGCATGATTGGGTCTCACACTTAAACTCCAAATATTTTGAGAACATACATTTCTTCAGAAGATTCTGTATCGAGTGTCTGAAGCTACAAGTATAGTTGCAGTATTAAGGGGTGGATTAAGGTGTCATAGCGGACAAAAACTTTTTAATCCAACATTCTATTGCATTTGATTACCAAAAATGCTTCGCATTATGTACAGGCCTATTTTGTGTGTGTGTGTGTGTGTGTGTGTGTGTGTGTGTGTGTGTGTGTGTGTATATATATATATATATATATAAAATACTGTCCACCCGTAATTCTATTGAATCAATTTTAATATCACTTAGAGGGAGAAAATATTCAACGCATATTATTAATTGGTGATACTATGTCATCAATATTGACATAATATAACGTTACATTGAATATTTTTTCCACTTGGAAATGGTATATGTTATGCGATACTATAATGATGATGGTTATGTGTCATTTTTTTAATCCGGGGTCCTAAAAGATGATTCTTAAGGCTCGTTTGGTTGTCGTATTAGAAATGAATAGATTAGATATAATAATCCAGTCTAATACAATATACATGGACAAAAGACAAGATTAGATAAAGTATTAGAATAATACGTAATTTTATCTAGTGTTTAACAATGCACAACATAAAATGTTGGATAATAGTTATTTAATCTAATCGGTTGTTTGATTGGAGAATTATTTCATCGCATTAGTGTTGAATTAACAAAAATACCCTTTATTAGTGTTTGTAACATTGATGACAACTTGATTTTATCAGTTGGGGGTTATAATAGTACCACCTCTCTTTGTAATATTAAAATACCTCCATAATACATGTGTATTGTATAAAAAATATACGATAAGTATATGTTTTTGAAGTTAATACGATGTCAAATTTGTTTACCAAACAAAGTATTAAGCCCAATTAAATAAAAAATAGTACAATACAATATTTAATCCCCTCATAATACGTTTACCAAATGAACCCTTAGAATATAATTGATGAAATGGTCACCTATAACCTTCAAATGGAAGACATTAGATAAACAAATAATATGGATTCAAGAAAGTTACCTATGAAAGCGAAACCTTTTCTAGGCCAGACAAACGATGGTGGATTTATTAGAGACTACAAAGATTAATAATAGTATTTAGACGTAATTTGTTGACTATTCTCTCAAGTCTGATGATTGGTTACCGTGACTTGAACTGAATTAGAATATGTTCCTTAAGAGACAAAGGTGATTAGCCCTTGAGATTGAACTTAAGATATGTAAATTATCAAATTTCATACCCAACCACTAAATTACACCTAACAACTTCACTAGAGATTTACTTCATTCTCCCACTTTAACCCAAAATTTTGGAGGGGAACGGAAACTAGCTATGAGATTGTACGAAAGCTATAAACTAAGGGTGAGGTACAGAAACTAGTTATAATCATTTGAGCCTATTTACCACTTGTTTACCATTCATTGTGGTCAAGTTACCACCAAAAGAAAAGAAAAGCTAGGAGCAACCTGAACATTGTAGAGTCAGTCTTAAATGATGGGATCAATTGAGTAATGTTAGGACTGATCCCAAATAATCTCACTTAGTGGAAACTTCACAAGATCAACTAATTAAATCGTAACTTTTGTCTTACCAAACATAAATTCAGTTTATGCACAGGTCAAATACGTTGTTGTAGTGGACTATAAACTTTTATCACTGCTTACTTCAAAGATAGCTTAGTAGAAACAACGATGAACTATAACTCTAGAAATTCTGAATTCAAAATTTAGCAATTCTTATAAATTCTCTAATTCCACGCATTGATGTCATGTCTTTAACTGGATTGAGGAGAAAAATAGTCGTGGTGCGTATAAGGTGGTATGTATATCTAATTGTAATACGAAAATTAAAAATTTTTAAAAAAAAAACTTGTATCACAGCTAAGCGCATATATACAGACAATTTAAACAAAAAGGATATGGTTGTTGAGAAAAAAAAAAGGGATGGGAGTAAGGAAGAGCGCCCAACGATTGTTAGTTTTTATAAACTCAATTCTTAAAGGATAGTTTTTTGTATTTTTGGGTTTATGAAGTAATATTGAAAAGTTGTAGTGTTAGATGGTATTTTTAGGGGCTTTTGTGTATTTGAAGTAGTCACTAGAAGACTCCAGGTTTTTGGAGGTCTGTTCATGATCTTGAGAGGTCTGTTCATGCATGGCTACATGGGAATTCGAACAGTTTTTTCTTGGGGATAGCCAGCATGAAGTGGTCAGATTCAAGGTGTTTTTGGCTAGGAAAACTTAGTATAAAAGGAAAGGAGTTGCTGCCCAAAACAGTAGAGTGTATCTACAGAAAAAAAAACAGAGAGAAAGAGAGTAAAAAATCTGTTTTGCTGCCAGAAAAAACGCAGCAGGCTGTTCATGAGCAGAAGCTCTATTCCTTTGTATTTCTTGGATGTTTTTTGCTGAAAAATTCAAATAAGTTATACCCTTTGTATTCCTTGATATTGTGATCATTTTTTGATGAAATATAGAGGTGTTTCTTGAGTGAAATTAGTGTGGTAGTGAAACAGATTTTTGTCCTCTGTTTTTGTGTTCTTTGGTGATCTATTTTGCTTTCTATTCCCAACAAAAGTGGTATCAGAGCAGGTTCTTATGGCTACTATGGGTAATGTGCTTCAATCCCAATTTTTTAAATTGGGGAAAGATAATTATGGGAATTGAAGTATTCAAATCAAGGTGTTGTTACAATCACAAGATCTTTGGAAAATTGTTGAAAAATGTTACATGGAGCTGATTACGGAGGAAGAACAAGCACTTAATGATGCTCAAAAGACGGTGTTTAAGCAATCAAGAAAGACGGATCAGAAGGCTTTATTCCTACTTTACTAATGTATTGACGATAACACTTTTGAGAAGATTTCTTCTGCCACTACCTCGAAGCAAGCTTGGAAAATTTTGAAGAGTATGCATAGAGGCATTGATAAAACAATTCGGGTTCATCTTCAAATATTGCGAAGTGAATTTGAAGGGTTGAATATGAATGGAGCCGAGTCTATTTCGGAGTATTTTTCAAGAATTTTGGTGATTGTGAATCAAATGCGAAGGTATGGAGCAGATATTGATGATGTTCGTGTTATGGAAAAAGTACTACGAACCTTAACTCCAAAATTTGAGCATGTTGTTGTAGTCGTTGAACAATCCATGGATTTCAAGACTACAAGCGTTGATGAATTGTTGGCGACATTGGAAATACATGAGCAACGTATTAATAAAAAGTCTCCAAGTTCTCTTGAACAAGCTCTCCAATCCAAGCTATCTTTGAAAGATGAAAAAAGAGAATTTCAAGGTAATACAACTCAAAGAGGAAGAGGTAATTAAACACGAGGTAGAGGTTATGACAATCGAGGAAGAGACTATGAAGGTCGTGGAAGAGGCTATGCTAATAGAGGTAGATGAGGAAGAGGCCAATTCACTAATGATGCAAGAAATCAAACTCTTATGGTTCAAGAGGAAGAGGAAGAGGACGAGGAAGAGCAAGAGACAATTATAACAATCAAGGTTTTGACAAGAGAAATGTTGAATGCTTCAATTGTCAAAAGTTTGGGCATTATAGCAATGAGTGTTGGGCAAGTGCAAATAAAGGCGTTGAAGAACATGTGAATTATGCCGAGAAAACAAGTAATGAAGCGGCATCTACTTTGTTGTTGGCCTACGATGGATCCGAGGAAGATAATGACAACGTGTGGTTTCTTGATTCCGGGGCGAGCAACCATATGTGTGACAAGAAGTATATGCTTGTAGAACTTGATGAAGTGGCGCAAAATAAGGTTACTTTTGGCGACTCCTCCAACATTCCGGTGAAAGGCAAAGGTAAATTCTTATTAAGCTCAAGAATGGCAATCATGATTTTATTTCCGATGTCTATTATGTGCCGGATATGAAGAATAGTATTTTGAGTTTGTGACAACTTTTAGAACAGGGGTATGATATTAGCATGAAGAATCTTCACCTTACAATTAAAGATGCTCGTGGTAATTTGATTGTTAATGTGGAAATGTCCAAGAATAGAATGTTTCCTTTGAATATTCAACATGATGCTATGAGATGTTTGAATGCTATTATTAAAGATAATTTTTGGTTGTGGCACTTGAGACTTGGATATCTTAATTTTGGTGGCTTGAAGCTTTTGTCTAGCAAGAAAATGGTGAAGGGTCTACCCTACATAGATCATCCAAATGAGTTATGTGAATGGTGTATTCTTGGGAAGCATCACAGATTAAGCTTCTCAAGAGAGTGAGGTGGAGAGTATCACGACCCTTGGAGCTTGTGCACACCGATATTTGTAGTCCTTTGAAGCCAATGTCAAATGGTAAGAATCGCTACTTTCTTACTTTTATTGATGACTATAGCAGGAAGACTTGGGTGTATTTTTTAAGAAGGAAGTCCGAAGTGTTTGAAGTTTTTAAGGAATTCAAGAATCTTATTGAGAAACAAAGTGGCTATTTTATCAAGAGGTTGAGATCCGATCAAGGTGGTGAGTATAGTTCCGATTTATTTGAAGACTATTGCAAGGAGCATGGAATTGTGCATCAATTCACGCCAAGCTACACACCTCAATTGAATGGAGTTGCGGAAAGAAAAAATAGGACTATTCTTGATATGGCTAGAAGCATGTTGAAAGGAAAGAGATTGTCTAGAGAATTTTGGGCCTAAGCCGTAGCATGTGCAGTGTACTTGTTGAATTGATGTCCAACCAAAAGTGTTCGTTTCAAGACCCTGGAGGAAGCTTGGTGTTCATTCAAGCCAAGTGTAGCCCATCTTAGAGTTTTTGGATGCATTGCTTATGCGAAGATTCCCGAAGCAAGGAGTACAAAACTTGATGATAAAAGCGAAAAATGCATTTTTCTTGGGTATGGTGATAGAACAATGGGGTACAAGTTATACAACCCCATTATCAAGAAAGTGATCATGACTAGAGATGTTATCTTTGAAGAGGAAGACATGTGGGATTGGAAAAAAAAAAATTCAGCCACCGAAGTGAAACTTATGCTTGAAGAAGAAGAGTCTGAAGAACCAAGGGAAGTCCAAAGAGAGCCACATACACCTCCACATGGATCCCCCTCTTCTTCTAAAGGTGAATCATCATCATCACCATCATCATCTTCATCATCGGGTTCAAGTTCAAGTGAAAGACCAAGAAAAATGAGAAGTTTGGAAGAGATTTATGAATCTACGAAAAATTTTGAAGGTAACTTGAATTTGTTTTGTTTGTTCATGGATTGTGATCCTTTATGTTTTGAAGAAGCGGTTCAAGAAGAGAAATGGAGAATAGCAATGGATGAAGAAATGAAGGCAATTGAAAAGAATGATACATGGGAACTAGTTTGTCTTCCCCAAGGTCACAAAGAAATTGGTGTGAAGTGGGTATATAAAATCAAGAAGGATGCAAATGGTGAAGTTCAAAGATACAAGGCGAGGTTAGTTGCTAAAGGCTACAAGCAAAGGGCTAGAATTGATTATGACAAGGTATTTGCTCCCGTTGCTCGTTTGGAAACGATTATGTTGATGATTTCTTTGGCGGCACAAAACAGGTGGAAGATTTACCAACTTGATGTAAAATCAGCATTTTTGGATGGATTTCTTGAGGAGGAGATTTATGTTGAACAACCTTTGGGGTATCTGAAAAAGAGACATGAAGATAAAGTGTACAAGTTGAGAAAATCTCTCTATGGATTAAAGCAAGCACCGCGTGCATGGAATGTTATAATTGACAAATACTTTCGTGAGAGAGGTTTTCAAAAGTGTCCTTATGAGCATGCATTATATATGAAGATGGATGACAATGGAAGTGTGCTACTTGTTTGCCTTTATGTTGATGACTTGATCTTCACCGGCAATGATCCAATAATGTTTGATGGATTCAAGAGAAGTATGATTAAGGAATTTGAAATGACTGATATTGGCTTAATGTCTCATTTCCTTGGCATTGAGGTTAAGCAAAGTGAAGATGAAATTTTTATTTCTCAAAGTGGTTATGCAAAGGAAATACTTAAGAAGTTCAAGATGGATTCTTGCAACCCGGTGAACACACCCGTAGAAATTGGATTGGAATTGAGGAAGAACATTAGTGGTGGAAATGTTGATCCAACTTACTTTAAAAGTTTAGTTGGAAGTCTTCGGTACCTTACTTGCACAAGGCCGGACATTCTTTATAGAGTTAGCTTAGTTAGTAGATACATGGAAATACCGGATCAAACTCATCTTAATGCGGCGAAGAGGATTTTACGTTATATTAGAGATACACTCAATGATGGCTTATTTTATTCTTGCACTAATGATTTTAGACTTGTTGGATATTCGGATAGTGATTGAGAATGAGACTTGGATGAAAGAAAAAGTACCTCGGGTTATTGTTTTTTCATGGGAGATATGGCTTTTACATGGTAATCCAAGAAGCAAGCAATTGTCACTTTGTCGACGTGTGAAGCAAAGTATATGGCTGCAAATTCAACGGTGTGTCATGTTATTTGGTTGAGGAACTTGTTGAATTATTTGAGATTTTCTCAAGAAATTCCTACGGAGATCTTTGTTGATAATAGATCGGCGATGGCGGTGGCAAAGAACCCAGTGTTCCATGAGAGGAGTAAACACATTGATACACGCTACCATTTTATTAGAGAGCATGTGAAGAATGGAGAAGTAAAGTTGGTGCACTGCAAGACTCAAGATCAAGTTGTCGACATTTTTACGAAGCCATTAAAGCATGATGTGCTTGGAAGATTGAAAATGATGCTAGACATGAGAACCCAATGAATTGAGTTTAAGGGGGGATGTTAGTTTTTATAAACTCAATTCTTAAAGGATAGTTTTTTGTATTTTTGAGTTTATGAAGTAATATTGAAAAGTTGTAGTGTTAGATGATATTTTTAGGGGCTTTTGTGTATTTGAAGTAGTCACTAGAAGACTCCAGATTTTTGGAGGTCCGTTCATGATCTTGAGAGGCCTGTTCATGCATGGCTACATGGGAATTCGAACAGTTTTTTCTTGGGGATAGCCGGCCATAAAGTGGTCAGATTCAAGGTGTTTTTGGCTAGGAAAACTTAGTATAAAAGGAAAGGAGTTGCTGCCCAAAACAGTGGAGTGTATCTGCAGAAAAAAAACAGAGAGAAAGAGAGTAAAAAATCTGTTTTGCTGCCAGAAAAAACTCAATAGGCTGTTCATGAGCAGAAGCTCTATTCCTTTGTATTTCTGGGATGTTTTTTGCTGAAAAATTCAGATAAGTTATCCCATTTGTATTCCTTGATATTGTGATAATTTTTTGATGAAATATAGAGGTGTTTCTTGAGTGAAATTAGTGTGGTAGTGGAGCAGATTTTTGTCCTCTGTTTTTGTGTTCTTTAGTGATCTATTTTGCTTTCTATTCTCAACAACGATCACTCCGTTAGGTTCTCATCAGTGGGATCATAAGACCCCTGACCGCGTCTGGTCTCGGACCAAACCTAACTAGGTTAGTATAGCGACCAACTATCAAACTTTCATGAAAACTCTAGAACTCAAATTTTCAATTTCTGAGAAGTAAGACCGATACCAATAATAATAAACCACCCTACTCGGTGGTAAAAGGAGGTGATTGTATTTCTCATGATTCCCCTAATATTTTACTATTTTTGCTTTAAAATGGTCGGGTTTGGCATGTTTCCTCTCAGCATCCAGCGGTCTCTATTGAAAGCGAAAAAAGTTAATTAGGCCTCTCTGTCACTCTGACCTCTCACACTGACTCTGAGACGACTCAGACCAACTCTCGCATGAGACCATCGACGACTTCCACAGGTAACTTACTGTTCATGGTTTTTGGAGTTGTGGGTTTGCCATGAATTTGTTAGTTGTTTGAAGATGTTGAATTTGGGAGGTTTTTGCTTTGTGAATTTGGGAAGTAGAATGTTTTAGATACTGGTTGTAGGTTACTCTTCAGATTTTGGTAGTTAAGTATATAACTGGTAGTGAAATTGTGGGATGTTGTATGGTTGAGATTGAGGGTTTTGAATGTGGTAGTAATTTATTGTTTACTTTTAGCCTGCAATTTTAGCTTTTGCCATGCTTTGTTATTGTTATAACAAATGGGTGTCAAAGAGGTGTAATGGATTGAGGGATAAAATATTTTTTCCCCTGGACCTGAAATGAACCTAAATGACTCTTTTGTTTAGTGGGTGATGTATGTTCTGTCGTCGTGCAACTCATGTAATAAATGAGTTGTATGCCTGTGAGATAGTTAGACCCGTATATTTGGATTGTGTTGAGGGTTTTTTTAACACGAAGCTGCTTCACTTGACGCAATTGCCAAACATTATTCTCCTTACCCTCCGAGACACCCATGTCAAACCCTCCTCTTTCCCCCTTCTCACCATGCTAGAATCCCAAGCAACAAACAGAAATGGAAATCAAAACCACTTTATGGGCCAACCTCTACCTCATCATTGATGTCACGGGTCATTCCACTCGACAAGAAAGAGAGAGTTGACTGGTGTTTTCTTTTTAGGTGAGAACAAATACAGATGATAGAGAAAGAGAGGGACCCCGGAGAGAGAGATTGACTGCTGCTAATTGATACTCTTTAACCTTAGAAAGTTTGAGTGTGTGTTTGAGTGATTGGTGCCTAATTTTCTTTTTAATTTGCATGTGCCTGGTAATTTTTTTTTTTTTTTTCTTGGTGTGTAAAAACTCCTGGCTGGACTTTTGGCCCTGATCAATTTAGAATATTTTGTTGGTTTAACCATTCATTTTAATTTTGGCTTTGTTTTAAACAGTGTTATCCGAACCGCACCAGACCGGTCAGTTGGACCAGTTGAACCGTGAACCGAGACCTAAAACGGTTTGATTCTTTAGTTAAACCGGCTAAAGAATCGAACTGTTGGAGAACTAGAAAATTGGCTGGTGAACCGAAATTTCCTAAAATCAGCCGGTTCAAATCTTGAAACCAGCTGGCAGCCTTCATCTTCTCCGTCTTCCAGACAAACAACGGCGAACACCACACTTCGTCTTCTCCGTCTCAAACAGTGGCGAAAGCCATAGATCTAGATCGGAACACCACAGATCTAGATCTCCTAAGTTGTGTTAGATTTATTCTTCTTCTCCTCTCTCTCTCTCTCTCTCCATGCAGACACAACCCACAAAAATGAAGGAAAAAAGTTGGCTTGCTGGGTCCTTTTTCTCTCTCTCACTTGCTGGGTCTTTCTTCTTTCTTTTTCTGTCTCTCTCTCTCTCTCTCTTTCTACACGCACACAGTTTTTTTGAAGTCAATAGTGTATATGAATAATTGAATAGAAGTTAAATAGTTAATAGCTAATACACACACATTCAACAGTTATTATATTTTATAATTTTTTATAAGTTAAATATGAGTAATTGAATATAAGTTAAATAGTTAATAGTTAAATTATTATATTTTATATTTTTTTATTATACGTCCGACCGGTCCGACCAGTTAACCAACGGTTGAATCAGTGAACCATTGATTAAGTCCCTTTGTCGGTTTAATGTCCGGTCCGATTCTGATAAAATTGGTTTTAAATGGGTTTGAAATTTTGTCCTGGATCATGTCATGGACCTATCAAATAGGTGACCTTCTTTGTAGATGAGTTCTAAAACCGTGCTTCATTAATTGTCATTACTATGGGGCCCGCCTGCAAGCATATTACTTTTAGCTGTCATTCAATTGTATCAATTATTCATGAAAATGTTACACATGGGTGATGCTCCACCTAATAATGTTGTTCATTAAAGTTGAGTGCTCTATTCAATGATCTTGAATTTTTTATGCTGAATGTACATAAACAAATGCATCATAAGGCCTCATCAGTGTCCTGAGAAAAAGACGGAAACTTTGTGGAGCGATAAAATTATTTTATTGTAATTTGATTGCCATCGGTTCTAATTACAGGGACATTCTCTTCGTATGCAAAGATATGCAAATATAATCGTGTGTTACCTAAAGTAATGTGTTCTAATTAACATCATTGACAGGTAAAAGGTGGTGACTATGATGAAGCTCTCCGCAATGTGTTGCATAAAGAGAGCTGATCCAGCAAACAACAGCAACAACAATGCAACTTTTGATATCAGTGATGAATCTGAGAGGCTACACATACTAATCGCGGATGAATCGTGCCATGACAATACTGTAATCAGAGAATGGTCAGAAGTGTATGCAGGAGACAGAACAGGTAACAATCTATCTTGGAAACGCCGAATAGAGAAAGTTCCTTCACTGATGCGAAAGGCACACTAAGGAAACAATCAAGAGTACAATCCCAGGGTGGTTTCTTTGGGTCCTTATCACCATGGCAAACAGGAGCTTCAATTAGCAGAGAACCTAAAACATTCCATTCTGCACAAGTTTATTTCAGGCAGTGGGAAACAGTTTGATGATTTCTACAATAAGGTTCTGGAAGTGATTGATGATGTTAGAAGTTGCTATGTTGAAGGTTCCACCAGTGACTATAATGACCAGGATTTTGCCCAAATGATGCTTCTTGACGGTTGTTTTCTTCTATACTACATAGAATGCATGTCAAATCGACGATTGGAAATTTGGGAATTTGTGCATCATATGGGCATGTTCGCCTCAAAGTATATATTGTCAGACTTGTTTATGCTTGAGAACCAACTCCCATTGCAATTACTCGAGGCTTTGATGAACGTAAGATTCAGAGAAGATGAGAGGGAAGGAATGATCGAAAATTTATTTGCAGTAATGTTTGCAAAAGCCCCAGCCCCAAGAAGTAAGCATAGCATTTCACGGAGGGAAGATGAAAAGCAGCCCCTTCATCTTCTAGAAGCTCTGCGCACAATTCTCCTCTCCAACTACGATGAAGATAAGCAAAGGATTCAATCTTCTTTGTTCCGAAGTGCAAGAAAGGAACTTCCTATTTGTGATGTGAAGGAGTGTATTCGGTCTTCTATTCGACCTGTCACAGAACTCCAAGCAAAAGGAATTCAGTTTAAGCGTAGCAATAGTGTAAGTTTGAAGGACATCAAGTTCAATTCGAAATGCTTTTATGGACAGCTTAGTCTCCCTCCTCGGATCATTAATGCTCAGACCAAGACTATTTATTCGAACCTGATTGCTTATGAAATGTGCCCGAGTACTCCTAATGATTATGGGATCACTTCATACATTAGTTTCATGAAAGCACTCATTTGTCAACCTGAGGACGTGAGAGAGTTAAGATTAAAGAACATTCTTATCAATTGCCTGGGTAATGATGAAGAGGTGGTTAAAATGTTCAAAGATATCATCACTTACGATCTGCAAAAGTTTGGCGTCTATGACCAGGTTAGGAAGGACATTCAGAATCACTACAACAACAAGATGAAGACATGGATGGCTGAATTGATTCACAAACATTTTAGTAGCCCATGGACTGTCGTTACTTTCCTCGCAGCAACTTCTCTTCTGATCTTGAGTTTCCTGCAGACCTACTTCACAATCTCCCCAACTCACCATTGAATCAAGTACCAGATACATCGGATCAGTAAGTTAATTATAGTGATTTGGACTGTACTTGAGCTCCATTTTGTGGGTTTTAGGATTTGTTAGGTAGCTAGAACTAGAAAGGTTAATTCTCAGAGGATCTTGTGATGATCAAGGTTCTTGAAAGGGTTGTGACTTGTGCGCTTGAGGTAAAATTCTCTACTTTTAGTTTAAGTTCCCAACTTATCATCCTTCAAAATTATCATATATATGCTTAGATTATTTGTGTAACATTTTACCAGGGGTTGTAATAGAAACGCAAAACACATGAAAACTTCTATTTTCTTTTTATGTAAATCGGTATGTATAACTATTAAAATTTGTGACAGTAGTCATAAAGGGTTGTTAAGTTATGAAGTAAGTAAGAATTGTTTGGAAAGAAATATTGTTATTTTTCTTGTTAATTAATCAAATTCTGATTCATATCCGATTTATTAACTAATCACTGCCCCTCTATGTAACATTGGTAGAAAAACCAATCATAGTGGCGACGGTGAACAAAAATGGTTGCTGATATATATTTTCTTAAGTAGTTCGTTCAGACAAATGAACTTCATTTCATTAAATTTTGGATGATAAAGCTGAAATAAATAAATATTTTGTTGAATAAATATAAATATAAATATAAATATAAATTCAAATTGATCAGTAATTGGTTCCTTTGCCATAATCAGATTGCCTGCCGGTGTCGGGTTCATCACACAGGGGTGTTGTGTAGTAGAATGGGCCGAGCACATGTTTGATCATATCTCAGTGCACCACGGTGGGTCGGCCGAGCTTCACCCCTCTCCGGCCACCGGAAAAATCAGTGGCAATGTTGCAGACCGGGTCGGGTGATGAAACCAGCCTTAGAAAACAGTTTGTGGGTTTGAGCTCTTTCCCATTGATATACTCGTTTATGATCATCTAAAAATTACCAGCCTCATCAATGTCGTCACTTCCATAGTACACAACTCTATTCTTTTCGTCCATGCACGTTATGGATACCTTGCAACCAGCATCATGAAACGAACTACAACATTATATATATATATATATATATATATATATATATATATCTATATAATAAAGTAGCTTACAATTCAAATCTCAAAAGATAAACAAAATGACTTTTGCTTTTCGCGGTTCAGATCGCTTTAAATTTTACTTTAAAGTTAATCTAACGGCTAATATTAACACCCTAAATTTAATAGGAAAAATAGGGTCCTAAGGGTGTGTTTGGAGTTACTTTTTAAAAGTACTCTTAGAAATTATTTTTTATAAGTACTTTAAAAAAAAATTGTGTTTGAAACCGCCCCACCACTACCTTTACCACCACTACCACCGCCGCCACCACCACTACCTCTACCACCATCACCACCGCCACCACTACCTCTACCACCACCACCGCCACTGCCACCGCCGCCGCCGCCACCACCACCTCTCACCCCCACTATAACCGATGCTTAAATTCATTTATCTTTCCTCTATGTTTGTGATTTGATTTTGAATATGAAAACAAATATGTTTATTGCTTACCATTTTTTATTACTCTGTGCCTTCAGGCACAGATAATAACTAGTATATATATATATATATATATATATATATATATATATATATATATATGTTCATTTAGGTCAACAATGTAAATGTATTGAGAGAGAGAGAGAGAGAGAGAGAGAGAGAGAGAGAGAGAAACCTTTGATAGGCTTGGCACCATGGACCAACTCATTCCAGCCCAGTGTGCAGTCTTGGCACAGCACTTTGCCACCCACATGTATGACTCCAGCTCCAGCTGCTTCCTCCTTCCAAGCTTCAATGACATTGATAGAACCCATCAAAAATGAAACTGCAACCATCATCATCAACACCACGGCTCCCATCTCTCTCTCTCTCTCTCTCGTGCCAAAACGTTCAGGGGGAGAGTGACACTAACGCTGTTCATACAAATACATCATACATATATTTATGTAGTACACAGCTAATGGTTTAGGATTTGATGTGTGGAAGGGCACTACTTGTTGACGTGCAAAGCTTTTGGGGCGCTTCTTATGGACATTAAGCATATATTCTAAGTCTGTAATGGTCAAAATAACACACACAAGGGGTGTGGGCTTTTTTTGTCCCTTTGGGTGGATATGAATTAACATTTTTTAACAATAATTTGATTTTGAATTTGAATTCAATATCTTATATTTTACGGATTTGAATTTGAATATACATATATTTGATCCGATTATGACCTGATCTAAATTATTTATATATTATAAATATTAAAGAAATTATGTGATTATTTAAAGAATTTTAGGTATAATTTGTTTAAATTTAGTTAAATATGTTATTCGGATCGGATCGGATTGGATTTTTGTATTATTAACGAATTTGGATATGGACCATGAAATTTAAATCCATCGGATTCGAATCGGACTTTGGGAATTAGATTCGGATTCAGATCAGTCAGAATCTGATCCAAATCCAATTTGTTGACAGGCCTAATTACAATTTGTCAGATTATTACATTTTAAGGTCCTAGGTTTGAACGTAGTGAATCTTAATAAATCACCAAAATGTTATGATTAATCATGAAAAATACAAATTTTAAAAGTCAAGTTACGTTTTTGAACTTAAAGTCAGGATTAATCGATGTTATTTATGATCGATCAACAAATTGTAATTGTAACTTGATCTTTAATACTATTGTTTTTTTGGTACTATAGTCTTTTCTTTTGATATTTAACTAAAGCATGCAACACTTTAGGGGTTTAAAGGTGTTGGTATCATTGTTGTGTTATGTTAGATTGTATCATTTTCAAATTCTTATGATGTTCATATTCATGTATACCATGAAATAGAAATCACAAGAATAATATACCAAATTTTCTCTTAATCAAGTTCATCAAACATGAATCTTCCATAAATTAAAAATCTACATAGCGAAATTATATTAACTCGAATCTATTAAATACTTGTGTCATTTTTAATTTGTGTTGTGTCTTATTGATGTGACCCGATAAAATTGAGACTCAGCTCAAGCGAGATGGCAGCCTGGGAGAATATTGTGATCATTAATTATCTCGACATGTGCCTTTACTTTAGATTTTATTAAATTTCAATGATTATTTGTATATTTTTAGTTGCCACTACATGCCAACTACATGCAACTCCCTCTTGAACTGTTAAAAGTCCTGTGTTATGATTATTGATGATGCACAAGATGAGTTTATGTAAAATTAATTAAAAGTATGATAGTATGTTTGATGGTGTCTATGATAGGGATGTTTAATACACTAAGAGACACATATTAGGTGGTTCGGTCTGGGTGACCTACTCCACTAGGAATGACGATGGTGGCGAAATTTTTTTTTATTCAAGATGTGGTGTGCTGAGATGTGTGTAATGCCCTCATGTGTAGGTGTGACTTACAATTTATAGGCCAGTACAACTCATAACGCCTCAAAGGAAGCCTTGATTGAGGTGCCATTACGGAGAACCCTGATTGATGTGTCACCCTCGTAATGGGGAGCGGGGTGAATTCGTGATGCCGACACAACGGGTGAGGTGGTTAAAGCTAGCGATGCGTACCCCGATGACTGTGTTCCATGATTCTCTTCCTAAGATAGAAATATCCACGTGCACTAGTGATAAACAGGGTCTCCCAAGACGGTGGGCCTGCATCTTTGATCTGAGTCTAGTCTAGACTGGGCCTCATCTCGGATCTGGACTTAGTCTGAACTGAACCCACAACTGTGATCTTGGACTGGTTTAGGCCGAGCCCATCATTTATGATTTGGGTTGGGCCCATCAATTCTTATAATCATGGAATATAGTATTGGACTACAAAAAAAAGAGAAGTGTTCATTTTGATACCATTAAATGAATGTTAAGTCTAGACTACATTGTAAAAGAAGCATGTTTGTATTATATAGAATTGCGGATATTTTGGTAATGCCATATGGTCTGCGATTAAAACTTTGATTTAAACTTTGTAAGCTGAAATTGAACTTTACTACCAGTGGGGACACTACAACAAAAAACATTTTTTGCGACGATTTTAATTTTGTCGCAAAAAGTTTATTATTAGCGACGATTTTATAATTTTGTCGCAAATTTCTATTTTAGAAATTTTTTTACGACGTTTTTTTAAAAACGTCGCGAAAAGGCGATTCACTCCAAATTGGTTTTTGGCGGGAGAAATGGCGGGAATGGGCAATTTTTTACGACAAAAATTATTTGCCGCAAATAGTTTTGTTTCGTCGCAAAAATAAATAATCTAAAATTTAAAGTAAAATAAAATTTATATTTAAATTTATATTTTTGGCATTATTTGCGACGTTTTTAAAAAAACATCGCGAAAAGGCGATTCCCTCGTACTTATTTTTTTTTTGACGGGAGAAATGGCGGGAACTGGCAAATTAAATTAAAATAACAATTTTAATAAATTTTTTACTTAAATAAAAAATTAAAAAATAACAATTTAATTGATTTTTAGTGACGTTTTTAAAAAAACGTCGCTAATAAATTTTTTTACGTAAATAAAAAAAATAAAAAAATAACAATTTAATTAATTTTTTGCGACGTTTTTAAAAAATGTCGCAAATAAATTTTTTACTTAAATAAAAATATTAAAAAATAACAATTTAATTAATTTGTCGCGACGTTTTTATAAAACGTCACAAATAAATTTTTTACGTAAATAAAAAAATTAAAAAATAACAATTTAATTAATTTTTGGCGACGTTTTTGAAAAATGTCGCAAATAAATTTTTTTCTTAAATAAAAAAATTTAAAAATAACAATTTAATTAATTTTTCACGACGTTTTTATAAAACGTCGCCAATAAATTTTTTACGTAAATAAAAAAATTAAAAAATAAAAATTTAATTAATTTTTCGCGACGTTTTTAAAAACACTCGCCAAAATTTTTTTTAACGTAAATAAAAAAATTAAAAATAAAAATTTAATTAATTTTTCGCGACGTTTTTGAAAAACGTCGCAAATAATTTTTTAACTTAAATAAAAATTTTAAAAATAACAATTTAATTAATTTCTAGCGAAAACGTCGCCCATAAATTTTTTAAAATTGTTATTTTTAAAATTTTTATTTAAGTAAAAAATTTATTTGCGACGTTTTTTCAAAAGCGTCGAGAAAAGGCAATTCCCTGCTAATTGTTTTTGGCGGGAGAAATGGCGGGAATTGACAAATTAAATAAAAAAATAATTTGATTAATTTATCGCGACGTTCTTAAAAAACGTTGCAAATAAAGTTTTTCCGTAAATAAAAAATTTTAAAAAATAACAATTTAATTATTTTTTGCGACATTTTTTAAAAAACGTCGCCAATAAATTTTTACGTAAATAAAAAATTTAAAAAATAATAATTTAATTAATCCGTAAGTACTCTCTCTCCCTCTTCCTATCTCTCTTTCTCTCTCTCTCTTTCTCCCTCACTGTGTTCCTCTATTTACCCGACTCCACCGCCTCCTATGTCCACCTTCCCTGTTGTTCAGCTCCCCCTACCACATAGCCAAGTCATGAAATCACAACACGACCCCAACTCCTCAACTGATCAATGAAATCACGTAAGCCTATCAACTGTAGGCCTGACAATTTTAGACACGACTCGTGAAATCGACACGAACCCAACACGAATTTAGCGGGTTTGGGTGTAGTCTTAACGAGTTCGGGTGATTAACGAGTTAACTCGGTAGACCCGTGAAATAAATGAACCGATTTCGTGTTTAATCCATAAACTCGTTTCAACCCGTTTAACCCGTTAACAGTGGTACTATAATTTTTTTTTAAAAAAGTTAGGTCTCTCAACCTCTGGCTCATCTCACACCTCTTATATCTTAGACTCATTCAAATTTAGTAGTCATTTAATGTTTATTTTTTGTCTTTATTTTTTTGCTCAGCCATGATTTATTGTTATAGTAAACAAGTCAAACATGTTTAATATGTAGCAAACTGATGATTTTTCGTGTGGACTCGAAATATTTTAACCTATTCTCTTATTTAGCGGGTAACACACGTGTTGTATCGGATAACCCGTCTATTAAACGATTCGTGTATGTGTGTGATAGTTGAATTTGTTTATATAAATGAATGTGGTATGGATGAAGGGTTTTTTGACACAAACCCGTTCCATCCGACACGAAACCGTTCCACTCGACACGATTGCTAGGCCTAATCAACTGCTTGATGAAACTCCTCAACTGTTCCATGAAATTAACATATTTAACTAGTATTATAGAAATAAAATGTTAATTATTTGTAACTATTTATTAAGCACTGACATTATTATTGTTTAAAAAATATATTTTTATTTTTATTTTTATTTTTATTATTTTTATTAAGTACTGTAATTAATCCATTTTATTAGTATGTTTATTAAATTAATTTTTACTTTGTAGAGAAAATATGAGTATGGAAGCACATCTCCCTCGCGCCAACTCTCGCCTCTCTTTGCCTCTCCCTGCCTCTCTTTTTGCCTCGCCCAACTCCCAAATCCCTAACCCTAATCGCCATCTCCACCGGTGAATCGCCACTGCCACCGAAGCCACCGGAGTACCACCACCAGTGAACCCACCTCCATTGCTCTGAAAACCTTAAACCCAGTGAAGCCCCATCCCCAAATCCAACGAAGCCCTATCCTCAATCCGTCGAATTAGCACGTGGGTCCACCAACGAAGGTACCAGTCGTCCACCAGAGCTCCAACAGCTACCAGAATTTGTCTCCCTCCAAGCCTAAGCTCCGATATCTCTATTTGACTATTTCTCTATCTATTTCCCCTAGCCCCTTTTTCACTCGGTACATCTAGCTAGCCGTTCTCCCTTGCTGGATCGTCGCCTCTTCCTCTCTCTCAGACACTCTCGCCTCTCCCTGCCTCTCCATCGATTCTCACTCTCGTCTCTCCCTGCCTCTCTCCACTTCTCCCTCGTTGGATCGTCGCCTCCTCCTCCACTTGAAGTCACTGCCGCCTCCTCTTTCTATCGATCGACTTGAAGCCACTGCCGCCTCCTATTTCTCTCAGCCTTCATCAAGCATCCTTGAAGCCACGATCGATCGATGAAGTCGGCTGCTTTTGCATAAAATTGGTGAATCGGATGAGTTTTCCGATAAGTGGGTAACAAGAAATCAAAATTTTTAGGGCAATTTTGCCCCAAATCGACTTGCGGTTATGTGTTTTGTTTTCTCTTCTCCATATGCAGAGCTCATCTCTGAATCGATCAAAACAGGTATCAACGGCTATGTACATAATCTCTATCTCTCTGCTATGTATATATATCATTGTATGCGTGTATGTATATATATCTCTCTGTTCTGTTTGGTTTTTTGCTGGATCATCATGGGATTTGGTTTGAATTGAATTAGGATTCTTACATTAATTGAATTGAATTGAATTGAATTAGGATTTTTGCTGGATGATGCGTGTATGGGTTACTGCAGCCTCCATTTGTTCCTTTTGATTTTTGGTTTGCTGGATCTTTGTTTGACTGAATTGGGTTTTTAGAATCTTGGTTTGCTGGATGATATTGAATTGGGTTTTCGGAATCTTGATATGAAAAATTGTTTTGGTATGATATTGAATTGGCATACTACATAGTAGTTTAGATTTAAATAATTAATAGGTAGTTAAAGTTAGTTGAAGTGGCTAGCTAAAATAGATAGCGTTGTTGGAGTGAATTTGAAAAAATGGTTAGCTAAAGTAGATAGTATAATATTCTAATATATTTTGAGTAGCTATTTTAGATAGCATTGTTGGAGTTGCTCTTATAACCCATTTGGTTTAAAGCCCAAACCCTATACAAGTTTAATCTCTCGCAATTCTTTGTTAATTAAGTTGTGTTCTTATGCAAATGGGTGTGTTGTGCAATTTTTTGTATATTTGTGCTTTTTTTTTAAGTGTTGATTTAGTAATGTTGTCTTTAATAGTAGTATCTACATAGAATTTTTTTTCCTGCTATTTCTGCTTTATTGTTTTCGCTCTCTCACTGCCATGCTTAGTTTCAAATGTTTTTGCTATTTATTATATGTAATAGTAGTATATGCATAAGGGTTTTTTTTTTTTTTTTTTTAATTTCATGAGGTTCCGTATATTGATGGTAATGAATTGGGAAGGAATGAGCGAGAATGGTGGATGTCCAAGAATGGGTAATGGGAAATTTGCTGAATTTGGAGTATCAAAAATTGGTGGATTGTAAAATTTGGTGAATTTTGTGTTGAGTTTGCTTAATTCTGTGGATGAGATTTGTGGGTAATTTCCATGGTTAAAGAATGTGTTGATTTTTTCTAGTGTTGGGATTGTTTTTTGCATTTTAAAATCTTATCCTAGTGCTTGAAAGAACTTAACTACTGTTAATACAGATACCTTACACTTGTTTTATTAAATCTAGTGGTTTTGCAATGAAATAGGTGCAATGATGCTGCTTTTGATTATACTTAAAACCTCACTTGGATTTGTACCTTGATTTGTTGGGTATATGAAGAGTTTGAGTGATTTGATCATCTTGCTGATTACATTGTGATAAAAATAGCTTAAGAAATATTGAAATTGTCTTGCACATTCTAACATGGAGGCATTTCTTGCTTACAAGTTTATCCCTGTGATACTTGGCCAACAATTATGTAATGACTAATAGTGAACAATAATTTTTATATACTATATCTATCTATTGTTTGATCTTATCGCATATAAGTCATGAGGTTTCTTAGTTCATGTTTTTTTTTGGGGCTAACTACTGTGTTTTTTCTTGTATTTAAATGGCAACGTCCTCGCCATCATTGAATCTGACTGTCCATTTGGCCAAGGAGAAGATGAATAAGGTTCACAAATAGTGTTAAATAATAAATAGTGCTACATGATCCTTTTGGAATTTTGGGGTGGACTTTATGAAAATCATTTATTTTCCTTTGGGTTCATCTCCAGTACTAACCCATAGTGTTGACCTAGATCTTTTCATACTCTTTAAATGTGAAGGGTCACCTAAGTTGGTTAATTAAATTTGTATAGGTTTGGTTCAAGTGCTTTGATTATTGATTAGTAGGCTCTCTTTTGTTGCAATTATGGCAAGTCAAAACCCCGACTCTCTGAAGGACATCAATGAGAAATTACATATGATTAATGATCGGTTGTAGCAGCGTATCATCTAGTTTGTTTGAGTTTACAATCATGTAGTTTTTATTTGTGGCATTCTTGATTTGGTCTTGTAGTGTATATAGTGTTTGAGCGAAATGTGCAATTTCTTTGCTGTTTCTGCAGATTTTAATTTGAGCTAATTGAAGCAATTTGATAATCTCGCACCGAACACATCCCACAGTCTCACTCTTTGGGCCGACATCCATCAGGTATTTTAAAACAATTATAAGCCTTTGGATTGGGTGGCAATGCTGCATTTTTTTCTTTGTTTTCTCTTGGTTTTGGCATACTGTTTTGCCTCTTGATAATAAATTATGTGTTTGAACTCTTTTTTTTTTTTTAAATACATAAATTTTATTCCATGAATTAATGAATTACAAGAATCAAAGCAATCAAAACATTCTAGATACAAGAGCTGGCTTTAATCCTTCAAAAAGGACTTAAGCCATATATCTATCTACCTCAGACCAGTTGAATTTTTGAATTTCCTCATTTTGAATACACAGAGAATACAATAACATTGATGATTTCATATGTGATGACATTGATGATAAACAAGTGGAGTATGTCGATTCAGAAGAAGATGATGATGTGCATTCCCATTTTGATTCTGATGAAGAGTCAGATATGTAGATAAATTATTAAGATATTTTCATGGTAATTAATAAATTATGACTTATATAATTGGTATACTTGAATATTGTAGATATAATTTATATATTTCTATATGGCAGGTGTTTTATATATATGGGACCAGGTCGCCGAGCCACCACAACAGCTAGTAAGGTTGGATCCTCTGAGGCACCTACTAGGGGTCCAAGTTCCTCGAGTACACATGTTAGGGCTATATCATCTGATGCACCTACATCACAGCCTGTTACAGGCACTGAGGGTAGCAGTACATGTTTGATACATACTTTACTTTCTAAACATATTTTTCTTAATATGGTGGGCTAACATCTACTATTAATGTTTGCACAGCAGCATCTACCACCAAGAAACGAGGTCGAGGACTGTCTAGAGGGAAAAATGCTGAGCGTCTTCGTGCAGCTCACGGCCCCCTTGATGTTTTCATTCCTGATGCAGTCGGCGTTCCAGTGGGTGTAAATTCTTCGAAGGTGATGACAGAGATTGGCTTCCTGGCGAGGACGTTTGCCCCTATCAGAAATGTGCACAAATGGAAGCAACTAACAGAAGAGGAGAAGGCACCACTCATTGCACGGTTGTTGGTTAGTGAATATATTTGTTTGGTTTCAACAATATATTTATTTGTGTAGAGTGTTACAACATGTTGTAATTAATTTGTATATTTATATTTTGTTGTAGACAAAGTTTAACATTAGAGAGTATCATGAAAAAGTTGTTGTCAGAAAGGCCATCGAAAAAAAATTTGCTGCGAGGTACAGGGACCACCGATACCATATGCATATGCACTATAAGGATTTGGTTGAGTCCGGTGTAGACCCAAAGAGCAAGCCATATGGTGATGTGAGTCAGGAGGATTGGGAGTGCATAATTGAAACGCTTTACAAGGATCTGAAATTTCAGGTAACTTTTATTAGCTATGCAAATTAATATCCATTTTTTGTTTCCAATTGTGTACTAATTATGTTCTTCGTATATAGGCAAAATCTCAGAAAAATGCGGAAAATCGTGCCAAACTGCCGTACAACCACTCGATGGGTTCAAAGTCCTTTCAATCTGCCCTATATGAAATGGTGTTATACTTTAGCATTTGCTTCCTAAAATTTAATATATAGGAAATTCATAAATTTGAATATTGATATTTTGATTAACTGTAACAGAGGGACCCTACAACTGATGAGCCACCCCACATTGTTGATTTTTTTCACGATTCTCATGTGAACAAGAAGGGTGAGTGGGTTTCTGCTGAGGCAGAGTCAAGATATGTAAGTATTTCAAATTGTAGAAAATTATGTTTTTTTTTTTAATAAATTTTTATGATACACTCACTAATTGGGTTTAAATATAATAAATTGTAGGAGCGAATGAAAGAATTGTCCACACAGAACTTAGAAGAGGGTGTAGAGCCATTGACACAGGATGAAATTGCATGCATAGTCCTTGGCAGCAGATCTAGATATAAGAAAGGATTTGGACATGGCCCGAAGCCTTTATCCTCACATACATCATTCAGCTCATTTGCTGAGTATCGACAACAAGCTGATGTGATAAAGGAGTTGCAAGCAACTGTTGTTTCTCTTTAGAAAGAACGTGATGAAACGAAAGAAAAACTAGAGAAGTTTGAAGACGCGCAACAAAAGTTTGAAGATGCGCAGCAACAGATGATGCAACAACTTTTGCAGATGCAACTTCAAATGCAATGTGCTTTGCAAGGCCCCTCAACTAATGCAGACATGCCACCTGAGTTTAGTTAGTATCTATTTACTATCGTTTGATTGATAATTTATTAATGTATTTTTTTTCTTTTTTGTAACAGATGAATTATGGACTTCTGCATTAAAGTGGCTGACGAATTATCTTTTGGTTATGTATTTACATATTGTATTATTCCATCTTGTTTTGATGTGTGATGTGTGATTGATGTCCCATAAACTCAGTGTTGATTTGTTTGAAACTGGAATATGGGAAGTTGCTGTTTTTTTGAAGGCTTAGGCCTATGCTGGGTTATTCTATGGTTGTTATTGGATTTTAGCACAGTTAGCTTGTTTGGTTTTTCTGATGGCTGTAGCCTCTTGGTGAGAATTTTGGCCTTGTCTTTAGTTTTTGGCTTTTATGTTTGGAAAGGTGTTTATGCCTTACTTCTTCTTCTATTTTGACTTAAATGCAGAAATTGGAGTTATAGTTTGCCTACTCTCGAAATTTTTGGTATATAATTCTGAATTCTCTGTTTTAAGGTGAAAATTCCATGGAAAATGAATTTGGATACGAATGAAAAACTTAGCTATCTGGATAAAAGCTAATGTTGTTTTTGTTTTGCAGAAAGTCAGGTCAGTGAAGTAGGGGAGAATCAAATTGACAGCACTGTTGTCAATGATGAATTGCCGATACAAACTCCTATCGCCACAGTAACTGAAGAGGAAGAGGTTGGGCCTGCCCCAGAGAAAATTGTTAGTGTTGCGAACTCGAATGGACAAAGTGATGCTCATGCACAAAAGGAAGTTGCAGCTAAAGGTGCTCATGCACAAAAGGAAGTTGCCGTATTCTGATTTTCACATTCTCTTCCTGTTAAATTCTGGAAAACTGGCATTAGATTCATGATTAGGATTTTGATCCTTTGTAGTTGCTTTTACTCTTTGGGTCTTGATTATATATCTTTCTCTATCAGGTTTTTAGCTCATTTAACTTTGTTTAACATCTAAATTTCATTTGTGTGGTCTCACTTTCAGCATGTTGGTGTTGTTGTTCATCCCCCCACCCCCCTCAAAAAAAGAACACACACACACACAAAACAATATCATTATCATTATGATGTGCATTTACTGATTTGTCACTAATGAGTTCGTGTTTGCGTTTTTTAGGCTTTTAACAATGCATCAGTTCCTCCTTCGGCTCAGGCTACCTTTCCATACATATTTGCTGTCAGCAAATTTCTGCAGGTAATATTCATTTTGTTGTAGAAGTTCATGCTGCTGTATTACTTTCTTTGGTACGATGATTTACTTCTGCTACTTTCAAATGCCCAAAATTATTGCATGAAACACTTGATGTAATTCATTATCATGCAGGCTGGAACATTTGATCTTGTGGGTACAATTGTTTATGAGATAGAACAACACCTCTATCAAAGTACATTTTACAATGGTACATTTGAAGTTGTTGAAGCTGGTGGCTTTCTCAGTGTTGAATATGTTTTCTTGTTTTTCCTTGGAATCGGTCTTCTTGGGCTTCTTGGATTGTGGATACGTGGTCAGATACAACAACTTTCCAAGGTATTTATGTAAATTCCTATTTTTGACATCTATTATGCACATAAATAATTTGATAGTCTTTATGATACTGTCATGGCCAAGTTATCCTGGGAAAATATAAAATAGTCACAGCGTATGTTTGAATATTCACTTTTCAAGGACATATTACTTTTGATAAGAATTTTTAGAAGGAAATGTGGATGTTGGAAGCAAAACAATCCCCACTTCTTTTGAGGTTGACTAACGGGGTAGAGGTTGGTTTGGATTTTTAAAATCTCCTTTAATCTGATCTATATTAAAGAAGGATTTTTCTTGAACGATGGTTCTCTGCCAAATTTCTTCATGATATATTTTTCCCTTGACAATATAGGGTTGCACGGTACCCATGGTCACGGTTCAAAGTATTGGCCACTTCCGATACGATACTGGTATTCGTTATACAAATATCAGGAGTCGCACCTGAGTCAGTCATGACTCGGATGAATGAGCCTAACTCGAAGTCAAATCGTTTGACTCGGTCGATTCGTATTGGTATTGTTCCGATATGGTGAAATCTCCTCCAAAATCTTAGAAACATGCAAAAACCAAAGAAAAAAGAAAAGGGGGAAAAAGCCCACAAAAAAACCCTAATAATAGAAATCAAGTTTGAAGTAGTCGCAACTTGTATAGTTGAAATTTAGTTGGCAGCTAAAGTGGATTATTTGGGTTTTGCTGGAAATATGCACTTTGAATAAGTGTTGATTTGTTTGAAATGCTTTGGAAGTAGAAGGAAGGGTATGGAGACTCTGAACTGGGAGCATACTTGTTTTTGTTTGCTTTTGACCTTTTGAGTTTTGGTTGTTTTGACAGGCGTTTGTGTCTTACTTTGCGTTGGTTTGTTTCTGTTAAGGTGTTTATGCCTTTTCTTTGCTTCTTGTAATGTTGTTTTGTTAATAAATAAAATTTTACCTTTGTTAAAAAACAAAAAAATGATATTGTTCATTTATCCATTGAACAAAATATCCACAAGTTATATTCTTGGGATCTATGACAGTTTCACTTATGTTAATCACTAATTTTTTTGTCTGTGGCATTTCAGGTGCCTTTGTCATTATTTGGAGGTTCTGCAAACTATGTCTCTGCTTTGTACATTGTAGCAGTCAAAGCTAAAGCATTGGAAAAGGTTGAATCCGAGCTTCTTGACCTTGTTGAGGTTTCAAAGAAAAGTCCCACAATTTCTCAATTCATGAAGGATTTGTCAGTACCTGCTGATACTAGATTTGCGATATATTAAATATTTGGGAAACTTTTATGTATATTACATTGTTGGATATTTTGATGATTTGTATAACTTTTATTAAATGTATTATATTTTTTGTTTTTGTTAGTATGGTATTTGATGTTAGTTTGTGTTGGTTGTTGAATGGAAAAGATGTGAAATGTATTAAGTGTGTTAGTTTTTTATTGAACACATGTATTAGTACTGTACATGTGAAAATTTTTATTGGAATACCATTTTTTAAGGAGGTCTATATTAAAAAAAAGTGAACTTTTTTGCGACGAAATTAAAATTATAGGAACAATCCTTTTAGCAACGATTTTTTATACGTAGCAAATGTATTTATTCAATTTTTGTATTAACCAAATTTTTTGCGACGTTTATTTTTTCGTCGCGAAAACAAAAATTAAATTATTATTTTTATATTTTTATTTATTTAAAAAATTATTTGTGACAATTTTATTACGTCGCTAAAAATCAATTAAATTATTATTTTTTAATTTATGAAAAAAATATTTGCGACGTTTTTTTTATGTCGCGAAAAATTAATTTAAGTATTATTATTTAAATTTTTTATTTATAAAAAAAAGTAATTGCGACGATTTTTTTTACGTCGCTAAAAATCAATTAAATTATTATTTTTAAAAATTTTATTTATAAAAAATTATTTGCGACGATTTGTTCACGTCGCGAAAAATCAATTAAATTATTATTTGTTTTTTTTACTCTGGTGGAATAGATTTTAACTATGTTTTTTTTAATTTTAGCGACGTTTTTTTTTTCATCGCAAAATACTTTCAACGACGAGACTATTACGACAAACACGCGACGAAAAAAAAAACGTCGCAAAAAATAATTAGCGACGATTTTTTTTATTTAGCGACGAAAAAAATCGTCGCAAAAAACGATTTTTGTTGTAGTGGGAGAAAGAGCGCACATGGAAGGCCAAAAGGTTGATGGGTGGTAGGCCAAACTATGGTTGGAGTCTTCCTATTCACATGGTAACTAGGTCTATCAATGGATCAGATTCAGATAAAATTCGGGTCTATTAGAAAAATATTAGTCCATATTTGAATTTGTTTATGCAGTCTAACACTATGAAGTTTACAATGATGGTAGATCTTTTTGGTGATATCCCTATTGTGACTGGTATGGTGATAGAACCCAAAAGATAAGCTCTATCACTCGAAAATCCAATGAGGGGCGTTCTAATGGGCTGTAGTCTTTCCCTGCCTAGATGAAGGCTGTCATAGGCTGGTGCGAACAAGATGTCAACAGAGCTGTCGTTGTCCACCAAAATTCTCTTAACTTGATAGTTAGCTACCATCATGGTTAAGACCAGAAGGTCATCATGGAAGAATTGGATCCCCTCGAGATCCCTGTCTGAGAACGAGATCACTTCTTCTTCCCCGTGCCGGGGCATCTTGATCGGGCGAGCATCATTTTACTCTGCCTACCTAGCTCTCCTGGCATGGGCCTTCTTGACGGAATTGGAGTCACCTGCTCCTTTTAACCCTCAGGAGATCATCTGAATCTCTCCAAGGTGTTGTTGGCACTCTCTGTCATCCTAGTTTCTGTTAGGCGGTGGGGCTTGTCCTCTACTAGCAATGTACTGCCACAACTGGCCACCCTGTATGAGCTCCTTGATCTGCCTTTTAAGATAAAAGTAGTCATTAGTATTGTGATCGTGGTCGCGGTGGAAGCGGCAATACTTGTTTGAATTCCTGCAGTTGGGGCTGTCTTCATCTTCTCTGGCCAGTGTATTGTATGATCATCCTATATTTGGAACAGGATATGCTCCACCAAAGCATTGAGTGACTGAAAATATGTCCGCCCCCTCAGAGGTGGGGGACCAAGGCGGTCCTGGACTGAGACTCTCTCTATCCTATTCCTTTTGTTCTCTGCTTCTATAATGTCTTCGCGGGTTTTCTCGCCCCCGTGGGAGGACTCACCTCGCCTTGCTTTGGTGATGTCCTCGGCATTCATATATTTTTGTGCCTTTGACAGTAGTTCGGGCATGCTGGAGGGTGACTTCTTCATGACAGAGAACATAAAACTCGAGGAACGTAGACCTGCTATAAAGGCAGCCATGGTCACCTTGTCGTTTGGCTCCTCGATTTGGAGTGCCTCCTCGTTGAAACGAGTGAGGTAACTCCTTAGACTTTCATCCCGATCCTACTTGATGGTGAACAGATGGGTAATTGGTTTCTGGTGTTGGCATCCCCCAATGAAGTGGGAGATGAAAGATTTGCTTAACCCCGTGAAGGAGTGGATGAAAGAAGGCTTGAGCTTGGTGAACCATTTTCGTGCAGATCACGTAAGGGTGGTAGGGAAGACTCTGCATATAATCTTGTCAGACACATTGTGAAGTTGCATGAGAGATTTGTATGTGTTGAGATGATCAAGGGGTCCCTAGTGCCATCAAAGATCTTAATGGCATACATCTTGAATTTCGAAGGTAGGGGGTAATTGATAACATCCATCACAAACGGAGTGTTAGTATGCCTTACCAGATAATCCACCGTCTCTGGCGCTTATGCATTGATGGCGTTGAGGGCATCGCCAAGCTGGTTTTGCACCTCCTTAATCTTTTTGTCCCCACTGGTTAAGGACATCCTCTATTGCTTTATGGTAGTAGCTCTCATGATATGTATACTGGTTCTCTCCTTCATCCTCCTGCCTAGGATGGTTAGTAGCGTGTGGGGGCGGAGCTGCTACGTGAGGAGCGCTTGGGCGTGAAGGGGGGGGGGGGGACTTCCTGGCGAGAGGCGCCCAAGAGTTGCATGGGGCGCCCTGAAGGGAGAGAGTGTGGAACCTCTCCAATTGGAGGGAGTGTGGCTCCTCCTTCTTGTTGGGGGCAATGCCTCCTAAGGTGAGCATCAGTTGGAGAATTTGTTGGTTTTAACTTACTAGCATCGTTGTCTTCGGGTTGTTGATTCATTAATCTGGTTGTAATTGCCATAGATTTGAAAGAAAATAGAAAAATAGTAGAAAACTTTTATTTGCTTCACACAGACGACGCCAAGCTAATGATGCAAAAAATTAGATTTATGCACCACCTGTCGAATAATTAATATAGGTAATAAATACAGTAAATATAAAGGAGAGATCAACATAAGAAACACACAGATATAGAGTGGTTCAGTCAGGGTAACCTACTCCACTTTGAAGGCGGCAATGGTGGCCGAAGAACTTTATTGATAAATTAGTAGGTGGGAGGGAGGGAGAGAGAGAGAGAGAGAGAGCAATGGTAAGCTCTAGTTAGATATGAGAAAGATAGATGTGTAAAAAGTGTCCCCCTCATGTGTAGAAGCTTACAATTTATAGGCACAGAGCCCTAGTTGAGGCGGTGATGTGAGGGTCAAGGTACTAGTTTATCAGGGAGGATAGCTACAGTTAAAGATAAGTACAATTAGATATAGTCTTGATCTAGGAGAGTGACTATCCCAGTAATTACTCCTCACGTGCGCTAATCTTCCTGGACTCCTTGAACTTTGGACTAAACCGAATCCATGAGCTGGACTTGACATACTTTGTAACTAATTTAGGCTTACTTAATTAATTGGGTCTAACGCCAGCTGAATCTGGACTCCTTAGATACCACTATTAGGGTGTCAATCCAGTGGTGTAGTTTCATCGATATTGATGATAATAATAAACTATTTAGCTTGAAAATAATTTTAAAATTACTAAATAAAAAAAAAATTAGAGGTAAAGGAATACCCGTTGACAAACCTACTTATAGGGGACAATCTAAAATTGTCCCCAATTCTACTAATCATTTTGATAGTGGATTCTAATATTTTTGTTGGAACTCACTATCAATCTAATAATTACGATGAATTAATAATCAATAAATTAAGTCTAAATAGTATTATTGAATCTATCTTTACTTGCCATTCATGAATTATTGCAGTCAACGTGTAAGTCATATAGCCAAAATCTGATGTCTAATGAACATTTGTGCCATATAATTGAACATATGGTTGAAAATTACATTAATAAACCCTTCAACCTGATGGAGGTGGTGATCGAGTTCTCAATTCGACCTTTGATTGAATTTATCATTGTGTATAACTGCAAATTTTATTGGGAGCAGGCTTAAACGCAATAATAATTTTACTCTTTTATATTTTAAGTGTCATGAATTTGAGTTACGAAAATAATCTTTTTGTGCGTAAAATAAAATAACATACTTCTGTCATGTTCACAAAAGTACATGATTATACCAATTAAACACAAAATCAAACGTTTGGCGACTAAATTAATGCAAGTCAAAGAAAGGAGGCTAAAATAACAAAGTGTTTAACATTTGCATCCGGACACTTGTGGATCGTTCAAGGTTTAGGATCGTTTAAGATTTGGTTTATACGCTTGGTCGGGGTCTTCACCCATTATTAATTAGTTTTGAATTTGATGTTCTAACACTTGTAGTTAGGGTTGATAATTAAACTTAGTTACTCTTTTTTGGCTTATTCAGACTCGGTTCGATTTGTTTATGTGTAAAATACTCGGGCTCAACTCGAATTTGGCTCGTTTAGATTGATTTTCTAAAGTGAGTCGAACTTGAACAATTTTTCAGACTCGTTTAAAAAAAAAAAAAAAACTTGACAAATTCGGCTCGAGTTTGTTCGGGCCCACTAGTGAGAGAAAAGCTTAAGCTGATCGGGGTTTCAAATTATCCGAATTGTTCGGGGTTGACTCATGTTTGCCTCCATGTTGACTGGTTCAAAGTATATCATGACTAGTCTCTAATCAGAATTTTTAGTTTTTGTAAACAAGCCGAGCAACATGTGATTTGGTTAGAATAGGATTGGTTCTGCCCGAATAAATTTATGTTTGTCAATTATATTAAGATGAACTATCAAGTCATACTCGATAATTTTTTAAATTGTCAAGAAATTTGATATGTACACGAGGGATATATAATAGGTGAGAAAGAGACCCGCTTCGAGGGATGAAAATCTCTGTTGGTTCACTTCAAGGGGAGCTTGACCTCCCAAACTTTTCACAGGAAAACTTATCACAAATATTCATTGCATTTTTCATTCATCTAATGCCTTTAAATGCAAAAAAAAAAAAACCTAAAGATAGCTACTAAATCCATATCGACTCTACTACTTAGATAACTACCTAAAAAGCCTATTAAAACTATACCACTAAGCTAATCTCTAAAAAAACTTTTAATAAAAAATAGCTAAAAACAAACAATCAAATCTCAACAAGTTGACCCACAACTCCTATTTTAATTCAACTACTAACCCATTGACCAATTCAAACACTTATTACTAACTAAAAAAATATGTACGTGACAAAATTGAATTCAATTTCACTTCTTCTGAGTTAAACTCAAAATATTTCGAGAACATACATTTTTTCAAAGGAATCTGTACCAGAATTCTGGAGCTACGAGTACAGTTGCAGTATTAAGGGGTGGATTAAGGTATCATAGCGGACTAAAACTTTTTAATCCAACATTCTATTGCATTTGATTACCAAAAATGCTTCATATTATGTACATGCCTATTTCGTGTATATATATATATATATGAGACATATATAATTATAATAATCTCCACTCGTAATTCTATTGAGTTAATTTTAATATCACTTGAAGGGAGAAAATATTCAACACATATTATTAGTCGGTGATATTATGTCATCAATATTGACATAATATCATGTTGCATTGAATATTTTTCCCCCCCTGGAGATGGTATATGTTACGTGATACTATAATGGTGTAAGTTATGTGTCATTTTTTTATTTTTTATCTAGGGTCCTGAAAGACGACTCTTAGAATATAATTTATGAAATTGTCACCTATAACCTTCAAGTGGAAGACATTAGATAAACAAATAAATATGGATTCACGTAAGTTACATATTAAAGCGAAACCTTTTCTAGGCCAGACAGACGATGGTGGATTTATTAGCGATTACAGAGATTGATGATGCATAAAATTATCTTTGGCAAGATCAACAGTCAAGTATATGAACATGTGTAATTAATGAACAGTAAATAAACAATCAATGACAGATCAATGGCAAAACAGTAAATATAGAGGCAAACACAAAAATATATAGTGGTTCGGTCCGAGTGACCTATTCCACTCTCGGGAACAGCAGCGGTGGCCGGAGATCTTTATTGATGAGTAAAAGTTACCGGGAGAGTTTACTCCGGGGTGTTACAATGCCTTTGGGAGAGGGAGAGAGAGAGAGAGAGAGAGAGAGAGAGAGAGAGAGCACTGTGTGTGGGGAGGTGTATTGTGTGTAGGGATCTCCAATGGTAGAGGTCTCTAGGTCTTTGGACATGCCCTCTATGTGGAGAGGGCTTACATTATATAGGCTTAGTAAGGCGGTGAGTTGAGGTCTTCCACTATTTTGGTAAGTACAATCATGGTAGGAGTAGATCTCTTTGATAAGCACAGTTAAGGTAGGAATAGATCTCCGGTGCGTATCCCGATATTCTCTCCCTCGTGTCCCTATTCCATCGGAGGAGGACTCTGAGCTGGGTTGGACTTGAGTTGTCCTCTTGAGCTGGGTTGGACTTGAGTTGGAGTGATGGAGTCGAAGAGGAGTGGTAAGAAGTAGGCGCCCAAGTGACCAGGTCCAAGTGATGAGGTCCAGGTGATGAGTCCAAGTGATGAGTCCAAGTGATGAGGTCCAAGTGATGAGTCCAAGTGATGAGTTCCTAGTGGGCGTCGCCCAAGTGATGACCCCTAGTGGCGGCGCCCAAGTGATGACCTCTTGTTGGCGCCCCTTGGTCCCCTTTGGTCATTTGGCTTCCTTCTGGAATCCTTTAGGATATGTTGACCCGACTGAATGGGTATTAGTGACTTGGGCTTCTAATATCTGGGTCTTTCTCGATTTATTTTATCGGGCTTGGCCCAGTCAAATTTGGGCTCGTCATTTGCCCCCCATGCCCCAAGCCTCTAACTTTTTTTGCGAGAGGAAAGGGTTGCGGGCATGTGCTTCGTCTTCATCTGAGTGAGTTGAAATTTTCTTGCTTTCCACGGTATCTTTTTATTCTCGAGAACTCACTGAATTTTTTGATAGCAGATAAATTATATATACATATATATATATATATGCATTTTGGTGGCCCTTTAGCCCACTATTGTTGACTTTTTTTTTTTCTCTTTTCTTGGCGCCTCCTGGGCGCTGCCCATTTCCATTTTTTTTTTCTTCCTTCCTTGGCGCTGGCCCCCCTTTTCACTCATTTTTTTTTCTTCCTTGGCGCTGGCTCTCTTTCTCCCCTCTTTTTTTTTTTTTCTTTCTTCCTTTTCTTGGCGCCTCCTGGGCGCTGCCCCCTTTCCATTTTTTTTTTTTTTTGCTCTTCTCTTGGTCTTGCTTGGGCGCTGGCCTTCTCCTCTTTTTTTATTTTTTCTTTTTGCTTGGGCGCCGCCTCTTGGACGCTGCTGTCGATGATTTTGGAGGTTGGACTAACGCCTTGAGCGATATCAAGAGGCTAGGCAGGCGCCTTGGGCGACACCTAGAAGTTGGGTAGCACCTTGGGCTCTGCTTATGGTGGTTAGGTGACGCCTCAAGGCTGCTGGAAGTTGGCTGGACAACTGGGCGTGGGCGCCAGGCAACTGGGCGAGGGCGTCAGGCAGTTGGGCGAGGGCGCCAGGCAACTGGGCGACAAATTGGCATTCTGGGTTTTTGCCTGAGAGACTACGATGTCTTTAGACTATGGTGGTTCTTGACTTGTCTCTGATTTCAGGAGCTCCTGTTGAAAGAGCAATGATGGAGGTGGAGGTTCTTTGTGCTTTTAGGGTGGTGTCTTCCCCTTCTCCCAATAGTGGTGAGGTTTGATGCCCCCAGTGCTTCTCGGTCTAGGTCCGATGGCTAGATTGATTCCTGGGAAATGGGACCCTGTGGTGCCCCCACTCTTTCTCTAACTATGAATCATGTGTGTATCAGAGCTAGCTGTTGTACTGCTGTAGGAGTTGGGGCTCCAGTGCAGACGGCTTGAGTTTCAAAAGTGTACCTGGCAAAAACAATGTTATTCCAACATTAAAATGTCTAACATGATTACCTGGAGAGAGAAGCAGACTACTTGCGTGAAAGCAAAGTCTGAACTGTGGACGTCTCGAGAGAGGGCCGCATGAGCTGAGGCCGAGCTACATATAGCGTCGGTGGATGGCTGCCGTGGCAGAGGCTTACTAGGTGACTACTTGTGCGAGAGCAGAGTCATAGAGGTCGAGCTACGTATAGTCTCGGGAGATGGCTGCCGTGGCAGAGGCTTACTTGGTGACTGCGTGCACGAGAGCAGAGTGATAGAGGCCGAGCTACGTGTAGTCTCGGGAGATGTCTGTCGTAGCAGAGGCTTACTAGGTGACTACTTGTGCGAGAGCAGAGTCATAGGGGCCGATCTACGTATAGTCTCGGGAGATGGCTGCCGTAGTAGAGGCTTACTAAGTGTGTCCCGCACTCCTCTTTGACTTTATACTTGGCTTTCTTTCTTTATACTTTTGGCTTTGAATGCATATAGGTGGCTGCTGCTTTGCCCTGCATGTTTACAAATACGCTGAAGATTAATGAGGCAATCGATGTCCAGGCAACAGAAGAGGCGGGCACATGAGACTGCTGAAGAGCAGTTAAGGTTTGAGCTACATGCACGAGAGGATGCCGCGTAGCTTGCACGGTAGGCACTAGAGGATGCCGTGAAACTGTTAAGGTTCGAGCGGCAGGCACGAGAGGATGCCGCTGAGAAGTTGAGGCTAGCGCATGAAAGGGCTGCTCAACTTGAGGCTGACCTTCAAGTAGCACTCGAGAGAACTACTAGTCTAGAGGCTCACTCCATAAAGATGGAGGAGATGAGAGATGATGCTGAGGAGCTGGGTGCCTGGTGGGCCCCTGCTGTTGGGTGCCTGGGATTGGGCACCTGGTGCTGGGTGCCTGGTGTGGGGCACTTGCTGCTGGACGCCTGAGATTGGGCGTCTGCTGCTGAGTGCCTAGTGAGAAGGGCGAGACCCCTCGTTGGCATCATGGGGGGCGCCCAAGGTGGAGAGGATGAGACCCCTTGTCTGGGGCGGTATCATGGGAAGCGCCCAAGGTGGAGAGGGCAAGACTCCCTTGTTGGCATCATGGGGGGTGCCTCTGAGACCCCTCGTCGGCATCTACTGCTGAGGTCGCCTGGCGATGGTCGCCTTTTGTCTACCTTGTTGTTAGATCATGTTCAGACTTTTGTAAGCTGTCTGTAAATTTTAGGAAAGCACAACAATTCTGGACACAATAATCTTCGCATAAAGTTATTTCATAAAATAATAAATAACAGAATAAATAATCTAAAACGATAAAGGATAGATGAGAGTCATTGGCATTCTCTCTCGTCCTCCTACGCAGGTACATGAGGAGGGGGAACACGTGAGTTCCCTGTACGCTGAGGAGGGACTACTGGGCGAGGGGCACCCTGGTGTGGCCTTGGGGCGCTCTGGCGAGGCCTCCATGGCGGGGTGCTGCTTGGTGCCCTGGGTGATTAGGTTGTTGCTCCTCTCCTGTTGGGGTGAGTGGGGCTCTTCCCACAGGGTGAGGTGATACCTCCTTGGAGCAGTTGCATGGTCTGTAGGAGCTGTTGCCCGACGACGGGGGTTGCCATAGCAGACGACTCCGATGGTGCGAGGGGAGGTGGTACCTCCTCCCGGGGGGCCAGGTTGTTGTCTCCGGTTGTTGGCTCATCGACCTGGTTGTGATTGCCATATAATAGCAATGTAGTAGAACACTTAGTCATTCCCACAGACGGCGCCAAACTGATGGTGCACAAAATTGTCTTTGGCAAGATCAACAGTCAAGTATATGAACATGTGTAATTAATGAGCAGTAAATAAGCAATCAATGACAGATTAATGACAAAACAGTAAATATAGAGGCAAACACAAAGATATATAGTGGTTCGGCCCGGGTGACCTACTCCACTCTCGGGAACGGCAACGGTGGCCGGAGATCTTTATTGATGAGTAAAAGTTACCGGGAGAGTTTACTCCGAGGTGTTACAATGCCTTTGGGAGAGAGAGAGATAGAGCAATGTGTGTAGGGAGGTGTATTGTGTGTAGGGATCTCCAATGGTAGAGGTCTCTAGGTCTTTGGACATGCCCTCTATGTGGAGAGGACTTACATTATATAGGCTTAGTAAGGCGGTGAAGCGGTGAGTTGAGGTCTTCCACTATTTTGGTAAGTACAATCATGGTAGGAGTAGATCTCTTTGGTAAGCACAGTTAAGGTAGGAATAGATCTCCGGTGCGTATCCCGATATTTTCTCTCTCGTGTCCCTATTCCATCGGAGGAGGACTCTGAGCTGGGTTGGACTTGAGTTGTCATCTTGAGCTGGGTTGGACTTGAGTTGGAGTGATGGAGTCAAAGAGGAGTAGTAAGAAGTAGGCGTCCAAGTGACCAGGTCCAAGTGATGAGGTCCAGGTGATGACTCCAAGTGATGAGTCCAAGTGATGAGGTCCAAGTGATGAGTCCAAGTGATGAGTCCCTAGTGGGCGGCGCCCAAGTGATGACCCCTAGTGGCGGCACCCAAGTGATGACCTCTTGTTGGCGTCCCTTGGTCCCCCTTGGTCATTTGACTTTCTTCTGGACTCCTTTGGGATGGGTTGACTCGACTGAATGGGTCTTAGTGACTTGGGCTTCTAATATCTGGGTCTTTCTCGATTTATTTTATCGGGCTTGGCCCAATCAAATTTTGGCTCGTCAGAGATTAATAATATTATTTAGACGTAATCTATTAATTATTTTCTTAAGTCTAGTGGTTGACTATCATGACTTGAGCTGAGTTAGACTATATCTTTTAAGAGACAAGGATGCCTAGACCTTGAGATTAAACTTGAGACATCCAAGTTATCAAATGTCTGATCCAATCACTGAATTACACCTAATAGTTTCACTAGATATTTACTTCTTTCTCCCACTTCAACCCAAAATCAAAGACCAAGTCTATCTTCGTAGCCCACCAGTGAACAATCAAAGACCAAGTCTGTAATACGAAAATTAAAAATTAAAATAAAACTTGTATCACAGCTAAGCACATAGATATTTTTGCTTCTGATGATTCCTCTAATATTTTTGCTTAAAAATGGTCGGGTTTGACATGTTTCCTCTCAGCAACCAGCCGACTCTATTGAAAACGAAAAAGGTTAATTAGGCCTCTCTGTCTCTCTGATCTCTCACACTTACTCTGAGGCGACTCAGACCAACTCTCGCATAAGACCATCGACGACTTCCACAGGTAACTTACTGTTCATGGTTTTTGGAGTTGTGGGTTTGCCATGAATTTGTTGTTTGAAGATGTTGAATTTGGGAGGTTTTTGCTTTGTGAATTTGGGAAGTAGAATGTTTTAGATAGTGGTTGTAGGTTACTCTTCAGATTTTGGTAGTTAAGTATATAACTGGTAGTGAATGTGGGATGGTGTATGGTTGAGATTGAGGGTTTTGAATGTGGTAGTAATTTATTGTTTAGCTTTTGTCATGCTTTGTTATTGTTATAACAAATGGGTGTCAAAGAGGTGTAATGGATTGCGGGATAAAAGATTTTTCACGTGGACCTGAAATGAACCTAAATGACTCTTTTGTTTAGTGGGTGATGTATGTCCTGTCGTCGTGTAACTCATGTAATAAATGAGTTGTATGCCGGTGAGATAGGTAGACCCGTTTATGTGGATTGTGTTGAGTGTTTTTTTTACACGAAGCTGTTTCACTTGACCCGATTGCCAAACATTATTCTCATTACCCTCTGAGACACCCTTGTCAAAGTCAAACCCTCCTCACTCCCCTTTCTCACCATGCTAGAATCCCAAGCAACAAACAAAGAGAGATGGAAATCAAAACCACTTTATGGGCCAACCTCTACCTCATCATTGATGTCATGGGTCATTCCACTCGACACAGATAGAGAAAGAGAGAGTTGACTGGTGTTTCCTTTTTAGGTGAGAACAAATACAGATAATAGAGAAAGAGAGGGGGGGGGGGACCCCGGAGAGAGAGATTGACTGCTGCTAATTGATACTCTTTAACCTTAGAAAGTGTGAGTGTGTGTTTGAGTGATTGGTGCCTAATTTTCTTTTAAATTTGCATGTGCCTAGTAAATTTTTTTTTTGTGTAAAGACTCCTGGCTGGACTTTTGGCCTGATTAATTTAGAATCTTTTGTTGGTTTAACCATTCATTTGATTTTTGGCTTTGTTGTAAATGGGATTGAAATTTTGTCCTGGATCATGTCATGAACCTATAAAATAGGTGACCTTCTTTGTAGATACATTCTAAAACCGTTGCTTCATTAATTTTCAATACTATGGGACCAACCTGCAAGCATATTGCTGTTAGCTGTCATTCAATTGTATCAATTATTCATGAACATGTTACATATGGGTGATGCACCCCTTAATAATGTTGTTCATTATAGTTGAGTGCTCTATTCAATGATCTTGATTGTTTTATGCTGAATGTACACAAACAAATTCATCATAAGGCCTCATCAGTGTCATGAGAAAAAGACGGAAACTTTGTGGAGCAATAAAGTTATTCTATTGTAATTTGATTGTCATTGGTTCTAATCACAGCGACATGCTCTTCGTATGCAAAGATATGCAAATATAATCGTGTGTTACCTGAAGGAATGTGTTCTAATTAACAGCATTGACAGGTAAAAGGTGGTGACTATGATGGAGCTCTCTGCAATGTGTTGCATAAAGAGAGCTGATCCAGCAAACAGCAGCAGCAGCAACAATGCAACTGTTGATATCAGCAATGAATCTGAGAGCCTACATTTACTAATCGCAGCTGAATCGTGCCATGACAATACTGTAATCAGAGAATGGTCAGAAGTGTATGCAGGAGACAGAACAGGTAACAATCTATCCTGGAAACGCCGAATAGAGAAAGTTCCTTCACTGATGCGAAGGGTACACAAAGGAGACAATCAAGAGTACGATCCCAGGGTGGTTTCTTTGGGTCCTTACCACCATGGCAAACAGGAGCTTCAATTAGCAGAGAACCTAAAACATTCCATTCTGCACAAGTTTATTTCAGACGGTGGGAAACAGTTTGATGATTTCTACAATAAGGTTCTGGAAGTGATCAATTATGTTAGAAGTTGCTACGTTGAAGGTTCCACCAGTGACTACAATGATGAGGAATTTGCCCAAATGATGCTTCTTGACGGTTGTTTTCTTCTATACTACATAGAATGCATGTCAAATCGACGATTGGAAATTTGGGAATTTGTGCATCATATGGGCATGTTCGCCTCGAAGTATATATTGTCAGACTTGTTTTTGCTTGAGAACCAACTCCCATTGCAATTTCTTGAGGCTTTGATGAGTGTAAGATTCAGAGAAGATGAGAGGAGAGGAATGATTGAAAATTTCTTTGCAGTAATGTTTGCAAAAGCCCCACCCCCACGAAATAAGCATAGCATTTCACGGAGTGAAGATGAAAAGCAGCCCCTTCATCTTCTTGAAGCTCTGCGCACAATTCTCCTCTCCAACTACGATGACGATAAGCAAAGGATTCAATCTTCTTTGTTCCGATGTGGAAGAAAGGAACTTCCTATTTGTGATGTGAAGGAGTTTATTCGGTCTTCTATTCGACCTGTCACAGAACTCCAAGCAAAAGGAATTCAGTTTAAGCGTAGCAATAGTGTAAGTTTGAAGGACATCAAATTCAATTCGAAATGCTTTTATGGACAGCTTAGTCTCCCTCCTCGGATCATTAATGCTCAGACCAAGACTATTTATTCGAACCTGATTGCTTATGAAATGTGCCCGAGTACTCCTAATGATTGTGGGATCACTTCATACATTAGTTTCATGAAATCACTCATTTGTCAACCTGAGGACGTGAGAGAGTTAAGATCAAAGAACATTCTTATCAATTGCCTGGGTAATGATGATGAGGTGGTTAAAATGTTCAAAGATATCATCACTTACGATCTGCAGAAGTTTGGCATCTATGATCAGGTTAGGAAGGACATTCAGAACCACTACAACAACAAGATGAAGACATGGATGGCTGAATTGATTCACAAATATTTTAGTAGCCCATGGACTGTCGTTGCTTTCATGGCAGCAACTTCTCTTCTGATCTTGAGTTTCCTGCAGGCCTACTTCACAATCTCCCCAACTCACCATTGAATCAAGTACCAGATACATCGGATCAGATAGTTAATTATAGTGATTTGGACTCTGACTTTGTGCGCTTGAGGTAAAATTCTCTACTTTTAGTTTTAAGTTCCCAACTTGTCATCCTTCACAATTATCATATTTATGCTTAGATTATTTGTGTAACATTTTACCAGGGGTTATAATAGAAACGCGAAACATGATGTATTATTATTCTAATCTTTGATTCGAATTTAACACAACACGTGAAAACTTCTGTTTTTTTTTTTTTTTTTTTATGTAGATCGGTATGTATAGTCATAAAGGGTTGTTAAGTTATGAAGTAAGTAAGAATTGTTTGGAAAGAAATATTGTTATTTTTCTGGTTAATTAATCAAATTCTGATTCATATCCCATTTCTTAACTAATCACTGTCCCTCTATGTAACATTGGTAGAAAAATAACAAAAATGGTTGCTGATATATATTTTCTTAATTAGTTCATTCAGACAAATGAACTTCATTTCATTAAATTTTGGATGATAAAGCTGAAATAAATAAATATTGTGTTGAATAAATATAAATATAAATTCAAATTGATCAGTAATTGGTTCCTTTGTCGTCATCAGATTGATTGCCGGTATCGGGTTCATGACACATGGGTGTTGTGTAGTAGAATGGGCCGAGCACATGTTTGATCATATCTCGGTGCACCATGGTGGGTAGGCCGAGCTTCACCCCTCTCCGGCCATCGGAGAAATCAGTGGCAATGTTGCAGGCAGGGTCTGGTAATGAAACCAGCCTTAGAATGAAACTCTTACACTGTGTTTGGTTGGTGGTAATGAAGCATGGGAATAGAATGACCATTACTTAGTAATGCTCATTCCAATGTTTGGTATGTAGTAATGAAAATTCATTTCATTCCTAAGAAATAGTTAATCCCACAAAACATGGGATTACCCATTACCAAATAAAACATGGTATTACCCATTCCAAAGCACTCGGTAATGGACCAAATTCATAACATAAAAAAACCCGACTCTTCCCCCATCCCCCACTGTTTCTTTTTCTCTTCGTTTTCTTTTATCGGCTAAGCTCTCCCTGCCAAATCTCTCTTTCCTCTTTCACTCCTCTGGTCGACTCTCGACCCTTCTCCACCGAGACCCATGGCATTCCATCCCTTCCCTTATCCCCTCTTAGCTACTCTCGACCTATTTCTAACCAGTTTTTGAAGGGAAGCGCTGAATCGAAGACGAAGACCATCATAGACTAGACCAGAACCGACTTTGGCCACCACCTTTGGTAATTCCTCAGTTAAGTTAGTCAACAATTACATGTTTGTGGGTCGCTTTTATTAGTTCAAAGTGTGATATGAGTTATGTTAGTTTGGGCAATTTTTTTGGTGTTCTGATGGAATTTGTATGTTTTTCTATTGTCTTGATCAATGAGTAATTGTTGTGCATATTCAGTTGAATTAGTTTCATGCTTATATGGTTGAATTGGGTTGGAAATCTATTGGGCGAACAAGTTAAATCAGTTGGATGGAATTATGTCTTAAACCTGTTCGATGATAATCCTAAATGAGAAAGGGTTGTTTTATAGAGGATATTTTCTAGATCATTTTTTTATTAATGTTGTGAATCACAGAGGACAGGTAAAATCCCTTGAGTTTCACTAAATTGAATGGCCAATATTCATTGAACATGATTTTTTTTGGGTAGTATCCAGTAATGATAAACTGCTTTGTTAGCAGTTTGTGGAGCTAGTAGGTTTAGGCTTGCGTGTCGAGGAGAACAGTGGTGTGAGTGGCATGTCTGTGGTGTAGCCTATCGGAAGACTCTCCTTTGGAGCATGCCAGTGTTCTTGCTTTCTTAAGATTGGAAATGAACATTTTGTATCAATGGCTTCAACTACATAAGCTGACTGCTTTTTGGAAAATAACCCTGGTGTGGGTTAAAACCTTGGGGCAGTTCTAGGAAAATATATGCTGACTGCTTTTTGGAGGCACCTTCTGTCTTCAACCTTTATAATGTGCCAGATGGTGGATTAGTTCACATGGGTCACCTAGTTTGGGTAGTTGTAAAAAGTTATTCATGCTAATGTGTTTTTTTTTTTAGAAAATAGAAATTTTGGGGTTGCTTGTTTTTGCATTAGAATTATGTACAACTCTGTTTATTAGCACTTTAATTTGATTATGTATTGACCTTATTTCAATAAGAGTAGTTTGAAAAAATTGTTGTTTATCTGCTAATGTGAAAACTCTTACGGAGAGATTTTGGTCGTAGACTATTAGACCTGGGCAGCTGTTTTACCTTTTGGCCTTGGCAATAGCCTCCAGTACATTACACTTGAGAATTCTGTTGTCTCCCCACTTAGTTCCATTTGCACCCAAAGTAGAGTGAACATTGATATGAATTCCCTTTGCCTTACAAAACCCCCTCAGTTTCTTTTGTTGCCAAAGTGGGCTCATCTCCACCTTTTAACAGCACCAAACATTGAGCATGATCAGACTCTAATGTCTTCAAGTAGACATTTAAAAAATTTGAGGATGAGGTAGGGACCACTGGCCCATGTTCTGGACCAAAACTCTTGAATTACTCAACTGATTGATGGTCAGGGGAATTTTGGCTACTAAGAGGAGCTCCTCAAGTTTGTTGCAATGGGAAAGGACTCAAGAATGTTCGTAAAAATAGTCGTAGCTCTGTGGCTGATCTCCATTGTTGGGTGCTTCACTGATTTCCTTACTCTGGCTTACACTAGTAAGTTTTGATGGTCTCTGGATTTCAATCTAAATAAACATAGCAGTGTCGTTACCTTATTCTTGTGGCCTTACATATAGACATAGTGCTTCTGAATTTACTTTGAATTCTTGATTGTGTTGTATGGGTATAACACTAATTTCTATCTTCAAACTTGCTTTTTTGCTAGGCCTTGTTATCATTTTCACAATTCCAGCACTCTACGAGAGGTACCAAGACCATGTTGATAGTTTTGTGATTATGGGGTACAGGAAATTGAAGCATTTGTATGTAAGATTTGATGCAGAGTGTATTGGGAAGGTTCAAAACTGGATCTTGGAGAAGAAGAAACTAAGCTGATACTTCTTTATTTCTGATGATGCACAAAATTGGTTTGTACACCACAGTCAAGTGAATAATATAAAATGCAGTAAATAAGGAGAAGAGGAAAGACAAGAACAACACAAGAATTATAGTGGTTCGGTCAACAAGACCTACGTCCACTTTCAATGACTAAGTTCGCCGGGAAGTTTATTAACTCTGGTATGTAAGGAGATCAGGGAATTACAAGAGAGAGAGAGATGAGCTTGAGTTTCTGTGAGATGCCCCCCAAGTGATGGGGAAGCTTACAATTTATAGTTGTCTATGTAGTAATTGAATGGGTAGTTTGACAGTCATAACGGATTGTAGCAACTTAATAGCTTTAAACAGCTTGGCGACCCTTCCTCTCCTTAGCGACCTCTCCTCTCCTCAACCGGCAGGGGAGTGCTTTCCAAAGGTCTTGGCCAAATGATGAAAGAATATTGACTTTCTCTAAGCGGCCCGGATGCTCCCTTAGTGGTGTAGCTCCCTAATGAGCTTGACCGGTCTGGACCACTTTGGGCCTGCTTGGTCTTCTAGAGCTTGGGCTCTTAAGTAGTTTTGGGCTTTCTACCCGAATTGGATTATTTGGGCCTGACCCATCATTTGCCCCCCAATGCCTCATGTCCAATGAAATTTGGAGAAGACGACATTCACTTGATTTTGAATTCTGAACCTCTCCCGCTACGACCATGTTGCGCTACGACTGAACTTCGGGGATCGACCTGTCCGGACAGGTCGCGAGGATATATTTTAGCTTTGTAGGGCGTCTCCGAAAGCTAAACGATTTTTTGAATAACAAACCAAGGTTCCTTCTTCATTCATGATATATATTTTAGCTTTGTAGGGCGTCTCCAGCTACATAACCTCCTCTTTTATTTCCCCTTTTGAATTCTAGAAGAGCCCTTGCTTTGAATTGGGCCTTTTTATTTTCCCTTGATTTGAAGAAACCCTGGGATATAAATAGTAGCTTTCTTCTTCCTTCTATCCTATTTATTCTTGAAATTGTTGGAGACCCAAGACTAGTTTGCTCTTAAGATGAGTTCTCTTAAACATTCATTGTCTGGGCAAGAGAAAATGGGGAGCTCTGATGATGGAGCAGCCGGCGTAGGGAGAGGGCGGCGCCATGGGTTCGATGCCCTAGGTACAGCTGAAAAGTTCTTCCCGCTGGTTGAAGAAGAAGAGGGCGAGAACCTAGGAGGCCGGTTGGGCAGTGGCTTAGGTGGGTGAGCAAGCATGGGCGCTGCCAAGGAGTCTTTGGGCGAGCTGAGTGCAAGGGAGGCGAGTGTTGTCCAGGCGGTGGAGGTGAAGCTTCAAGCTATCCGAGTGCCCACTGATGGGCGCCCAGGCATTGATGTGCGTGTGGATGGGGCGAGCGGTGGAGGGTGTTTAGGCGCTGATCTTGACCACTTGGGCGACCAGCTTTGGCGCGCGAGGAAGTGAGGCGGTCATCTTGTGCTCTAGGCGCCCATGCCTGGGGCGAATCCGGTGTTGTTGGGCGAGCTGTCCATGGAATGGGCGAGCACGGTGGACGAGCAGCCCAGTCCGTTGGGCGAGCTGCCCCTGCGATGGGCGAGCAAGGCAGGCGAGCAGCCCCTGCGACGGGCGAGCACTATGAGGGATTTCCTGGGCCGCGAACTGTTGTGCGCGAGAATGGGGCTGAGCAAGCTGCTGAACTGGGCGCCAAATGGGCTGAACTGGACCACCTGGGCGAGCTGCCTGGGCGTGCGGACAGCCTGGGTGCACTGCCTGGGCGCGCGGACAGCCTGGGCGCACTGCCTGGGAGTGCGGACAGCCTGGGCGTGCGCCTAGGCACGCGGACAGCTTGGGCGCGCTGCCTGCGCACATTTTTGGTGTTGATCCGAGGAGTTTTGGCGAGGTCGGGACTTTGGATGAGCAAGGGGCTGCCCTGGGTGCCTGTGGCGGACCTGACTCTTGTACTCAAGATCAAACTCCTCAGGGCCTCCGTAAGAAAAAATACAAAAGCAAAATAGTTGATGATGGGTCCAAGGTAAATACTTTCTTTAGTACTTTAGCTTCAGATGATATTTTGCGGATTGTCTGAACTTACCATATTCCTCCGACTGTGCTATGTCGTCGGGCCGAGATGGATGAGCCCGCCTCGGATGACTCTTCTGGAGATATTGTTATTTATGAGGAGATGTTTAAAGCTGGGCTCCGACTTCCCATGTCCCCTCCTATCTGTCGCATCCTTGAATATTTTTCACTCACCCCGGGGCGATTGTCACCCAACGGCTGGAGAGTTCTGCTATACTTTTTGGTGTTGTGGAAAAAAGTGCACCATGAGGATGCCTCTCCGGAAGAGTTTCATGCAGCTTATACTCTGAGCGAGACCCCTGCTCCCAATTGGAGTTGGTATTACTTTACAACGAGACACAGGTTAATCACCAGGCTGAAGTCTAACTGTCATAGTTGGAAATCTCGTTTTATATTTGTCGGTGGAGAATGGGTTGCTGAGGCCGATAGAGCTTCGATACCACGGGGATGGAGTACCCCCAAAGAGCTTGGTAAGTTTCATACTTGTTTTAACTCTTTTGTGTGTTTTCTGTTTTTTACTCATCATTCCTTTTGCAGATCTTTTTGTGCTTTCCAAGGGTCAAGAGTGGAAACTGCAGGCGGTGAAGGCTTATCCTGAAAAAGATATTGGAGTCCTCATGCCCGGAGTTCGTGCTACCCCTAAGTCTGGCGGCTCCTCTTTGAAGAGAAAAAATGAGTTGACTATTTCGTACCTTTTTTTTTTTCATCTGGGTAACACTTTATTTATTTGCAGCAATAGATAGGGAGGCAATTGGGTCTCTCCTCTCCGGTAGGAGTCCTCCTCCTCCCAAGGTAGCTAGAGTGCCTGAGATGGTGAGGACGAGCCAAGTCTCCCAAGTGACCTCTCCAGCGGTACCACCCAAGGGGAGCTCTCCTCAATCAACTCCTCTAGCGATACCTAGGGCTCCCCTTGGTCCAGTGCCCCTTCCAGTGGTGCCTACACCCTCAGTTGCACCTCTTACTCCGGAGTTTCTCCTGTCGGCTGCACCTTCTGTTTTCCCTTCATCTTCTTCTGTGGGGGTTTCTTCTAGGACACCTTCTCAGGGTATCTCTATGCTGGGTAACCTGCGGGTTATCAGGGATCGGATTGGGAAGTTTGTGTGTTCCAGGGATGTGAACGAGCTCGGTGCCACGGGCACCGATAGAATTCTCAGCTCTTATTTGGAAAGATGGGCTCAGGTAAGAGTTTCCCTTCTCTCCCTTCCTCTCATACATTTCTGACATCTTTTTGCCTTTTGTTTTTCCTCAGGCCTCAACAGCATCTATGTGTATGTTTTCAAGGACCCTCCTTTATCACCAGTTGAAGCAAACCCATGAAGTTGTGAAAAACGAACTTCTAGCTGCTTAGGGGAGGATCACAGAGCTTGAAGCTGCTGGGAGTGCTTCTGACGAGAGGGCGACTGGTCTTGAGGCTGAGCTTTCGGCGAGCCATGGGAGGGTGGCCAGGCTCGAGGCTGAGCTTGTTGAGGTCCGTGAGAGGGCCACGCTCAGTGAGGTTGAGCTTTCAGCGACCCATGGGAGGGCGGCCACGCTCGAGGCTGAGCTTGCAGAGACCCGCGAGAGGGCCATGCTCAGAGAGGCTGCCGCAGAGGCAGATGTGAAGACTGCTCAAGAGAGAGCTTCACGGGCTGAGGCGGACCTGAGGTATGGCACTGCCGAAGCTTTCATTGACGACTACGAGGAGCTTCGGGGAAAGATCTCCGCTGCCTACCCCAATATTGATGTCTCAGGCTTCGTGGCAACTGAGGCGCCTGAGAGTGATGGAGGTTCTGAGGATGCCGAGGAGGAGGATGACGACCATGAGAGCATTTAGAGTGCTAGAGACTTTTTGATTTAAGGATTTCTTTATTTCTTTGTTTGAAAAGCATTTTGTAGCCCTACTTTTGTGAAAGTGGTAGTGGTTTTTGCCACTGATGCCCTTTTGATCTTGAATACAAAAATGCAAAGATTTTTTGAGTAAATCTAGAAATTTTGTTTTATTTATTTCATTGCTTATGAAAAAGCAATATCGAGCAACAACCCCAAAAAAGTACAAAAAGTAAAATCAAGTTCCGAACTTCAAGTTCCCAACTTTTCTACTTTGAGTCTCTCAAGGTGTTACTGATAGTACCTCTTCAAGTGCTCGACATTCCATGGATGGGACAAAACTTTCCCCTTAGAACCCTGTATCTTGTAGGTACCTGGCCTCACCACTTCTATTATGAGGTAGGGTCCTTCCCAATTCGGTCCCAGTTTTCCTTCTCGTGAATCCTTTGTGGCTAGGATCACTTTCTTAAGGACTAAGTCTTCTGGTTGGAAGAAACGAGGCTTCACCCTCGAGTTGTAGTATTTTGCCATGCGACGCTTGTACTTCGCGTTGCGGACCACAGCCATCTCCCTTGCCTCCTGTACTAAGTCGAGGTTGATGCGGAGTCCTTCCTCATTGGTGACATGGTCGTGGTATTGGACCCTTAGAGAATGCACCCCGATCTCCACAGGAATGACTGCCTCAGTTCCAAAGGCGAGGGAGAAGGGGGTTTCTCCGGTTGGAGTTCTTGGTGTGGTCTGATAGGCCCATAATACGTCTGGGAGCTCCTCGACCCAAAGACCTTTTGCCTTTTCGAGCCTTGTCTTTAGGTTGCGCAGCACCGTTCTCATCATGACCTCAGCCTGCCCGTTTGCCTGCGGGTGTGCCGGGCTGGAATGAGGTTGCTTTATTTGAAGGTCTGAGCAGAAGGAGTTCAGGAGCTTGTTGTCGAACTGTTTGGCGTTGTCGCTGACAATGGCGTGGGGTATCCCAAAGCGACAGACCAGGTTTTTCCAGATGAAATCTGTCACCTTGACGTCTGTTATTTTTGCTAAGGGTTTCGCCTCCGCCCATTTAGTGAAGTAGTATACTGCTACCACCACAAACTTGCACTGTCCTTTCCTGAGAGGTAGGGGACCTAGGATGTTGATGCCCCATTTGGAGAAGGGCCATGGACTTGTGACGATCGTGAGCTCTTCTGGTGGTTGTCTGGGCACAGTGGCGAAGCGCTGACATTTGTCGCACTTCTTGAAAAATTCATGGGCGTCCCTCATCATACTCGGCCAGAAATAGCCTTGTCTAAGCGCCTTGTGGGCGAGGGAGCGCCCTCCAAAATGATTCCCACAAATCCCTTCATGGATCTCCCGCAGGGCAAAGTTTGCCTCTTCAGGCGAAAGACACCGCAATAACGGCAAGGAGTAACCTTTTTTGTACAAAGTATCTTGTAAAATAGTAAACTTGGAGGCTCTCATCCTGACTTCACTAGGGTCATCAGGCAACGCACCTTCCTGGAGGTATGCCTTTATTGGGGTCATCCAGTTTGCCTCGGCAGATGCACAATTGACACTTGTAGCTTCCACGTCTAACTTGCTTGGTTCCAACTGGTGACCCATGAATGTTGGTCCTGGTGAGGCGTCTGAGGACGAGGCGAGCCGGGCTAGCGCATCGGCTGCCATGTTCTCCTCCCTCGGGATGTGGGTGATTTGAAAGATTTTAAACTTGGCGACCAAGGCTTTCACCATGGCAAGGTACTCCTGCATTCTGGTTCCCTTTGCTTTGAACTCCCCATTTACTTGGTTGACTATTAGCTGAGAGTCGCTGTGAGTGATGAGGTGTTGAGCCTCCATCTCGATTGCCAACCTTAGTCCAGAGAGGAGGGCCTCATATTCTGCCTCATTGTTGGAGGCAATGAAGTGGAGCTTCACAGTGTACTTGATGGTAGTGCCATCGGGTCTGATTAGGATTAAGCCAGCCCCACCTCTTTCGCGGGTTGATGATCCATCCACAAAAAGCTTCCAGAGCGGCGAAGAGGAGAGTTCGGAGAGCACTGAGGGAGTCAGGAAACCAAGATTGGATGGCAAGGCTCCAGGCTGGGCGCCGGGAGGGGCCTGGGTGCCAGGCTGGGCGCCAGGGGGTGTCTGGGAGCCTGCGGAGGAAGTTTGGGCGCCAGGGGAGGAGGCCTGGGCGCCCGGAAGTGTCTGGGTGCCTGCGGAGGAGGTCTGGGCGCCAGGGGAGGAGGCCTGGGCGCCCGGGAGTGTCTGGGCGCCTGCGAAGGAGGTCTGGGCGCCAAGGGAGCAAGTCTGGGCGCCAGGGGAGGAGGCTTGGGCGCCCGGGAGTGTCTGGGCGCCTGCGGAGGAGGTCTGGGCGCCAAGGGAGCAAGTCTGGGCGCCAGGGGAGGAGGCCTGGGCGCCCCAGAGTGTTTGGGCGCCTGCGGAGGAGGTCTGGGCGCCAGGGGAGGAGGCCTGGGCGCCCGGGAGTGTCTGGGCGCCAAGGGAGCAAGTTTGGGCACCAGGGGATGAGGTCTGGGCGCTCGGGAGTGTCTGGGCGCCTGCGGAGGAGGTTTGGGCGCCAAGGGAGGAGGCCTGGGCGCCAGTGGAGGAGGCCTGGGCGCCCGGGAGTGTGTGGGCGCCAGGACTGGGTGCCCTAGTGTCCTCGTCGTGTATCACCTTGCTTTGGGTGTCCGGGCTCAATGTCTGGAGCGTGGAATGTTCATTTACCTCCCCTACTGGTGTAAGCTCCGCAATAAAATCTGCCAAGGCTTGCGCTTTGATAGCCGTCCTTGGCTGGTACTGGATGTCAAACTCGCCTAGTTCCACTGCCCATTTTAGGAGTCTCCTAGATACATCTGGCTTTCCCAATACTCTCTTTAGAGGCTGATCTGTGATGACAACAATAGTGTGACTCTGAAAGTAGTGTCGCAGGCGCCTAGCTATTGAGATGAGGGCTAGTGCTAATTTTTCTAGCTCTGAATATCTGACTTCCGCTCCCTGATATGCTCTGCTCACATAATAAATCGGTTTCTGTACTCCGTCACTGTTCCTGACGAGGACCGAACTCACTGCTGGTGGGGAAGCAGAAAGGTATAGATATAAAGTCTCACCAGATGTAGCGTGTGAAAGGAGTGGAGATTTAACCAAGTAGACTTTGAGCTTTTGGAAGGCTTCCTCTGCCTCCGGTCCCCACTCGAAAACCTTTCGGAGAATTTTGAAGAAAGGCAGACATTTGTCTGCAGATTTGGAAATGAACCTATTGAGCGCTGCAATTCTCCCATTAAGGCGCTGGAGCTCCTTGGTTGAGGACGGCGACTTCATATTTAAGATTGCCTTGATTTTGTCGGGGTTCGCCTCAATTCCTCTCTGGTTGACCATAAAGCCAAGGAACTTTCCTGAGCCTACGCCAAAGGCGCACTTTTCAGGATTCAACTTCATGTGGTATGACCTGAGAACGTTGAAATTTTCTTGGAGGTGGTCAATATGATCTGCTGCTGCGAGACTCTTTACGAGCATGTCGTCCACATACACCTCCATTGTTCTCCCGATCTGTGACTGAAACATCTTGTTCACCAGTCGCTGATAAGTTGCTCCTGCGTTCTTCAACCCGAAGGGCATGACCCTGTAGCAGTAGGTTCCCCTTGAAGTGATGAACGATGTCTTCTCCTGGTCTGGGGGGTGCATGTTGATCTGGTTATACCCAGAGTATGCATCCAAGAAGGTGAGCAATTCATGCCCTGCTGTGGCATCGATGAGGAGGTCGATTCGCGGTAGTGGATAGCTATCCTTTGGGCACGCCTTGTTGAGCTCAGTAAAGTCGACGCAGAGGCGCCACTTCCCATTAGCTTTAGTCACCATCACCACATTTGAGAGCCACTCAAAATAGGCTACTTCTCTAACTGCTCCGTTCTCTATCAATTGTCCCACCTCCTTTTCCATTGCTTGGGTCCTTTCAGTGGAGGCACCCCTTAGTTTTTGGCGAACAGGCTTGTGGTGAGGGTCGACGTTGAGGCGGTGGGTGGCGACCTCAGGGTCGATGCCCTCCAGGTCCGTATGTGACCAAGCAAAAACATCCATGTTACCTCTCAAAAAGTCTATGAGCTGGCGGACCAAGCCTTCAGGAAGGGAAGAGCCAATGTACACTTTTCTGTCTGGATACTCTACATCCAAGGTCACTGGGGTGAGCTCCTCAACTGGTTCTCCTCTTTCTATAGTGGCATTATCCCTTGGTTCGAGGACCTCCACTTGCAGTGCCTCCTGTGGCTTTCTCGCCTTCATAGAGGAGACGTAGCACTCTCTTGAAGCTACTTGGTCTCCCCGGACCTCTCCGACTCCGTTCGGGGTTGGAAAGCGGAGAATGAGGTGGTAGGTAGAGGGCACCGCTCTTAGAGTGTTGAGAGCGGGTCGGCCTAGAATGATGTTGTACGCTGAAGGGCAATTTATCACCAGGAGGTTGACCATGATTATGGAACTTCGGGGTGCTACGTCTGCGGTGACTGGTAAGGTGATGGACCCTAGGGGATACACCTTTTCTCCGGAGAACCCAATGAGGGGTGACCTGATAGGCTGTAGTCTCTCCCTGCCCAAGTTGAGCTTGTCATAAGCCTCTGCGAACAAGATATCCGCAGAGCTGCCACTGTCCATGAGAATTCTCCACACCTGGAAGTTGGCGACGGTCATAGTGAGCACCAGAGGGTCGTCATGGGGGTGCTGGATTCCCTCCAAATCCTTGTCTGAGAAGGATATAACCTCGCTATTGCCATGCTTGGGCGCCTTAGTTGGTCGCAACTCGTCGGGCTGCCTAGCTTTCTTGGCGTGAGCCTTCATAGCAGAGAGGGATTCTCCTCCCCCTGCGAGCCCTCCGGAGATGGTGTGAATTTCTCCGATGGGCTGCTGGTTTTCCTGGTTACAAGGCGGTGCCGGTGCCTGTCCTCTACCGGCCACATATTGGCGTAGGTGACCCCGTTGAATGAGTTCCTCAATCTGTCTTTTGAGGTCATAGCAGTCGTCAGTGTCATGGCCATGGTCACGATGGAAACGACAATACTTGTTCGGGTTCCTGCGGTTTGATGGAGACTTCATTCTCCCTGGCCACTTTACTGCGGGGTCATCCTGAATTTGTAACAGGATATACCCAACAGCGGCATTGAGGGGGGTGAAGGTTTGTCGATCTCTTTGGGGAGCAGGACCAAGACGGTCTTTGGCGGGTATCCTCTATGTTCTGTCACGCTTGTTATTACTCTTTTTTTTGTCATCCCTGTCTCTTTCTTTTCTTTTCTCCACAGCTCTGGAAGACTCACCTCGCCTGGCTCTTGTGATGTCCTCAGCATTCATGTATTTCTGGGCCTTCGCCAGTAACTCGGGCATGCTCTTCGGTGGACGCTTCATCACCGAGAAGAGGAAACTTGATGACCGGAGGCCTCCTAGGAAGGCGGTCATGCTGACCTTTTCATCAGGCTCTTCAACTTGAAGGACCTCCTCGTTATAACGAGTGAGGTAGATTCTCAGGCTCTCATCTCGGTCCTACTTAATGCTGAGCAGGTGTGTGGCAGGCTTCTGGGGGCGGCGTCCTCCAATAAAGTGCGATACGAAGGACCTGCTCAGTTCGGCAAATGAACCAATGGAGGCGGGGGAGATCTTGGCGAACCATTGCCAAGCGGACCCCTTTAAGGTGGTTGAGAATGCTCTGCACATGATTTCGTCGGGGGCGTTGTGCAGCTGCATCAAAGTCTTAAAAGTTTCGAGGTGGTCCAGTGGATCCTTCCTACCGTCAAAGGTTTCGACTGATGGCATCTTGAATTTTTGAGGAAGCGGGTAGTTAGCCACGTCAGGTTTGAAAGGTGTGTCGGTTCGACTTACGAGGTAGTCGACTGTTTCGGGTCCCTGTGCCTTCATGGCATTGAAGACGTCACCCAGCTGATTCTGTACCTCCTTAATTTTTTCGTCCCACTGATTAGGAGGAAGTCCTCTAGAATTACCACGAAAAAGGCTCCCATGCTCCATGCTTTGGTTTTCACCCTCATCATCTTGTAAAGGAGGGTCTCCACCATAAGGAGCAGGAGCAGGAGCAGGAGCTGGGGCTGGAGGAGGAGGTCCCTTATGGTGGGCCCCCCTTGGCTGGGCGCCCAAGGGTGGGGCGCCTAAAGGGGCGCCCGGAGGGGGAGTTTCTTGATGACCAGGGAGTGGAGCTCCCCTAGCTTGAGGTCCGGGCTGCGCTCCTCCTTGTTGCCCGAGCATCAGCTGCAGAATCTGCTGGTTTTGGGCTACTAGTTGTTGCATGGTGTCCAGCATCTGCTGTGCATTTGGGACCAGATTGGCCAGTGGAGGAGGAACAACCTCCTCTTCTCGTACAGGATTGTCTTCGGGGGGATTCATGGATTTGACAGAGAAGATTTTTTAGAAGTGAGAATTTTGTCAACTTCCCACAGACGGCGCCAAACTGATGATGCACAAAATTGGTTTGTACACCACAGTCAAGTGAATAGTATAAAATGCAGTAAATAAGGAGAAGATAAAAGACAAGAACAACACAAGAATTATAGTGGTTCGGTCAACAAGACCTACGTCCACTTTCAATGGCTAAGTTCGCCGGGAAGTTTATTAACTCCGGTATGTAAGGAGATCAGGGAATTACAAGAGAGAGAGATATGAGCTTGAGTTTCTGTGAGATGCCCCCCAAGTGATGGGGAAGCTTACAATTTATAGTCGTCTGTGTAGTAATTGAATGGGTAGTTTGACGGTCATAACGGATTGTAGCACCTTAATAGCTTTAAACAGCTTGGCGACCCCTCATCTCCTTAGCGACCTCTCCTCTCCTCAACCGACAGGGGAGTGTTTTCCAAAGGTCTTGGCCAAATGATGAGGGAATATTGACTTTCTCTAAGCGGCCCGGATGCTCCCTTAGTGGTGTAGCTCCCTAATGAGCTTGATCGGTCTGGATCACTTTGGGCCTACTTGGTCTTCTAAAACTTGGGCTCTTAAGTAGTTTTGGGCTTTCTACCCGAATTGGATTATTTGGGCCTGGCCCATCAATTTCTTTCCCCGATTTTGTGTACTCAGTTTTCTTTCTTTTTTTCCCAATATTTTTTCTAAGCTTTTGCTTTTGTTTCTGTTTGTTTTCCCCCTTCTCTGTTTTCTTTTCCCTTTGTTTTGCTTGCTTTGGAACAGACTAGGAAGTGCTCAAGGCAAATGCACATTGTTCTTGCTAACTCGAAATGATAAATGAAAAAGTAAGTTTGCACATTTATGCACATTGTTCTTGCCCGTCAGCCTCGAGTGTCTTAGTTCATGATTCTGATTATATGTACTTATTTTTTAGCCTTCCTGAGGTCGAGAGGGCAGAATTAGTTAGAGAGATATTGAGGGGAGATTTTTTATAGATATACTAGTAATTGCCCGTGCCTGAAGGCACTATACAACAAACAAAAATATCGCAAATAATTACTCATTTCCGAAGGCACTATGTAACACAACAATCTCCGATAATAATAATAATAATAATAAATCACAGTGTACTTATGTCTGGTTCATATTCTTTGTTAATTCAAATCAATCATTATACATTGGTTCACTGCAATTTTGATTTTTAGCCCAACATAATCGAGAACAAAATAAACGGAACCTAAGTTTTAATACAAAAAAGGTGGATTGTGTTTTAATCCAACACAACAGAGACCTAGGCATTGCCTGTACTTGAAGGCACTATATAACAAATAAATGTATAGAGAGGAAACCTACACACATACACACGCAACATGATTTCTAAATTTCTTCTCTTTCACCATTCGAGTTAAATCTCCCCAACTCATACCATTTGCAAGAGCAAAACTCAAAGAAAAACTCAAAAGCAAACCAAAATTGTGAGCAAAAAAAACTGCTACAGATATTGTATAAATTCTATATATAAAAAAAACCTACTTATTTCATCAAAAAATTCAATACAAACATCTAGAAAATACAAAGGGCAACTTATATGAAATTTCCAGCATAAACACATTAAAAAAACAGCCCTTAAAGCACAGATATGGAGTTGCAACTCCAGTAACACCTACTACATTTTCCTTCCCAGCAACTCCATTTGTTTCCTCTATTTTCCCCTCTTTGACTGTAACTCTGTTTTTTCGCTTAGCAACACAATCAATGTTAACCTTTTCCAACCAAAATGGTTTCTGCAAGTTATCAGAAAATTTCATTAACATCCCTGGGAGCAAACTGATAAAAAAAAAAAAAATAGTAGCTGCAGAGTGAACAAAGGGAAAACAAAAGGAACACATTACCAGAATTCAAACACCCTAATTATTACCCTTTTTCAAATAATCAACTTAAAATCAACAACTCATTCATAATTGTTAGCTACCTAGCAATTGCATCGGATGACCAGTACAATAAGTTGGAGCAGAAATGTAGCAACTACACAATAAGCATGAAAAAAATTGCTTCAGGTGTTGCAGTTATGCTCTACTTCATTGCAGCAGCTATACACATCAATAAAATTGACTTTACTTTGCTACAATAAATATTTGCTTTGGTTATATTTTTTCACCAATCTCCAAGTATACTAACCATTCAACTTCATGTGAAGTCATAAGTTATGACATTTGAATTTTGTTATTTCAATAGCCAAAAATATCGTAATCCAAGAATTCAAACAATCCCAAAGACGCTAAAGTGGAATGTTTGTGCATAAAAATGTAAATCCAACAATAATCATCAAAGTTTTTCACAACAAAAGAAAAAAAAATAATCATCAAAGTGAAGAAAACAAAATCGAAAGTCACCAAATATCCAATGGAGGAGAGACAATTAAAAAACATGACTCAAAAAATTTGTCAATTAAAAAAAATATGAGCTCTCTTAGGTTTATGATAAGTGATATTCTACCAGTCACCAGATAAGGGATAAAATACAAACCATAAGATACAAAAAATCTTCATAACCTTGAATTTTTACTTAATGAAATAGATTTACTCAAACCATCTAGTGTTGTAAAACAGCTTGAAAAACAAACTTATAGAGTATAAAGAGCATCAATAGCCAAACAAACAACTATATACGCAACATATCTACATCATCAAGTTTAGAAAAAAAAATCCCAAATCCCATTTCTAAATATGGGCATGACTACACATCAGTAACATCCCAAGTTTACCGAACCAAGAAATCAAAAAAATATATCAATTGAATTTAAAAAAGAAAACTCCTTCTACAATATAAAGCAATTGTCCAATATTGGTTAGCAATTGCCCGTTCAACCAACAATTGCCCAATACAAAGCTAAAGTACCAAGCTAAAGTACTTAAGGACTTAATTCTAATATCATATCACTTTGTACCTAGCACCAAGCTAAAGTACTTAATTCTTGCACTTTCTATTGTTTAAGTTTTGCTAGTCAAACACATTTTATTGATGCAAAAAAAAAATGCACAACTTGGTAAGTAGATGTGACCATCACTTGATTCATATTTCTAAATCAGCTTCCATTATCCAAGTACAACCGTGACCTGTTTGACGTAATGTATAATGAAGTCTAACAATGTAAATTTCTTTCAAGTCTCCACATGTCCACGCATCCAAAATAGGTACCTGTTTCGAGAAACATGCCCATATCAAAATAGATAAATGCAACACTTTTGGCAGAGATGTAGTATTTCTTTAAGGCATTTCAACAAATAGTTCACATGCATCATGTGAATTATACAATTACAACCTTAAAACACCTAGAGCGAAAAAAAAAATTCATGATTGCATCACAAACAATAATAACCAAATTGTACACATCATTGAATGCTAAGTAGAGAGAGCATAATCAATCAAACCCATCAAACAAAGGAACCCCATACCCAATTCATCAAAATAATTAACACATACTTTGCAACCCCATACCTAATCGGGTCTTTAACAAAAAAAAATAAAAAATTCCTGTGACTAACTGCGAAAATAAAAATTCTAATTGGCATATAAACTGAAATTTGATTTCTAAATTGCAAGAAAAAATTAAAAAAAAATCTCAGCCGAAATTGATTCCTGAATTGCACGAAATCCATCCAGAGTGTGTGCGTATCTAAGATTTGTGTGTGTGTGCAAAGGGAATATGTGGGTGTGTGGGGAGGCGAGTGATACATAGGGGGGAAAGAGAGGAGGGAAAAAGACGGAGAAATAGAGCAAAACCTGGTGTAAACGACGGATAGCGGCAGTGCCAGTGGCAGTGCAATGTCGCTCGTAGAGAAAAGTTATGAGAGAGCGAGAGGATGAGAGACAGACGTTGGGGTGGGAGTGTACAATTTAACAGATAGAGAGATAAGGAAGAGAGAAAGAGGTGCCGGGTGAGGTAGCAAGAGATAGGAAAGAGAGTTAGAGTTGTTGGGAGGTAGGGAGATAGAGTTAGATGTGTGATAGGAGTCTTTGTATCAGTTAATATGAGATAAGGTGAGAGAGTTAAATTAGAGATAGGAGTCTTAAAAAAATTTGACACGAGAACCGTTGGATTAAAAGTTTTGAAATGATCTGAGCCGCGAAAAGCTAAAGACAAACGAAACTAGCTACTTTATTATATAGATAGGATGATGCATGGTAAATGAAACATATTTTTTGGTTTTTTTTTGTCTATGAAACACTTGTGTTACTCTTATCTGTTAAACTTGAGTTTAATTATGTTTTCCATGAAAAAGGTTATTTGGTTAATGATTACATTTTATTTTATTTGTCAAATTTTGAAAATTAGGTGTATTTGTATAAGATTGTCCACATTAAAGAATTATGGTAGAAGGAATAGGCACACATTTTGTAGGTTGATTATAGCCATTGTGTGCTGAATGAGTACCATTCATGAAGGATTATGTAGGATATTGATGAACGTATCACATTTCTATTTTTTTTTAATTTTTTGTTTATTATTGATTTTTATTATTTTTTAGTGAATTTTTTCATTATGTGATTCTTTGTAACTTTATTTACGACATATTTAATCTAATTTGTCAAATTTTAAAATTAACAGAAATATTCATTATAATGAAGTATGCAATAAGTTGGAAATTTTATGATAAAAAGTTATTTTGGTTAAATTTCATTCCATTCCAATAGAAATTATTTTATCCAAACTTTGGAATGGAATGGGTATTCCATTCCAAGACTTAATCCTAATTAATTGTCAAACATTGGAATGGTAATATACATTTCATTCCATTCTTAAGTTTATTCCATTCTCATGTCCATTCCATTCTTACATAAATACATTATTGCGTACCAAATGCAGCGTTAGGAGATTTATCAGTAGATTCACCACCGAGTCCCTCCAAATTGATAATGTGGATGGTAAGGTGGCACTCATAGGGTTCATGTGAAGGCTTCAATCCTCGCAATTCCTTTTCTCCTTGTCCAAAGACCCACCAATTAGTATGACAGAGTTGCTCACTAGGGCACAAAGTCACATGAATGCAGAAGACACCCTCATCACCCGTAAAGGACAAGAGGATAGACAAAGGAAAGGAGAAAACGCAATTAGCCCAGTAGAAATAACAAAAAAAGTAGCCCGTAGAAGAGTCAAACTAAACGAGGAGGCGTTAGGGATTGCCTAGGTGCTTGGACCCTGGGTGAGCTAGCTCGCAATGCCCCATTGAAAACAAGTTTTGTTTCAAATCTAGGATGACCAAGCATTGAAGTGGCTACGAAAAATGCATACTCACCCCAGCAGAAGACCTAGAAATGAATACTGCAAGTTTCACCGTGACCACGGTTACAACATCAAAGGCTGTGTAGTGGTCAAATATCAAATATCAAATAGAGGATTTAAGTTGATGAGGATAGGTTTTTGGGCCTGAGCCGCCATTAGAACCGAGCCCAAAATATCCAGAAAATACTGAATGAGGACTTCGAAACCCAAAGGAAATGGTCCCAACCGGCCCATACCGATAGCAAGGGGTCAAAGAGATCGAAGAATCAACAGACCGGCCCTGATCCGATTCTCAGCCCATAACCCGAGTTAAGACCTGTTGCGCCACGTGCTCCAAGGACAAGGGGAACCGGCTCTGATTCCTCAGAGTTACTCCCTACAAAAAACAGAGAGAGGTGGTGCCGAACGAACCCAGGTGGTCGTGGGCACAGTACCGCCGGCGGACAGATAGGCTTGCAGGCAAAGGACGACCGGTCCCCACAAGATCAGAAAAAGGAAGAAGAAGAGCAACAAACCCTAAGGAGGGACACCATATAAATAGAACAGTAGAAGCAGGGAAAAAGGAGGACTCCTAAGCCTTCTTCCTAGTCTTCTACTTGTATTTTTGCCCTGAACCCTAGGACGTTCATAGAAAAAAGGACCCATTACGGCCCTGCGCCCAGAATTTCCTTGTAATCAGTTGAGATCAATACACACCATTAAGGAGCAAGAGCCTCCATTACAGTGGACGTAGCCCAAGTCCTTCGGCTGGGGTGAACCACTTACATTGGTTGTTTGTCGTCGCATAACTTCAATCTACTTAAAACCCATTCCGCGAAACCCATCAGGGCCATATCGGCTTGGGCCTGGGAGATTAATTACGAGGCATCATCATAAGTTTTTATAAACAAGATGAGTAACATGTGATTTAGTAAGAATACGACTCGTTCGGCTGGAATAAATTTCTATATATTAATAGTTTAGATTACAAAACTAACCCCTATTCAAATGATTAACAACATGAAACTTATCCCCCAAAAGTATATCCATTTATCCGTCACTCATTTTTTAATAGATCTTTGAAAACCATTAAATTTTTGCGGTTTCTTTTATTGTTGATTATACAGATTTTAAAATATATTTTTAAGAAATTAATTATTTCAAGTTTAACTATCAAATCATACTTGTTAGTTTTCGAAATTGTCAATAAATTGAATTCAATTTCACTTCTTTTGAGTTAATCTTGATGATGCACAAAATTGTCTTTGGCAAGATCAACAGTCAAGTATGAATAGTGATATAATTAACGAGCAATTAATGGCAATCAATGGACTTTAAAGCAATAAACAGATAATCAACACAGGGATTTATAGTGGTTCGGTCTCAGATGACCTACGTCCACTCTCTGGAATGGCAACGATGGCCGGTGTTCTTTATTGATGAATGAGGGTCACCGGAATGTTACAGAGCTTTGAGAGAGAGAGAGAGCAATGTGTGGATTATTTGATGTCTCTCCAAGTGGAGAGAGCTTACATTATATAGGTTCACTAAGGCGGTGAGTTGAGGCGGTCACCACTATTTTGGTAAGTGTAGTTATGGTAGGATTCTACCACTTTGGTAGGTACAGCTATGGTAGAACTAGATCTCCGGTGCGTATCCCGATATTTTCTCCCTCGTGCCCCTATTCCGTCGGAGGTGGTCCTGAGATGGACTAGGCTTGAGTTGGAGGAGGTCCTGAGCTGGACTAGGCTTGAATCGGAGGAGGCCTTCATGGAGTGAGGAGACAAAGGAGGAGGAGGAGGCCAAGGCAAGGCAGGCGCCCCCATGGGCGGCGCCCACTTGGGCGTGGCCAGCCTCCTAGGCGCCCCCTTGGGTGTGGACAACCTCTAGGCGGCGCCCTTTTGGGCGTGGCCAAGGTGCCCCTCATGGGTGGTCGCCCCCTTGGTCTATGGGCTTGGATTTTGTACTCCGTATCGATTTGCGGTCGCCTAATTACCTTTATGCCCTCCGTATTGTTTTACGGCCCAACTCCGAATAGTATCTCCTTTGGGCTTTCTCGGTCCGTTCAAGTTGGGCTTGATCCAGTCAAATTTGGACTCGTCAAATCTCAAAACATTTTGAGATTGAGTGAAATTTGGAGTCATTTCTATTATCTTAACCAATTCTGGAGAACATACATTCCTTCGGAGGATTCTAAAAATGCTCCATATTACGTATAGGCCTATTTCATATATATATGAGAAATATATAATTACAATATTGTCCATCCATATTGAGTTAAGTTTAATACCATCTAGAAATGGTATACCTTTCGACTTCCATAATGGGCATGTGGCGTTTTTTATCTAGGATCTTTGAAATGGTCACCTAGAACCCTCAAGTGGAAGACATTAGATAAACAAACTTCATCACAAATATATGGATTCACATAATTTAACCTATGGAAAATCAATTAGGGGCGTTGCGCCTCCCTCAGGGCGCTTCGACAAATAAGTTAGGGGGGCTGCATCGGCACCCGGGTGCAGTGATAAATGGAAAAGGGTCTCCGCGCCATAGACAGATGTGGGGGGTAAGGAAGCAAGTCCACGATGATATATTTAGATTAGCAACATGGAACATAGGTACACTCACAGGCAAAACAATAGAATTAGTAAACACTATGAGCAACAGAAAAATTATTACAACATGCTTACAATAAACTAAGTGAGTAGGTGAGAAGGCAAAGGAGATAGAAAATACAGGATTTAAGATTTACTATATAGGAAATGATAGACGAAGAAATGAAGTAGGAATAGTTATAGACAAAGGCCTAAAAGATAGCGTAGTAGCAGTTACAAGGAAATGAGATATGATTCTATCTATCAAACTTGTAGTCGAAGAGAATATAATTAATGTGATTAGCACTTATGCACCTCAAGTAGGATTAGAGAACATATTAAATAGTAATTTTGGGAGCAAATGGATGAATTAGTTTAATATATACTTATAGGAGATAAGATAATCATAGGTGGAGATTTCAATGGATATGTTGGAAAACATAGAACACAATATGAGAAGGTGCATGGTGGTTATGGATATGGTGATCGAAATGAAGCCAGGTAGAGTATTTTAAAGTTTGCAATGACATATGACCTTGTAGTTGCAAACACCTTGTTTAGAAAACAAGAAGAACATCCAATAACCTTTAAGAGCGGACCAAACAAAAGCTAAGTAGACTACTACTTAAGTAGAAGAACGGACTGCTTAGCATGTAAAATTAGAGAAAGAAAAATAAGAGATTTTAACCAAGTTAAGTGCATCAAGGGCAATGACACAAAGATTTTAGTTTAAGATGAGGAAATAAATGATAAGTGGAAAAACTATTTTGAGAAACTATTAAATGAAAATCACTTGGGAAACTTAGAAAAGATAGAAAATGGTAGGATTCATGAAATGTTCTTTCGTAGAATAAAGAATTCGGAGGTAGAGTTTGTATTGAAAAAAATAAAATTAGTCAAGGCTTTAGGACTGGATGTGATTCCAATTGAGATTTGAAAGTGCTTAGGGAATGAGGAGGTGTCGTGGTTAACGAAATTATTCAATAGAATTATTGTTACTAGGAAAATGTCCGATGAATGGAGAAAGAGTATTTTAGTACCTATCTATAAAAATAAAAGGGATATTCAAAATTGTAATAATTATAGAGGGATAAAATTGATGAGTCATACAACGAAACTATGGGAAAGGGTCATTGAATGTCACCTAAGAGTTGAGACTACAGTGTCGAAAAATCAGTTTGGATTTATGCCGAGTAGATCAACTATGGAGGCTATATATTTATTGAGGACACTAAGAAAAGTATAGAGAAAAGAAGAAAAATCTCCATATGGTATTTATAAATCTAGAAAAAAAAACATATGATAAAGTGCCTAGAAATATACTTGAGAGAAAATGAATGACGAATAGGTATATTGAGGTGATAAAAGACATGCATGACGGGGCTATGACTACAATTAGGTCTTCGGTGGGAGAAAGTAAAGAATTTTCAATCACGGTGGGATTAGACCAAGGATCGGCCCTAAGTCCATACCTATCCGCCTTAATTATGGATGAGCTCACTAGGCACATTCAAGATGATGTCTCACAGTGTATGCTATTTACAGATGATATTGTATTAGTAGATGAAACTCAAAGGGGATTAACAATAAGTTAAAAATTTGGAGAGAGACACTCAAGTCGAAAAGGTTTAAAATAAGTAGGAGTAAGACTGAATATATGCAATGTAAATTTATTAATGGAAGAAGTAGACATAGTGAAAAAGTTAGGATTGAAAATTAAGAAATATCAACGAGTAAATGATTTCGATATCTAGGATCGATCATTAAAAATGATGGAGAGATTGGAGATGATGTAACTCATAGAATCAACGCTGATTGGTATAAGTGGAGGAAAGCATTTTGCATATTATGTGATAAAAGGATATTGTAAAACCCTCATCCATTTCTGTAACATTTCAGAGCACTAATAGCCTCTATAGTTACTAAATGATAAAGTCTCTAAATAATGATTAAACTCTGATACCAAATCCTTAAATATAACAAGTGTTTACTATTAAGCTCAACATATCAACTTACTATACACACCTATGATACGACTTAGTCATAGACTTGTTACAATCTACACATGTACGTCACGCTCACTACAATTTACATGCCTAAATAACATCATTTAACGCTTAGAATAATAACCCTGAAAACTGGCAGTTAAAACTTTTACGAACTTCCCCTCCACCTGCCAATCTAAAAAATGAGAAATAATGTAGGGTGAGCATAAACAACACAGTAGAGTTCCTCAATTTCTAAATAACGAGTTGGAAAATAAAATAATTTGACATGATTGGGACATATCAAACCAGTTCAGTTCAGACATAAGTAATAGACCAGAAAACTTTGAACGAAAGCATGTAAGTTGAAAATAATAATACGATCATAACATCAATACAGTGCAGCACCGGTGGACGATCATCCGAATAGACCACTTAGGGTCAATACAATCCAACCTGGGGGACTTTCACCTCGAGCGAGGAAGATACGCTCCCCAATAACAATTCAGTACCCAAGTTCGAAGGCCAACTGGGCCACCTAGGCATTTACGAACTCAATAAGAAACTCTTTACGACCTCAACCAGGAATGTAAACCATCCGCCACTTGACCATTGTGCACTTACATTTAATTCCAAAAGGATCTCGGTGTTTCATTCAATATAAACAATACAATCAATACGACCATTTGTGCGAACCACATTCAAAAACCCTGATTTTGGTTCGGATCCAAGTCAATATTCAAAACACTCAATCATATATTTTAAAACATGCTCAAGAATCACAAACAACATATGAAATAATTTTTAAAAAAATTTGAAAAACATCGTCTGTTCCGGAATTGAGAAACTCTACCCGTCTCGGTATTTTGATCTAAAATAGCCAAAAATCAAACACTGTTATTTTTCAATGAAATTCAACCCACATAATCCATTTAACTAATTATAAATGAATATAATTTTTTTTTGGCAAAAATCAGCCAAAAACTGGGTCAAATTTGCCTCGGAGGCCGAAATGATCATATTACTCATCATTTTAATCCGGTTGTCAGATCGACTTGAAATTTTATCGAGAGCTCTGCACAGACGTTAAGGAACTTTTGGCACTAACCAGAGGTATATAAGACACCATATGCGCCCACACTTGCTGTCGGAGTCCACTGGTGTCCCCCTCCCAACTTCATCTTCAACCTTTGATTATTTTAACTTTTGTTCTAAGTGCAGAATTTTCTGCTCAACCACCCCACTTTGACCCCATAGTTCTCCCACTATAGTACACCATTTCCTTTTATTTGAACACCCTCATACCCTTTGGACAACTTAGTTTCAATCCCACTTAGACTAAACCTTCGAATTTAACTCTAACCTCATCAAATTATGGGTCAAATTTGGCCAAAAGATCATTTTTTAAACACACCTGCAACTGCCCGTTTCACCCCCAAAACGACCTCTAAATCCAATTCTGAGGCCGGAAATGGATTCCTTGACCCCAAATTAACTAAATCCAAGCCTCCCATCGAAGCTTAAACAAGATTTTATCAAAATCAAATTTTCACATCTTCAAACTGTCACGCCACCGTTACACCACCACACCACCACCAAACAATTCCTTGAGACCCCCCAAACTCAACCATAGCAATCAATTAACCCAAAGCATGCTCAAATCTCAAAACCATTTCAAAATCCGAAAACCCACTAAACTTTAAAACACAAATTCATGCATTACTACTAAACCAAATCAAAATATAATTACATAAATGAGTTCCTAAAATTTATATTAGGTTAGTAGTATACCTCTTGGTGTTCGAAGTTGTCTCTGCAATAATCCAAAATTTCAAAATAAGTTTTCTCTCTCTAACTTCTCTCCTTCTCTGTCTATCGTTTATTTCACCTCCAGGCCTACCTAGGACCAATTCAGGACTTCCCCAAGTAGCTGGGTGGAAACCATGCATCAAGAGGAAGCTCCATCTAACACCTTGCAAGGCTAGAAGATTGGAGATGTTTCCAAGGGCATTTTGGTTATTTCATCATTTTTGGCCAAATTTAAAAAATTAATTAAAAATATTATTTTTATTTTAAAATTACATACCTATTAAATCAAGCCCTAGAAAATTATATGTTAAATTTTTGGACATCGAATTGATCTCCACTTTGATCTGCTAATGCAACTTCCGCACTCTTGACTCACCGGTACGCACTAATCCTACTTCGCTCAATTGTGCTTCCTAGCTCATTTCCTCTTCACCAACCACAATCCTACACCTAGCAGACCTCCTAACCATCTCCAAACATCTGCGCACCATTCTAGAGTCATCAGTTCACAATTCGGCAATCCGTAATCTGAACCCCTAACCGCACACACCCAAAATTCTGATCCGATTTCTAATTGTCAAATATCAAATCATTATAGTCTACCCACCTTAAAATAAATTTCATCCTCAAAATTTAACTCCAATTCACAACTATATCCAAGCAAGACATATTAGCTTTACATAACTAGTTCGCAAAAATAAAATACCAACCTCGTGTTGTTAAGTATCTCGATTTACCTTCATCATAAATACGCACCTCTTTAATCACGTTCACTTGGTTTCCACTCAATTGTTCCACTACACTACTGCTGCGCAACTCTAATAAAATACTAACCGTATCGGTGTGACCTCAATCCAAATAGCCCATCAACAAATCTTCCCTGAAATTCATTTCCTATAAAATCAAAGTTAATCCACCAGTAGATTGAGAAATCACTCTAGGTAAAATCTTTAATATGATGAATTTATGTTCATCACAAATCAATTTCTTCCACTACCCACATGTCGTCATCCTAAGTAACTAAACATAGGATAGTCTACAGAATCTCAAACCTATGATCTGATACCAAACTGTAAAACCCTCATCCATTTCCATAATATTTCAAAGCACTAATAGCCTCCATAGTCACTAAAAGATACTGTCTCCAAATAATGAGTAAACTCTGATACCAAATCCTTAAACATAACAAGTGTTTGCTATTAAGCTCAACATATCAACTTACTAGTCATAGACTAATTACAATCTACACATGTACGTCATGCTCACAACAATTTACTTGCCTAAAAAACATTATTCAACGCTTAGAATAATAACCCTGAAAACTGGCAGTTAAAACTTTCACGAACTTCCCTGTCACCTGCTAATCTGAAAAATGAGAAATAATGTAAGCTGAGCATCATCAACTCAGTAGAGTAACTCAATTTCCAAACAAACGAGTTTGAAAATAACAATATCTAAATAGTTCAATTCATACATAAGTAATATAGTAGAAAACTTTGAATGAAAGCATTTAAGTTGAAAACAATAATACGATCATAATATGGACACAGTACTGCACCGGTGGGTGATCATCCTAATAAACCATTCAGGGTCAATACGATCCATACGAACATACAATCCAACATTTTGGGGGACTTTCACCCCGAGGAAGATACGTTCTCTAGTAACAATTCAGTACCCAAGTCCAATGACCAACTGGCTACCTAGGCATTTACGAACTCAATGAGAAACCCTCTATAGCCTCAACCTGGAACGTAAACCCTCCACCACTCGACTGTTGCGCACTTACATTTAATTTCAAAAGGATCCTGGAGTTTCATTCAATATAAACAATACAATCAATACGATCATTACGACTATTTGTGCGAACCATATTCAAAAACCCTGATTCAGATCCGAATCCAAGCCAATATTCAAAACACTCAATCATATATTTCAAAACATGCTCAAGAATCATAAATAACATATGGTATAATATAGAAACAAGTTTGAAAAACATCGCATGTTCTAGAATTGAGAAACCCTACCCGTCTCAATATTTTGATCTGAAATAGCCAAAAATTAAACATTGTTATTTTTTGATGAAATTCAACCCACATAATCCGTTTAACTAATTATAAATTAATATAAAATATTTTTGGCAAAAATCACCCCAAAACTGGGTCAAATTGGCTCCAGAGGCTCAAACAGTCATTTTACTCATTAGTTTGATCTGACCGTCAGATCGACTTGAATTTTTATCAAGACCTCCGCATGTACGTTACAGAACTTTTGGCAGTAACCAAAGTTCGACCAGACACCAGACGCGCCCACACTTGCTGTCGGAGTCCACTGTTGTCCCCTTCCCAACTTCATCTTCAACCTTTTATCGTTTGAACTTTTGTCCTAAGCGCATAATTTTCTGCTCAACCACCCCACTTTGACCCCATAGTTCTACCACAACAGTACACCATTTCCTTTGATTTCAACACCCACATACTCTTTGGACAACCTTGTTTCAATCCCCCCTAACTCAACCTTCGAATTTAGCTCTAACCTCATCAAATTATTGCTCAAAGTTGGCCAAAATATCTTCTTTTTTTTTAAAGGGCAGACCTGCAACTGCCCGTTTCACTCCCAAAAACGACCTCTAAATCCAATTTCTAGGCTAGAAATGGATTCCTTGACCCCAAATTAACTAGACCTAAGCCCCTTTCGAAACTTAAACAAGTTTTTGATAAAAATCAAATTTTCACTTCTTCAAACCCTCACACCACCGTTACACCACCACACACCACGGCGAACCACTACACCACCACCAAACAACTCCTTGAGACCCTCCAAACTCAACCATAGCAATCAACTAACCCAAAGCAAGCTCAAATCTCAAACCCGTTTCAAAATCCGAAAACCCACTAAACTTTAAAAAACTAATTCATGCATTAATACTAAACCAAATCAAAATCTAATTACATAAATGAGTTCCTAACATCCATATTAGGCTAGTAGTATACCTCTAGCTATTCGAAGTTGTCTTTGCAAGAATCCAAAATTTCAGAATAAATTTTCACTCTCTAACTTCTCTCCTTCTCTCCTTCTCTCCTTCGTTTATCTCACCTCCAGGCCAGCCTAGGACCAGTTCAGGACTTCCCCAATCAGCTGGGTGGAAGCCGTGCATCAAGAGGAAGCTCTAGCCAACACCTTGCAAGGCTAGAAGATTGGAGATGTTTCCAAGGTCATTTTGCTAATTTCATCCTTTTTGGCCAAATTTAAAAAATTAATTAAAAATATTATTTTTATTTTAAAATTACATACCTATTAAATCAAGCACTAGAAAATTATCCGTTAAATTTTTAGACATCGAATAGATCTCCTATTTGATCCACTAATGTAACTCCCGCACTCTTGACTCACTAGTACGATCTAATCTTACTTAGCCCATTTGTTCTTCCCGGTTTATTTCCTCTTCACCAACCACATTCCTACACCTAGTAGACCTCCTAACCATCTCCAAACATCTACACACCATTCTAGAGCCATCAGTTCATAGTCCGGCAATCCGTAATTCGAACCCCTAACCGCACACACCCAAATTCTGATTTGATTTCTAATTGTCGAATGTCAGGCCGTTACAAACTACCCACCTTAAAAGAAATTTCGTCCTTCAAATTTAACTCCAATTCACAACTATATCCTAGCAAGACATATTAGTTTTCCATAACTAGTTCGCGAAAATAAAATACCTACCTCGTGTTGTTAAGTATCTCGATTTACCTTCATCATAACTACGAACCTCTTTAATCACGTTCACTTGGTTTCCACTTAATTGCTCCACTACACTACTGTTGCGCAACTCTAATAAAATACTAACCGTATTGGTGTGACCTCAATCCAAATAGCCCATCAACAAATCTTCCCTGAAATTCATTTCCTATAAAATCAAAGTTATCCACCGGTAAATTGATAAATCACTGCAGGTAAAATCTTTAATATGATAAATTTATGTTGATCACAAATTAATTTCTTCCACTACTCACAAGTCACCATCCTAAGTAACTAAACATAGGACAGTCTATAGAATATCAAACATATACTCTGATACCAAACTGTAAAACCCTCATCTATTTCCGTAATATTTTAGAGCACTAATAGCCTTCAAAGTTATTAAATGATACAGTATCCAAAAAATGAGTAAACTCTGATACCAAATCCTTAAACATAACAAGTGTTTGCTATTAAGCTCAACATATCAACTTACAACACACAATTAAGATACAACTTAGTCATAGATTTGTTACAATCTACAGATGTACGTCACACTCACTAAAATTTACATGCTTAAACAACATTATTCATTGCTTAGAATAATAACCCTGAAAACTGGTAGTTAAAACTTTCACGAACTTCTCTTCCACCTGCTAATCTGAAAAATGACAAATAATGTAGGGTGGGCATCAACAACTCAGTAGAGTAACTCAATTTCCAAACAAACGAGTTTGAAAATAAAATAATTTGACATGATTTGGCACTATCAGAACAGTTCAGTTTATACATAAGTAATAGAACATAAAACTTTGAACGAAAACATTTAAGTTGAAAACAATAATACGATCAAAACATCAATACAGTGCTGCATCGGTGGCCAATCATCCTAATAGACCATTTAGGGTCAATACGTTCCATACGAACATACAATCCAACCTTTTGGGGGATTGTCACCCCAAGGAAGATACGCTCCCTAGTAAAAATTCTGTACCCAGTCATTTACGAACTCAATGAGAAACCCTCTACATCCTCAACCTGAAACGTAAAACCACTGTCACTCAACCGTTGCGCACTTACATTTAATTTCAAAAGGATCCCGGAGTTTCATTCAATATGAAAAATACAATCAATACGATCATTACGACTATTTGTGCAAACCACATTCAAAAATCCTGATCCGGGTCTGGATCCAAATCAATATTCAAAACACACAATCATATATTTCAAAACATGCTCAAGAATCATAAATAACATATGGAATAATTTAGAAACAAATTTAAAATAGCCAAAAGTTAAACACTGTTATTTTTCAATGAAATTCAACCCACATAATCCATTTAACTAATTATAAATGAATATAAATTTTTTTTTGGCAAAAATCACCCTAAAACTGGTTCAAATTGGCTCCAGATGTCAAAACAGTCATTTTACTCATCAGTTTGATCCGGCCGTTAGATCGACTTTAAATTTTATCGAGACCTCTGCATGGACCTTACATAACTTTTTGAACTAACTAGAGGTCGATCAAACACTGGACACGCCCACACTTGCTGTCGAAGTCCACTGGTGTCCCCCTCCCAACTTCACCTTCAACCTTTGATCATTTTGACTTTCTGAATTTTTTGCTCAACCACCCCACTTTGACCCCCAAAGTACTCCCATTATAGTACACCATTTCCTTTTACTTCAATATCCACATACTCTTTGGACAACCTAGTTTCAATCCCCCCTAGACTCGACCTTCGAATTTAACTCTAACCTCATCAAATTATTGCTTAAAGATGGCCCAAAAATCATTTTTTAAACACAAGGGCAGACCTGCAACTGCCCGTTTCAACCCCCCCCCCCCCACCCCCCCCCCCCCCCCCACCCCTACCCAAAAAAAAAAAACAACCTCTAAATCCAATTCTGAGACCGAAAATGGATTCCTTGACCCCATATTAACTAGACCCAAGCCCCCCTTCAAAACTTAAACAAGTTTTTATCAAAATCAAATTTTCACTTCTTCAAACCCTCACGCCACCTTACACCACCACACACCAGAGCGAACCACCACACCACCACCAAATAACTCCTTGAGACCCCCCAAACTCAACCATAACAATCAATTAACCCAAAGCATGCTCAAACCCGTTTCAAAATCCGAAAACCCACTAAATTTAAAACACAAATTCATGTATTAATACTAAACCAAATCAAAATCTAATTACATAAATGAGTTCCTAACATCCATATTAGGCTAATACTATACCTCTTGGTTTTCGAAGTTGTCTTTGCAAGAATCCAAAATTTCAAAATAAGTTTTCTCTCTCTAACTTTTCTCTTTTCTCTCATTTTCTCTATTGTTTATCTCACCTTCAGGCCTACCTAGGGCAAGTTCAAGACTTCCCCAAGGAGTTGGGTGGAAGCCATGCATCAAGAGGAAACTCAAGCTGACACCTTGCAAGGCTAGAAGATTGGAGATGTTTCCAAGGGCATTTTGGTAATTTCATCCTTTTTGGCCATATTTCAAAAATTAATTAAAATAACTCAAGGGGCCCATAACACTCTTGTTTTTATTTACTAACTCTACTTCAATTGATTCACTTCACAAGTCAAGCCTTGACCGTTACAGGCAAAGTTATTGAACAAACGATTGAAGACCGATGTCCGAGAAGAGAAGAAGTCTTTCCTTTATTATTTTTATTTTAAAATTACATACCTATTAAATCTAGCACTAGAAAATTATCCGTTAAATTTTTGGACATCGAATTAATCTCCAATTTGATCTGCTAATGCAACTACCGCACTCTTGACTCACCTGTACGCACTAATTCTATTTCGCTCATTTGTGCTTCCTGGCTCATTTCCTCTTCACCAACCACTTTCTTGTACCTAGCAGACCTCCTAACCATCTCCAAACATCTACGCACCATTCTAGAGTCATCAGTTCACCGACAATCTGTAATCTGAACCGCTAATAGCACACATCCAAATTCTGATCCGATTTCTAATTGTCAAGTGTTAGAAAAGTGGATCCAAATAAAGTGAACGGCAGGGTGAGGCGCGGACTAGGTCGCTCTCTTAAGACGATTCGCGCCCCTTTATGAACGAATCACAGCACAGAAGGTATAGACGCGTCGTCCCCAGGATACAACAGCCCAGCCTATTGACTGTTGCTTCACTCAAATCTGCACAATCGAATAAAGCAGAAGCTTCACACACACCTTTTAATATTGCCCAGAAACTTATCTAAGAAAAATATATCTGATATGATATATCTGTATACTGAATATATGTACATATATATACTGATAATATATGTGTTTAATAGGCCGTAATTACTTCTATATTTAATTGGATAATAAATTAAAATATGACTGTTGGAATACTAGCCGTTGGAGGCTTTTGGTATTCAGCAACTGAAATATTAATATTGAAGTAATAACAGAAAATGATAATAAAAAGTGGGTTTAATACTAGTTAATATTTGATCTTATTTTTGGCGAGCCAGGGGGACCCACTACCCGGGTCGTGGACTCGGTACAACCATGTGTTTCGTAGATTTTAGAAATCCGTATCTCCTCCGCTAGTCCCCCCCTGCGCACGTGAGAGTCCCAAGACCTCTCTTTGATTCAAATGCTAGATAACACTAGTCTATATATATACTCAAGTATTTTTGGTCTTTTAGTCGATGTGGGATTGAGTTCCCACACAAGACAAAACACTCTTTTAGTTAAAATATTCTAACAATCCTCCACTTATTTTAATAAAAGATACTCTATATAAGTAACTGGGCAATAAATAGAATATCACGCATCGCAAAAGTGGCAATGCCTTTAAACCTTTACTTAGTGTTTCAATGTTCCTGTACTAGAGTCAAAGTGGACTTAGCCTTTAAACGATGACTACTTGAGGATACGTAGAACCATATCACACACATGATATTCAAGGTGTCTAAAATCAAGCTTCAAAAACCAGCACATTTTTCGGCCTTGTGCTTTATCCCAGTTTCGTGAGTGCTCTAGGGCAATAAATAGAATATCACGCATCGCAAAAGTGGCAATGCCTTTAAACCTTTACTTAGTGTTTCAATGTTCCCGTACTAGAGTCAAAGTGGACTTAGCCTTTAAACGATGACTACTTGAGGATACGTAGAACCATATCACACACATGATATTCAAGGTGTCTAAAATCAAGCTTCAAAAACCAGCACATTTTTCGGCCTTGTGCTTTATCCCAGTTTCGTGAGTGCTCTAGAGAATTAGCCCAAATTCTCATAGGAAGCGGCCCGTCTTCCACACTGATATAGGTGAGTCTATCAAGGATGTTCTCGTAACTAAGACATCCCACCCAAAAAGGGCTATAGAACTCATTAAGAGATATTGATCTCATCCTCCAAATTTTCGTTACGAGATCACATGTACTTTACACCATAGGGATGGACAATATAAAATTTCAATGATAAATTTCATTAGTACATGTTTCACAAAACAAGTCACTCTATGATTCGTTTGTCCCATTAACCTAGTTCTTGGGATCTCCAGTCCCTAGGTTGGGTATCCTCATATGTGACTTAACCCGATTTGGGCTTGAGTCCAATCCCCCTCGATGTGCTCTAGATCTTTTCTCTAGCTAGAGCTTTTGTTAACGGATCGGCAAGATTGTCAGTCGATCTCACATAATCAACATTGATCGCACCATTATTCAGGTATGATCTCACAGTACTGTGCTTTCTTCTCACAGATCTGGATTTTCCATTATAGTACTTATTACGTACTCTACCTATTGCGGCATTGCTGTCACAATGAATTAACACAGGTGGCACTGGTTTTGCCCACACAGGTATATCATACAATAAATCACGAAGCCATCCAGCTTCCTCACTAGCTGAAGCTAGTGCAATCAATTCAGCTTCCATTGTTGACTTTGCAATAATCTGCTGCTTCTTTGATTTCCAACTTATGGCTCCACCACCTAAAATAAAAACATAACCTGTAGTGGACATAGAATCACCCGATAGGGTGTTCCAATCTGCATCACAGTAACCTTCAAGTACAGCAGGATAATTCTTATAAAATAAACCAACATGTATAGTTCTTTTAAGATATCTCATAAGACGATATATTGCATTCCAATGATCCATACTAGGTCTACTAGTAAATCTACCAAGTACACCCACCGCATAGGCAATATCAGGTCTAGTACAATCAGTGGCATATCTAAGACTACCAATTATGCTTGCATACTCTATCTGATTAATTACATCACTTTCTTTTTCTGTTGGAAATAAATGAATGCTTGAATCAAAAGGTGTGCAAGCAGGTTTACAATCAAAAAAGTTATATTTTTTCAAAACTTTTTCTATGTAATGAGATTGATCAAGCATAATTCCAACAACGCTCTTTGTGATTTTCATGCCAAGAATCACATTTGCTTGACCCAAATCTTTCATGTCAAAATTTCTATTTAGTAAAGTCTTGGTAGTCTCAATCACATATAAACTAGTACCAAATATTAAAAGATCATCAACATATAAACAAATAATAATATGTTCACCATTTTCAGACTTTGAGTAAATACATTTGTCACTCTCATTAGCCTTAAACCCATTAGCTAAAACACATTGATCAAATTTTTCGTGCCACTGCTTGGGTGCTTGTTTAAGGCCATACAAAGATTTAGTTAATTTACAAACTTTATTTTCATGACCTTGTTGAAAAAACCCTTCTGGTTGATCCATATAAATTTCTTCCTCTAGATCACCATTCAAAAAAGCTGTTTTTACATCCATTTGATGTATTTCTAAATTATGTATAGCAGCTATAGAAATTAGCAATCTTATGGATGTAATTCTAGAGACAGGAGAAAATGTATCAAAGAAATCTAAATCTTCCTTTTGTTTAAAACCTTTAGCTACCAACCTCGCCTTATACTTATCTATTGTTCCATCAGATTTGAGCTTTCTCTTTAACACCCATTTGCAACCTATAGTTTTACAAACAGGAGGTAAATCTACCAATTTCCATGTTTTGTTTGTTATGAGTGAATCATATTCATCATTTACAGCTTCTCTCCATAAGTCTGCATCGGGAGATGTTAAGGCTTCTTATAAATTGGTTGGATCCCCTTCAACATTATAAACAATGTAATCTGAACCAAAATCTTTTTCTACTCTATTCCTCTTACTCCTCCTAGGTTCATATTCTTTTTGTTCTATATTTTCAGTCACTGATGAACTAGGAATATCACTAGACTTTGGCATATTATCATCACCCCCACTATTTTTATATTTAAAAGGGAATTTATCTTCATGAAATATAGCATCTAGTGATTCAATTACCACATTATTCTCTAGGTCTAAAAATCTGTATGCTTTACTAGCTAGTGCATATCCAATGAACACACATCTAGATGCTCTTATTCCTAATTTAGGAATTTTAGGATCAGTCATCCTAACATAAGCCAAACATCCCCATACTCTAATGTAATTCAAGTTAGGCTTTCTTTTCCTCCACAGTTCATAAGGAGTAACTAGATTTTGTTTACGAGGAACTCTATTCATAACATAATTTCCAGTTAAAACTGCTTCTCCCCACAAATTTTTAGGTGCACTAGAACTAGCTAACATAGCAGTGGTTAAGTTGATCAAAGTTCTATTTTTACGTTCAGCTACACCATTAGATTGAGGAGAGTATGGTGGTGTGGTTTCATGAACTATTCCTAAAGACTGTATATGTTCAATTAATCCAAGTGATTCATATTCTCTACCTCTATCACTTCTAAATCGTTTAATTTTTCTATCAAATCGATTTTCTACTTCTTTAATAAAAATGGTGAGTTTTTCAAAAGCATCACTTTTATTTTTCATAAGATAAACATAAGTGTATTTTGAAAAGTCATCGATGAAAGTTATAAAATATCTTTTTCCACCACGAGTCAAAATTCCTTCAAATTCACATATGTCCGTGTGTATCAATTCTAATAATTCAGAATTTCTTTCTACTTTGATATGAGGCTGTTTTGTTATTTTTGTCATGCTACAATATTCACATTTTTCAAAATTATTGTGTAACTTAGGCAATAAACCTACATGGCTCATATTTTTCAAATATTTGCTATTAACATGACAAAGACGAGCATGCCATATATTCACACAAGAAACAATATAAACGGAAGAAGTAGTTTTATTCATTTCAATATTCAGCTTAAACATATCATCACAAGCATAACCTTTCCCAACAAACGACCCATTCTTGGTCAAAACAAACTGATCAGATTCTATGGTTTGTTTGAAACCAGCCTTATTTAAAAGATAACCAGAAACCAAATTCTTTCTAATTTCAGGAGTGTGAAGAACATCTCTTAGGGTCAAAACTCGGCCAGAGGTAAATTTGAGTTCGACATCTCCCATGCCCAAAACATTCACAGTATGTGAATCACCAAGCAACACTTTTTTATCATTTCCAGCGGGAGAGAAAGACTTGAACCAAGATTTATCATGACAGACATGCCTGGAAGCTCCAGAATCTGCCCACCACCCTTCACTATTCTCAATAAAATTAACCTCAGAAATCATGGCCACAAGAGGTTCCTCGGTCACATTAGCTTGAGGAGCATAACCTCGTTTTTTAAAACGACAATCTTTTGCAAAATGGCCAGACTTCCCACACACAAAACAAGCACCACTATTTGACTGATTATTTTTATTATATGGTACTTGTTTGGAAGGGGGTCCTTGGTTTGGTGCTTGGTTCCATTTCTTTTGAAAATAATTTTTATTTGAAGCCTTATTATACATTTTCATGTTATTACCTCTAGGCTTCAAATAGGCACTGTTTCTATTATTTTGACCCTTAGAGATGTTATCATTAGATGTGATAAAATGTACCTTATTGTTGTTTCCATTACCATTGCCATTGAGATTCCCGTTAGTGTCGTTTGTCTTGTCTTGTTTTCTGGCCTCTTCCTCAATTCGAAGTCGAGCCATTAGATTCACCATGCTTAATTCTGATTGCTTGTGACGAAGTCCCTTTTGATACTCCTTCCATGAACCCGGCAGTTTGTCGATTACCGCTGCGACTTGCATTTGTTCATCTACCTTGATTCCTTCGGACACAATTTCATGAACAATCATCTGTAACTCATGTGTTTGAGCAATTACAGATTTATTTTCCACCATCTGAAATTTAAAATAGCGGCTACAAGCATATTTTTTCGTCCCTGCTTCTTCTGTGTCATACTTCGCCTCCAAAGCTTTCCAAATCTTCTTGGCAGAAGAATAGGAATTGGAATAGTAATCATATAGCTCATCGGAAAGACAATTGAGCAAATAATTGCGACAATTATCTTCGTCAGTCTCCCATAGAGCTAAATTCTTTTGATGCTCTGCTAACTCTTCTGCAGTCATACCTTCCTTGTTCACCTTGTTTGGATTTTTTGAAGTGAGAATCCAAGCGACCTTCATCAGTTTGAGATAGAACATAACTTTCTTTGCCCATCTTTTGAAGAACTGTCCACTGAATCGAAACGGTTTGTTAAGATCGTTTGATCCAGCAGATGAAACAGTAGAAGCGGCTATCGCAGAATTCTCCATCGGAATCGAATCGTCTTAAATTGTTAGAAAAGTGGATCCAAATAAAGTGAACGGCAGGGTGAGGCGCGGACTAGGTCGCTCTCTTAAGACGATTCGCGCCCCTTTATGAACGAATCACAGCACAGAAGGTATAGACGCGTCGTCCCCAGGATACAACAGCCCAGCCTATTGACTGTTGCTTCACTCAAATCTGCACAATCGAATGAAGCAGAAGCTTCACACACACCTTTTAATATTGCCCAGAAACTTATCTAAGAAAAATATATCTGATATGATATATCTGTATACTGAATATATGTACATATATATACTGATAATATATGTGTTTAATAGGCCGTAATTACTTCTATATTTAATTGGATAATAAATTAAAATATGACTATTGGAATACTAGCCGTTGGAGGCTTTTGGTATTCAGCAACTGAAATATTAATATTGAAGTAATAACAGAAAATGATAATAAAAAGTGGGTTTAATACTAGTTAATATTTGATCTTATTTTTGGCGAGCCAGGGGGACCCACTACCCGGGTCGTGGACTCGGTACAACCATGTGTTAATATTGAAGTAATAACAGAAAATGATAATAAAAAGTGGGTTTAATACTAGTTAATATTTGATCTTATTTTTGGCGAGCCAGGGGGACCCACTACCCGGGTCGTGGACTCGGTACAACCATGTGTTTCGTAGATTTTAGAAATCCGTATCTCCTCCGCTAGTCCCCCCCTGCGCACGTGAGAGTCCCAAGACCTCTCTTTGATTCAAATGCTAGATAACACTAGTCTATATATATACTCAAGTATTTTTGGTCTTTTAGTCGATGTGGGATTGAGTTCCCACACAAGACAAAACACTCTTTTAGTTAAAATATTCTAACATCAAGTACTAGTTCGTTGCAGATACCAATAAAATTGAAATGTAAGTTTTACCGAACAGTTATATGGACTTCAATTTTGTATGAGACGGAATGTTGGGTAATTAGGAAATAAAATAGTGACAAAATTAGTGTAGCGGATATGAGAATGCTAAGGTGGATGTATGGAAAAACTAGAAAGGATAAAATACGAAATGACAGTATTAGAGAATAGTAGGAGTAGTTTCAATTGAGGATAAGTTAAGAGAAAATATATTAAGATGGTTTGGTTATGTTCAACGTAAACCGATAGAGGCACCAATTCAAAAAAACGATAAAATTTCTCTTAATAGTACTACAAGTAGGGATAGACCTAAATTAACATTGAACGAAATAATAAGAAAAGATATGAAAATATTTAACTTAAATGAGTGTATAGCGCATGATCAAAATGAATGGCAAAAGCGGACTCATATAGCCAACCCCAAATAATTATGACATAAAACTTGATTTGATTTACGTAACTTAACCTATGAAAGCTTACATAAACTTCATCCAAAAATGATAGCATTAATTTGTCCAAAACTTTAGAACCACATCCAGCTGTGTTTAAGATACGTTAGAGATTGTGGAGCGATGCTAGATTTAATAGGGATTCGAGAGATCAATAATACTATTTAGACGTAATTTATTGACATAATTGTTGACTTAATTTATCACAATAATTGAATTGGTAGCAATTTCTAATAAATATTGGGATTCACTGTCAATTCAATGATTATTAGTTTATTAAGTCAATAAATTAAATCTAAATAACATTGCTCAAAAAAAGATATAGTGAGAAAGAGCGTACAGTAGTGGAAAAAGTGAAAACTAATACACAGAGAGATTATGGTGCCAATGGTTAGGGATTGAGATTTAGAGCTCGTAGAGGATCACTACTATGCTTATAGTATATAAAATTGGTAATGCAAGTATGAACTCTTGATGGATACAACTCACTATTTCAAAAAAATACACCACATAAATCACACACACTATTTCAAAAAATACACCAGACATGACCTAATAGATATTTCATAGACTCCAATCCATGAGAAAAAGAAACAAAAAATACATAGTTCCATGAGACGAAACAGCTTTGCAACAAATAGCTTCACTTATGTTTGGAAATTTTGCTTCATGAGTAGGAGTGTTCAAATTTCTGATTATCCATAAATTTCTATCTTATCTGACTTTACTGATCGGCTAACCGAAAGAATCGAGTAGGCCAACGGAATATTTTTTGATATTCCGCAAAAAATCGGGTAGAAATGCGGAATATTTATAAAATTTTCGTATTTCTATTATATTATACCCTACCCTACCCGCATATATATATGTTAATCTCTAAAAATTAAAATGCAAAAATCTAAAAATCTTAATGTTTTATTGATGTTTATGGCTTTCTTATATATAATGTATTGATATTTATGGCTTTTTTGTTGTGTTTTATTATAATTGTTTATATATTATTGAATTTATTGTATTTTTTTTAGTGTTATTGGTTTATTGTGTTAGTTAATTGGTGCATGTCAGTTAATTAAATTGTTAAAATTATCTAAAAATTATTAACTAAAAAATATGTGTTCACCCGACTTCCTACCTAATTGTTTTGGACGGAATTCGGATATGAATAGTACATTTGATCAGGTAAAATAGACAAAAAAAAACTATTCCATAAAATATCGGATAAAAAAATAAAATACCATTATTTTTACCCGTATTATAGGATGAACGCTCCTATCCATGAGAATCAAGGCTGCAAGATAGGATTTTTGACACAAATATCTAAACACACCAAAAAAATTACAGTCAAATCAAAACACTATTGATCACAACTAACTACCAAATGAAAATAATCATTTTTGTCATGCAATAATAAATATTCTTCTTAAAAAATGGTATTTTTCGAACAACGAGGGACTGTGAGAAAAATAGCGCAAAGAGGAACGGGGTTCAAGAGGAAAGAGAGGTGGCAGATAGCAAAATGTTCATAAGCAACAGTCAAAGCCTTTGAAAAACCTAAAACTTCACAACTGTGTAGAAATATAAAAAGCCTTCTCTCGTTCCCAAAATTTTGGATATGCGTGGGACAGGTAGGGCCAGTCCTAGGTATAGGCCGTTAAGGATATTGCACAAGGTCCCAAAATAAATAGTAATATTTGCGGTATTAATTTTTTTTTTTAAGATTCAATTAAAATCATTTTAGGGCTCTTGATTTTAACTAGTCTTTCAATTTTAGGTACAATCTATGAACCAATAAAAAATTGACACGGCATTAATGAGTTTAAGTCTAGCCTTAATATATTTAAATCATAAATGAATGAAATTATTCGACCTCTCAAATTAACAGGTCAACATGACTCCAACAAAATGTGGTACATACTCGTCAAATAGGGCGGACACATATTAAGCAAATTCTAACACAATACTGTCGAATGAATATTTTTATAGTGTCTTAATTTTATCAGTCTTACTTATGTTTATGGAAATACTGAAAAAAAAAAAATAGTTATCTCCTCACACAATACTTTTTGTTTTTTACAATCAAAGTCAATTGGGTGATTAATTACTTATCACCTAATTTTTATAAATATAATTTTTCTTTACTTAAATTCGAGACTTTTTTTTTTATTTGGATCCGTTTTTGGTTCAATTATTTTTTTAAATACACACATAATGACTAAAAAAACATTAAAATTTTAAGTAGTTTACTATTCAAAATTCTTATTAACATTCATTTTTTTGAAAAATAATTTTGTTGTATTAATAATGTTCCATTTTCTTTCTCAATATTTTTCTGTATCTCATAGCATATTTAGTTATATTGTGATATCAAAATTTAACTTCAATTAGAAGATTTTTTATAACTAAAGCTTGAATGTAACACCAGTAGTTTTACGTCTCAAATATAAGAAAAATAATTTTTAAATAAAAATATATTTTAATATTTTAATATTTATTTTGTAGTACTTATATTATTATATTCCATAGCACTGGGGTCTCACTAATATGTTTGCCTAGGGCTCCAATATTGGCTTGGCCGCCCCTGGGGACAAAGGGGGCACTGGCCCACGATCAAATTTTTTTCTTAATTTTATATACATGTTATTTAATTATTTGTTTTGATATTATTGTTGTGTTCACCCGTGAGTTGACCTTAATTTATATATTTATGAGTTCTTTTAGTTCTAAATTTGTATTTGAAGGTAAAATTGTTTACAATTGACTTACAACTATTTTTTTTTTGTCTAAGTTTGATGATTGACTTGTTTCAATTAGATTTTAGTGGTATTATTACCCTTTCTTAAATTTTTATTTGATAGCTATGCAATTTTGATACAATATATAAAAGGGTAAATTACACTCACACTCCCTGACATTTATATTTATTACACCAACACCCCTACATATTTCAACAATTACACTGAGACCCCAATAGTTAGACGGAGTTAACTATCTTAATAAAAAGACTATTTTGTCCCTCTCTTTAACACAAACTCAAACCCAAACTTCAAACCGTATCCCTAACCCCAACCCTAATCTTCGTCGTCCTGTGCACCAAGGATCCAACACCTTTTCTCCCTCTCTCTCTCTCTCGGTGAAGAACCAATCCGAAATTATCAGACTTCTCTCTGTCTCCCTCAGTCTATATATATATAGTGTACATACTATGAAGATATACTATGAAAATATATATATATATATCTGTGTATGTACACTATATATATATCTGTGTATGTACATGAAGGGGTCAATAAATTCTGATTATCGTTTGACAATTAGACTTGGACACGTGGCACGTTGCACGTACTGAAAAGAGTTATTTGCAATGACTCTACTATGACCAAGCAATTAGCTAGGTATCCGGGCCGAGCAGAGCAATTAGCTAGGTATCCGGGCCGAGCAGAGCAATTAGCTATGTATTCGGGCCGAGCAGAGCAATTAGCTAGGCTATCTAGCCGAGCAGAGCAGATAGTTAGGCTATTCGACCGAGCTAAAATTGGTCCGACCTAGTAGAGGATAAAACTCGACCGAACAGACAGCTAGGTTGTCTCGGCCGAGCAAAGGATAAGATCCGACCGAGCTGTCATCAAATAGCGACCGAGCTGATCAGAAAGCTCAGAAGGGAAGGAATGAGCTTGGCGCTCGTCACGATCGAACTGTTATGACCGAGCTATTTAAACAGTGAACGTGGTGCTAAAAAGATGCCTATAATTCAAGCATTCTGGTTAAACGAATGAGCATGATCACAAGATCGAGATAAGGAATTGCTGGAGAGATCTCAGCAACTTCCTGAATAGAATCGCTTAATTGAAGGAATGTGTGCCACCTTGAATCGAAATTTATGGAAACCCTAACTGAACAGGGGTCTATAAAAAGAAAAAGGAGTCATGGTGAAAGGTACGCTGAATTCGCCCAGTCTTCTTGCATCTTATTGAATTCCATTACTGACTTAAGCATCGGAGTGTCTTCGATCGAAGCACTTCGATCTTAGGCAGTTTGTTCGTTTTGCAGGAAGGAGATTGGGAGGCCAAATTCAGAGAAACACTATCAGAATTAACAATCTATCATTCCAGTAGGAGGTATTCTTATTTTTTACCTCTTACATTTTGGCGCCATCTGTGGGAAACGAAACATGTGTCCCCTAGGTTTACGTACCATCTGGCTCGTGAGCCCGACCCAAGCTTGAGATCACTGATGTATCTCGTTCCATCGCATCTGTTCAACTTTTGGAGTTTGGTCTTTCTTGGAACAGAATTATAGCGCTCGGCCTTTCTTTCAAAACCATAGAGATACAAAATATCATGATATTGTTGCAAGGCCCACCGTGGAAGTCTTCACAAGAACCTTACCATTCTTGAAGTTTATTAGTATTTTATTATGATCAAGTATTCTATGGCCTTTTCTTCTATGTTATATAAAAGTGGGGGTTTTCTACTAGTTGGTCACCTATACCAAAGCAGCAGGTGGGTGTCCAAAATCTCTTTATTGCCCGGGCCGTGAGCCTTGTCCAAGACTGGAGCTAGTCATGTAATATTGCTATCTTTATGTTCACACCGTTCGGTGTTTGATATTTTACTCAGTGTTGTAAGAACATCTCTCGTTTATCATGGAGTTCGGCCTCCTCTCTCTCGTCTGTTTAAGTCCATTTCGTGTTAAGCCCGAGGGGGTTCGCCATTGGCAGCTATTGGAGAAATTGTAAACCAAAAAGGAGATGCCCAAGCAGCCAGAGCATACCCTTTTCGAATATCAGTCACACCAACGAGGACAATTGGCGACGCCGTCGAGCCGACGGAGATGGAGATCTTACAGTCTGATTGTTTAAGAGCTGATTGTATATCACCCACCATAATTGTTTGTTGAGCTCGGGGTGTCCCCATTTTCTATGGATGGATTTCGGCAAACAAAGATAAGTGCCCTTCTCCCATATTTCAACCAAGATCGGATAATATGTTTTCCATTATCATGTGATGCAAATAATTATTCTCTATTATTTGTTCATAAGAATGTATGTACGTGCCGTAAATGGTTCAAAGCATGCGGGTCATCTACCCAAAGTCATTATTGCTTCCTTTGGCCTTAGAAATAAACCAAGTAGACTCTCTCCCATATTACTAGAACAAGTAAAATGCACTCGGCAGTGACCTGGCTCGGTCTATATTGTCCCATCTCTTGTGCAGCTCAGCCCCCCTTGTCATCTTATGGGCATGAAACCAACTAGCATATAAGTCTCTTGAAATGCAAATGTACTGGTTTTAGTCAACAAAGACAAGTCTTTGGACATTGCTCTTTTTATGAGGGCCACGTGTTAAGAGTTAAATTATCAAAGCAAGTTTTGCTAACTACACTCGTCCACCTGATGAACTTATGCATGCAAACACAAGCAAACAAAAGGCAAAAAATCATGGCATTTGCCTATTATAACTAACAGGAAGCGAGGCTTCCTTAATATCACTGTCTCTGCCTTTTCAGTGTTGCAGGACCGACTTCTAAGTGTAGAACTCGGCTAGTCAGTCTCACCACTAGAAAAGAGTATGGTGCCATCATGAAAGACTGACCTCTCTCAAAGTCCAGCAAATTACAGAATGACCTTGACACAAGGTTTTTGGGCTCTCATCGAGAAGAAATCATTCGGAGGAGGTGGTCGTTGCATCATCTCGAAGGTAGATTGGTCAACCAACGACTCACTCTCACTTAAGGAGTTGTTCCTTTGGGCATTCGATCAAACATCATATAATGCTTATTGCTACACTGCACCCAGCATAGCTACAAGTTTATAGATGGACGCCGTCCAATCACAATTTGTTCGGCATTATAGAAAGCCATTCGGAGTTCTATTTCTCCTGTCACAAGTTCCTCTCTGCTGGGGCTAAAAGTGCAAAATATTCATGAAGCTCGGAGTGTCTCTCTGCCATGTAGACAGCGAGAATTTCGGCAGATTCAAAGAAGCATTCTGCCCTCAAACTATGGACCAGTTCGAGACTAAATGACACGATACTTGTCTATGGCACCGAAGAAAGTTAGTGATCGGGGAATCACTCGAACTTCTCTTGGGTTCTAAGGAGAGTAATCGGACTTGCAAACAGTATATCATTTGGCAACAAAGAAACAAGTCAATAAACCCATGTGTTTGATGCATATCAAATTAGCCTTGACCGAAATTATTATGTTCTTATTTGAACTCGACGTTAACAAGCATCATATGTCAAGAGTTGAACCGAAGGAATTTCTTCTCTGCTGCGGGCGTGAGTAAATTGTGATGGTGTAAACCTCCGGATACGAGCTATGGAACCAAATTAATTGGCGTGAACAGTTTGCATGGGGACTAATATGGCATCTGAGCTACAAGGCTCGTGAAGTGGAGAATGAAAGCTCTAATTAGTCGTGTATAATGTGTGAAATACGGTAGAAATATAGTGGTTCACCGGCCAGTGAGCTCGGCTAGTCCACCCTCTAATAGAGGCTCTTGCTCCTTCTTCTTTATTGATGAATTGAAGGTGTTACAGTCGAATGCTCAGGGAACTAGGGTTTTAAAAAATCTCTCCCCCCCCAATGGGGGCTGTCTCTTCCTTTTTATAGCCTCATACTTACCTCTAATACGGGACTATCCTACATTGAAGGGATCGTGCCCTATCTTCATCCACAATTCCGGAGTTACCTAAATTCCTTATGACTGGCTTCAAAAGGAGAGATCTTTGCCTCCTCCTGTGGGATCCTCCTTAGTTTTAGGAGGAGATCATGGTTAAATACGGGTTTTCTGTCTCGGATTGGATTCTACCTCCTTAATAAGGGTATCCAAGTCGTCTTGTTGTTCCCTTAGCATTTCTTCTCTCGCGCCTTCGACTAGGAGCTCTTAGTGCTGACTGGATGAGCTCTGCTCATGGCTAGGGGAGCTCAGCTTCTTTCGCCTGAGCTCCCGAGCTGAGCTCACTTACTGAGCACGTGCCAGTTTTATTCTGGGTATCATCAGTTGCCCCCCAGCCCTTGCCTTGAGTTAGCTCAGGCAGGGGATGACTTGTACAAGACGAGTTAGACGTGCGTGTGGCTGGCACGTGGCTGGAGGATTTCTGACGGTTTTATAGCCATCATGACTTTCCTCGATTCCCGCGCACGTCTCAGCCCATGTCTCCCAGGCTTTAAATGCTTAAAACGGCTATCTAAACTGCTTCTTCGCACTATTCATCTTCTTTACTGCCCTTCGTCTCCGCTCTCTCTGCGATTCCAGTCCTCTTTGCCTTGGTTTTTCTATTTTCTTGCCTGAAATCGAATTTCCGGACCTCGTTTCGAAGACTTGCGACGCCTCCTTTTCCGATTTCGTTCCAAGTTCCTGTTTGCCACTATCCCTGGGTTAGGTACGTCCTTTGCCCTTATTTCTTCCTTTTTTGCTCTGGATCCCTCGAGTTCGAGGTGGTTATTGCATTTTTGGGCTTTTCGGTTCTTTTATTTTTGGAATCGTGACCATTGTCTAGCCCCACTTCACCACTTCGTGGATTGGGGTTCTGTAGTTCATATCCTTGCTGTTGGGAGCCACTGTGTTGATTCCCGGGTCATTAGAGAGTGCCTGACTAATCTCCCTTTGCTCTATCGCTCTTTCCATCTTCCTTTTTCTCTCCCTATCATGTTTGCTTCTTCTGAAGCCACTCGCTCCTCTGTTTCACTTCTAGGATCTAGGTCAGCCGGGGAAGATACGGATTTAGGGGAAGTTGGTGATGAGATTGATAATTTTCCGGGTGTAGAGGCTGTAGAGGCTGAGGTCTACGCCGAGGAGCCTCCCTCCACCTCATCTTCCCTGCCCCCCAGACCTGACAAAGGCAAAGCTAAGATAAGTGGAGTCGGGGTGGAGGAGAAAACCTCGTATCTAGGGCTTGCCTTTAGGCATGCCGAATCTGTGGGCTGCAGTAAAGAGGCCCCTAGGCTAATGAAGTCTTATAAAGTTCGGTATGGTTTTCCCCCTGGGGTCGAACCCTGGTGCCCAGATCGATCCGTTTGTTATGTAGAAAAAGTTCATAACAGAGTCTGCTTCTTTCTTGCTGCTTTTGACAACGGCCTTCGCTTTCCTTTGCACCCCTTCATCAAGGCTGTTCTGCAACATTTTCATGTGTGCCCTTCCCATATCTCCCCCAACTTCTATGGCGTCATGGTTGGTCTGTTAGTCCTGTTTAAGAAGTATAAACTTGGGATTCCTAGCATTCCTTTGTTCTTAGAGCTCTTCAATGTTAAACCGACCTCCGGAGGCTTCTTGTATGCCTCCAAGCGTGCCAGCGTTAGGCAGCTCATCTCTGACATTCCGACCTCCCATAAACACTGGAAGGAACATTTCTTCTTTGTCGGGGGCACCAGTTGGGAGTACAACCCTGCTGATAAGACAGACACACTCGGTATCCCTACGGCCTGGGCTGAACCAGATAATTTACGTGAGTCCTTACTTGAGTTCGAGCTCTGATCTGGAACCTGCCGGCCTCTTATCTTTTTCTTATTTGCATACTTTCTTCCTCTCAGGTGAACGCTACGAGCTCAGTCCTGAGGACAAAAAGTTGCTAGCAAAGTTGGAGAAGATCAAGCCAGAGAAGTACGCCGACTTGATCGAGTCAAGGAACCTGGTACAGCTAGGTCTGAGTCTTCCTGTGGCGACTTTAGCGATCCCCTTGTCTGTTTTAGGGGCTGACGAAGGTGATTTCAACGCCATTCTTTTTCCTTTCTTCATTATCTTTCCTTCCTTTCTCTTTTTTTTTTTTTTTTTTTTTTTTTTTTTACATTTTCCTACTTCTTCCAGATCTTCCAGGTCCTTCTACCATGAAGGTTATTCCAGAAGAGCTTCAGGCCAAAATTGCAGAGCTGATGGAGGGTGGCAGGTCTAGGAAACGCAAAGCTCGGGTAGGCTCTGGGAGCGGCCCAAACACTCGAGCTAAGATCCCCCGGCCGGAAGTATCTTCTCCCCCCTCTGCAGCTGAAGGACAAGTTCCAAGCAAGGCTCCGCCCTCCTCCTCTGGGACTCCACAAGCTGCAACCACCTCTTCTTCCCCTCCAGTGGCCCCTTCTAAGTTGGCGTCTGCTCAGGAGAGGGATCAGGCTTCCCCTTCTTCTTCTGAGGTCAAGGAGGCTTTGGAATTGGTTCCCGACCTTCAACCCGGGAAGTTCAAATACAGTGCTTCTGGGAAGGTGATTGAAAAAGAGAGAAAGTCTGAGGAGGAAGATGAGGACTCCTTTTTTGACAATATAGACCTTGCTGCTGGAGCTCTTTCCTCTATCTTTTCTGAATCTGATGTCCTGAAGGCCGCTTCCATGCCCCTGGAGAAATCCATCTCTTTGGCCCTTCAGGGAGCTGCTACTGTGAGTGTTAACCCCCTGTCTCTCTTTGCTTGTTTGTATTTCGTGGTCTGACATTATTTGCTGTACTTTCCTTATATTCTCAGGCTGCCCTTCATACGAAAGGTCTGCTGCACCGAGTTCGCTCTCAAGAGAGCTCTTTCCAGGTCTTAAAGAAATACAAGACCAAGGTTTCAGAATTGTCTCTTGAGAATGAAGACCTCAGAGCTCAGGTGGAGAGCCTCAAAGTGCAGATGGAGGGTCTCAACGAACAGATGGTGAAGCAAGCCTCCGATCTCAAACATACATTGACAGTCAAGGCTAGAGCTGAGGAAGGGGAAAAGAAGACTCGGGATGAGCTGAAGGCGGTTAAGGAAGACCTGCAGGCTAAGGTTGAGGCATGGTCCAAGGCTAACCAGGAGGCCTTTGACGCTAAGAGGGAGCTCATCCAGGTTAATCAAGATTATCTTGCCCTCAGTGAGGCTAACGGCAAACTCTGTTAGGAGCTCGAGGAGCAGAAATATTTGGTTCAAGAGAGAGACAAAGAGTTTGCCGAGCTTAAGGATGAGGCCACCACTTCATGGGCTACTGGATGGCTTGCTTTTAGGCGTAAGGCTACCAAAGCATATCCAGACCTTGATTTCAATCTCCCTATCCCCACTGAGGAGGAAATGGAAGAATCTGGCACTGACAATGAGGGGGATATCTCAGACTCTCCAGCTGCTGCCTTAAGTCAAGACACACCTGCCCCTGGGACCTCAGAAGCTATTATCGCGCTCCCTGAGCCTTCAACAACGATTCCTGAGCTTTCTGCTGCAGCTCCTGCTGTTCCTGTTTCTGCATCCTTTTCAGCTGTCGTGGTGTCTGAAGCCCTTGTTCAAGGTGAGCCCTCAGCAACAGAAGCAAGGGACTCCTCTACTGAGCTGCGAGATCCTTCAATCCCTCTTCTTCCAGAATCCTAGGTCTTTTTAGTTGTAATTTCTCTGTAAAGAATTTTTCGTGATGTAGTCTTTGACTTCATTTATTGCTTTTTTGCTGGCTTGGTATATATACACATATCTTTCGATTTCAGTATATATGTATTTTTGGATTTTGATTCGACTTCGACTCGAACCGCAACGGTGCACTTATTTGACTGGCTTTGCATGCACTCAACTTTGTATACTTCCCTTGCCCCCTTTTGCTTTGAGGGGTGTTGTGCACTTCTTGAAGCAAAATTACTAGGTTTGAAGAGTACAGGGGACTTGGTGTTATGTTCGACTGCTTTTCCCGAGCCTTTTAAGCTCGGTAGTTGGTACCCTAGGGATCCACTCCTTATTCTTCTTCGTCCTGAGCTGCTCAACTCTATATTCTGAACTGGCGTGCTCCTTCAGAGTTGCATAGCTCGTGTTTGTGAGCTTATAAATTCTTGCTGAGCTAAGACTGCTCTTTTTTCGAACTTGAGAGCTCTGAGCTCTTTGTTTTTTCTGTATGAACTGAAGAGCGCTTTCTGAGCTATTTGGCTCTGTTGTCTGATCTTAAAGTTTATTTCTGAGCTTCGTGGTTCTTTTGTCTGAATTTACGGGTTCTGTCTGAGCTTAAAATTCTTTAAACGAACCCTTCTCTAGATAATAAATTTCGTTGCTCCATTTCTCTAAGAGTAGAAGACCTTCTTCTACGTTTCACCTCTCTTTTCCCCACATCTTGCTTTGCGGAGTGCTTTAGGCCTTCCTTAAGCGAGGCTTTGAGCTTTCACACCTCAAAGATTTGGTATACAAGTGCTCTGTTTTTTACTGGGCTGAGCTCAAATATGGAGGGTATATTGCTTGGTGGGGTCAGAATTTTCGTTGGTCGTTTTGAGTGCAAATAGGAGGGGTAGTATCTGGTTTCTTTTCCCGCGTTTTTCTGTCAACCGCTTCCCATAACCGCCACGTCTTTCCCCTTTCCATAACCGCAACCACTTTCCATAACCGTAGCCACTTTCCATAACCGCTGCTACCTTTATTAATTAAGAAACTGAACAGGCCACTTGATTCCCTCTTTCTTGGCTCTTAGTTTCCTGAAAAGCTCCCAAGTGCATGACCTATTCTTGACTTTCTTCTTGATTTCTTGCATCTTTTTCCTTACCAGCATTTTCGATGGTTGCATCCACTTCTTCTTTGTTCCAGGAACGATCCTCCTTTGGGATCGAATGGGAGTGACATTGTCGCTATTTGTCCCCTTCATTACTTGAATCTTCTGATTTGAAGGACATCAAGAAACGGTTTTTCCCTGATCTTGACTTGCCTATGCGAGTTTCTTCCTCCGACGAGCCTTGTAACTACCTTCCCCGAGGGGAAGTCTGTTTCTTTGAAGGTGCTATGGACATGGGACTTCGCCTTCCCATTCATCCGGCCATTGGGCGAGTTCTTGCCTATTATGGCCTGTGCCCTTCTCGCCTTTCTCCACGAGGATGGGGTGCTATGGTAAGCTTCTTCTTGTTCTGCCGCCTTCATGCTCTTGGCAGGTTCCCCTTTGTCTCTGAGTTTCTATACTTCTTTGAGATTGAGGAAGATAATGCCCCCTGCTTCAGTTTCTTCCGTTGGAGGGATTTCAATTTACGCCCTCTGGTTCTAGATCTTCCCTCCAACCCTGAAGGGTGGTCTGAGTGTTTCTTCTTCGCTTCTGGAGAGGCTTGGAGGTCTCCTGAGGATCGCTGTCGTAAAGCCAAGATTCCTCGGTCCTGGAAGAGCTTCTCTCGTATTGGTAAGCTCGAGCATCGCTCTTTTGAGTACTTTCCTTTTAAAAATATGCTCTGATTATGTCCTTGCTGTGTAGATCCACCTGACCTGGATTTACCAGGGATGGTGAATATCAACGAGTTGTTGCTTGTGGAGTCTAAGACTTATTCCGAGCTGATGACGAGCGCAAACCTCTATTTGCTTGGGGCTGAGGCTACTGAGTTTGAGTTTTCCACTATTCCTTACTCTTCCTGGACCTCTTTCTCTGATTCTGATGAGGATGGGGATTCTGACAAGGACGGAAACACCGTCACGAGTTCGAGGAAGCGTAAGAGGGACGATTCCCCTTCTCCTGACTCTCTGTCCACCATCTTCCTTACCTCTATTGGTCAGAAGCTCCTTAATTCGCTTCAAAAGGCTGAGCAGGAAAGGGATGAGCTGAAGAAAGAGAATGCTAGCCTGAAGGGAGAGGTTGCTGAGCTGAAATCTGAACTTAAGAAAGACTAGAATCTTTGTTTCCTTGTATCGTTCTTTCTTTTCTTAAGCGATATCAGACTATGACTCTTTTTGTATTTTTCTGAATATTTGCACTGTCGGATATTTCGAATGCCAGACTTTTCATTCATCTCGAATTCTGTTAGGTTATTTCAGCTTACTCTTCTCGTTCGAAACACGAACGTAGATGGAAAACAGAAGATCATGTCTGCTCTGACCTTGGTCTTTCACTGACCCTCTAGGTCGAACCACGGATATCGATGGAGAACAGAAGATCATGTCTGCTCTGACCTTACTTCTCATCTGACCTCATAGGTGTTCTCAGTTGTTCTGGACCTTTCGAGGTCTTTGAGTGTGTAGGCAGTGCACAAGGGTATCTGGTCCTGGGGGGAGGACCATTGGTGTCTCCAAGAAGCGTTCAGCCTTGAATTTGACTGTTGGTGTCTCCAAGAAGCGTTCAGCCTTGAATTTGACTGTTGGTGTCTCCAAGAAGCGTTCAGCCTTGAATTTTGTACGAGCTGAAGAGCTCGTCTTTTGTTTATAAGCTTTTGAGGCTTATCCTGTAGTTATGAGCTGAGGAGCCCATCTTTCTTTTATAAGCTTTGAAGCTTATCGTGTTTTTATGAGCTGAAGAGCTCATCTTTGATTTATAAGCTTTGAAACTTATCGTGTTTTTATGAGTTGAAGAGCTCATCTTAAATTTATAAGCTTTGAAGCTTATCGTGTTTTTATGAGCTGAAGAGCTCATCTTTGATTTATAAGCTTTGAAGCTTATCGGGTTTTTATGAGCTGAAGAGCTCATCTTTGATTTATAAGCTTTGAAGCTTATCGTTTGTTTATGAGCTGAAGAGCTCATCTTGCATTTATAAGCTTTGAAGCTTATCTTTTGTTTATGAGCTGAAGAGCTCATCTTGCATTTATAAGCTTTGAAGCTTATCGTTTGTTTATGAGCTGAAGAGCTCATCTTGCATTTATAAGCTTTGAAGCTTATCGTTTGTTTATGAGCTGAAGAGCTCATCTTGCTACTTTGGAGACCATTGGAGGGTGAATAAAAGGCTTGCTCTTTCTTATTTAAAAGTAGTTCTATTACAAGTAACACTTACTGAAAAAACTTCTTAAGGTGCTCGGCATTCCACGAGTGAGGTAGAACCTTTCCTTCCTCTGTTTGCAACTCGTAATTCCCTGGTCTGATTATCCTTGACACGATATAGGGCCCTTCCCAATTGGGTCCCAATTTCCCATGCGTGGGATCCTTTCTCGCAAGCAGAAGCCTCCGAAGTACCAAATCTCCAACCTTGAAACTTCTGTGTCTTACCCTCCTGTCATAGTACCTTGCAGTTTTCCTTTGGTAAGTACGGACACGGTGCAGAGCTCTGTCCCTCTTTTCATCCAAGAGATCGAGGTTTAGCAAGAGAGACTCATCATTGTGCTCGGAATCTGCAAACTCCACCCTTGGTGATTGGAGCCCTATCTCCACTGGGGCCACTGCCTCGGTCCCAAAGGACAAAGCAAAGGGGGTTTCCTGAGTCGCAGATCTGGCGGTGGTCCTGTAGGCCCACAATACCTCCGGAATGTACTCCACCCATTTGCCTTTCAGGTTTTCTAGCTTGGTCTTCAAAGCTGACTTTATGGTTCTTATTGTGACCTCTGCCTGCCCATTAGACTGGGGATGGGCAGGAGCTGAGAAATAGTTCTTGATTCCGAGCTCGGCACAAAAACTTTTGAACTTTGAATTATCAAACTGCTTTCCATTGTCAGATACGAATGCTCTGGGAACTCCAAACCTGCAAACTATCGACTTCCAAACGAAGTTTTGAACTTTTTGCTCTGTGATCGTTGCCAAAGGTTCAACCTCCGCCCATTTAGTAAAGTAATCCACTCCTATGATGGCAAACTTGCACTGCCCCACACCGGCGGGAAGGGGTCCCAGAATGTCCAACCCCCACTGCTGAAAAGGCCATGGGCTTACCACCGAGGTTAGGAGCTCGGGAGGACAGTGGGACATATTAGCATGCTCTTGGCAAGTTTTGCATTTTCTTACTAAGTCGGTGGCGCTTGTGAGCATGGTGGGCCAATAATATCCTTGCCTCAGTACTTTTCCTGCCAAGGCCCGAGCTCCTATGTGGTTGCCACATATCCCCTCATGTACTTCTCTGAGTATGTAATTAGCATCTTCGTCTCCTACGCACTTAAGGAGAGGCATTGAAAATCCATGCTTGTACAGTTTCCCTTGCATCAGGGAAAATCTGGCTGACCTGGCCCTTAGCTTGGATGCCTCCTTGGCATTATTTGGCAAAGTTCCATTCTGAAGGTACTCTACGATGGGATCCATCCAGCTCGGCTGAGCTTCAATTGATAGAATTTCCTCTTCTTCGATGCTTACCGAGGGCTTTGGAAGGTGCTCTACTGGAATTAGCCTATCCAAATCCTCCTGCGAGGCAGTTGCTAACCTTGCCAGAGCATCTGCTCGTGAGTTCTCCACTCTAGGCACGTGTCTGACCTTAACCTGCACAAACTGTTTCATTAGTTCTCGTACCTTTTTGAGGTACAGGACCATCTTCTCGCCTCTTGCCTCGTAACACTCTTCTATCTGCTTCACCACCAGTTGAGAATCACTGCAGATCTCCAGCTGCTCTGCTTCCATAGAATAGGCAAGATTAAGCCCAGCGATGACGGCTTCATATTCTGCCTCATTATTTGAAGCTTTGAACCCAAATCTGAGGGCATATTCGACGTCTATTCCTTCTGGGGAGGTCAGGATCATTCCTGCACCGCTTCCCTGAGCATTGGCAGCTCCATCTACTGAAAGCTTCCATATGGGAAGGTCCGGTACTAAATCCGTGGTTTCCATAGGCGCTGCTGCTGTGAATTCTACAATAAAATCTGCCAAAATTTGCCCTTTGATGGCAGCTCTTGGCTTGTACCTGATATCAAACTCGCTGAGCTCTACGGCCCATTTAACCAACCTCCCTGAGGATTCCGGCTTGTGTAGTACTTGCTTCATTGGCTGATCTGTTGGAACCTCAACAGTATGAGCCTGGAAATAAGGTCTAAGTCTCCTAGCTGTTGTAACCAGAGCTAGAACGAGTTTTTCCATCCTTGGATATCTCTCCTCTGCCCCCCTCAGAGCTCTGCTACAGTAGTAGACTGGTTGCTGAGCTCTGTCTCGCTCCCTAACTAGCGCTGCACTTGTTGAAAAATCTGAAACTGCTAGGTAGAGGGTGAGGATTTCCCCTTCTAGAGGGCTCACCAGAACAGGGGGAGAGCTCATATATCTCTTTAGGTCTTCGAATGCTTCTTCACACTTGGCATCCCAGTGGAATGCCTTCTTCAAGATTTGAAAAAATGGCTGGCATTTATCGCTAGCCCTAGACACAAAACGGCTCAGTGCAGCTATCCTGCCTGTCAAACGTTGCACCTCTTTCGTGTTGGATGGTGATTGCATTTCCATCATTGCTCTAACCTTTTCTGGATTGGCTTCAATCCCTCTACTGTTGACTATAAAGCCCAGAAATTTTCCTGCCGAGACCCCAAATGCGCATTTCGCAGGGTTTAACTTCATTTTGTACTCCCTTAGAATTCGGAATGACTCAGCTAAGTGGTCGATGTGGAGCTCTGCTTTTAGTGACTTCACCAGCATGTCATCAATGTAAACTTCCATGGATGCTCCTATTTGCTTCTGGAACATTTTATTTACTAACCGCTGGTAAGTGGCTCCAGCGTTCTTCAATCCGAAGGGCATGACCTGATAACAATATGTTCCCTGTTCAGTCACAAAGGAGGTCTTCTCCTGGTCGCTGGGATCCATCCTGATCTGGTTGTAGCCTGAGAAGGCGTCCATGAAACTGAGGAGCTCGTGCCCTGCAGTGGCATCCACTATTAGGTCAATCCGAGGTAAGGGAAAACTGTCCTTGGGGCATGCTCGGTTGAGATCAGTGAAGTCGATGCACAATCGCCACTTCCCATTTGTTTTCTTTACAAGAACTACATTTGCTAACCAAGTGGGGTAATCAACCTCCCTGATAGCTTTGGCCTAGAGGAGTTTGCTGACCTCCTCATTTATTGCTCGTTGCCTTTCAGAAGCAAAGCTCCTCCTCTTCTGTTTGATGGGTTTGCAAGTTGGGTTCACGCATAGCTTGTAGGTAATAACCGAAGGGTCGATTCCCTCCATGTCTTCTTGCTTCCAAGCAAACACTCCTATATTCTCTTTGAGGAACTGGATGAGGAGTTCTTTGAGCTCAGCGGTCAGTTTGAAACCCACATAAACGAGGTGTTCTGGCTTCTCATCAAGCTGAACTGGTTCCAGCTCTTCCGATGACATTGGTCTTGTCTCCATTTCATCTCTCATGTCGAGCTCATCCAGTTGGATGTTCTCAACCTCCTTCCCTTTCATAGAAGCCATGTAGCATTCCCGTGCTACGCGCTGGTCTCCTCGGACCACTCCGATTCCATTCTCTGTAGGGAACTTCACGACTAAATGGTAGGCAGATGGGATTGCCTTCATAGAATTTAAGGATGGCCTTCCAAGCAAGATGTTGTACGCAGATGGTGCATCGACTACTAGGAATTTGACAGTGGTAGTGACTTGGCAAGGTGGGTCCCCCAGGGTGAGCACGAGCTGGATTGAACCCAGGGGGAGCACCCTTTCCCCGGAGAATCCCAGTAAGTGAGTGCTTACTGGCTCAAGTTTCTGCCTTCCTATGTCCATCTTGTCGAACGCAGGTGCGAAAATAATATCTGCCGAGCTCCCGTTATCAATTAGAACCCGATGAACGGTTCTATTTTCCACCACTGCTCGTACCACCAATGGATCATCATGGGGGTATTGGCATCCTTCTAAATCAACATCTGAAAAAGTGATAGCTGTATCCAAACGTGGTGCTTTGGATACAGCATGCACCTCGAGAGCTTCTTCGGCTCTGACCCGTCGGAGGTGCGCCTTCCGAGCTGAGCTAGACTCTCCACCTCTTGCGAACCCTCCAGATATCACTCTGATTTCCCCTAGAGGCTGCTGGTGTGGTGCAGGTGCCTGCTGCCGGGGTGGTGGAGGCAGAAGGGCTCGATGCTGGTTATCATTGGCTATAAAACGACGCAGCTGACCTCGCTGGATCAAGAACTCGATTTCCTTCTTTAATTGAATGAAGTCATCAGTGTGGTGTCCATGATCCCGGTGATAATCACAGTATTTCGTGGGGTCTCTCTTTGCCGGGTCTGCCTTCATCCTAGGTGGCCATTTTAAGAATTTCTCGTTCTGGACCTCATACAGTACTTGTGACACAGCAGCGGTGAGTGGGGTAAACCGTTGAGGCCCATACCTGGGTTGTAGTTCAGGTTGCATGGGACCCAGCCGATCTCTGACATTTCCTCTCCTCTTTGGCGAGCGGTCTCTGTCCCTCCTTGGGGACCTCTCTCGTCCTTTTTCCTTCCTAGGGCTTCTGTCCCTTCTCTTCTCTTCTTTTTCCTTTTCCTTTCGCGAAGACGTACCGACCACCTTAGAAAGGAGTGCCTCTTCACCGTTTATATATTTCTCTGCCTTGGCTAACACCTCAGCCATACTTGCCTGAGGGTTTTTTGATATGGAGAACATCAAATCCTTTGATTGCACTCCCAATCCTGCAATGAAAGCAGTTATGGCGAATTTTTCATCCGGGACGTCTACTTTCAATGTCTCCGAGTTAAATCTTTGGACATAAGTCCTCAGGTTTTCCTGGGGACCCTGCTTCACATTCAGCAGGTGGTAGCTCGGCTTTCTGTGTATCCGGGCTCCTATAAAGTGAGAGACAAAAGCAATGGAGAGTTCTTTAAAGGATGAGATCGAGGCTGGTGGGAGCCTATGAAACCAGTTTAAGGCGGAGCCTTTCAGCGTGATGGCAAAAGCTCTGCAGCGTACAGGATCCTGGTACCCATGTAGCTCCATCTGGTTCTTGTAAGTGTTGAGATGATCCACGGGATCTTTCGATCCGTCAAAGACCTCCATTTGGGGCATCCTGAACTTTGGTGGGAGAGGGAAGTGTAGCACCCCCGTGGTGAATGGGGATTCGGTTTGCTGAACCAAAACATCCATTGTAACCGGGGCCTTACTCTTTACGGCCTCTTTCATATGACTGAGCTCTTGCTGGAAGTCTTTGAAGCGTTGCTCCCAGTGCTGCTCTCTCCTGTCTTGCGGATAAGGGAAAAAATCACCTCTCTCACCCCTGTCGTTCCGACTTTGCACTTCGTCGTTATGGCCATTACCAGGGGGTACGTAGGGGACATATCCCCTGGCCTGGCTGCCTTCTCCTCCCTCGCTGACCTCTCTAAGGGGGTCCCAGTATCGAGGTTCCCTATGAGGGGGATTACTCTGGCCTTCTTGGGCCGGTGGTGCCTCCCGTGGGTGTTGTACGAGCTTTGACAGCTCTTCGTTTTCCTTTAGCAAGCGTTGGTTGACGAGACGAAGGGCCTCCAACTCGTTATTAATGGGGGAATTCGCCTCCTGGATGTTCCCGGGTTGTCTGCCGTGGGCAGTTTCCGGCTGATCTTGCATTCGGGGTAGGTTTGTTTGACTTCTGCTCATATTTCGAGTTATTACCATCAATCACTGAGGAATCAGCTTACTTGTAACAGGAACAGTCGTTCCCACAGACGGCGCCAAACTGATGGTGTAAACCTCCGGATACGAGCTATGGAACCAAATTAATTGGCGTGAACAGTTTGCATGGGGACTAATATGGCATCTGAGCTACAAGGCTCGTGAAGTGGAGAATGAAAGCTCTAATTAGTCGTGTATAATGTGTGAAATACGGTAGAAATATAGTGGTTCACCGGCCAGTGAGCTCGGCTAGTCCACCCTCTAATAGAGGCTCTTGCTCCTTCTTCTTTATTGATGAATTGAAGGTGTTACAGTCGAATGCTCAGGGAACTAGGGTTTTAAAAAATCTCTCCCCCCCCAATGGGGGCTGTCTCTTCCTTTTTATAGCCTCATACTTACCTCTAATACGGGACTATCCTACATTGAAGGGATCGTGCCCTATCTTCATCCACAATTCCGGAGTTACCTAAATTCCTTATGGCTGGCTTCAAAAGGAGAGATCTTTGCCTCCTCCTGTGGGATCCTCCTTAGTTTTAGGAGGAGATCATGGTTAAATACGGGTTTTCTGCCTCGGATTGGATTCTACCTCCTTAATAAGGGTATCCAAGTCGTCTTGTTGTTCCCTTAGCATTTCTTCTCTCGCGCCTTCGACTAGGAGCTCTTAGTGCTGACTGGATGAGCTCTGCTCATGGCTAGGGGAGCTCAGCTTCTTTCGCCTGAGCTCCCGAGCTGAGCTCACTTACTGAGCACGTGCCAGTTTTATTCTGGGTATCATCAAATTGCATACTCGGAAAAGGGACCTTGCCCAGTCCCTCTTATTTGAACCACGAAAGTTTCGAGAAGATTTCTAAATGATATTCGACATCAACGATAAGCTTTGTCCAGCAAGCTTCACTGGAGGAGCTGCCTGATTCATTCACCTGCAATGGAAAGATGCAATAGTTAATGGGTCTTCATAATTAAGTGCCAAATCACAAATTGGCCGCCCAGCATAACCAAAGCTTCTGTTTGGCAAAAGAACCAGCACCTTGGCCAAGCCTCAAATTAGTTGTCGCAGCTCATTCTCGAAGGAAATATTTGTTCGGACATTTGACCGAACATTAATGGTGCGCTCACAGACCATTGCTTAGACTTCAATATCTTCAGTCGGCATGATTAACAGAACTCATAGGAGTCGTTCGACATCTCCAATCAGTCACTTAGGAGTCGGTACTTGCGGCCACCTTGCTCGTCCCACTCTCTCCTTAATGCCCTTAAAGCAGAGGCTTACATCAAAGTATTGTCCAACTTGGGCGAGTCCCATTGATTCTTCACAATAGAAGGGTCTGAAAGGTTGGGCAAGCTACTGTTATGGCATCGATTCACCGTGTATGACTCGAGGGAAAAAGAAAGACATAAAGCTACCTCACTCATTCCGTGCAACAGATATTCAAAGACTTCAAAACCCAGAAGGATGATCTATCACCGAGATACTATTTCAGCCAAGAAAATATGCTCAGCACCACTTGAAATATGCTCGGCACCGCTTAGAATCTACTAGGCATCATTGTAACACCAACCAACAATCATGAATAGACTTGAGAGACCGAAAGCTTCGCATTATCTAATGATCTCTGAGTAAGAGCAGTAGACACCTTCACCAGCCTTTGATGCTCGGTCTTGTCGAAACAAAGCTCGGCACTCGGAGCCGAGAAGAGCTAGTCGCTTCTTGTAGATCACTACGATGATCGGGGAAATTTCTCTTAACAGTTTATGAGTATGAAACCAAGTTGGATAGAGCCATGACGTAGCCTCAAACAACCTCCTCACAATGGGGGCATATCTCCAAAACCAGTGATACTCGGCGTCCACTACCGAGGCGATTGGCATCAAACTCAGAAATATTTTAGAAGTCAGTCTCACTCCTCGGACACTACTATCAAGCCCTCGGCCGCTGGCCAAAGAAAGAGATTTCAGCTCCGTTTGGACACTTACCAGCAGCGGTTAACCTCTTCAAACAATCCAACAGAGGTCTTTGATCGGGACATCATTATTAGAATTCAACAGCTGCTCTGAATATGATCCTTTGTCAAAGCTTTAGCTAGGTCTCTCCTGTTATCTCCTTATGTAGCTGAGTCTTTGTTCAAGACTATTGACAGCACTGGCCAGTTTCTCACCAGCCACTATCGAATCGGTGGTCAGTCAACCCGAGTGCAATTGGTTTGTTGCCACCAAGCAAACAGAATAATACACCCAGCCTTTCCTAATGTTTGCTTTATTCCAGCTCTTCGCTTCAGCTAGATGACGCCCGTCACAGAGCACTGTACTCGGTCTCGTCCACAGCTAAAGTAGCCATCCACGTTCCGCCCAAACAAGCATGATACTGGGGGCACAAACTCAAGGCAAAAACCATATATGTCTAGGCGCTCAGTGGGCTCCGGGCCCTGAACACAGAGCACACGTAGATCCAAAAAGAGCCTTGGGAGGCAGCTTGAAAATTCCTTGACGAAAGGAAAAGATCTAAAATAGTAACAAAATCCATGGTGCTTCATCAACACGAATCACAGCTAGGCATTGAAAAGTCAGACTTGTATGTGTCTCCGCAATATAATAAGCCAAGGTCGAGGAAGATGTGGGACGTACCGAGCTCACCTTCCCTCAAGTCAATACGTTAATTGATAGAAACTACATGCCGAAATAAGAATCGACGTCCTTTTATAAATGATATGCCTAAGCTCTTGAGCTGGGATTATTGATGCTATATCACTTCAAGGGAGTGCTTCCCATATACAGACATGATTGAGTTTTTGAGTTTCACCTTCAACAGAGTACCTCCTGCGAATGAATAAGATTGAGCTTCAAAGCTAATATTTTTGTGGAGTACCTACCACAGGAAAGATGCCTAACAGCGGAGTACCTCCCGCGAATGGATAAGATTGAGCTTCAAAGCTAATCCGTTTGTGGAGTACCTACCACATGAAAGACCCGAGAAGGCTCGGGCATAAGACAACCTACTGCTAAGGCAGGGAGGAAAAAATCCTGACAGAGGCAGGGACCTAGCTCAGGTGCAGCCATTCGATCAAACTTAGGCTCACGGCTAGGCACGACGGTGTAAGCCAAACGGGTAAAGTTTGAAGATCGATTAGATCGGCGGATCGGTGCAAGGGTTACAATAAGTGACCAAGAATTGATGCTCGAACCCTTCAACGAGGCAGGTCCTCTTGGCTAGGGGAAGGGGACACAAAAAAGGCCTTTTTGTGAGGAGCAATACAAGACAATTAATGAAAGAAAGGATTGTAAACAGAGAATATCTCTCAGTGTGCCACATGAAAAATATTCTCTGGGGGCAAATGAAGGGGTCGATAAATTCTGATTATCGTTTGACAATTAGACTTGGACACGTGGCACGTTGCACGTACTGAAAAGAGTTATTTGCAATGACTCTACTATGACCAAGCAATTAGCTAGGTATCTGGGCCGAGCAGAGCAATTAGCTATGTATTCGGGCCGAGCAGAGCAATTAGCTAGGCTATCCAGCCAAGCAGAGCAGATAGTTAGGCTATTCGGCCGAGCTAAAATTGGTCCGACCTAGTAGAGGATAAAACTCGACCGAACAGACAGCTAGGTTGTCTCGGCCGAGCAGAGGATAAGATCCGACCGAGCTGTCATCAAATAGCGACCGAGCTGATCAGAAAGCTCAAAAGGTTAGGAATGAGCTTGGCGCTCGTCATGATCGAACTGTTACGACCGAGCTATTTAAACAGTGAACGTGGTGCTAAAAAGATGCCTATAATTCAGGCATTCTGGTTAAACGAATGAGCATGATCACAAGATCGAGATAAGGAATTACTGAAGAGATCTCAGCAACTTCCTGAACAGAATCGCTTAATTGAAGGAAGGTGTGCCACCTTGAATCGAAATTTATGGAAACCCTAACTGAACAGGGGTCTATAAAAAGAAAAAGGAGTCATGGTGAAAGGTACGCTGAATTCGCCCAGTCTTCTTGCATCTTATTGAATTACATTACTGACTTAAGCATCGGAGTGTCTTCGATCGAAGCACTTCGATCTTAGGCAGTTTGTTCGTTTTGCAGGAAGGAGATTGGGAGGCCAAATTCAGAGAAACACTATCAGAATTAACAATCTATCATTCCAGTAGGAGGTATTCTTATTTTTTACCTCTTACAGTACACTATATATATATATATATATATATATATATATACACACCGCCCCTTCCCCGCAACACACCACCGCACCTAGCCTCCCAACCCAACTGTCGCCACCACCACTCCAAACCCACTACTTCCAACCCCCTTCTCTCTCTCTTAGGCCCCCCTCCCCTTCCCTGCAACAAAACCCAGATCTGAAGACTCCATTATATCTCTTTCTAGATCAGTAAAACCCACATGATTGGTTTTGGGTTTTGGATGATGGAGGTTGTGGTGTTGATGGTGGGTTTTGTGTGGTGGAGCTGGTGGCTTTTGGATGTTGGAACTAATGGTGTTGATGGTGGCTTTTCGAATGGTGGAGGTGGTGGTGTCTCTCTCTCTCTGTCTCTCTCTCTCTCTTTCTCAGGCGGTGGTTGAGGAGGTTGGTGGGTGGTAGCGGCTTCTGGAAGCTATGGTGAGTGGGTGATGGACCGATGGTGCCAAATGATTGGCTTAATTCATGGTGTCTCAATTTAGAAACAAAATTACCTTAGTTGATGGTGTCTTAATTGGGGAAAAAATTAGCTAATTAATTGCTTAATTAGTGGTTTCATAATTTAGAAATAATAGATTATATTTGATTTCAATATATTATAAGGTAAACTTACTTAATAAAAATCTATTATATTGAGTAACTTAATTATTTTTTAAATCATAATTATTATGAGAATTGGTGGATTTGAATTATAGTTTAAACTTTTTTAGATAGATAGTTATTAGTACAATTAGGAAATTAAAATTTAAGTGTTAAAATAAATGAGGGATAAATTTCTAGTATAAGAAAAATATATATTTAAATTCTCAAATTTAATTTTAGAGGGTATTTTTGGTATTCTAAAAATTATTATTGATGACACCAGCTTTGACTGTTAATTGTTCTAACGTCTGTTAGTTGGAGGGGATGTGACTGTTATAAGTTATAAATGTTAAGGGAGGTCGGTGTTGTTTTTAAAATGTGAGGGGTTATTCGTGTAATAAAATTAAATATCAGGGGGTGTGAGTGATATTTACCCTATATAAAAAGACATCAAGGTCAATTATAAAGACAATTATAAGAGTTGTAATTAATTAATTTTATATGTTTTTCTTCATATAACACATATGTATCGAATTTTTACCCTTTTTTTATTTAACGAGCTTTTATTTAGAAGATATGATATATCGTCATACCTTTATTTTATATATATACACACATATGTGTGAATCGAGTATAATTGACTATTGATTTCAACATGACTATTTGTTAAATAGTAGTATTATTTGGAAATAACTTTTTCTTTTGAGTACTTTTTTTTTTTTTTAACACTAGGCTCTTATAAGATTTTTTTGTGAGGGATTTAGATTTTAATAGAGTTTAGATTTGTGATCTATATTATTTTATTAGCATATATAAGATCATCATTGTAAAATTTTAAAGTCATTAATCTCTTTATGGTATATTAATGTGTATTTTAGTGTACTAGTGTGTATATTTTTAATGTATTAGTTTGTGTGTTTTGGTGTATTAGTGTGTGTATGTTTGTATTTTAGTGTACTACTAATGTGTGTGTGTGTGTGTGTGTGTTTTGGTGTACTAATGTGTCTATTAAGAATTTTAATTATTTTATGGGTTAATTGGGGTAACTCAACTCATTATAAACATAACTCATTATAACTCATTTACTAGGTGAGTAAAAAATAGATTGGATTTATTTTAACCCAATCCAATTTAATCCAATCCATAACCAACCTAATTCACCCATTTGTCACCTCTATTTTTGATCAATGGGACCCACAAACCACTTGGACAATTGCTGACTAGGTGAGTTAGGTGAGGGCTGTGGTCTAAAATAATCTCAGTTTATCGAAACTTGCGAATTACATAAATATGATCCGACAAAAGCATTGATTTAAGGGGAATATTATGTATCACAAATTTTTAACCCAAATTTTTATCCCAAATGAAGGGAGACCATTAGATGAGTGGGGTCCATCAACTTTTTTAAATGGGACATACTGATCCAATGATCTCCCTTGATTTGAAATGAAAATTTGGGTTAGAGATTTGAGATACATAGCATTACTCTTGATTTAAAAACATGATTGTTGTGAGGACGATGCTTTTATTTAAAGGACTTGACTAAGATATCCAAATAAGGCCTCTAGGACTAGGACCATCTCGCCTTTCACACTACTACTGTGAGACGACTCAGACCAACTCTCTCATAAGGCCATCGACGACTACCACAGGTAACTTTACTGTTAATGGTTTTTGGAGTTGTGGCTTGCCATGTGTTTGATTTTCTTTTTTGTCTTTGAAGATGTTGAATGTGGGAGGTTTTTGCTTGGTGTAGAATTTTTCAGAACTGGTTGTATTGTAGGTTACTGTTCAGATTTTGGTAGTAAATAACTGGTAGTGAATGTGGGATGTCGTAATGGTTGAGATTTGGAGTTTTTGAATTTGGTAGTAATTTGTTGTTTACTTTTTGCCTACAACTTCAGCTTTTTTGACATTTTTATAACAAATGGGTCAAAGAGGTGTAATGGGTGGCAAGATAAAAGATTTTTCAGGTTGACCCAAAATGACCATAAATGACTCTTTTGTTTAGTCAGTGTCAGTGGGTGATGTATCTCTTATCAGACTTATCGTATAACCCATGTAATAAACGAGTGATATATATGCTTGTGAGATAGCCAGACCGGTTTATGTGGATTGTGTTGAGTGTTTTTTCAACCTGCTTCACTTGACCCAGTTGCCAGACACCCACCTCTCTCCCTCTTCTCACCATGTTAGAACCCCAAGCCACAAACAAAAAGAAATGGAAATAAAACCGCTTTATGCGCCAACCTCTACCTCATCATTGATGTCATGGGTCATGCCACTCGAAACCGAGAGAGAGAGAGAGTTGGTTGGTGTTTTCTTTTTAAGTGAGGACAAATACAGATAGATAGAGAGAGAGAAATGACTGGGAAGAGAGCGATTGATTGAGGCTAATTTTAATTTTTGACAGGAGAGAGATTGGTGCCTAATTTTCTTTTTAAATTTGCATGTGCCTGGTAATTTTTTTTACCATTAGCTTTCTTGTTGTGTAAAGACTCTTGGCTGGACTTTTGGCCCTGATCAATTTAGAATCTTTTGATGGTTTAACCCAAGGGAACCTGGATCCTGGGTTACTTGGGTACATGGTACAGGTATAGATACATTGTACAACACTTTTTAAAATATGTAGTACAATGAGAGTAGGCTTAGCTAATACGTTATTTTAGATTGCAATTCGTTTTAAGACTCTTATCTAGATTGTTTTCACTACTATATAACATTATATGTTATAGAACATAGTCAGTTACCATTTATCATATATTTGTGCTTGATTTTCTATTATCTAAAATACATGTAATTAATTAATATGAATTTTATATTTGTGTTACATATTTAAATGCGAATTGATTTAGATTAAGTATTACAATTTAGGATCATATATTTTGATGATTTGGATCCCAAACCCACCTCATTTAGAACTGATGTATCTAGATCATGGATCGTTATGAATTTAGTAAATTCTGGTAACCATGATTTAACTATTCATTTGGCTCTTGGGCTTCTTTTTAATGGGTTTGAAATTTTGTTCTGGATCATGACATAGACCTAGGGACCTTCTTTGTGGAAGAGGCCCAAAATCGTTGCTTCATTATCATTACTAATGGAGCCAGCCTGCAAGCATATTACTGTTAGCTGTCATTCAATTGAATCAATTATTCATGAACATGTTACATTGAAAAATGTTATGTTTACTAAATTTTTTTATCAAAATTTTCGTCTCAAATGATGTGGCACAATTTTTATTATTAAATGATGATACCTGAAATGAACAGACACGAGCTCAGGAAATAAGCTCAGGTCGGGAGCTCAGACAGAAGAAGCAGAGCTCATCCGGCATTGGCCAGAGCTCATCTAGTCAGCGCTAAAGGCTCCCAGCTGAGGACACGAGTTAAGAAATGATGAAAGGACAGCAAGGTAACTACGGATATCACTAAAAAGAAAGTAGAACCATTCCAAGGCATTAGACCCGCAATCAACCACGATCCCCTCCTAAAGCTAAGGAGAATCCCACGAAAGAAGGCAAAGATCTCTCTGTTTGAAGCCAGCCGTAAGGAGTTTAGGTAACTCCGGAATTATGGATGAAGATAGGGCACGATCCCTTCAATATAGGAGGTAATTCCGTGTTAGAGGTAAGCATGAGGCCATAAAAGGGGAGGACAACCTCCATGGCCAGGGAGAGAACAACCAGAAACCCTAAGACTCTAATAATTCTACTGTAACACATTCAATTTCATCAATAAAGACAAGGGAGGAAGAGCCTCCATTAGAGAGTGGACTAGCCGAGCTCACTAGCCGGTGAACCACTATACTTCTACCGTATTTCACACACTATACGTCGTAAAATATAGCATTCATCCACCACTTTATGGGCCTGGTAGCTCAGACACCATATCAAGCCTTATACAGATCACCCAGATAAGATACTTCGATCCCATAGCTCATTCCCGAAGGTTTACACCATCAGTTTGGCGCCGTCTGTGGGAAACGACTGTTCCTTCTACAAATAAGCTGATTTTTCAGTGACTGATGGTAACGACACGAAATATGAGCAGAAGTCAAACAAACCTACCACGAATGCAAGACCCACAGGAAGCTACCAACGGCAGACAACCCGGGAATATTCCCGAGGTTAATTCCCCCATTAATAACGAGTTGGAGGCCCTTCGCCTCGTCAACCAACGATTACTAAAAGAAAACGAAGAGCTATCAAAGCTCGTACAACGCCCACAGGAGGCACGACCGGCCCAAGAAGGCCAGAGTAATCCCCCTTACCGGGAACAGCGACACTGGGACCCCCTCAGAGAGGTCGGCGAAGGAGGAGAAAGCAGCCACACCAGGGGGTATGCTCCTTATATACCCCCTAGGAATGGCCATAACGACGAAGTGCAAAGTCAGAACGACGGGGGGGATAGGGATGATTTTTACCCGTATCCTCAGGACAGGAAAGAGCAGCGTTGGGAACAACGTTTCAAAGACATCCAGCAAGAGCTCAACCACATGAAGGAGGCTGTTAAAAGCAAGGCACCGGTTACCATGGATATCTTGGTTCAGCAAACCGAGTCCCCATTAACCACGGGAGTGCTACACTTCCCTCTCCCACCGAAGTTCAGAATGCCTCAAGTAGAGGTCTTTGACGGAACGAAAGATCCCGTGGATCACCTCAACACTTACAAGAACCAGATGGAATTGCATGGATACCAGGATCCTGTGCGTTGCCGAGCCTTTGCCATCACACTGAAAGGCTCCGCCCTAAACTGGTTTAACAGGCTCCCACCAGCCTCTATTTCATCCTTTAAAGAGCTCTCCATAGCTTTCGTATCTCACTTTATAGGAGCTCGGACATACCGAAAGCCGAGCTACCACCTACTAAATGTGAAACAGGGGCCCCAAGAAAATCTGAGATCGTACGTCCAAAGGTTTAACTCGGAGACATTGAAAGTAGACATTCCAGATGAAAAATTTGCTATAACGGCTTTCATTGCTGGATTGGGAGTGCAGTCAAAGGACTTGATGTTTTCTATATCGAAGAACCCTCAGGCGAGTATGGCTGAGGTGTTAGCCAAAGCAGAGAAGTATATAAATGGCGAAGAGGCACTCCTTTCTAAGGTGGGAGGTACATCCTCACGAAAGGAGAAGGAAAAAGAAGAAAAGAGAAGGGACCGAAGTCCCAGGAAGGAGAAAGGGCGGGAGAGGTCCCCAAGGAGGGACAGGGACCGCTCACCCAAGAGAAGAGGAAATGTCAGAGATCGTCTGGGTCCCATGCAGCCTGAACTGCAACCCAGATATGGACCTCAGCGATTTACCCCGCTCACTGCCGCTGTGTCACAAGTATTATACGAGGTCCAAAACGAGAAGTTCTTGAAATGGCCGCCTCGGATGAAGGCAGACCCGGCAAAGAGAGACCCCACAAAATACTGTGATTATCACAGGGATCATGGACATCACACTGATGATTGCATTCAACTAAAGAAAGAAATCGAGTTCTTGATCCAGCGAGGTCAGTTGCGTCGTTTTGTAGCCAACGACAACCAGAATCGAGCTCTTCCACCACCACCACCTCGGCAGCCGGCACCTGCACCACACCAACAGCCTCTAGGGGAAATCAGGGTGATATCTGGAGGGTTCGCTTGAGGTGGAGAGTCAAGCTCAGCTCGGAAGGCGCACCTCCGGCGGATCAGAGCCGAAGAAGCTCTCGGAGTACACGCTGTATCCAAAGCACCACGCTTAGATACAGCTATCACTTTTTCGGATGCTGATTTAGAAGGGTGCCAATACCCCCATGATGATCCATTGGTGGTACGAGCTGTGGTGGCAAATAGAACCGTTCATCGGGTTCTAATTGATAACGGGAGCTCGGCAGATATTATTTTCGCACCTGCGTACGACAAGATGGAAATAGGAAGAGAGAAACTGGAGCCAGTAAGCACTCACTTGCTGGGATTCTCCGGGGAAAGGGTGTTCCCCCTGGGTTCAATCCATCTAGTGCTCACCCTGGGGGACCCACCCTGCCAAGCCACTACTACTGTCAAATTCCTAGTAGTTGATGCACCATCTGCGTACAACATCTTGCTTGGCAGGCCATCCCTGAATTCTATGAAAGCAATATCGTCTGCCTATCACTTAGTCATAAAGTTCCCTACAGAAAATGGAATTGGAGTGGTCCGAGGAGACCAGCGTGTAGCACGGGAATGCTACATGGCTTCTATAAAAAAGAAGGAGGTTGAGAACATCCAATTGGATGAACTCGACATGAGAGATGAAATGGAGACAAGACCAATGCCATCGGAAGATCTGGAACCAGTTCAGCTTGATGAGAAGCCAGAGCACCTCGTTTATGTGGGCTCCAAACTAAACGCTGAGCTCAAAGGACTCCTCATCCAGTTCCTAAAAGTGAATATAGGAGTGTTTGCTTGGAAGCAAGAAGACATGGAAGGGATTGATCCTTCGGTTATTACTCACAAGCTATGCGTGAGCCCAACTTGCAAACCCATCAAACAAAAGAGGAGGAGCTTTGCTTCCGAAAGGCAAAGGGCAATCAATGAGGAGGTCAGCAAACTCCTCCATGCCAAGGCTATCAGGGAGGTTGATTACCCCACTTGGTTAGCAAATGTAGTTCTTGTGAAGAAAACTAATGGGAAGTGGCGACTGTGCATCGACTTCACTGATCTCAACCGAGCATGCCCCAAGGACAGTTTTCCTTTACCTCGGATTGACCTAATAGTGGATGCCACTGCGGGGCACGAGCTCCTCAGTTTCATGGACGCCTTTTCAGGCTACAACCAGATCAGGATGGATCCCAGCGATCAAGAGAAGACCTCATTTATAACTGAACAGGGAACATATTGTTATCAGGTAATGCCCTTCGGGTTGAAGAACGCTGGAGCCACTTACCAGCGGTTAGTGAATAGGATGTTCCAGAAGCAAATAGGAGCATCCATGGAAGTCTACATTGACGACATGCTAGTGAAGTCACTGAAAGCAGAGCTCCACATCGAGCACTTAGCTGAGTCATTCCAAATTCTAAAGGAGTACAAAATGAAGCTAAACCCTGCGAAGTGCGCATTTGGGGTCTCGGCAGGAAAATTTCTGGGCTTTATAGTCAGCAGCAGAGGGATTGAAGCCAATCCAGAAAAGGTCAGAGCAATGGTGGAAATGCAACCACCATCCAATACGAAAGAGGTGCAACGTTTGACTGGCAGGATAGCTGCACTAAGCCGTTTTGTGTCTAGGTCCAGCGATAAATGCCAGCCGTTTTTTCAGATCTTGAAGAAGGCATTCCACTGGGATACCAAGTGTGCAGAAGCATTCGAAGCCCTAAAGAGATATATGAGCTCTCCTCCTGTTCTGGTGAGCCCTTTAGAAGGGGAAGTCCTCACCCTCTACCTAGCGGTTTCAGATTTTCCAACAAGTGCAGCGCTAGTTAGGGAGCGAGACAGAGCTCAGCAACCAGTTTACTACTGTAGCAGAGCTCTGAGGGGGGCAGAGGAGAGATATCCAAAGATGGAAAAACTCGTTCTAGCTCTGGTTACAACAGGTAGGAGACTTAGACTTTATTTCCAGGCTCATACTATCGAGGTTCCAACAGATCAGCCGATGAAGCAAGTGCTGCACAAGCCAGAATCCTCAGGAAGGTTGGTTAAATGGGCCGTAGAGCTCAGCGAGTTTGATATCAGGTATAAGCCAAGAACTGCCATCAAAGGGCAAATTTTGGCAGATTTTATTGTAGAATTCACAGCAGCAGCGCCTATGGAGACCACAGATTTAATACCGGACCTCCCCATCTGGAAGCTTTCGGTAGATGGAGCTGCTAATGCTCAGGGAAGCGGTGCAGGGATGATCTTGACCTCTCCAGAAGGAATAGATGTCGAATACGCCCTTAGATTTGGGTTCAGAGCTTCAAATAACGAAGCAGAATACGAAGCTGTCATCGCTGGGCTCAATCTTGCCCATTCTATGGAAGCGGAGCAGCTGGAGATCTGCAGTGACTCTCAGCTGGTGGTGAAGCAGATAGAAGAATGTTACGAAGCAAGAGGCGAAAATATGATCCTTTACCTCAAAAAAGTACGAGAACTAATGAAAAAATTTGTGCAGGTTAAGGTCAGACACGTGCCTAGAACGGAAAACTCAAGAGCAGATGCCCTGGCAAGGTTAGCAACTGCTTCGCAAGAGGATTTGGATAGGCTAATTCCAGTGGAGCACCTCCCAGGGACTTCAGTAAGCATCAATGAAGAGGACATGCTATCGGTTGAAGCTCAGCCGAGCTGGATGGACCCCATCATCGGATACTTGCAGAATGGGACTCTGCCAAGTGATACAAAGGAGGCATCCAAGCTGAGGACCAGGTCAGCTAGATTTTCCCTACTCCAAGGAAGCCTGTATAAACGAGGATTCTCAACGCCTCTCCTTAAGTGCGTAGGAGATGAAGATGCTAACTATATACTCAGAGAGGTACATGAGGGGATATGTGGCAATCACATAGGAGCTCGGGCCTTGGCAGGAAAAGTACTGAGGCAAGGGTATTATTGGCCCACCATGCTCGAAAACGCCACCGACTTGGTAAGAAAATGCAAAACTTGCCAGGAGCATGCCAATATGTCCCACTGTCCTCCCGAGCTCCTAACCTCGGTGGTAAGCCCATGGCCTTTTCAGCAGTGGGGGTTGGACATTCTGGGACCCCTTCCCACCGGTGTGGGGCAGTGCAAGTTTGCCATCGTAGGAGTGGATTACTTTTCTAAATGGGCAGAGGTCGAACCTTTGGCAACGATCACAGAGCAAAAAGTTCAAAACTTCGTTTGGAAGTCGATAGTTTGCAGGTTTGGAGTTCCCAGAGCATTCGTATCTGACAATGGAAAGCAGTTTGATAATTCAAAGTTCAAAAGTTTTTGTGCTGAGCTCGGAATCAAGAACTATTTCTCAGCTCCTGCCCATCCCCAGTCTAATGGGCAGGCAGAGGTCACAATAAGAACCATAAAGTCAGCTTTGAAGACCAAGCTAGAAAACCTGAAAGGCAAATGGGTGGAGTACATTCCGGAGGTATTGTGGGCCTACAGGACCACCGCCAGATCTGCGACTCAGGAAACCCCCTTTGCTTTGGCCTTTGGGACCGAGGCAGTGGCCCCAGTGGAGATAGGGCTCCAGTCACCAAGGGTGGAGTTTGCAGATTCCGAGCACAATGATAAATCTCTCTTGCTAAACCTCGATCTCTTGGATGAAAAGAGGGACAGAGCTCTGCACCGTGTCTGTACTTACCAAAGGAAAACTGCGAGGTATTATGACAGGAGGGTAAGACACAGAAGTTTCAAAGTTTGAGATTTGGTACTTAGGAGGCTTCTGCTTGCAAGAAAGGATCCCACGCATGGGAAATTGGGACCCAATTGGGAAGGGCCCTATATCGTGTCAAGGATAATCAGACCGGGGAATTACGAGTTGCAAACAGAGGAAGGAAAGGTTCTACCTCACTCGTGGAATGCCGAGCACCTTAAGAAGTTTTTTCAGTAAGTGTTACTTGTAATAGAGCTACTTTTAAATAAGAAAGAGCAAGTCTTTTATTCACCCTTCAATGGTCTTCAAAGCTTATAACTGCAAGATGAGCTCTTCAGCTCATAAACAAACGATAAGCTTCAAAGCTTATAAATGCAAGATGAGCTCTTCAGCTCATAAACAAACGATAAGCTTCAAAGCTTATAAATGCAAGACGAGCTCTTCAGCTCATAAACAAACGATAAGCTTCAAAGCTTATAAATGCAAGACGAGCTCTTCAGCTCATAAACAAACGATAAGCTTCAAAGCTTATAAATGCAGGACGAGCTCTTCAGCTCATAAACAAACGATAAGCTTCAAAGCTTATAAATGCAGGATGAGCTCTTCAGCTCATAAACAAACGATAAGCTTCAAAGCTTATAAATGCAAGATGAGCTCTTCAGCTCATAAACAAACGATAAGCTTCAAAGCTTATAACTGCAAGATGAGCTCTTCAGCTCATAAACAAACGATAAGCTTCAAAGCTTATAAATATAAGATGAGCTATTCAGCTCATATACAAACGATAAGCTTCCAAGCTTACCAAAAGCAAGATGAGTTCTACAGCTCCTCGGCGCGTACAAGCTTCTAGGTTCGTGAAATTCAAGACTGGTCCCTTCTTGGAGACACCAACAGTCTTTCCCCCGCGACTAATGGTCCTTATGCACTGCCTACCCCCTCGAAAACCATAAAACGTCCAGTACGGCAGAGAGCACTCACAAAGTCAGATGGGAAGTGGGGCCAGTACCAACATGATATTCTGTTTTCCATCAACGCTCGTGGTGCGACCAATGGAAACCAGTTGGGAATTGGGGTCAGCACAAACCTGATTTTCTGTTTTCCATCAATGTTTGTGGTCTGATCTCTGGGACTAATCAAGAACTAAGGTCAGTGCAAGCATGATCTTCTGTTTTCCTTCTACGTTCATGTTTCAAACACAAAGAGCTCGTATGTGGGCATGCACACTCAAGAATGAACAAACTAGAATTCAGAATATCCAAGAAAATAAACGTGCGGAAAAGTAAAAAAAAAAAGGGGTCATAGTCTGGTATCGTTCAGGAAAAGAAAGAAAGATGCAAGGGAACAAAGATCCTAGTCTTTCTTAAGTTCAGATCTCAGCTCAGCAACCTCTCCCTTCAGGCTAGCATTCTCTTTCTTCAGCTCATCCCTTTCTTGCTCAGCCTTGTGAAGCGAGTCGAGAAGCTTTTGACCAATGGAGGTAAGGAAAATGATGGACAAAGAGTCAGGAGAAGGAGAGTCATCCCTCTTACGCTTCCTTGAACTCGTGACGGTGTTTTCGTCCTTGTCAGAATCCCCGTCCTCATCAGAATCAGAGAAAGAGGTCCAGGAAGGGTAAGGAATAGTGGAAAACTCAAACTCAGTAGCCTCAGCCCCAAGCAAATAGAGGTTTGCGCTCGTCATCAGCTCGGAATAAGTCTTAGACTCCACAAGCAGCATCTCGTTGATATTCACCATCCCTGGTAAATCCAGGTCAGGCGGATCTGCACAGCAAGGACATAATAAGAGCATATCTTTAAAAAAAAAAAAAAAAAGTACTCAAAAGAGCTCGGCTCGAGCTTACCAATACGAGAGAAGCTCTTCTAGGACCGAGGAATCCTAGCTTTACGACAGCGATCCTCAGGAAACCTCCAAGACTCTCCAGAGGCGAAGAAGAAACGCCTAAACCACCCTTCAGGATTGGAGGGAAGATCTAGAACCAAAGGGCGTAAATTGAAATCCCTCCAACGGAAGAAACTGAAGCAGGGGGCATCATCTTCCTCAATCTCAAAGAAGTACAGGAACTCAGAGACAAAGGGGAACCTGCCAAGAGCATGCAGGCGGCAGAACAAGAAGAAGCTTACCATAGCAGCCCATCCTCGTGGAGAAAGGCGAGAAGGGCACAGGCCATAATAGGCAAGAACTCGCCCAATGGCCGGATGAATGGGAAGGCGAAGTCCCATGTCCATAGCACCTTCAAAGAAACAGACCTCCCCTCGCGGGAGGTAGTTGCAAGGCTCGTCGGAGGAAGAAACTCGCAAAGGCAAGTCAAGATCAGGGAAAAACCGTTTTTTGATATCCACCAAATCAGAAGATTCAAGTATTGAAGGAGACAAGTAGCGACAATGCCACTTCCATTCGATTCCAAAGGAGGATCTTTCCTGGAACAAAGAAGAAGCAGAGGCAGCCATCGAAAGTGCTGGTAAGGGAAAAGACGCAAGAAATCAAGAAAAAAGTCAAGAATATGTCATACACTTGGGAGCTTTTCAGGAAACAAAGAGCCAAGAAATAGGGAGTCAAGTTGCCTGTTTAATTTCCTAATTAATGAAGGTAGCAGCGGTTATGGAAACTGGCTACGGTTATGGAGAGTAGCAGCGGTTATGGAAAGTGGCTACGGTTATGGAAAGTGGCTACGGTTATGAAAAGTGGTTGCGGTCATTAAAGACGTGGCGGTTATGGGAAGCAGTTGAGAGAGAAACGCGGGAAAAGGAATAGGTACAAAATTGCCCCTTATATTGCATTCAAGACAACGAAGGAACATTCTGACCCCACCAAGCCACATATCCTCCAAATTTTAGCTCAGCCCAGTCAAAAACAAAACACTGGTATAGCAAGTCTTTAAGGCCTGCAATTCTAACAGCCCTGTTCACCTTAAAGAGGAAAAGCTCCTAATAGTTTCTTCAGTTCATCAAGGAAACTTGACAGCATGTGAAAGTTCATAGCCTTGCTTAAAGAAGGCCTAAAGCACTCCTCAAAGCAAGGCAGGGGGAAAAGAAATGTGAAACGTAGAATAAAGTCTTCTATTATCAGAGAAATGGAGCAGCAGGATTTGTTATCTATTCCAGAAAGAGATCTGTCGAAAAAGCAATGAAGCTCAGAAATAACCTTTAAGGTCAGACAACTGAGCCAAGTAGCTCAGAAAGAGCTCTTAAGATAACAAAAAGAGCTAAAAAGCGCAGTAAGAGCTCTTAGGTTCAGAAAGAAGAGCTGCATAGCTCAGCAAGAATTCATAAGCATGAGCTATACAACCCGGAAGGAGCAAGCCAGTTCAGAATATCAGTCTAAGCAGCTCAAAACGAAGAAGGATAAATAATGGATCCTTAGGGTGCCAACCACTGAGCTTAAAAGGCTTAGGAGAAGCAGTTGAGCATAGCACCAAGTCTCCTGTACTCTTCAAATCTAGTAATTTTGCTTCAAGAAGTGCACAGCACCCCTCAAAGCAAAAGGAGGGAAAGGGAGTATACAAAGTTGAATACATACAGGTGCGCAAATTCAAAGATATATTCAAAAATATATATGTGCTGAAATTCAAAGGGACATATGAATATGATAAACCAACAATGAAAAAACAAAATAACGAACGATCACAAAGTAGCACAAGGCCCTAGCCCAAGTCAAAGTTACATCTCAAAAATTCTTTACAAAGAAATTACAAGTAAGAAGACCTAAGGGGGAGTGGACAGAAGCCCCTGCAGTTCGGTAGACACAGCATCAACAAGAGAAGCAGAACCCTGGGGCTCGGGAGGCAAGGATCCTGATGCTGGAGGAGTGGAATTTTCGGGAACACTGACCCCAGGAGCCTCCGCCGTACCAGGCAATGATGTTTGTTCAAGTGCCCCAGTCACCAGGTCAGCAGATGAGGCCACAGCAAGAACAGTAGAGGGGGAAGCAGAGGCATCTGGGAGGGGAGCTCCAGGAGGAAGAGCTGAGGTGTCTTCCTCACCACTAGAGTCAGATTCTTCCATTTCCTCCTCAGTAGGGATAGGGAAATTGAATTCGAGATCTGGGTAAGCTTTGATAGCTTTACGCCTAAAAGCAACCCATCCAGTAGCCCACAAAGTGGTGGCCTCATCTTTAAGCTCGGCAATCTCCTTACTTTTCTGTGTGACCAAGTTTTTCTGCTCCTCAAGCTCCTCACAGAGCTTGCCATTTGCTTCATTGAGGGCGAGATAGTCTTGCTTGGTCTGGCTGAGCTCTTTCTTGGCGTCAAAAGCCTCTTGGCTGGACTTGGTCCACGCCTCAACCTTAAGTTGCAGGTCCTCCTTAACCAGCCTCAGTTCGTCCTGAGCTTTCTTCTCCCCTTCCTCAGCTCTGACCATGACGGTCAATGTATGCTTAAGGTCGGAAGCTTGCTTCACCAACTGCTCTTTGAGGTTCTCCACCTGAGCTTTGAGGTCTTCATTCTGAGTTCCAAGGCCTTCGTTCTCAAGAGACAATTCAGAAATTTTGGCCTTATATGTCTTCAGGACCTTAAAGGAGCTCTCTTGAGACTGGACTCGGTGCAGCAGACCTCTCGTATGAAGGGCAGCCTGAGAATATAAAGAAAGAACAGAAAATTACATCAGACCACAAAATGCGAACAAGCAAAGAGGAAAAGGGGCCAGCACTTACAGCAGCCGCCCCCTGAAGAGCTGAAGAGATGGATTCCTCAAGGGGCATGGAAGCAGCCTTCAGGACATCAGATTCAGAAAAAATAGAGGACAGAGCTCCAACAGCAAGGTCCATGTTGTCAAAAAAGGAGTCCTCATCCTCCCCCTTTTTCTCAATCACCTTCCCCGAGGCGCTGTATCCGAAATTTCTGGGTTGGAGGTCGGGAATCAATTTCAAGGCCTTCTCGACCTCGGAGGAGGAAGGGGAAGCCTGCCCCCCCTCTTGAGCAGACGCCAGCTCAGAAGGAGCCACTGGAGGGGAGGAGGGGATTGCGGTTTGTGGAGTCCCAGAGGAGGAGGGCGGAGCCTTGCTTGGAACCTGTTCTTCAGTTATAGAGGGGGGAGAAGACACCTCCAATCTGGGGATTTTAGCCCGGACACCTGGACCACTCCCAGAACTAACCCGAGACTTGCGCTTGCTGGATCTACCACCTTTCATCAGTTCATCCACCTTGGCCTTGAGCTCTTCTGGAGTAGACTTCATGGTAGAAGAACCTGGAATGTCTGGGGAGAGTAGGGAGACGTAAGGAGAAGAAGAGGGGAAGGAAGCACAACGAAGAGGAAAAGAAAGAAGGTACATTTGTCAGCCCCTAAAACCGATAATGGGATCGCCAAGGTCACCACAGGAGGACTTAGACCTATCCGCACCAAATTTCGTGACTCAATAAGGTCAGCGTACCTCTCTGGCTTGATCTTCTCCAACTCCACTAGCACTTTCTTATCCTCAGGGCTGAGCTCAAAACGATCACCTGAAAAGAAGAAAGCGTGCAAGTAAGAAGAAGGCTAAAGGTGTGCAAGTTCCAGATCAGAGCTCAGTTGACTTAAGAAAAGACTCACGCAAGTTGTCTGGTTCAGTCCAAGCTGTAGGGATACCAAGAGTATCCGTCTTATCAGCAGGATTATACTCCCAATTGGTGCCCCCGACAAAGAAGAAGTGTTCTTTCCAGTGCTTATGAGAGGACGGAATATTAGAGATAAGCTGCCTAGCGTTGGCACGCTTAGAGGCATACAAGAAGCCTCCAGAGGTCGGCTTGACGTTGAAGAGCTCTAAAAACAAAGAAATACTAGGAAGCCCAAGTTTATGCTTCCTAAAGATGACCAGAAGACCAATCATGACACCATAGAAGTTGGGGGAAACTTGGGAAGGGCACACATGGAAGTGTTGCAGAACAGCCTTGACGAAGGGGTGCAGAGGAAAGCGAAGACCGTTCTCAAAGGAGGCAAGAAAGAAGCAGACCCTATTGTGTACTTGTTCTACATAGTAGATAGATTTGTCTGAGCACCAGGGTTCGACCCCAGGAGGAAAGCCATACCGAAGCTTATAAACTTTCATTAGCTCAGGGGCCTCTTTGCTGTAGCCCACAGACTCGGCGTGCTTAAAGGCCTGCCCCAAATATGAGGTCTTCCCTTCAAGCACCAAATATGAACGGTAGCCTGAAGCACTATCGGAGGAAGGAGGCGATGCGAATCTTCGAAACGAGGGTAGGGAAGTCGATTTCAAGCAAGAAAACAGAGAGGCTCAAGCAAAATGGTCCGAAATCGCAGAGAGAATGGAGACGAGGAGCAGCGAGGAAGATGAATAGTGTGAAGAGACGGTTCAGGTAGCCGTTTGGGTCTTTAAAGCTTGAGGGACGTGGGTAAAGACATGCGCGGGAATCGAGGAAAGACATGATTGCTGTAAACCGTCAAAAATCCTCAAGCCACATGCTGGCCACGTGCGGGTCTAATTCAGTTCGTGTAGGTCAGCCCCTGCCTAGGCTAACCTAAGGCAAGGGCTGGGGGGCAACTGATGATACCTGAAATGAACAGACACGAGCTCAGGAAATAAGCTCAGGTCGGGAGCTCAGACAGAAGAAGCAGAGCTCATCCGGCATTGGCCAGAGCTCATCTAGTCAGCGCTAAAGGCTCCCAGCTGAGGACACGAGTTAAGAAATGATGAAAGGACAGCAAGGTAACTACGGATATCACTAAAAAGAAAGTAGAACCATTCCAAGGCATTAGACCCGCAATCAACCACGATCCCCTCCTAAAGCTAAGGAGAATCCCACGAAAGAAGGCAAAGATCTCTCTGTTTGAAGCCAGCCGTAAGGAGTTTAGGTAACTCCGGAATTATGGATGAAGATAGGGCACGATCCCTTCAATATAGGAGGTAATTCCGTGTTACAGGTAAGCATGAGGCCATAAAAGGGGAGGACAACCTCCATGGCCAGGGAGAGAACAACCAGAAACCCTAAGACTCTGATAATTCTACTGTAACACATTCAATTTCATCAATAAAGACAAGGGAGGAAGAGCCTCCATTAGAGAGTGGACTAGCCGAGCTCACTAGCCGGTGAACCACTATACTTCTACCGTATTTCACACACTATACGTCGTAAAATATAGCATTCATCCACCACTTTATGGGCCTGGTAGCTCAGACACCATATCAAGCCCTATACAGATCACCCAGATAAGATACTTCGATCCCATAGCTCATTCCCGAAGGTTTACACCATCATTAAATATTAATAAGACCCACTTATCTAATAGTGAAAAATTGTACCACATCATTTTGGATGAAAATTTGATAAAAAAAAATTGATAAACATAGCATTACGGATACGACACCATCAATAATGTTGATGCTCCACTTAATAATGCTGTTCATCAAAGATATGCAAATATAATCATTTGCTACTTGAAGGAATGTGTTCTAATCTATGAAGCACGGATATTTTGATTAGGGTAACATACTTGTATCGAATACGTATCGGATATTTTCTATACGTGTCGAATAACTAATAAAATATTTATCATTATCGGATATTTGTCAGATATATTTCGGATACGATAAATACATTCGCCTTATACTTAGTGATGTGAGTAGTTTATAAATCGTGGATCATACAAATGAGAATTTGTCATTTCAAGATGTTCATTTGGATGTTCATCACATATAACACAAAATTTGTCAATTCTTTACAATTTGATTGACTTGAATAATGAGTTTTTAAAGTTTACATTAAAGTCAATGAAGTCTATTATAATTAGATGCTAAGTAAAAGTTGACCACTCTCAAAGGTTAATACGTCTTTAGTTTTAGAATTACATAAAATCCTGAATTTAAAACACCATTAGACAGTATCTTTGCCAGTAACATAAATACTTGTAGTTTGAATGTGTTTTATTTTTAAGTAATGCTATTGGAATCTAATTTATTGACCTAGTTTACTACAATTATTGGATTGACTTTGGGTCTGATCAAACATTAGAATTTGACGTTAATCCAATAGTTGCAATAAAGCTACAATAGTACATATCTATATTACTTATAAATGTCAGCATCTACGAAAAAATTTTACTTTTCTATTTTATCCCTAATTATTACTAATACTAATTTTCTAATTTATAAAATGAAGCGCATAGCCCAAACCATAGATGCACATAGACGGAGATAGAGAACCAAACCTCCCTAACAATAAACCATGTAAGCTCATATAAACAAAGTGTGCCAAGAATACCCAAAAAAAAAAAAAAAACTACTCTATATTAACAGTACCCAAAAGTATTCATTTCATTTCTTCTTGATTCCCACATTTTCTTGCCCTCTCAATCTTGCTCCAAGTACCAAGTCATAACGCACAAATCAAAACCAATCTTATATATTTCATCCTCATTATTCACATCAAAATTTAGCAGGAAACCATTTTCCAGATTCCTAACTATGATACAACATCCACAAAGTACACTCTCTATCAAGTACTTGAGAGATAGGCATACCCAACACATAATTTTTAAACTCAATCAAAGTACAAATCGAGTACAACTCGATCTGTTGTGCGTGTGTTGTGTTGGCTTGTGTGTGCCTGATGCGTGTTGGGTTATGTGTGCTTGGGTGTGTGTTTTGTCAAACACATGGTGGGCGGTGTGTGTTTGTTAAGTGTGTGTGATGTGTGCTTGTTAAGTGGTGTTTGTGTGGAGCTTGTGTGTGTTGTGTGCTCATGCTGGGTGTGAGTTATGAGTGTTATGTGTGTGTGTTTTTTGTGTGGAGGTCGGCGTGAGATAAATACCTTGGAGAAGCTGTGAGAGTTGGCTGGTGTGGTGGCGACAGTGGCGATGGCACTGTGGAGTCGAGAGAGAGAGAGAGAGAGAGAGAGAGAGAGAACATGATTGTGGGAAAAGTAGACGCAGCCTTCATCCAAGCCACCGAGCACCGGCCAAAACTCGCCGTTGTTGAAGCAAACGATATTCCACTGATTGATCTCTCTGTTCTAAACAACTAGCCGCACATGCAGACAACATTCCTTGCTAGAGACCCCAACGACTCTCTTATCTCTTTTTCTTGTGCCTCTCTCTCTCCCCCTCCCCCCCACCCAAAAAAAAAAAAAGTAACCCAGATCATTTCAGACTTTTACTCAAACAGCTTGCGATCAAGCCCAAAAAATTGGAAAAAATTATAAACTTTACTCAAATAAAAAAAAAAAAGAAAAAAAATCTCAATTATGCTAAGAGCTTGACAAACATAGTCACTACAATTGTGCTACTCGATCATAATTTGGGGGTAGTATTTTTGTGTGTGTTTGTGCGTGTGTGTATGTGTAAATCAGGAGACGGAGAGAGGGAGAGAGAAAGAAAAGCAGAGAAGGGCATACCTAAGAGGCTGTGGCTGTGGCTGTGACGGTGTCGCTTGAGATAGCGTAACAGAGAGAGAAATAAGGGAGAGAGGGCTTGAAGGGGAGGCAGAGAGGCAGCAAGTTCTGACAATGAGTGATAGTGAGAGAGAAGATTGGATGTGATGGAATTAGAGAAGAAAATATGTATGAAATAAAATTCAAGTTATGAGCTGATTTATTATATAGATTTAGATTTTTAAGTTTAAATAGCATTACTCATACTCTTTATTTCTTAATCAATCATATCCTCAATATTTAATTCCTCATATCCATTCTAATATATATATATATAGACATATGCTAGTCGTATTCATATTCTACTTTTTGAGGTTTTGTCGTGTCTGTTTCATGCCGTACTCATATCTTATATATCCATGTGTTCTATGTTCTAATAATTAACAACAGTGACACGATAACTATGATGGAGCTCCCTACAATGTGTGGCATAAACATAGTTGATCCAACGAACAGCAGCAGCAACAATGCAACTGTTGATATCAGTGATGAATCTGAGAGGCTACATTTACTAATCGCAGATGAATCGTGCCATGACGATACTGTAATCAGAGAATGGTCGGAAGTGTATACAGGAGACAGAACAGGTAACAATCTATCCTGGAAACGCCGAATGGAAAAAGTTCCTTCACTGATGCGCAGGGCACATGAACGAAACAACCAAGAGTACGATCCCAGGGTGGTTTCTTTGGGTCCTTATCACCATGGCAAACAGGAGCTTCAATTAGCAGAGAACCTAAAACATTTCATTCTGCACAAGTTTATTTCAGGCAGTGGGAAACAGTTTGATGATTTCTACAATAAGGTTCTGGAAGTGATCGATGATGTTAGAAACTGCTACGTTGAAAGTTCCACCAATGACTACAATGACAAGGAATTTGCCTAAATGATGCTTCTTGACGGTTGTTTTCTTCTACACTACATGGAATGCATGTCAAATCGACGATTGGAAATTTGGGAATTTGTGCATCATATGGGCATGTTTGCCTCGTAGTATATATTGTCAGACTTGTTTTTGCTTGAGAACCAACTCCCATTGCAATTACTCGAGGCTTTGATGAACGTAAGATTCAGAGAAGATGAGAGGGAAGGAATGATCGAAAATTTCTTTGCAGTAATGTTTGCAAAAGCCCCAGCCCCAAGAAGTAAGCATAGCATTTCACGGAGGGAAGATGAAAAGCAGCCCCTTCATCTTCTAGAAGCTCTGCGCACAATTCTCCTCTCCAACTACGATGAAGATAAGCAAAGGATTCAATCTTCTTTGTTCCCAAGTGGAAGAAAGGAACTTCCTATTTGTGATGTGAAGGAGTGTATTCGGTCTTCTATTCGACCTGTCACAGAACTCCAAGCAAAAGGAATTCAGTTTAAGCGTAGCAATAGTGTAAGTTTGAAGGACATCAAGTTCAATTCGAAATGCTTTTATGGACAGCTTAGTCTCCCTCCTCGGATCATTAATTCTCAGACCAAGACTATTTATTCGAACCTGATTGCTTATGAAATGTGCCCGAGTACTCCTAATGATTATGGGATCACTTCATACATTAGTTTCATGAAATCACTCATTTGTCAACCTGAGGACGTGAGAGAGTTAAGGTCAAAGAACATTCTTATCAATTGCCTGGGTAATGATGAAGAGGTGGTTAAAATGTTCAAAGATATCATCACTTACGATCTGCAGAAGTTTGGCATCTATGACCAGGTTAGGAAGGACATTCAGAACCACTACAACAACAAGATGAAGACATGGATGGCTGAATTGATTCACAAACATTTTAGTAGCCCATGGACTGTCGTTGCTTTCATGGCAGCAACTTCTCTTCTGATCTTGAGTTTCCTGCAGACCTACTTCACAATCTCCCCAACTCACCATTGAACCAAGTACCAGATACATCGGATCAGTAAGTTAATTATAGTGATTTGGACTGTCCTTGAACTCCATTTTGTGGGTTTTAGGATTTGTTGGGGAGCTAGGACTTGAAAGCTTAATTCTCAGAGGATCTTGTGATGATCAAGGTTTTTGTGTTAGTATATGTATGTATTTTTGGTGTATTGGTGTATATTTTAGTGTATTAGTGTGTATATTTTTAATGTATTAGTTTGTGTGTGTTTTGGTGTATTAGTGTGTGTATGTGTATGTGTATGTTTGTATTTTGGTGTACTACTAATGTGTGTGTGTGTGTGTTTTGGTATACTAATGTGTCTATTAAGAATTTTAATAATTTTATGGGTTAATCGGTTTAACCCAACCCGTTATAAACTCAACCCATTATAACTCATTTACTAGGTGAGTGAAAAATGGATTGGATTTATTTTAGCTCAATGCAATTTAACCCAACTCATAACCTATGAAGCACGAATACTTCGTCAAGGTCGACGTACCCGTATCGGATACTTTATTGGATATGATACTCGTCGGATACTCGATGATACGTATCGGATACGCATCATCCAGATCGGTTAATTTATAAAATATGTGGATACTTCGCGGATACTTCTAAACATGGAGCAAGATGTACAATTTTTAATTTTAAGTTATACCCCTTCTTTGGAGTTCACATACAATATAAAATATCAACAAAATTCTATCTAATTTTGAAGACACGAGTGTTTTTTAAGTATTATCTATTATTACATGTTAAGAGAGTATAAAAAAAAATGAGTCACTTACACTATGCTTTTAAAAATAAATACTTGTAAAACCAATTAGTTAAATGTGGTTATGATTCCTTCAATTGGTCATGCTCATTTTATGAACATATCATAATGAGACGATAATCCTTTTCATGATAAAAGTTTCTAATTTTACTTACTAATGTTAAAAAATTATTGAAAAATTGTAATTTCTAAGTCGTTAAATAATAGTAAAATATAAAATATATTTTATTATAGACGTATCCTGGTCATACCCGTATCTTATTTTTTTAAGTTTTGTCGTATCGCCGTATCCGTATCGTATCGTACCCGTATCACGTATCCGTATCCGTGCTTCCTAGCTCATAACCAACCTAACCCACCTATTTGTCACCCCTACTTATAGTATATAAAATTGGATAATGCAAACATGAACTATTTACCTGTAAATTTCGATCCTATTCGGCCATCCGAAAGAATCAAGTAGGCCAACGGAATATTTTTTAATATTCCGCAAAAAATCGGGTAGAAATGCGAAATACTTATAAAATTTTCGTATTCCTACCCTATGCTACCATACCCTACCTGTATTTATATGTTAATCTCTAAAAATATAAAATTCAAAAATCTAGAAATATTAATGTTTTATTGATATTTATGGCTTTCTTATATCTGATGTATTGATATTTATGGCTTTTTTGTTGTGTTTTATTGTAATTGTTTATATATTATTGAATCTATTGTATTTTCTTTAGTGTTATTGGTTTATTGTGTTAGTTAATTAGTGTAGGTCACTTAATTAAATTGTTAAAATGATCTAAAAATTATTAATTAAAAAATATGTGGTCACCCGACTTTCTACCCGATTGTTTTGAACGGAATTCGAATATGAATAGTACACTTGATCGGGTAGAGTAGGTCAAGAAAAAATTATTCTACAAAGTATCGAGTAAAAAGATAAAATACCATTATTCTTACTCGTAGGATATGATGAACACCCCTATCTATGAGAATCGAGGCGGCAAGTATTGACAACATTATAAGATTCAAAAAACATTGGCATTATATGAAGTAAGTTGATTAACAACAAGGAAAATTAAAAAAATATATATATATAGATAAATTCAAATAGCCAACTCATTGAAACAATAAATTAAACGTTGGCCCGACAAAATACTCACGTTGCCTCAAGATAGGATTTTTGACACAAATATCTAAGCACACCTAAAAAAAATCAGTCAAATCAAAACACTACTGTTCACAACTAACTACCAAATTAAAATAATCATTTTTGTCATGCAATAATAGATATTCTCCTTAAAAAATGGTATTTCTCGAACAAGGAGGGACGGTGAGAAAAATAGGGCAAAGAGGAACGGGGCTCAAGAGGAAAGAGAGGTGGGAGATAGCATAATGTTGGTAATCAACGTTCAAAGCCTTTGAAAAACCTAAAACTTCACAACTTTGTATAGAAATATTAAAAACCTTCTCCTTACTCGAGATATACTCTTTACCAGATAAACTCGTTAAACTATATATGATTGCAAATAGGACAGACACGTATTAAGCAAAGATTTTTTATAACTAAAGCTTGAATGTTACATTAGTAGTTTTTACAATAAAAATATATTTTAATATTTTAATATTTATTTTGTAGTATTTATATTATTATATTTCATAGCACTGGGGTCTCACTAATATTTTTGCCTAGGGCTCCAATATTGGTTGGGCCGCCCCTGGAGATAAGGGGGCATTGGCCACCGTCAAATTTTTTTATTAATTTTATATATTTATTATTTAATTATTTGTTTTGATATTATTGTTGTGTTCACCCTTGAGTTGATCTTAATTTGTATATTTGTGATTTCTTTTGGTTCTAAATTCGTATTTGAAGGTAAAATTATTTACAATTGACCTATAATTGATTTCTTTTTTGTTTAAGATTGATGATTGACTTGTTTCAATTAGATTTTAGTTGTATTATTACCCTTACTTCTTAAATTTTTATTTGATAGCTTTGCAATTTTGATAAAAAGACATAAAGGACAATTATAAGATAATTATAAGAGTTGTAATTAATTTATTTTATATATTTTTCTTCATATAAGACATGTATTAATTTTTTACCCTTTTTAACATAACGAGTTTTTATTTAGAAGATATGATATATCGTGTAAATCGAGTGTAATTGACAGTTGATTTCAACATGACTATTTGGTAAATAGTAGTATTATTTGGCAATAACTTTTTCTTTTGCATAAAATTTTTTTATTGAACACTTGTTTTTATAAGATTTTTTTGTGAGCGATTTAGATTTTAATAGAGTTTAAATTTATGATCTATAGTATTTTATTAGCGTATATAATAAAAAAATATAAGATTATGAATATAAACATTTAAAATCATGGGTTAATTGCACTAGAAATCCCCAAAGTATGAAGTTTGTCTCACTTTGGTCCCCAATGTTTCAATTGCATCATTTTAGTCCCTGAAGTATTGAATATGTTTTTATATGGTCCTTCAAGCAGACAACGTCCAGATTGCTAACGATTTTTTATCATAAACTTGTCACGTAATAGCTAAATATAGACAAAAAATAATTTTGATAACTCTTAAACAAAATTTGGGTAGCTCTTGACAAAAAAATGTGTAATATGTGTAGCTTTTGACCAAAATTTGGATAGCTCATGATCAAAATTGTGTAATTTATGTAGGTATTTAACCAAAATTTGAGTAGAAATTTGGTCAAGAGTTATCCAAATTATTTTTTTATCCACATTTAAATATCATGTGACAAGTTTGTGATAAAAAATCATTAGCAATCTAGACATTATCTGCTTGAGGGACCATATAGAAGCATATTTAATACTTCAGGGACTAAAATGATGCAATTGAAACATTGGGGACCAAAATGAGACAAACTCCATACTTTGGGGACCTCCAGTGCAATTAACCCTAAAATCATTAATCTCTTTATAATAAAGTCGACCTTAATTAAAATGTCCACGACAACTATGAGGTTGTACGAAACTTATAAACTAAGGGGTGAGGTACATAAATTAGTCTATTTACCATTCGAGCAATGTTATGTAATTCAAATTTGTATCCCAAATGAAGGAGGATCATTGGATCAGTGGGTTCCATTTAAAAAAGTTGATAGGACTCACTCATCCAATAATCCCTCTTCATTTGGGATGAAAATTTAGGTTATAAATTTAGGCTACATAGTATTTCTCTTACCACTCATTGTGGTCAAGTTACCACTAAAAAAAAAAGTTAGGAACAACCTTAACATTGTAGAGTTTCGGGAAATGTTAAGACTGATCTAAAAGAGCAATGTTATATATCCCAAATTTGTATCCCAAATGTGCATCCCAAATCAATAAGGATTGTTGAATCAGTGGATCCCAATTAAAAAAGTTGGTGGGACCCACTCATCCAATGGTTCCCATTCATTTGGGATACACATTTGGGATATAAAACATTCCTCGATCTAAAATAATCTCAATTTATCGAAACTTGCGAATTACAGAAATATGATCAGACAAAAGCATTGATTTAATAACATGATTGTTGAGAGGATGATGCTTCTATTTAAAGGACTTGACTATGATATCCAAATAAGGCCTCTCGGACTATCTCGCCTCTCACACTACTACTGTGAGACGACTCAGACCAACTCTCGCATAAGGCCATCGACGACTACCACAGGTAACTTTACTGTTAATGGTTTTTTGGAGTTGTGGCTTGCCATGTGTTTGATTTTTTTTTTTTGGTTTGAAGATGTTGAATGTGGGAGGTTTTAGCTTGGTGTAGAATTTTTCAGAACTGGTTGTATTGTAGGTTACTGTTCAGATTTTGGTAGTAACTTTGAATTTGGTAGTAATTTACTGTTTACTTTTTGCCTACAACTTTAGCTTTTTTGCCATGATTTGTTAATGTAATGGGTGGCAGGATAAAAGATTTTTTGTTTAGTGGGTGATGTATGGCTTATAGTATAACCCGTGTAATAAACTAGTGATGCATGTGAGATAGCCAGACCAGTTCATATGGATTGTGTTGAGTGTTTTTTCAACCTGCTTCACTTGATCCGGTTGCCAGACATTCTCCTTACCCTCCGAGACACCCATGTCAAGCCCACCTCTCTCCTCCCCCTTCTCCCCAAGCCACAAACTAAAAGAAATGGAAATAAAACCGCTTTATGGGCCAACCTCTACCTCATCATTGATGTCATGGGTCATGCCACTCGCACAGAGAGAGAGAGAGAGAGAGAGAGAGAGTTGGTGTTTTCTTTTTAAGTGATGGCAAATACAGACAGATAGATAGAGAGAGAAATGACTGGGGAGAGAGCGATTGATTGATGCTAATTGATAGTCTTTTAACCTTAGAAAGTGTGTTTGATTGAGGCTAATTTTACTTTTTGACAGGAGAGAGAGAGAGAGAGAGATTGGTGCCTAATTTTCTTTTAAATTTGCATGTGCCTGGTAATTTTTTTAACCAATTAGCTTTCTTTTTGTGTAAAGACTCCTGGCTGGACTTTTGGCCCTGATCTATTTAGAATCTTTTGATGGTTTAACCATTCATTTGGTTCTTGGGCTTGTTTTTAATGGGTTTGAAATTGGGAAAATTTTAGTCACACTCCTTCTAGTTTATTATATTTTTAAGAACACATCTTCTATGATAAAAAATATCACTGACACCCCTTCTAATTTATATTTAAACATCACTGACACCCCCTGCCATTAAAACACCATTTTTAACAAAAAAATATTCATCTAAAATACCAAAAATACCCTTACATCAACTCCAAACAATCTTTTTACATAAAATTCGATTAAAATTCGAACCGATTGTAATTTATTTTTCTACATATTAAAATTCGAGTTGATTAAAATTTATTTTTCTACATATTAAAATTTGAGTCAATTAAAATTCGATTTGAGCTGATTAAATTTTATTTTTTTTACCTATTAAAATTCAAGCTTATTAAAATTCTTTTTTTATGTATTCGAGTCGATTTGAACTCTATTCAAGTTATTAGCGCTGATTAAAATTCGTTTCAAGTCAATTAAAATTTATATTTTTTTATTTATTAAAATTCATGTCAATTAAAATTCAATTCAATAAAATTTGAGTCAATTAAAATTTATATTTTTTATATAATAAAATTTAGGCCGATTAAAATTTAATGTAAGTTGATTAAAATTTGATTTGACCCGATTGATTTTTAATCGCTCAAATGAAATTTTAATCGGTTCAAATTTTAATCCACCCGAATTTTAATACATATAAAAATTTAGAAAACAAAAAATGTCTTATTGAAGATATGCTTATCTAGAGGGGTGTGGATGAAATTTGTCCTCAAATATATCATTGGTAATTTAGTAAAATTGCATTCTAAATAACATTTTTAATCTAACATGAGGTGTCAGTGAAGATTCAAAAAATAGAGGAGGTGTCTTTAAAAATATGATAAACTAGAGGGGTGTAGTTGAAATTTTCCCTCTCAAAATTTGGTCTGGATGACATAGACCTAGGGACCTTCTTTGTGCATGAGGCCTAAAATCATTGATTCATTGTCAATACAAATGGGGCCAGCCTGCAAGCATATTAATATTGGCTGTCATTCAAATGTATCAATTATTCATGAACATGCTACATAGGAAAATGTTATGCTTTTTATTTAAACATTAGAACTTGATGTTAATCCAATAGTTGCAATGAAGCTACATTTAGATTTTTAAGTCTAAATAGCATTACTCATATTCCGTATTTCTTAATCCATCATATCCTCAATATTGTAATAACATTCTAATATATACATAAATATGTATATATATATATTCTACTTTTTGAGATTTTGTCATTTCTGTTTCGTGTCGTACTCGCATCTATATCTGTGTGTTCTATGTTCTAATAATTAACAACAGTGACAGGTAAAAGGTGGTGATTGTGATGGAGCTCCCTACAATGAGTGGCATAAACATAGTTGATCCAACGAACAGCAGCAGCAATAATGCAACTGTTGATATCGGCGATGAATCTGAGAGGCTACATTTACTAATCGCAGATGAATCGTGCGATGACGATACTGTAATCAGAGAATGGTCAGAAGTGTATGCAGGAGACAGAACAAGTAAGAATCTATCCTGGAAACGCCGAATGGAGAAAGTTCCTTCACTGATGCGAAGGGCACATGAACAAGACAACCAAGAGTACGATCCCAGGGTGGTTTCTTTGGGTCCTTATCACCATGGCAAACAGGAGCTTCAATTAGCAGAGAACCTAAAACATTCCATTCTGCACAAGTTTATTTCAGGCAGTGGGAAACAGTTTGATGATTTCTACAATAAGGTTATGGAAGTGATCGATTTTGTTAGAAGCTGCTACGTTGAAGGTTCCACCAGTGACTACAATGACGAGGAATTTGCCCAAATGATGCTTCTTGACGGTTGTTTTCTTCTACACTTCATAGAATGCATGTCAAATCTACGATTGGAAATTTGGGAATTTGTGCATCATATGGGCATGTTTGCCTCGAAGTATATATTGTCAGACTTGTTTTTGCTTGAGAACCAACTCCCATTGCAATTACTTGAGGCTTTGATGAGCGTAAGATCCAGAGAAGATGAGAGGGGAGGAATGATCGAAAATTTCTTTGCAGTAATGTTTGCAAAAGCCCCACCCCCACGAAGTAAGCATAGCATTTCACGGAGGGAAGATGAAAAGCAGCCCCTTCATCTTCTTGAAGCTCTGCGCACAATTCTCCTCTCCAACTACGATGAAGATAAGCAAAGGATTCAATCTTCTTTGTTCCCAAGTGGAAGAAAGGAACTTCCTATTTGTGATGTGAAGGCGTATATTCGGTCTTCTATTCGACCTGTCACAGAACTCCAAGCAAAAGGAATTCAGTTTAAGCATAGCAATAGTGTGAGTTTGAAGGACGTCAAGTTCAATTCGAAATTCTTTTATGGACAGCTTAGTCTCCCTCCTCGGATCATTAATGCTCAGACCAAGACAATTTATTCGAACCTGATTGCTTATGAAATGTGCCCGAATACTCCTAATGATTATGGGATCACTTCATACATTAGTTTCATGAAATCACTCATTTGTCAACCTGAGGACGTGAGAGAGTTAAGATCAAAGAACATTCTTATCAATTGCCTGGGTAATGATGATGAGGTGGTTAAAATGTTCAAAGATATCATCACTTACGATCTGCAGAAGTTTGGCATCTATGACCAGGTTAGGAAGGACATTCAGAACCACTACAACAACAAGATGAAGACATGGATGGCTGAATTGATTCACAAACATTTTAGTAGCCCATGGACTGGCGTTGCTTTCATCGCAGCAACTTCTCTTCTGATCTTGAGTTTCTTGCAGACCTACTTCACAATCTTCCCAACTCACCATTGACTCAAGTACCAGATACATCAGATCAGTAAGTTAATTATAGTGATTTGGACTGTACTTGAACTCTATTTTGTGGGTTTTAGGATTTGTTGGTGAGCCAAGACTAGAAAGCTTAATTCTCAGAGGATCTTGTGATGATCAAGGTTCTTGAAAGGGTTGTGACTTGTGCGCTTGAGGTAAAATTCTCTTGTTTTAGTTTAAATTCCCAACTTGTCATCCTTCACAATCTTATTTTGTGCTTAGATTATTTGTGTAATATTTTACCGGGGGTTGTAATAGAAACGTGAAAACATGATGTATTATTCTAATCTTTGATTTGAATTTGACACAACTCGTGAAAACTTCTTTTTTTATTATTTAAATCGGTATGTGTAAGTATTAAAATTTGTGATCATGTAGGGTTGTTAAGTTATGAAGTAAGTAAGAATTGTTTGGAAAGAAATATTGTTATTTTTGTGGTTAATTAATTAGATTTTGATTCATATCCGATTTGTTAACTAATTACTGTCCCTCTAATATTGGTAGAAAAACAAGTCATAGTAGCGACATGAAAATATACGGTAAACAAAAATGATTGCGAATATGTATTTTTTTAATTAGTTCATTCACACAAATGAACTTCATTTCATTAAATTTTGGATGATAAAGCTGAAATAAATAAATATAGTGTTGAATAAATATAAGGGTTAATTACTTTTTACCCCCGTGGTTTCCTCTAAAAGTACCTTACCTACTTAACGTTTAAAATTATGCACATAACCCCTTTATGGTTATGTACCAAAGTAAAACCGTTAGCTAATTTTACTCATTTATTATCCATTAAATGAATAATTGGAAGCTAAATTTCTATTCCCATTAAAAATAAAAAGGGCAGTATGGTAATTTTATTATTCTATTAACGGTGTTAATTATTTCATTTTGATACATAACTTTAAGAGGGTAATGTGCATAATTTTATACATCAAGTAGGTAAGGTGCATCTATCCAAAACCACGAGAAGGTAAAAAACAATTATCCCTAAATATAAATATAAATATAAATTCAAATTGATCAGTAATTGGTTCCTTTGCCATCATCAGATTGATTGCCGGTATCGGGTTCATCACACATGGGTGTTGTGTAGTAGAATGGGCCGAGCACATGTTTGATCATATCTCGGTACACCATGGTGGGTCGGCCGAGCTTCACCCCTCTCCGGCCACCGGAAAAATCAGTGACAATGTTGCAGACAGGGTCTGGTGATGAAACCAGCCTTAGAAAACAGTTTGTGGGTTTGAGCACTTTCCCATTGATGTACTTGTTTATGATCATCTCAAAATTACCACCCTCATCAGTGTCGTCACTTCCATAGTACACAACTCTATTCCTATCATCCATGCACGTTACGGATACCTTGCAGCCTGCATGATGAAACAAACCACAACATTATATATAACTGCTCATTCCGGTCCACAATGTAAATGTATTTTGAGAGAGAGAAACCTTTGATGGGCTTGGCACCATGGACCCACTCGTTCCAGCCCAGGGTGCAGTCTTGGCACAGCAGTTTGCCACCCACATGTATGACTCCAGCTCCAGCTGCCTCCTCCTTCCAAGCTTCAATGACATTGATAGAACCCATCAAAAATGAAACTGCAACCATCAACATCAACACCACGGCTCCCATCTCTCTCTCTCTCTCTCCAAAAAGTACAGGGGGAGTAATGTATTCTCATACAAATACATCATACATATATATTTATGTAGTAAACAGCTCATGGTTTGGGATTTGATGTGTGGAACGGCACTACTTGGCGACGTGCAAAGCATTTAGGCCGCTTCTTATGGACTGTCACCGCATTGAATATAGTCTTGGACTACAAAAAAGAATTGGTTACAATTGTCAGATTATTACATTTTAAGGTTCTAGGTTACAACTCAGGAAGTACTATCCATCAATAAAATGTTGTGATTGGTCATGAGAAATACAGATTTTAAAAGTCAAGTTACGTTTTCTCAAACTTGAAGTCAGAACTAATTGAAATTATTCATGATCGATCATAAAATTATAGTTGTAACTTGATCTTTTGATGCTGGTATTTTTTGGTACCATAATCTTTTCTTTTGATATTTAACTAAAGCATGCAACACTTAAGGGTTTGAAGGACTTCTTGTCCTTGTTGTGTCATGTTTAGATTGTATTTTATTCTAATTGTATCATTTTTAAATTCATATCATGTTCATATTCATGTAAATCATGAAATAAAAATCACAAGAATAATACAAAATTTTCTCTTAATCAAGTCCATCAACACATGAATCTTCCATATGTTAAAAGTCTATCGAAATCAAATTAAACATCACACACAATACTAAAAGACATGAATGAAAAACGAGACAAATTTTCATAAACAAATTATTAACTCGATTCTATTAAATACTTGTATCGTGTTGTGTCTTGTCGATGTTACCCGGTAAAATTGACACTTAGATCAAGCGAGGTGGCAGCCTGGGAGAATAACATGTGCCTTTACTTTAGATTTTATTAAATTTCAATGATTATTTGTATATGTTTAGTTGCCACCAAATGCTAACTACATGCAGCTCCCCACCAAAAGACTTAAAAGAAGATTTCTCTACATCTCTAGTCGAACTGTTAAAAGTCGTGTGTTATGATTATTATGATCATGGAATATAATAGTATTGGACTACAAAAAAGAAGAGTGTTCATTTTGATACCAACAAATGAATGTTAAGTCTAGGCTACTTTGTAAAAGAAGAATGTTTGTATTATATTATATAGAATTTGCAGAGATTTTGGTAATGCCATATGGTCTGCGATTCAAACTTTGAAAGCTGAAATTGAAAAGGTTGATGGCCAAACCATGGTTGGAGTCTTCCTATTCACATGGTAACTACGTCGGATTGAATTCGGATTGGAATTGAGTTCATTTGAATTTGAATCCGATCCATTTATCTTACAGATAGACAAATATTAGTTCATATCTGAATTCACTTATAATTAGACATTCGATCCAATTACCCGATCCGATCCGATCCATACTGATATTCCATCAAAATTTGAACAATTTTTTTGTAAAATCAAATACAAATAATCAATATATATATATATATATATATATATATATATATATATATATATATATATATATATATATGTGCATATGTTAATTGGATTGAATTTTTATATATTCATATTCATATCCGATTTAAAATATCTAAACGGATTCGGATAAACGAATGACAATATTGGTCCATATTTAATTAAACAGATTCGGATTGAAATTTGGTCCATTAATAGGCCTACTGGATCGAAAATCTGATAGGGTTTTAAGAGAGAGGGACTCCTGTGGTAAGAGAAGAAAATCAATTGTCAACATCCTTGAATCGGCAAGGATGGATCGAAAATCTGATAGGGCTTTAAGAGATTGGGACTCTATGGTAAGAGAAGAAAATCAATCGTCAACTTTTTCCTACACAGTTTGAAAAAAAAAAATTCTACACTACAGAGCTTGAATAACAATTATGGGATCACTGAGAAATTTTGGTTTAGTAAGCTTGCTATGTATGGAAGTAACTTAATTAGGATGTCTGCTACTAACCTTGTTCAGATTTTATTATAGGCAGAAACGTTGTACACTAAGGGCACATTTGGTTGTCGTATTAGAAATAGATGGATTGGATAAAGTAATATAGTCTAATACAATACAGATGGACAAAAGCCATGATTAAATAGGGTATTAGAATAATACATAATTTTATCTAGTGTTTGACAATACACGACATAAGTTTGGGATAGTAGTTATTTAATACAATCGATTGTTTGGTTATAGAATTATTTCATCGTATTAATGTTGAATTAACAAAAATATCTTCAATCAGTGCGTCGAAGTGTTTGTTACGTTGATGACAACTTAGTTTTATCAATTATGAGGTTATAATAATAAATGTGTACAATAATAAATTTGAGTTGAATTATAATACCACATCTCCTAGTGATATTAAAATACCTCTATAATTCAGGTCTATGACAATAAAAATATACGATAAATATATATTTTTGAAATTAATACGAAATTAAACTTATCTACCAAACAAAGTATTAGATCCGATTAAATAAATAATAATACAATATAATATTTAATCCATTTATAATATGTCTACCAAACGAGCCCTGAATATGTTCCTTATTTTAAGAGTGTGGTGTGGATTTTGGAATTTGTTACATAATCTTAGTATTTGGCTTTAGGAGTTTGTTACAGAAGGTTAGTATTTGCCTGCCCAGCAAATAAAAAAAAAACAATGTCACTTTGACAATAATTTAAGTTATTGACCTAATCAATTACAATGGACACTACTATTATATAGTTGTGACACGTTGTCAATCTAATTATTGTGATAGAATAGATCAATATAGGTCAGTAATTAAATCTAAATAATATTATTGCATAAAAATAGTTTACAAATGCACCATCCACTATTATTAAGAAGTCGAATGTGTCATCCACTATAATTTATCATCATTCTTTTAATTTATTCTATTAATTGCTTTAGGCATTAAGAAAGAGGATCGCCAAAAATAGTGATTGGGTCCACCTTATCCCATTTATTATCACTAGTTATTGTCTATGCCTAAAGGCACAGAGTAATAAAAATGGTAAACAATAAACATATTTGTATTCATATCCAAAATCAAATCACAAACATAGAGGAGAGATAAATGAATTTAAGCATCGATTGTAGTGGGGGTGAAAGGCGGTGGTAGTAGGAGACGGTGATGGTTGTGGTGGGTGGCAATGACCGTGGTGGTGGTGGCGGCGACGATGGTGGCGACGACGGCGACGATGGTGGTGGTGGTGGCGGCGGAGGCGGTGGTGGTGGCAGTGGTGATGGTGGTGGTGGTGGTGGTGGTAGTAGTAGGAGACGGTGATGGTTGTGGTGGGTGGCAATGACTGTGGTGACGATGGTGACGGCGGCAACGGTGGTGGGGGTGGTGGCGGTGATGACGGCGATGACGACGACGGTGGTGGTGGCTGCGATGGTGGTGGTGGCGGCTGCGACGGCGGCGACGGTGGTGGCGATTACGACGAGGGTGGTGGTGGTGGTGGTTGCGACGACGGCGGTGGTGGTGGCGGCTATGGCAGTGTTGGTAGTGGCGGGGCAGTGGTGGTGGTGGTGGCGGTGATGGTGGTGGTGGTGGCGACGGCGGTGGCAATGGTGGTGGCGGCGACGGTGGTGGTAGAGGTAGTGGTGGTGGTGGTGGTAGAGGTAGAGGTAGAGGTAGTGGTGGGGCAGTTTCAAACACAAATTTTTTTTTTTTAAAGTAATTATGAGAAATAACTCCTAGAAATACTTTTAAAAGTCACTCCTAACACACCCTTAGCCTTAGGGGCCTATTTTTCCTATTAAATTTAGTGTGTTAATATTAGCCTTTAGATTAACTTTAAAGTAAAATTTAAAACGATCTCAACCGCGAAAAGCAAAAGTCATTTTGTTTATCTTTTAAAATTTAAATTGTAAGCTACCTTATTATATAGATATTGTCTATGCCTAAAGGCACAGAGTAATAAAAAATGATAAACAATAAACATATTTATATTCATATCCAAAATCAAATCACAAACATAGAGGAGAGATAAATGAATTTAAGCATCGGTTGTAGTGGTGGTAGGGGACAGTGATGGTTGTGGTGGGTGGCAATGACTGTGGTGGTGGCGGCGACAGTGATGGCGACGACGGCGACGATGGTGGTGGTGGTAGCGGTGTTGGTGGCGGTGGTGGTGGTGGTGGTAGGAGACGGTGATGGTTGTGGTGGGTGGCAATGACCGTGGTAACGGTGGTGGCTGCGGCAACGGTGGTGGTGGTGGTGGCGGCGATGGCGAAGACGGTGGTGGTGGTGGTGGCTGCAACGGCGGCGATGACGACGACGGTAGTGGTGGTGGTGGCTGCGATGGTGGTGGTGGTGGCGATGACGATGATGATGACGATGGCGGCGGTGGTGGGGGTAGTGGTGGTGGCGGTGGCGGTGCGGTGACGGTGGCGACTGCGACGGGGGTGGTGGTGGTGGTGGTTTGCGACGACGGTGGTGGTGGTGGCGGCGGTGGCAGTGTTCGTAGTGGTAGCGGCAGTGGTGGTGGTGGTGGTGGCGGTGGTGGTGGTGGTGGTGGTGGTGGCGGCTGCGACGGTGGTGGCGGCGGCGGTGGCAGTGGTGGTGGTGGCGACGGCAACGGTGGCAGTGGTGGTGGTGGCAGTGGTGGTGGTGGTGGTAGAGGTAGTGGTGGTGATGGTGGTGGTAAAGTTAGTGGTGGGGCAGTTTCAAACACAATTTTTTTTTTTTAAAGTAATTATGAGAAATAATTCCTAGAAATACTTTTAAAAATCACTCTAAACACACCCTTAGGGGCCTATTTTTCCTATTAAATTTAGTGTGTTAATATTAGCCTTTAGATTAACTTTAAAGTAAAATTTAAAACGATCTCAACCGCGAAAAACAAAAGTTATTTTGTTTATCTTTTAAAAGTTGAATTGTAAGCTACTTTATTATATAGACTAGTTATTGTCTGTGCCTGAAGGCACAGTGTAATAAAAAATGGTAAACAATAAACATATTTATATTCATATCCAAAATCAAATCACAAACATAGAGAAGAGATAAAAGAATTTAAGCATCGGTTTGTAGTGGGGGTGAGAGGTGGTGGACAACAGTAGTGGTGGTAGGAGACGGTGATAGTTGTGGTGGGTGATAATGACCGTGGTGGTTGTGGCGACGGTGGTGGTGGTGGCGGCAACGACGGTGGTGGTGGTGGCAGTGGCGGTGGAGGTGGCAGCGGTGGTGGTGGCGGCGGGTGGGGGTGGTGGTGGTGGTGGGGGGGGGTGGGGGTGGCAACGACTGCGGTGGCGATAGCGGCGGTGGTGGTGGCGGTGGGGGTGGTGGCGGTGGTGGTGGCAGTGGTGGCGGTGGCGGTGGTGGGGGCGGTGGTAGTGGTGGTGGTAGAGGTAGTGGTATGACGATTTCAAATACTATTCTTTTTTTTAAAGTAGTTATGAGAAATAATTTCTAGAAGTATTTTTAAAAAATCACTCCAAACACACCATTAGAGGCTTATTTTTCCTATTAAATTTAGGGTGTTAATATTAGCCGTTAGATTAATTTTAAAGTAAAATTTAAAACGATCTCAACCGCGAATAGCAAAAGTTATTTTGTTTATCTTTTGATATTTGAATTTTAAGCTACTTTATTATATAGACTAGTTATTGTCTGTGCCTGAAGGCACAGAGTAATAAAAAATGGTAAACAGATAAATGAATTTAAGTATCGATTTGTAGTGAGGGTGAGAGGTGGTGGGCGGCAGTGGTGGTGGTAGGAGACAATGGTGGTTGTGGTGGGTGGCAATGACCGTGATGGCGGCGATGGTGATGGTGATGGCTGCTGTGGCGGCGACGACTGCAGTGACGGCGGTGGTGGTGGCGGTGGCGGTGACGGCGACAATGGTGACGGTGGTGGTGGCGACGGCTGCAATGACGGTGGTGGTGGTGGCGGCGGCGGCAGTGGTGGTGGTGGTGGTGGTGCTAGAGGTAGTGGTGGAGCGGTTTCAAACACTATTATTTTTTTTAAAGTACTTATGAGAAATAATTTCTAGAAGTACTTTTAAAAAATCACTCCAAATACATCCTTAGGGGCCTATTTTTCCTATTAAATTTAGGGTGTAATATTAGTCGTTAGATTAATTTTAAAGTAAAATTTAAAGCGATCTCAACCGCGAATAGCAAAAGTCATTTTGTTTATCTTTTGATATTTGAATTGTAAACTACTTTATTATGTAGATGTTTGATTATATATTTTAGGCCCGATATTATCACTTATAAATAATTCAGGCCCGAATGAATAGTGCATTTATACCCATGAACACCTTCTTAAATAAACCCACCTATTTGGTGGGTTAAAATAATGAGGTTGGAGAGTATTTGTGCAAAATACATTTTTATCCTTCACAAACCCAGGTTGGAGAGTATTAGAAGCTTCTTACCCTTTTCAAGCTGGACATGAAATATATTTAATGAAAAGGCGAATTACACTTTACACCCTAAAAGATTTAAGAATTTTTAATTTATACCCTAAACATTAAATTTTTCACATTTCATCTTAAATGTATTAAAAGTGTTGTAATGTGGTCATTCCATTAACTTTCATTACTCATTCCGTCAATGTTAATAGATAGTTTTTGACGGAATATGTCATGAAAACTAACAGAAGAGTTACATTATAATATTTTTAATACATTGATGATACAATATATAAAATTTAATCTTTAAAGGTTTAAAATAAAAAATCTTAAATTTTTTGGGATACAAAATTCGATTCTCCCTTAATGAAATGCAAGAAGAAAGACTTGGTAATGACTAAAAACAATAATAAACGATAGACCTTTTTGAATGATGTCTGATCTCAACAAGAAAAGCAAGCATTTAAATAAAAGAACACAGTGGCTGCTTTATTAAAGAAGCTTATTGCGAAAAACAGAAGGCTTGTCGTTATAGTATTATACTACCTGTACCTGTTTTATACGCCATATGGTCCATGATTTGAACTTTCAAAAGAGCTTTCATTGCAAGGTTGTCAAAACAGGGCAAGAAGGAAAGATGGGTCAAGGCCAACCTCCTTTGTTATAAACAAATTAAAAAGGTAGTCTAAACGAGTCTCTAATCATTATATAGAGTTTAGAGATGATCAAATATTTGTATTTTTTACTCCCATGCGAAAAGATTATCTTTGTAACTCGACTATGTGACACACAAATCACAGTAGAGTAACCTTACGTCTATAAGACTTACTCTCGATTATACTATTTTCAAATTGTCGGTCAAAAACTATTGGAAACTGTATGATTCTTTCTTTTTCTTTTTCATTGTTGAAATAACCCAACAGTGCTTGATAATAATGTGGACATGACTTTCCTTTATGACACTCATTTTCTGCAGAATTGTTGGACAAGGAAACTCCCATTAAACATAATCAAGTATTTATCACATTTATGAATGAGGGGTGGACCCAATACAAGTTTGGAGAAGGAAAACCTTTTTTGTGTTGGCAAAAAGGTTAGAAATTCATTTTATGAAGCAACCATGTTAGACACAAAAAACCATTATGTATCCTTACAATCCAATACTACATTGTCATCCACACTCTAACCTATTTTTGTGTCTTACAAGATACAACAATTCTTCCCTTCTTAGGAAAGGCTAAATTGTTTATGTTATACATGTTTTCATAGCTTCGACAAAAAATTATACAACTAGGGTATTATCCCAAAGGGAAAGTGTCACATGTAATGACCTAGAAAAAGCTATACGTTTCAATTTAATTTCTTCATTTCACCTAAAAAATTTAAAAATAAAATATGAGAGCCTTTAAGGCAAATGTCGGACATCACACGAATGTCTAAATTCTCAATGAATTCTGACAATGGCAAATGTCGAACACTTGTGTTTAAATATCTAATTGAGGAGTTAATGTTTTGTGATTATAAAATTAATTACAAATTTCAATGTTAAATAATATTCATAATTAATTTAATAGTCACAACGTATTAAGTAACAATTCATTTTTTTTATTATTATTTTTTTGGCATATGTATAGACTTTTTTTTCCCGGTAAATGTTGCGCGGGTAAACAAACACTGGTCTTCCTTCCATAAATGTGTCGACATTGTCAGTGCAAAAAAATTTAAACCAAGAATTAAAAAAATAAAATAAACGAGGTTTGGGCCTGATTGTAATCTGACATCAAGGATCCGTAGGCCCCAAACATGAGTAAATATTGGGTATAACGGTGACGTCACATTATTATTAAGAGTAATGTTATTGAGATTTAATTAATTAGTATAATTTGTTGATTTAATTTACTGTGATCTTTGGATTTACTATAGACCTCATCAAACATTGAAACTTTGTGTTGATCTAACGATTTCTATAAAGCTACATCATTATGTTAGGAAATTAAGTCAGATTTTTAAGTCTAAATAGTATTATTCTATTATTAATATGTGGCGTCGTCATCCAATAATAAACTTACAAATGAATAAGCTAAACCCCAATTAAAATGATATAGAAGGTGCTTACTAGACTATTTGTTATGTTTTTATTAAATAGTGATATTACGTGATAATGATGATTTATTGTTACCGTTATATCTAATTTTTTTCTTCTGAAAGAGAGTGGCCTTGCTACCCCGCTGCTGGTTCTTTTTTCACGTGCTCTCCATTCACACTGCAACTACCACTCATAAAATATCTCCAACCTTCGCTTAAATTTAAATTTAAATAAAAAATTTAAAAAATTTGTTCCAACTTTTGACTTAAATTTATACCAAATCAATGAAGACTTATTTTTATCACTAAAATCAATAGAGACTCAAATTCTTACTCAAATCTTTAATGGTGAGATTTTATCCTCTTTTAAAGATCTAATGATCATCTTTATTCTTTTTTAAATTTGGGTTTGTTTTCCTTTAAATTTGAGTTTTTCCTTCTTTAAATTTGAATTTGTCCATTGGAGCCATTTGTATCAAATCAAGTTTTTTACTCAAATATTAATTTAAATTTGGGTAAAAATTTGAGTTATGGTTAGAGATACTCTAAATAGCAAATATACAGAAAACAAATATGTTTTAATTATAATTTTTTTAATACGAATGGTATATGTATGGAATTTTATTATTTGTGCATTATTTAAACTAAAATCTAAGGTTGTTGATCAAATTTCGGTATTGTATTGATAGCAATTTCTACACATTCAACAAAAACGAATAACACCTTTTTAAGGTGTTGGTTGTAGTTGTCATCTGATCAAAAAACAAAAACAAATAACAGATTTTTTTAAAAATGAAAATAATTTCAAAAAAGAAGATGATTAAGTTTTTGTTTTAGAAAATCATTTCATCATTAAATCATGAAGTTAAGATATCAATGTTTACCACAAAATGGTTGTTGACCGGGAAAGAATTCGAATTTTCTCGTTAATACTTAGTTTTTCATAGTTGCGACAGTTCGATATAATTAAATTCACTCTTCAGTATGTAGAGCGCTCGGTAGGACCTTAAAAATAGAAATATTTTGCATTCCAAATGGTATTCAAAATAAATAGAAACTCTTGAATGAGTGAGTCTCATTAAAAAAAATTAAGGGCAACTTCATTTTATTCCGTTATAGTATACCTCCCTATAAAATGAAAAGGGAACTTAGGCGGTAGATACAAAGTCATACATTTTTAAGGCGAGAAGTTCACCCTAAATACTTTTAAGGCGAAAAGTTCATAAAATACACAATTGACAAAAAAATACCCTTAATGAATGATGTTATTTAAAAATTCTATCATATCCCACCACCACCACTCCCCACCGACAGTAAACTACACGACAGTGAACTAAAAAATTCAATATGTTTTGTTATATATTGTGGATAGAAGATCAGTTGAATTTTATAGTTCATTTCAACAAAGAAAAACCACATTAACAACCCAATTCTAAGCTACAACTTTGATCTCTGATCCCCTAATTTTGATAGGACACCATATTTCTCTTGTCGCCAACGACTAGAACTCGGCAAATAAACAAAAGTTGCATTTTCAATCCCCAAGCTCTCATGGATTGGAATAGGAGGCAATTGCCCAACATAAATTTTTTCACGAATGTTTATGTACTTTAATTTCTATGTGGAGATCAAACAACTCTTTCACTATGCCAAGGACTCCATTGTTGAGTTGTGAAGAAACTTTATGGTAAATTGCCACGAAACTGTCGTACTCTTCCAGAGCACAACGGACGTCGTTGTGTGTCGAGAGCCATGAGTCTACTAGGCTTCAAGTTTTTCTTGGTGAAATCTAAGACAGGAAGCTTGGGAAAATTGATCGATCACATCATCAAGCCCAGAAATTGAAGGATTATCACATCATCAAACGCAAACACCGAGTACTCTGATTCTTGATGGATCAATATGATCACAATGAAGGATTATGTGGTAGAGAGGGAAGAGAATAATTTGGGGGAGAGACAGTGTCGTGGCAATGGCTAGGGTTTGGAGTCTTTGGACTCAGATTGAATCGTCTTGACGAGAGAGACTGTAAATCTGTTTTGGATGGTTCTTGGTTAGACAAAGTGCAAGATACAATGAATCATATTATTATATTAAAAAAAAAAGAAAAATTAATTTAGACTTCTCCTCTTAAAAGTTCAACTGAGTTGGACCTTACACCTTAAAAAATATAAGTCTGAACTAATTTACCAATTAAGTACCAACTTTATAATTTTCAACAATTTTTTCAATTAAAATTAACATATAATCTTCCGACGTAAATACAGTGAGATTAATGCTGAAAGACAATATTGTCTATTAAATATTTGAAATAGTCTATCTATATATTCATTTTAACCGGGAGAAAAAAAAGGAGAAGTTATAATAGAATTTTTTTTTTTTTTTTTTTTGATCTGGGAAGTTATAGTAATTCAGTGAACAGTAAAGTGTAGGTAACGGTAACATATGTTTATCCGTTATCCACTTTTAGCGTGTGAATCACGCACAAATTTTGAGTCAATGATGTGGAAAACTAGAGTCTTCTTATTCTTTTCATAGCCAGTTGTCTTGTCCCCTTCTTCTTTTCCGTATCCAACCCAACCCAATATAAAATATTGAACGAGTTATGTTATTGGCTTTTCAAAAAAAAAAAATTATATTATTAAAATTTAATTTATTAATCTAATTTATTATAATTATTAGATTGACGGTAGATTCTATCAATTTTAAAACATAATTTCAATCCAACAGTTATAATTAGGTTGATTGATAAATTCAGTAAATTTTTAATCCAGAAATTATGTTGTGCATGTATTCAGTAAATTTGTATGTTGTGCATGATTAATTAAGATCGATCCTAATTAAAAAAAAGGAGAAGTTATCTCATATAGTCATGATCGATCCTAATTGAGTGGAATCGCAAAAAAAAAAAAAAAAATTGGCATTGAGATCGATCTTAATTAATCATGATTGATCCTAATTGTGTGAAATCGCAAAAAAAAAAAAAAATTGTTATTGAGATCGATCTTAATTAATCATGATCGATCATGACTATTAAATGTAATGTTACTATTTGCAAAGACAAAATTATTACTCTTGATCCTAATTGTGGCTTGTCATGTGTTTGATTTTTTATTTTTATTTTTTGTATGAAGATGTTGAATGTGGGAGGGTTTTGCTCGGTGTAGAATTTTTTAGAACTGGTTGTAGGTCACTGTTCAGATTTTGGTAGTAAATAACTGGTAGTGAATGTGGGATGTCGTAATGATTAAAATTCGAGTTGATTTGAGTTCTATCCGAGTTATTAACGCAGATTAAAATTCGTTTCGAATCGATTAAAATTTATATTTTTTTATTTATTAAAATTCGTGTCAATTAAAATTCAATTCAATAAAATTTGAGTCAATTAAAATTTATATTTTTTTGTATATTAAAATTTAGGTCGATTAAAATTTAATGTAAGTTGATTAAAATTTGATTTGAGCTGATTGATTTTTAATCGCTCACATGGAATTTTAATCCGCTCAAATTTTAATACTTAAAAAAATATAATTTTTCATCGATTCGAATCAAATTTTAATCCACCCGAATTTTAATACATATGAAAATTTAGAAAACCAAAAAGGGTCTTATTGAAGATATGCTTATCTAAAAGGGGTGTGAATGAAGTTTGTCCTCAAATATATCATGGGTAATTTTACTAATTTAGTAAAATTGTATTTTAGATAACATTTTTAATCTAACAGGAGGTGTCAGTGAAGATTCAAAAAAATAAAAGATATGTCCTTAAAGATATAATAAACTAAAGGGGTGTGGTTGAAATTTTCCCACTCAAATTTTGTTCTGGATCATGACATAGACCTAGGGACCTTCTTTGTATATGAGGCCTAAAATCATTTCTGCATTGAATATTAATATGACTCATTCAATGTGTACTTAATAATGTTGTTCACAAGTGTTAAAGGCAATCTATCTGCAGTATAAGGATGAGGTTTTTGTGGAGCGATAATATTATTCTATTATAATTTGGTTAGAACCTATTATAGGGACATTATCATCGTATGTAAAGATATGCAAATATAATCATCTGCAATCTGAAGGAATGTGTCCTAATCTATGGAGCATGGATATTTCGATCGGTGTAACATATTTGTATCCGATACTCATCGAATAAGTATCGGATATTTTCTACACGTATCGAATAATTAATAAAATATTTATTATTGTCGGATACTTGTCGGATACATCTCAAATACGATAAATACATTCGCCTTATACTTAATGATGTGAGTTGCTTATGATGATGCACAAAATTGTTTTTGGCAAGATCAACAGTCAAGTATGAACAATGATGTAATTAATAAGCAATCAATGGAACTTAAAGCAATAAACAAAAGATCAACACAGAGATTTATAGTGGTTCGGTCTCAGATGACCTACGTCCTCTCTCTGGAATGACAGCGATGACCGGTGTTCTTTATTGATGAATAAGGGTCACCGGAGTGTTACAAAGCTTTAAGAGAGAGAAAGAGAGATAGGGAGAGAGAGCAAGCGTGTAGTGAAGATTGCCTTTGGGTGTTTGAGATGTATCAAGGTGTATTCAGTATCTCTTTACCCTTGAGAGGGCTTACATTATATAGCCATGGTGAGGCGGTGCCGTGAGGAATAGGTCTTCCACTATTTTGGTAAGTACAATCATGGTAAAAGTGGACCTCATTGGCAAGCACAATTAAGGTAGGAGTTGATCTTTGTATCCCGTCATTCTCTCCCTCGTGCTCCTATTTAGTCGGAGGAGAGTCCTGATTGGATTGGACTTTAGGCTGGACCTTGAGTTAGAGTAGGAGTACCGGAGTCCCAAGGCAAGAGGGCACCAAGGGGTAGGCGCCCAAGGGTGGTCATCCCCTTTGGTGTCTTCCTTGGGCTTAGGTGTTGGCTTCTGGTGTCGGCTTCTGGTGTCTTCCTTCTTGGACTTGAAGCATTATTTCATGAGGAGACACAAGTGAGAGGTTGAGGAGGAGTGAACTTTGTGTTGGAGTACCAGGCAACAGGAGTGGAGAGAGGTAGGCGCCCAAGTGACCAGGTCCAAGTGATGAGGTCCAGGTGATGACTCCAAGTGATGACTCCAAGTGATGAGGTCCAAGTGATGAGTGAGGGTGGCGCCCAAGTGATGAGTGACCTCCTTGTTGGCGCCCCTTGGTCTCCCTTGGCCATTTGGCTTCCTTCTGAATTCCTTTTGGATGGGTTGACTCGGCTGAATGGGTCTTAGCGACTTGGGCTTCTTCTTGAGTTCTTTAATATTTGGGTCTTTTTCGATTTATTTTATCGGGCTTGGCCCAGTCAAATTTGGGCTCATCATTTGCCCCCCATGCTCCGAGCTCTGACTTTCTCGAAAGGAAGGGGTCGAGGGCATGCTTCGTCTTCGCTTGAGTGAGCAGAAATTTTCTTTTTTCCTACGGTATTTTTTCATCTTCGGAGACCTACTGAATTTTTTGATATCAAATATATATATATATATATATAGCCACCATTTTTTACTTTTCCTTCTTTTTTTTTCTTCCTTGGCGCCTCCTGGGCGCTGCCCATTTCAAAAAAAAATTTTTTTTTTTTTTTTTTTTCTTGTGCTTGGACGCCACCTCCTGGACTCCTCCCTTCTTTTTTTTTTTTCTGTGGGCGAGGAGACTTGGATGCCTCTTTTGGGCGCCTTCTTCGGGCGAGAGGGAGACCAAAGGGCGCCACTTAGAGGCTGGTAGGGTGCTTTGAGTGACGCCAAGGGGTTGGTAGGGTGCCTTGGGCAACGCCAGAGGCCTTGAGCGCTACTATGTTCGAGCAACGCCTTGAGTCTTGCTATGGGCAGCGCCTCTCTGGTGCTTGGTCATTAGCTGACCTTGTCTCTGATTGCAGGCGTCCTGTTGATAGGGCGAGTTAGGGTGGTGTCTTCTCCTCCTCTTAAGAGGGAGAGATTTGATGCCCCCAGTGCTTCTCGGTCTAGGTCCGATGGCTAGATTGCTTCTTGGGAGATGGACCCCGTGGTGCCCTCACTCTTTCTTTGACTGTGACTCATGTGTGTATCAGAGCTAGCTGTTGTATTGTTGTAGGAGTTGGGGCTCCAGTGTAGACGGCTTGAGTTTCAAAAATGTACCTGGCAAAAACAATGTTATCCTAACATTAAAATATCTAACATGATTACCTGTAGGCTACTCACATGAGAGCAAGGTAAGAGCTATGGGCGTCTTGAGAGAGGGCCGCATGAGCTGAGGCCGAACTACGTATAGTGTCGGTAGATGGCTGCCGTAGCAGAGGTGACTACTTGCGTGAGAGCAGAGTCATAGACCGAGCTACGTATAGTCTCGGGAGATGGCTGCCGTGGCAGAGGTGACTACTTGCGCGAGAGCAGAGTCATAGAGGCCGAGCTACGTATAGTCTCGAGGGTGGCTGTTGTAGCAGAGGTGACTACTTGCGCGAGAGCAGAGTCATAGACCGAGCTACGTATAGTCTCGGGAGATGGTTGTCGTGGCAGAGGTGACTACTTGCGCGAGAGTAGAGTCATAGAGGCCGAGCTACGTATAGTCTCGGGGGTGGCTGCCGTAGCAGAGGCTTACTAGGTGACTACTTGCGCGAGAGCAGAGTCATAGGCCGAGCTACGTATAGTCTCGGGAGATGGTTGCCGTAGCAGAGGCTCATTCCATTGAGATGGAGATGAGGAGGGCGCTGAGGAGCTGGGTGGCTGAGGTGCGCCTGGTGAGATGAGACGAGACCCATCGTCTAGGTGGCATCATTGGAGGCGCCCAAGGTGGAGAGGGCAAGACCCCTTGTCTGGGCGGTATCATGGGGGGCGCCCAAGGTGGAGAGGGCGAGACCCCTCCTCTAAGCGCCTGCTACTGGGTGCCTGGTGATGGGCGCCCTTTGTCTTTTTGTTTCCCTTGTTGTGTCATGTTCTGACTTTTTGTAAGCTGTTTGTAAATTTTAGGAAGACAAAACAATTCTAGACACAATAATCTCCGCAGAATTTTATTTCATAAAATAACAAATAACAAGATAAATCAACTAATAAAGGATAGATAAAATCTTCAGGTGCTCGGTGTCCCGTAGGTGGGCCAAGACTTCCTTGGTGAAGTTGGAGTCACCTCCTCCTAGCCCTTAGGCGATCGTCTGGATTTCTCCGAGGAGTTGCTGGCGTTCTCTATCATCCTGGTCCCGACCAGGTGGCGGGACTTGTCCTCTGCCAGCAACGTACTGCCTCAAGTGGCCGCGCTATATGAGCTCCTCGATCTGCCTTTTAAGATCAAAGCAATCGTCAGTGTCGTGGCCATGGTCGCGGTGGAAGCGACAGTACCTGCTGGGATTTCTGTGATTTGGGGCGGACTTCATTTTTTCGGGTCAGCAGAGCGTGGGGTCATCCTGTATCTGGAATAGGATGTGCTCCACCGAGGCATTGAGTGGTGTGAGAGCTTGTCGCTCTCTCAGAGGTGGGGGACCAAGGCGGTCCTTGACAGAGATTCTCTCTGTCCTATTCCTCTTGTTCTCTGCTTCTCTCATGTCTTCGCGTGTATCCTTTCTTTTCTCACCCCCGTAAGAGGACTCACCTCGTCTAGCCTTGGTGACATCCTCGGCGTTTATGTACTTATGTGCCCTTGACAGCAGCTCGGGCATATTGGAGGGCGGTTTTTTGAGTACGGAGAACATGAAACTGGATGAGCGAAGTCCAGCAATAAAAGCGGCTAAGGCCAACTTATCATCCGGCTCCTCAATCTGGAGGACCTCCTCGTTGAAGCGGGCAAGGTAGCCCCTGAGGCTTTCATCTCTGTCCTGCTTGATAGTGAGCAGGTGGGTTACTGGTTTCTGATGGCGGCGTCCCCCAATGAAGTGGGAGATGAAGGACCTACTCAACTCTGCAAAAGAGTGGATGGAGGAAGGCTTGATCTTGGAGAACCACTGGCGAGCAGACCCCTTCAAGGTGGTAGGGAAAGCTCTGCACATAATCTCCTCAGGCACGTTGTGGAGTTGCATGAGGGATTTGTACGTGTCCAGGTGGTCAAGGGGGTCTTTGGTGCCATCGAAGATCTCAATGTTAGGCATCTTGAACTTCGATGGCAGAGGATAATTGACGATGTCAGCAGTAAAAGACGTATCAGTACGTCTTACCAGGTAGTCTATGGCTTCAGGCGTCTGTGCCTTGATGGCGTTGAGGGCATCACCAAACTGGTTCTGCACCTCTCTAATCTTCTCGTCCCACTGGTTGGGAACGTCTTCAGTCGGATGGCGGTACTAGCTTTGATGGTCGTCATATTGACTCTCACCGTCTTCATCCTCTTGCGCAGGTACGTGTGAGAGAGGGGGAACACGCGAGCTACCTGCGCGTTGAGGAGGGACTACTGGGCGAGGGCGCCCTATGGCCTTGAGGCGTTCTGGCAGAGGACCCCATGGCGATGGGTTGCCTGGTGCCCAGAAGGAAGGGGTTGCTGCTCCTCCCCTGTTGGAGGGAGTGGTGCTCCTCCTGCAGGGTAAGGGGCGATGCCCCCTTGAGTGAGCATAAGTTGGATGATTTGCTGGTTCTGTTCCACCAGCAGTTGCATGGTCTGCAAGAGTTGTTGCTGTCCGACGACGGGGGTCGCCGTGGCAGAAGGTCCCGAAGGTGCGGGGGGAGGCGGAACCTCCTCCCGGTGAGCTGGGTTGTTGTCCTCGGGTTGTTGAGACCTTGATCTCGTGGTGATTGTCATGGATTCAATGAGCAAAGAAGTAGAGCAATAGAAACTTTGTCGTTCCCACAGACGGCGCCAAACTGATGATGCACAAAATTGTCTTTGGCAAGATCAACAGTCAAGTATGAATAATGATGTAATTAATAAGCAATCAATGGAACTTAAAGCAATAAACAAAAGATCAACACAGGGATTTATAGTGGTTCGGTCTCAGATAACCTACGTCCACTCTCTGGAATGACAGCGATGGCCGGTGTTCTTTATTGATGAATAAGGGTCACCGGAGTGTTACAGAGCTTTGAGAGAGAGAGAGAAAGATAGGGAGAGAGAGCAAGTGTGTAGTGAAGCTTGCCTCTGGGTGTTTGAGCTGTATCAAGGTGTATTCAGTATCTCTTTACCCTTGAGAGGGCTTACATTATATAGCTATGGTGAGGCGGTGAGACGGTGCCGTGAGGAAGAGGTCTTCCACTATTTTGGTAAGTACAATCATGGTAAGAGTGGACCTCTTTGGCAAACACAATTAAGGTAGGAGTTGATCTCTGTATCCCGTCATTCTCTCCCTCGTGCTCCTATTTAGTCGGAGGAGAGTCCTGATTGGATTGCACTTTAGGCTGGACCTTGAGTTGGAGTAGGAGTACCGGAGTCCCAAGGCAAGAGGGCACCAAGGGGTAGGCACCCAAGGGTGGTCATCCCCTTTGGTGTCTTCCTTGGGCTTAGGTGTTGGCTTCTGGTGTCGGCTTCTGGTGTCTTCCTTCTTGGACTTGAAACATCATTGCATGAGGGGACACAAGTGAGAGGTTGAGGAGGAGTGAACTTTGTGTTGGAGTACTACGCAACAGGAGTGGAGAGAGATAGGCGCCCAAGTGACCAGGTCCAAGTGATGAGGTCCAAGTGATGACTCCAAGTGATGACTCCAAGTGATGAGGTCCAAGTGATGAGTGAGGGTGGCGCCCAAGTGATGAGTGACCTCCTTGTTGGCGCCCCTTGGTCTCCCTTGGCCATTTGGCTTCCTTCTGAATTCCTTTTGGATGGGTTGACCCGGCTGAATGGGTCTTAGCGACTTAGGCTTTTTCTTGAGTTCTTTAATATTTGGGTATTTCTCGATTTATTTTATCGGGCTTGGCCCAGTCAAATTTGGGCTCATCAACTTATAAATCGTGAATCATACAAATGGGGATTTGTCATTCCAAGATGTTCATTTGGACGTCCATCATATATAACACAAAATTTGTCAATTATTTACAATTTGGTTGGCTTGAATAATGAGTTTTTAATGTTTACGTTAAAGTCAATGAAGTCTATTATAATTAGATGCTAAGTAAAAGTTGACCACTCTCAAAGGTTTACACCTCTTTAGTTTTAGAATTACATAAAATCCTGAATTTAAAACACCATTAGACAGTACCTCTGTCATTGGCATAAATACTTTGTAGTTTGAATGTGTTTTATTTCTAAACAATACTAATGAGTTTTTAAGGTTTACGTTAAAGTCAATGAAGTCTATTATAATTAGATGCTAAGTAAAAGTTGATCACTCTCAAAGGATGACGCGTCTTTAGTTTTAGAATTACATAATATCTTGAATTTAAAACACCATTAGCCAGTACCTCTATCAGTAACATAAATACTTGTAGTTTGAATGTGTTTTATTTTTAAACAATGTTATTGAGATCTAATTTATTGACCTAATTTATTACAATTATTGGATTGACTATGAGTCTCATCAAACATTGAAACTTAATGTTAATCCAATAGTTATAATGAAATTATTTTTAAGTCTAAATAGCATTACTCATACTCTTTATTTCTTAATCCATCGTATCCTCAGTATTGTAATAACATTCTAATATATACATAAATAATATATATATATATTCTACTTTTTGAGTTTTTGTCGTATCCATTTCGTGTCATACACGTATCTATATCTGTGCGTTCTATGTTCTAATAATTAACAGCAGTGACAGGTAAAAAGTGGTGATTGTGATGGAGCTCCGTACAATGTGTGGCATAAAGAGAGTTGATCCAACGAACAGCAGCAGCAACAATGCAACTGTTGATATCAGTGATGAATCTGAGAGGCTACATTTACTAATGGCAGATGAATCGTGCCATGATGATACTGTAATCAGAGAATGGTCAGAAGTGTTTGCAGGAGACAGAACAGGTAACAATATATCCTGGAAACGCCGAATGGAGAAAGTTCCTTCACTGATGCGAAAGGCACATGAACGAGACAACCAAGAGTATGATCCCAGGGTGGTTTCTTTGGGTCCTTATCACCATGGCAAACAGGAGCTTCAATTAGCAGAGAACCTAAAACATTCCATTCTGCACAAGTTTATTTCAGGTAGTGGGAAACAGTTTGATAATTTCTACAATAAGGTTCTGGAAGTGATCGATTTTGTTAGAAGCTGCTACGTTGAAGGTTCCACCAGTGACTACAATGACGAGGAATTTGCCCAAATGATGCTTCTTGACGGTTGTTTTCTTCTACACTTCATAGAATGCATGTCAAATCGACGATTGGAAATTTGGGAATTTGTGCATCATATGGGCATGTTTGCCTCGAAGTATATATTGTCAGACTTGTTTTTGCTTGAGAACCAACTTCCAATGCAATTACTTGAGGCTTTGATGAGCGTAAGATTCAGAGAAGATGAGACGGGAGCAATGATCGAAAATTTCTTTGCAGTACTGTTTGCAAAAGCCCCACCCCCACGAAGTAAGCATAGCATTTCACGGAGGGAAGATGAAAAGCAGCCCCTTCATCTTCTTGAAGCTCTGCGCACAATTCTCCTCTCCAACTACGATGAAGATAAGCAAAGGATTCAATCTTCTTTGTTCCGAAGTGGAAGAAAGGAACTTCCTATTTGTGATGTGAAGGCGTGTATTCGGTCTTCTATTCGACCTGTCACAGAACTCCAAGCAAAAGGAATTCAGTTTAAGCGTAGCAATAGTGTAAGTTTGAAGGACATCAAGTTCAATTCGAAATGCTTTTATGGACAGCTTAGTCTCCCTCCTCGGATCATTAATGCTCAGACCAAGACTATTTATTCGAACCTGATTGCTTATGAAATGTGCCCGAGTACTCCTAATGATTATGGGATCACTTCATACATTAGTTTCATGAAATCACTCATTTGTCAACCTGAGGACGTGAGAGAGTTAAGATCAAAGAACATTCTTATCAATTGCCTGGGTAATGATGATGAGGTGGTTAAAATGTTCAAAGATATCATCACTTACGATCTGCAGAAGTTTGGCATCTATGACCAGGTTAGGAAGGACATTCAGAACCACTACAACAACAAGATGAAGACATGGATGGCTGAATTGATTCACAAACATTTTAGTAGCCCATGGACTGGCGTTGCTTTCATCGCAGCAACTTCTCTTCTGATCTTGAGTTTCCTGCAGACCTACTTCACAATCTCCCCAACTCACCATTGACTCAAGTAGCAGATACATCGGATCAGTAAGTTAATTATAGTGATTTGGACTTTACTTGAACTCCATTTTGTGGGTTTTAGGATTTGTTGGGGAGCCAGGACTAGAAAGCTTAATTCTCAGAGGATCTTGTGATGATCAAGGTTCTTGAAAGGGTTGTGACTTGTGCGCTTGAGGTAAAATTCTCTAGTTTTAGTTTAAATTCCCAACCTGTCATCCTTCACAATTATCATATATATGCTTAGATTATTTGTGTAATATTTTACCGGGGTTGTAATAAAAACGCGAAAACATGATGTATTATTCTAATCTTTGATTCGAATTTGACACAACTCATGAAAACTTTTTTTTTTATTATTTAAATCGGTATGTATAAATATTAAAATTTGTGATCATGAAGGGTTGTTAAGTTATGAAGTAAGTAAGAATTGTTTGGAAAGAAATATTGTTATTTTTGTGGTTAATTAATTAGATTTTGATTCATATCCGATTTGTTAACTAATTACTGCCCCTCTAATATTGGTAGAAAAACAAGTCATAGTAGCGACATGAAAATCTACGGTGAACAAAAATGGTTGCTAATATGTATTTTTTTAATTAGTTCATTCACACAAATGAACTTCATTTCATTAAATTTTGGATGATAAAGCTGAAATAAATAAATATAATGTTGAATAAATGTAAATATAAATTCAAATTGATCAGTAATTGGTTCCTTTGCCATCATCAGAATGATTGCCGGTATCGGGTTCATCACACAAGGGTGTTGTGTAGTAGAATGGGCCGAGCACATGTTTGATCATATCTCGGTACACCATGGTGGGTCGGCCGAGCTTCACCCCTCTCCGGCCACCGGAAAAATCAGTGACAATGTTGCAGACAGGGTCTGGTGATGAAACTAGCCTTAGAAAACAGTTTGTGGGTTTGAGCACTTTCCCATTGATGTACTTGTTTATGATCATCTCAAAATTACCAGCCTCATCAGTGTCGTCACTGCCATAGTACACAACTCTACTCCTATCATCCATGCACGTTATGGATACCTTGCAGCCTGCATGATGAAACAAACCACAACATTATATATAACTGTTCATTCAGGTCCACAATGTAAATGTATTTTGAGAGAGAGAGAAACCTTTGATGGGCTTGGCACCATGGACCCACTCATTCCAGCCCAGGGTGCAGTCTTGGCACAGCACTTTGCCACCCACGTGTATGACTCCAGCTCCAGCTGCTTCCTCCTTCCAAGCTTCAATGACATTGATAGAACCCATCAAAAATGAAACTGCAACCATCAACATCAACACCACGGCTCCCATCTCTCTCTCTCTCTCTCTATCTCCAAAAAGTACAGGGGGAGTAATGTATTCTCATACAAATACATCATACATATATATTTATGTAGTACACAGCTCATGGTTTGGGATTTGATGTGTGGAAGGGCACTACTTGGCGACGTGCAAAGCATTTAGGCCGCTTCTTATGGACTGTCACCGCATTGAATATAGTCTTGGACTACAAAAAAGAATTGGTTACAATTGTCAGATTACTACATTTTAAGGTTCTAGGTTACAACTAAGTTAGTACTATCCATCAATAAAATGTTGTGAATGGTCATGAGAAATATAGATTTTAAAAGTCAAGTTACATATTCTCAAACTTGAAGTCAAAACTAATTGAAGTTATTCATGATCGATCATAAAATTATAGTTGTAACTTGATCTTTTGATGCTGATATTTTTTTGGTACCATAATCTTTTCTTTTGATGCTGGGTTTGAAGGACTTCTTGTCCTTGTTGTGTCATGTTTAAATTGTATTTTATTCTAATTGTATCATTTTTAAATTCATATCATGTTTGTATTCATGTAAATCATGAAATAAAAATCACAAGAATAATACCAATTTTTCTCTTAATCAAGTCCATCAAAAATCTATCAAAATCAAATTAAACATCACACACAATACTAAAAGACATGGATGAAAAATGAGACACATTTTCATAAACAAGTTATTAACTCGATTCTATTAAATATTCGTGTCGTGCTGTGTCTTGTCGACGTTACCCAGTAAAATTGAGACCCAGATCAAGCGAGGTGGCAGCCTGGGAGAATAACATGGGCCTTTACTCTCAATGATTATTTGTATATGTTTAGTTGCCACCAAATGCTAGCTAACTACATGCAGCTCCCCACCAAAAGACATAAAAGAAGCTTTTTCTACATCTCTAGTCGAACTGTAAAAAGTCGTGTGTTATGATTATTATGATCGTGGAATATAATAGTATTGGACTACAAAAAAGAAAAGTGTTCATTTTGATACCAACAAATGAATGTTAAGCCTAGGCTACTTTGTAAAAGAAGCATGTTTGTATTATTATATTATATATAGAATTTACAGATATTTTGGTAATGCCATATGGTCTGCTATTCAAACTTTGAACGCTGAAATTGAAAAATATTAGTTTATATCCGAATTCGCTTATAATTGGACATTCGGTCCAATAACTCGATCCGATACATACTGGTATTTCATCAAAATTTCAACAAATATTTTTTTAAAATAAAATACAAATAATCTATACACAAATATATGTATATTATATATATAGTACAATACAATTTAAATCTTAAAAGATAAACAAAATGACTTTTACTATTCGCAGTTGAGATCTCTTTAAATTTTACTTTAAAGTTAATCCGACGACTAATATTAACACCTCAAATTTAATAAGAAAAATAGGCCCCTAACAATATGTTTAGAGTGACTTTTTAAAAGTGTTTTTAAAACTTATTTCTCATAACTATTTTAAAAAATAATAATAATAATATTTGGAACCACCCCACCATCACCTCTACCACGACTACCCCTACCGCCCCACCACCACCACCACAACTACCCCACCACCAACACCATCGTCGCCGCCGCCACCACTATCGCCACCCTACCACACCCACCACTAGGGGTGTTCAAATTTCCGACTGGCCGTAAGTTTCTACCCTACTGAACAGTTAGCCGCAAAAATCGAGTAGGAATGCAGAATAGCCATCCATTTCCGCATTCTTACCTTACCCTACCCGTATTAATTAATTAATATATATATAAACTAAAAAAACCCTAATCTACTGAGTCCCGAGAGCGCCTACGCCTCACACTTCACTCCACTGCTCCTCCTTCATCGTTCCAGACTTCCAGTCCCGATTCCCACCCAGGTACTCTCTCTCTCTCTCTCTACGCGATCTAGTGTGGTCTGGCTTGGAAGGTCTGAACGCAGATCTGTGTGCGATCTAGTCATGAGTTGCAGATCAATACGCGATCTGATCGCATCTGATCTGAGTTACAGATCCTATGTTGCAGATCCATGGGTTTTTATCCTATGTAGAAAACCTCCTATGTTGCAGATCCGGTCACCTCCTCTTGAACTCCCACGCTTCACCAAGATTCAAATGGATGAACACACTCCTCTACAATACTCTCATCAGAGCCTACCTCAACTTTGGCCTACCTCACAGAACCATACTCCTCTTCACACATATGCTTGCTCATCAAGCACCACCCAACAGCCACACCTTCTCTTCCCTCATCAAAGCAGCCTCTTCTTCACCTTCTTTGGTTTCACTTATAGGCAAACCCCTCCATACCCATGTCATCAAACGGGGTGTATCAAACGACCCATTTGTGCAAACGCGCTTTGTTGTCTTGTATGCTGGACAGACTGACCTTAAACATGCACATATTATGTTTGATGAAATATATGAACCATGTATTGTATCTAATAACGCGATGCTCGATGCATTTGGGAAAAATGGGGACATGGGTTCTATTGTTTTGCTCTTTAAACGTATGCGTTTGGGAAAAATGGGGACATGGGTTCTGGTGTTCTGGTTGCTTGTGCTCGTGCCAAACTCCTGGAGTTGGGTTTGGGATTGTTTAAATCAATGTCCTGTGTATTTAAGGTTGTTCCAAGGATGGAGCATTATGGATGTGTGGTTGATCTCTTGGGCCGAGTTGGGCTTTTGAGGGAAGCAAATGACCAAGATTATTTGTTTAGTTTATTTAGTTTATTTGTTCATGGTGACCAAGATTTTTTGTTAGCTATGCAAGCCTTTATTTTGATATTTATTTCTTGGTTCAATTTACAGTTCCAACATATCAGTTCAATTTATTCTGATTTCTTGGTTCTTATACCATCTCCATATTTTGTTTTTGTTCACAGATCATTTCTTAATGGATGAAATGACTCCACAATCATCTGCTCAAGCTGATTCTAAGAGTAACATCCAAGTTACTGATGACATTCAGGGTGAGGAACAAGATTTAAAAAAATGATCTAGAGTTTGGGAGCATTTTGAAAAGATTGAAGCTACAGATGAAGCTCAATGTCAGCATTGTGGTAAGATTTACAATTATCATGCAAGAAAAACAGGTACTTCATCCTTACTTTATCATTTAGATCATTGTAAATCCTATTTGACGAGTGTGAATAAGAAGGACACATCTCAATTAAAGTTAATTGGTGCATTCAAAAAAGATGGAGATGGTGTTAGTAGTAACCTTAGTGTTGCTAAATTCAATGAAAAGAAAATTAAGGAGGCAATTGCTACTATGATTATAGTGGATGAATTGTCATTCCGGTTTGTTGATAGAGAAGGATTTAGAGACTTGATGAAGACTGTTGAACCTAGATTTCATATACCTTCCCGTACCACTGTGATGAGAGATTGTTTGCAATTATATATGGTGGAGAAAGAAAAATTGAAGCATATGTTTGTCTCATCTAGTCAAAGGGTTTGTCTTACTACTGATACATGGACGTCTATTCAAAATCTAACTTATATGTCCTTAACTGCACATTTCATTGATAAAGATTGGAAGTTACACAAACGAATAATCAATTTTCTGAAAGTTCCTAATCATAAGGGTGTGACAATTGGAAGGGAAATTGAAGCATGCATGCTTGCGTGGGGGATAGATAGCATATTTACTGTTACAGTGGATAATGCTACTTCTAATGATGGTGCTCTTGATTATTTAAAAATGCGAACTAAGGATGGGAAGAGCACTATCTTAGAAAATGAATTTATGCATGTTAGGTGTTGTGCATACATTTTGAATCTAATTATCATGGAGGGTTTAAAGGAGGTGAACACGTCAATTTTGAAGGTACAAAATGTTGTTAAATATGTGAAGTCTTCTCCTTCAAGGCTTGACAAGTTTAAGTCATGTGTTGAGAGACAAAAAATTGGTGAAAAGGGTCTTCTTTACCTTGATGTTCCAACGAGATGGAACTCTACGTATTTGATGCTCAAAGTTGCTGAACAGTACCAATGTGCATTTGATTTGTTGCAAGAAGATGATGGGCAGTTTGTAAGTCAATTGAGTGAAGAGGGTGGTTTAGGGCCACCTACATTTGATGATTGGGACATTGTTCGTGTGTTTATGAAGTTTTTGAAACTTTTCTATGAAGTCACATTGCGCATTTCTAGATCATTGTATACCACATCTAATTTGTTTTTTCAAGAACTTTCTACTGTGTATGATCATTTGCAAGGTTATTGTGAAGATGATGACTATCTTTTGAGTACCATGGCTATGAGAATGAAAAGCAAGTATGATAAGTATTGGGGTCATTTAGATAATATTAAGGGAAAATTGTGAAAAAGTACATCATTGAAGACTTATTTGTGAAAAAATACCTCAATATAAAACATATGTATATAAGTACCTTGGTGTATAAATGTTTGGTGAAGAGGTACACTTTTGCTTAATTGCAATTTTTTCTCTTACAGATTTGCCCTTTACCTTTATTAATGGGTTACAAACATGGCAGTTATTTTATAAATTCAGTTTCCTTTTTTTAAGCTATATCTTTTTTTGAATTTTGAATTAACTATTCATCCTTCATTTGACAGACTGTTTCTCTCTCCATTCGTAACACATGGTTTTATAGAGTCTGTAAACATTTTATTGAAGCACCCATTCATTTGTCGGCTGGAGTTAACCACTTATTTCATAAAAGGTTATCTTGTTCCATACCGTTACCGAAGTATCACCCATCTGCCAATTTCTTGCAGTAGAAGACCTCCGACAGGTATGTTTTCCACACTGTTTTAATTTTTTTTTTTAAATAAATTGTAATGACAATTATATATTCCAAATTAATGTTTTCACGTGTTTTTTATGGAGGATATGATCATTTTGTTATGCCGTTATGAGAATGAGTCGTTAATTATTCGAGTTTCAAGGTGTTCATTGTTTGAGGATGTGTTAACTAGGGTGTTTGATACATGGGAGTTGTTGCGGGTTTTGCCAGTACGGTTATCATATTCACTCCCTCAAATCCCAAATTGTTTTTTGAAGAATGATGAAGATTTCAAAAATATGTTTGAAATGTCACGTTCTCTTAACGTCAATCATGTTCCTGTGAGGATAACTGTAAATGATGATGACTCAAATGGGGGAGTTGTTAATAATTCAATTAAAGATTTGCATAATCCGGATGATGATTCTGATTCAGAGGATGATTTGCTGCCTCGTTATAGCCAACATAACGAGAAAGTTCTGTTAACATCTGGGTGGATTAATGAAATCAGACATGTATGACAGAAATTTGAAGGTGGTGTGTTGCATTTTCGTAATGCTCTTTGCAAATACTCGATTGAGTGTGGTTTCAAATTCAACTACGTTAAGAATTGCAAAAATCGAGTTGTGGCTGAGTGTGCGGCTAAATATTCCACGGGTTGTGGGTGGAAGGTGAATGCAAGTATTCAAAAGGTAAATGGATTTTTCTACATACGGAAACTTCACAATGAACACACATGTGATGAAGCTCTACGTACAACAGATAACAGGAGGATGAGTTCTAGCTTAATTGCAGATTTAATTGTTGATCATGTACGGAAAAAAAATGCTACTCGTCCCACTGAAGTAGCGGAGGTCGATTTTCCAATAAAACCAGAGAGCATATGGTGTTATTGCTACGTGAGTGTGCTTATGCACCAACTGTTTCTCTGTTTAATGAAAAGATTGAATCTCTCCGTCGAGAAGGTGGGCCAAACATTGACAGGTTTTTGTCAAATCTCCCAGCTGAACATTGGGCAAATGCTCATTTTCAAGGGAAACGGTATGGTGAGATGTCTTCTAATGTTGCGGAGTCTTATAATGCTTGGATTTCAAAGGCAAGACATTTACCAATTACTAGTCTGGTTAATACTATAAGGAGTCAGATTATGGACCAGAGGGGTTGTAGGTTGAAAGAATCTGAAAGTTGGAATGGTAACATATGTCCTAATATGGACTCCAGAATTAGTGCAGCATTTCATGAAGGTAGATCTTGGTCTGTAAGGGTATCAAGTAATGATGTGTACGAGGTGAATTCATGCCCGTCGGTTTCCGTTGACATTTTGAATGGCACTTGCACATGTTTTCAATGGCAGATTAATGGATTCCCTTGTTCGCATGCGGTTTCGGCAATACGCAAGAGTGGGCGGAATATATATGAATTTATTGATTATTATTTCCATGTGAGCTCATATAGAAAGGCATATGCGGACCCAATACACCCAATACCAACACTTGGGCGTCCAGATATTTCGTTTGAACCGATTAATATTTTGCCACCATCGTCTAAGCCTCAGCCTGGTCGCCCGAAGAAACGAAGAATTAGGTCGAGAGGTGAACTCATTCGACAGATTCGTTGTGGTCGTTTGGGAAGCCACAACAAGAAAACATGCAATGCACCGTTGTGATTAAATATTATTATTGACAATGCAGTTGGTGTCATTTTATGTTTATTTTTCATTGAATACGGAATAAATTAACAATGTGGTTATCAAACTTTGTGTGTTTTTATAGATGGAGTATGTTAGAATTAAAGATGAATTTTGCCAATGTGGAATACCCTGCATAACTTACCTATGCATGTAATGTGTTTTTCAAAGTTGTACATATGTGTTTGTCACAAGGTTAACAACCCATGTCACGGGTTTCAATGCTAATGTCAAAGTCAGACCATGCAACGACACAATGTTACCAACCAACGTCACAATGATGCAGCTCATATTCAATATGAAAGCAGACTTTGACATACTTGTACCAACCAATGTCACACTGATGCAGCCCACATGCAACCTGAAAGCAGACATTGACACACTTGTACCTGTCAATGACACAATGTTACCAATCAACGTCAAAATGATGCAACTCATATTCAACATGAAAGTAGACTTTGACATACTTGTACCTGTCAAAGTCACAATGTGACCAACTAATGTCACACTGATGTAATCCATATTCAACATGAAATCAGACATTGACATACTTGTAGCAGTCAATGCCAAAGTGTTACTAACTAATGTCACACTGATGCAACACACATTCAAAATGAAAGGAGACATTGACACACTTGTACCTGTCAATGACACAATGTTACCAACAAATATCACAATGATGCAACCCCCATTCAACATGAAATCAGACATTGACACAATTGTAGCAGCCAATGCCACAGTGTTACCAACCAATGTCACAGTGATGCAACTCACATTCAACATGAAATCAAACATTGACATATTTGTATCAGCCAATGCCACAGTGTGACTGACCAATGTCACTATGATGCAACCCCTATTCAACATGAAATCAATCAATCTCACAATGTTATCAGACATTGACATACTTGTAGCAGTCAATGCCAAAGTGTTACTAACTAATGTCACACTGATGCAACACACATTCAAAATGAAATGAGACATTGACACACTTGTACCTGTCAATGACACAATGTTACCAACAAATATCACAATGATGCAACCCCCATTCAACATGAAATCAGACATTGACACAATTGTAGCAGCCAATGCCACAGTGTAACCAACCAATGTCACAGTGATGCAACCCACATTCAACATGAAATCAGACATTGACATATTTGTATCAGTCAATGCCACAGTGTGACTGACCAATGTCACTATGATGCAACCCCTATTCAACATGAAATCAATCAATCTCACAATGTTATCAGACATTGACATACTTGTAGCAGTCGATGCCAAAGTGTTACTAACTAATGTCACACTGATGCAACACACATTCAAAATGAAATGAGACATTAACACACTTGTACCTGTCAATGACACAATGTTACCAACAAATATCACAATGATGCAACCCCCATTCAACATGAAATCAGACATTGACACAATTGTAGCAGCCAATGCCACAGTGTTACCAATCAATGTCACAGTGATGCAACCCACATTCAACATGAAATCAGACATTGACATACTTGTATCAGCCAATGCCACAGTGTGACTGACCAATGTCACTATGATGCAACCCCTATGCAACATGAAATCAATCAATGTCACAATGTTACCTGTCAATGTCACAATGTTACCTGTAAATGTCACAATGTTACCAACTATTGTCACACTGCTGCATCTCACATTCAATAGTGAAGCATATGTTGACACTCTTATACCAGCAAATGTCACAATATTTCCAACCAATATCACAATACTACAACACACATTCAACATGATAAGCACACCCTGATAAATGGCTTAAACGCAAACGTCAACACTGGAGCAAAAAGTCAACTTTCAATACATACTGGTACCTGTCAATTACCTAATGTCACAGAGCTACAAAAGAAATCTTAATACATTTAAAAGTATTACATCAAAGTCCCAATGACATTGTTCACTAATCACAGTTACACTTCAAATGTGTAATAACAGTTTGCAAAACTAATCATGTCCCCTCAAATTTAACTTTCAATGTTTGTCTCAATTTGTAGTCATCTTCTGTCCAAGAATTTTGATGATTCAGAAACATCGACAGCATTTCACATCGAAAGTCTTTAATTTGTCTTTGTGTCAAATTCTCTTCTATGTCTTCACCTGTTGCCAATTGTTTCATAATGTAGCAAACGTACACACCACAGTCGACCCTGACATATACTTGAAATTAGTTTGTTTTACATTATTTGTGCAGTTAACTAATAAATAAAAAATGATGCTTACGTGTTTGATTTCTGTTGTGGACTTTTCTCACATGATATCATCTGTCTGACCATGTCTTGTGTGTCGAGAAGATTGCCACTGTCTGTCATCAGCTCTTTAACCTTGTCTTCCACATAATTTTTCTGTCATTGCATTCAATTTATAAGTTATACACATGTTGAATATTATATTAAAAGTTCGTTTGAGTCTAGAAATTTGTTTACCAAAATGATAGCATCTTGAAAGTATGCGTCCCTGCCACTTTTTGTCCTTGGACGTAATGAGTTATAGTGTATCCAAACCCCTTCATCAGTGTCCAGCACAAGCAGGGTCCAATGGTCTGGAACTCCATCTTTAGTATTACCATTTGAGTTCATTGGGAAGACAATATAACGTGCCTCCATACCAGGCAGCAGATGCTTGTCAATTTCCTTTTCTCTAGCTTCTTTCATATTGGGGGCACGTACAAGTGTCTACACATTATCACAGGTATGATTAAGATATGAATATGTTTATTAACAACTCACATATTTATAGCATTTGAATTTCTTACCCAACACAGACTGTTGATGAATATACACCGTCTGCTGAAAGTGGATGATTCACTGCATTTGTTGAAATCTAACAGCATATCTCCCCATGTGTCTATTACCTGTGTTAAAACATTTATTTATTAACATTAGACACAAAAGGTCAGGTTCATTTACTGCATTTCATAACATATATATACTTACAGTGTTGTATAATTCAAGTCCCCCCATAAGCTTCAATGCATCTTCGACATCAATGTAACTTCCATACCCAATTCCAAAGCATATTTTTGCCCTGCAATATAATGCAAGTAGAATCGTATAATGTTACAATACAGTTGCCAATGTATATTTATTACGTAATACATATGACACTTACGTGAATCCTTCGGTGTCAAAAATTTGTTTTAACTTGCTAAGGTCTTTTGGACTCAAATAGTTGCATGCTTTCCACAATTTTTTAATGTCCCTTTCAAACATTCCTTTGATTGTATTGGATTTTTCAGGTAATTGATCAACATCTACAAAATATTCTTCTTCAACTTGATCACTTACCTTGCTGGTCCCATTGTTTTTCAATGTCACATTCATTTTTTTCCCCTTTTTCGTCCCACTATACTCAAAATCTTCTTCTCTTCGCCTTTTTCTTTCTTTTTTTTTAATCTTCCTAATCATGGATGATGTCCCCTTTGGTGGTGTCTGTTGTTGGGTTGGAATAATGGGTGGGATGGAGGTATGTTGGTATTTCTGCGTAATGGCATGGACTGACATCTCGTTCACTTGTTCAACCAGATCATCGTTTTCAGCTTCAAGTTGTTGAATTGCATCTTTTGCTGCTCGCATTTCAGCCTGGAATGTTTCTCTCTTTATTCATGTTGATGACCATGTTTTCCATATTCATTTTCAGTGATTCATTCTCCTCTACAAGCTTCATGATCTCTTGGTTATATTCTTCATCGGTCTTCTTTGGGTCACACACTCCCTCATCATGCATTTGTTCTGACTCATAAACAACAACATCAAGCAGAGTTTCAAATGGTTGTCCTTCGTTTATTTTAGCATCACTTGTATCCAATATGTCATCATCATCATCAATCAACAAGTCGTCCTCCTGCCACAGACTGTTTTCACGAACATCATATTTTTGCTCATGTGTCCCTTTTTCCTGATGGCTTTCATCCATTTCAACAATGTCTGAGTCATCCTTTCCCTTTGGACTTCCAACTGTTTCATCCTTACTGTCTACCTTTTTCACATTATGCTTTAGCAATTTTTTTTCTTCCTTCGTCTTTATCAACTTCTAACAGATAACTTGAGAACAAATGGATTTTGTCAATTTCTTTTTTCATTAAAAACCAGTAGAATTCCACATTCACAAATTCAATTTTGCTAACATTTGAACAAATTTCGCAAGATAAATGATATTGTGACATGTTTGTCACAATTAGCACGTTTCATAATTTTACACATTGTATAAATGTGAATAGATATTTAAAACCAAAATTTAAACTTACATCTTTTGACCCAAGCTTCTGCAGCTTCCTTTGACTCATAGCCTTTTGAAGACTTTGTAAATTCCATTTCATGAATCTTGGGAATACGTTTGGCATTTCAGGGGTTATCAATGTTGTGTGCTCACAAAACCAAAACTGTATGCAGACACGTAAATATTGTTAATGTCAATTTGAAAATCTTAAAAAATTATAACAAATGCAACATATAAATTTAAAAAATTAACATACAAAAAAACTAACTGGTATCAATAAAACGCAACCAGTGATTGATGTGGGGGTTTCCACCTTTTTCCTCAATGATTTGATAAGTGCACTTTGAATGGCACGACACCAATCATACTTCCTAATCTCATCTAAGTTCTCCACATATGGAACATATCCCCACCCAAGCGTGTTTCCTGTGTTTGTGAAGAAAAGGGACACAAGCAGGAGTAGACAAAACAATCTTGCAACGTCGTCAAAATCTGTTTGAGTTGTACCAACCACTGCAGGCCTTAGTTTACTCTTTATCATTGTTGCATTCAATCTCTTGTCTTTTCTAAACCAACGTTGGATAAAAGATGTTTTTTTTTTACCATACTTGGTTGACTTAATCTTCACTTGCCCATCTTGTATTCCAAAAATGAGTTTCACATCACTCCTACGCAATCTCAGTTCTACCCCACCGATTTGAAATCTAGAGGTTTGTCCATTGAAACATAAAATCATTTTTAATACTTCTTTGTCCGTTTTCCTGCACCATGCTTTGTCTACCTTCTTATCTATTACTTTTTCAAACAAGAACCAGAAGGGTGTCTTCTTCAATGCAGTCTTGTGCTCATCTCTTAGTTCAACATCATCTATTGCCCTAACAATAGCCTGCATGTTGGACCTGTATCGCGGTTCACATTTCTTTTCTATTATTTTTTCCTTCGTTCCTTTCCCCATTCTGATATCACAAACACAGTTGTCAGATCATTTTTGTATATGAGATAGGCAGAAAAATTCCCCAAAATAATGTGAATTCAGATAATGTGACATTAATGCACATGAATAAACAGTGTGACAACAAATGTAACATTCCTTCCCACTCCAAATGTATGATTCCTTATTCACATTTATTGTTGTGGCAGTCACTGTCTGCAACAGATAGTGATATTGAAATATTAACAAGCAAATTAGGTGATGACTATGAATAAGCAATCGACAATGTAATGGACAATGCTATCATCAAAGTTGCCCACAATCAGCTTGATCAAAACACCACAAATCACATACAATATTGATTAAGAACCGGCAAACACCAAAAAAAATAACATACCAAAGAATTATCACACATACCGACTTTAAGAATAATGTTTCCAAAGTTGAACAGTGAACCCATTTTTAAAAAAAAATTAAATTGGATTGAACGAAAAACCAATTTTGAACAATGTGTATTGAATTCAAACTTGAACAGTGAACACATAAAAATATAAGAAATCAAAAATTTGTTGAACGAAAAACCCATTATGAACAGTGGGTATTGACTGTAACATTTCAAAGATGAACAAAAAACATATCAACATACAAAAGAAAATTGACAATGGGTATTGAAAGGAATTTTTCACAACCCATAAAAGTGAACTCATCAATAAAAATAAAAATAAAAAATCTACACATTGGTTGAACGAAAACCCATTCTGAACAATTTGTATTAAATGAAAATTTTCAAATATCAAAATGTAACACATCAAAAAAAAAAAAAAAAATTCAAAAAATGGTTGAACGAAAAACCTATTCTGAACAATGGGTATTGACCGGAACTTTTCAAAGATCAACAGTGAACACATCCTCAAACCAAAATATATATATATATGAGAATGGGTTGTTCGAAAACCCCATTATGAAATTGGGTATTGACTGAAATTTCTCAAACTTGAACAGTTACATCATCACTCAAAAAAAAAAAAAAAACTACACAGAGGTTGAACGAAACACCCATTGTTCAGAATGGGTATTGACTGAAGCTTTTCTAAGATTAACAGTGAACACATCCCCAAACCAAAAATTAAAAAAAAACCCTTCCAAAAATTAAAGAAGATTTATCATACCTTTGTAATCACAATGGAATCCTATGTCTTCACCAATTCCTTCTTCACCATCCAATATTTCCTTTATCACTTTCTCACAGCAAAAATCCAACGGAAGAAAAACAAAAAAATCACCAAAGCCTTTTGAAATAACAGAGGTTTTTGGAAGTAATGATATCTATTTTGGAAGACACCACACTTTCGGCATTATCGAAGGAGTCGATAAAAGGAGGAGTCAACATAACAGTCCATTCCCCTTGTTTCGCTCGTGGAGGCAAAAAATTAAGAGACTGTTCCCATTCTTCTGAATGGGATATTTTAGACATTTCACATGTATTGTGTACTTTTTGACCATTATTTTTAAAAGTGATACTTTTTAACCTATAATTTCTAAAAAAGATACCGGCCCCCTTTTTTCCCTAATATTAATTTGATGTTGTTTGTTGCTAATGTACTTGACCCACACTATAAATTGGATGCTTTAGAATTTTGGCTCAATGACAATTATAAGGTTGAGGATGAAGTAGTTAAGGTTCAAGTAGTTGAAAAGATCAAAAGGTCATTAACCGGTTATGCCAACAATACACTAGATTTAGTGTGGGGTGTGGAGTGGGGTCAAGTGTTGACCATGAGAAAAATGTGTCTTCGGCTGAGATATCTGTTCAAGATCAAGTACCTACAAATTTCATGAATAGGTACCGCAAGTATAGGGGCTGAGAAAGGTAATGTGGACAACAAATCAGAGTTGGATCGATATTTGATGGAGGATGTTGAATTTGTTAGTGCCAATTTTGATATTTTGAATTGGTGGAAAGTTAATTCTTCTAAATTCCCTATTCTTGCCAAAATAGCTCGTGATGTGTTAGTTATTCACATTTCTACGGTGGCATCAGAATCGACTTTTAGCACTGGGGGTTCTATTTTAGATCCTTTTCGGAGTTGCCTGGCGCCCAAAACAGTTGAGGGTCTCATATGTGCACAAAATTGGCTTCAATCGTCATCCATTGCTTACGACTTTGAAGATGTTTTGGAGGATTCATAAAGTTATAAACTAGATTCAGGTTTCTATACTTTTATTGTTATTTTTTTATTATTTGTTGATGAGTTCTTCGTATCTAATTTTTTTCCATACTCTTTTTTATCTCAGAAATAACTGCAGAGACAATTGCAATTGCTCTTGAGTGAAGAGAGGTGAATGACACTAACAAAAAATGTGTTATTTAACTTTTGTCTATTTTTTTTAGTAATTATAAGAGTATTTGTGTGGTATAATTTATATTATACCATTGTTATTGTTGTGGATATTTGAGTTGCTAAAACATGGATTTGTTTTTTGTGTAGGTTACATGATTTGTGGTAAACTGGTGAACTGCCACAGGCGGAGCAATTATGATTTTAATGTATTTCATATGGTTTAAACTTAAATTAATTGTTATTGTATTTGTGTAACAATTATGGTGGATTGATGTGCATACTTTCTTGTGTTTTATTATAATTGTTGTTGTAGTTGTTTTAGATTTTAGTGTTATTGATTTATTGTGTTGTTAAATTGGTGCATGTTATTTAATTAAATTGTTAAAATGATTCTAAAATTAATAGTTACAAAAGTGTTTACCCGACTTCCTACCCGATTAATCGGGTAGGAATACCACACCTGTCGGGGTAGGATAGGCCAAGAAAAAATTCTTCCGCAAAGTATCGGGTAGGAAGACGGAAGAGCATATTTCCTACCCGTAGGGTAGGGTGAACACCCCTACCCATCACCCAACCACCATCACTACCCACCACCATCACCAGTACCACCACCGCCCTACCACCTCCACTGCTCCACCACCACCACTCTTACCACTATCCCCACCCTCACCACCACCATCACCACTACCACCACCGCCCCACCACCTCCACCTCCACCTCCACTGCCCCACCACCACCATCCCCACTACCACCACCATCGTTGCCACACCCTAGCTCCATTGCCACCCCACCATTACCACCGCCGCCAACACACCACCGTCATCGTCGTCATCACCGCCGCCACCACCGCCGCCACTGCTCCACCTTCACCCCCACCCCACCTCAACCCATCGCCATCCACCACTGATTGTTACCACCGCCACCATCCACCACCATCGTCATCTTATTTTTATATTTATTACCATTAACATTATCATCCCACTACCACCGTCACCCACCATCAGCACCCATTACCACTATTGTTGCCCACCGTCACCCACTACCACAACCCATAACCACTTGTCATTACCCACCATCGCCACTAGCTACTGTTACCCACCCCCACCACACATACCACCACCACCCATCATCGCTCACCACTACAACCACCCACCACCACCATCATCACCGCCCATCATCACCGTCGTTGCCCCACCACCACCACTATCAACTACCATCACCGTCGTCTACCATCACCCACACCCACCACCACTACCGCCATCACCCACGATTGCCACTACCACTGCCACCATCATCACCCAAAACCCATCACCGTTGTCACCCACGATGCCACCACCACCACGGTCGTCGCCACCCACCACAACCATCACCGTTTCCCACCATCATCACTACTGGCCACCACCACTACCACCGCTCACCCCCACTACAATCGGTGCTTAAATTCATTTATCTCTCCTCTATGTTTGTGATTTGATTTTGAGTATAAATACAAATATTTTTATTGTTGACCATTTTTTTTATTATTTCGTGTCTTCAGGCACGGGAAATAACTAGTATAAATATAATATACATATATTTATATATAAATTATATGTAACAAATGCCAATATATATATATATATATGTGTGTGTGTGTGTGTGTGTGTGTGTGTGTGTGTGTTAATTGGATTGAATTTTTATATATTCATATCCATATATATCTGATTTAAAATATCTAAACGAATTCGGATAAACGAATGACAATATTGGTCCACTAGTAATTGTTCGTGCCTGAAGGCACGGAGTAAAAAAAAAAATGTGGTTAATTAAAAGGCATACCAAATAAAAGAGAGATCACTGAGGAAACTAAGAAATGTAAATTTCTTTATACCAAATCAAAATAATTGGTGTAACACATAAAATCACCTGTTCAACAATACTACTACCAACAACATATTACATATATTAATGACTATACAAGTGAATATCAAATCAAAATAATTTGTGTAACACGTAAAATCTCAGTAGTTAATATAAACCAACTTTTATCTTTAAAAAAATTTCGGTAGAGTTCTCCTCGAAAACATGATCTAATTGACAATACCAACCTATGTGTACAACTCATAATCAAACCTTTATGTAAATAAACACTAACTTAAATCAATAATCTTATCACATCACGTTAATATCGCTATTACCACTATTTATCAACTACTGCAATATAATAACCCAAACATCTAATACAAAATGAATAAGATACAAATTATAAACTAAACTAACACCAAACTGAGGCTAATATCAATAACTAAGTACATTCACTCATCCCGTAGAAGCCAAATAACCTGTAAAATCAATATATTGTGCCTCCTAATTAGTTGTCATGTCTAAAGGCACTTTATAATACAAAAAAAAAATTGTTAATTAAAATCCATTAAACAAAGTTGAAACTCGTATTGGTCCATATTTAATTAAACAGATTCAGATTGAAATTTGGTCTATTAATAGGCTTACCGGATCAAAAATCTGATAGGGCTTTAAGAGATAGGAACTCCTATGGTAAGAGAAGAAAATCAATTGTGAACATGCTTCAATCGGCAAGGATGGATCGAAAATCTAATAGGACTTTAAGAGATAGGGACTCCTGTGGTAAGAGAAAAAAATCAATTGTCAACTTTTTCCTACACAGTTCCAAAAAAAGAAAAAGAAATTTCTACACTACAAAGCTTGAATAACAATTATGGGATCACTAAGAAATTTTGGTTTAGTAAGCTTGCTATGTATGGAAGTAACTTAATTGAGATGTCTGCTACTAACCTTGTTCAGACTTTATTATAGGCAAAAACATTGTACACTGAGGGCACATTTGATTGTCGTATTAGAAATAGATGGACTGGATAAAATAATGTAATCTAACATAATATAGATGGACAAAAGACATGATTAAATAGGGTATTAGAATAATACATTATTTATCTAGTATTAGTTAAGGTTTGTAAGTCTGGTTCAAAAAGATGATCCCAGATGATGTGTATTATTAAGTATATATAATATTTACAACAGTGGAAAGAATCAAAATACATAACAAACTAGATTACATCTTATCAGAATATAATAGGATGTTCTCAGTAGTTATCCTTGTAGTGATCCGTTAGAGAGGCTATTGGTTTGTTCAGTGGAGTGGATAATGTTGGACTCTTTTGTATTTTGAATTGGTTGGTTAACTGCCCCCTTCAAGCTGATGGTAAGAGGTCGAACCATTAGCTTGTCTTTAAGCATACTGAACCTGCTCTTGGACTGTCCCTTTGTGAAAATATCTGATGGTTGGAAAGTGGTTGAAATGTAACGAGCAAGAATGTCCCTGTTAAAAATTTTCTCCTGAATAAAATGGTAATCAACCTCTATGTGTTTGGTCCTTGCATGAAACATAGGGTTAAAGGATAATGAAAGTGCTCCAATGTTGTCAACCCATAAGCAAGGAGGTGAATGAAGAGGAAAACAAAGTTCCTTAAACAACATTCGAATCCAATATAACTCAGTAACAGTGAGGGCCATTGATCGATACTCCGCTTCAGTACTTGATCTAGCAATAACAGGTTGTTTCTTTGCCATCCAAGAAATGAAGCATGGACCTAGAAAAATACAATAGCTCGTAGTAGACTTGCGATCATCAGGGCTACCAGCCCAATCTGAGTCACAAAAACCATGTAAAGATAAGAACTCTTTGCTGTAATGAAGTCCATGTTCAATGGTTCCTGTCAAATATCGAAGCACTCTCTTTGCTGCCATGAGATGGACTGTAGTTGGGCAATGAAGAAACTGACATAGTTGATTAACACTGTAGGCAATATCAGGCCGATTCAATGTACAATATTGGAGAGCTCCCACAATATGTCTGTAAGTAGATGGATCCAAATAGGGTTCACCAATGTTCTTGAACAATTTTCCACCAGAGGTGCAAGGAGTTGATACTGGTTTAGCTCCCATCATTGAAGTGTCATGCAGCAAGTCCAAAATATATTTACCTTGATGAAGATGAAGGGAATCAGAGGTTCGAGAAACCTGAATGCCAAGGAAGTATGATAAAGCCCCCAAGTTCTTGACTGCAAAGTCTTGGCTAAGTTGTTGGAGAAGAGTAGCAACTGCATTAGAGGAATTATTCACCACCAATATATCATCAACATATATTAAAATAAGAATAGTGACAGTAGATCGATGGAGATAAAACAAAGAAGTATCAACAGATGATCCAGTAAATCCAAGTTCCAAGAGACTTTGAGATAGTCTCCTAAACCAAGCTCTTGGGGCTTGTTTCAAGCCATAGAGAGACTTGTGAAGTCGACAGACATGTGAGCGAAAATTGCTGTCTTCAAATCCTGTAGGTTGCTCCATAAATACTTCTTCCTCAAGGTGGCCATGCAAGAATGCATTAGATATGTCCAATTGTTGTATAACCCAATTGTGGTGGACTGCCAAAGCAAGCATTAGTCTAATAGTGACAGGTTTTATGACTGGGCTAAATGTTTCATGGAAATCAATGCCATGGTCTTGCTCAAAGTCTTTGGCTACAAGCCTTGCTTTGTACCTGTTAATGGTGCCATCTACCTTTTGTTTGAGTTTAAAGACCCATTTATTTCGAATTACATGCTTATCAGAGGGTCTAGGACATAAAGTCCAAGTTTTATTGGCAATGAGAGCATCAAACTCAAGTTGCATGGCTGTTTTCCAATTAGGATCTTTAGATGCTTGGTTATAGGTTCATGGTTCAGATGGAAGCATAATTGAGGAGAGGGCTTGAATTGGATGTTTTGTGGAGGTATAGAGCTGATAATGAGGAAATTGTTTAGATTTGAGAGAATTGGTTTGAGATCTGGTGACTATCTGTCGTGGAGGAGAGGAATTGGACATAGATAAGGGTGAAGGTGGGGTTGAAAGGTCTTGTGTTTGAGCATTGTCAATGGAAGACATATCTGCAGGAGCTGTATCAACAGGGTTAGAGAAAACAGAAGTGTTTGTAGGTGAGATAGATGGAGACATACCTGTTGTGACTAGAGCAGCAGTATCCAAGGGAATATCCTCCAAGATGGGAGTAGTAGCAGGGAAAATAGGTGTGGGAATGGAATTGGTGATGAATGATGATGTACTGGCAGGAGGTGTTGAATTGGAAATGGAGGGTGCAGCAGGAAAAGTATTTTCATCAAAAACTACATGACGAGAGATGTAGATGCAACCAGAGTGAACATCATAGCATCGATATCCTTTCTGATTTGCAGCATAGCCAAGAAAATTACATTTTTTGCTTCTAAATGACAATTTATGAGCAGAGTAAGGTCTTGGAAGAGGGGTAACAAGCACAACCAAATGTCTTGAGAAGGGTGTAGTCTGGCTGTTTATGAAATAAGAGAAAATATGGTGAGTGATTATCAAGAACAGGTGATGACATTCTGATAAGATAAGTGGCTGTAAGAAAAGCATCTACCCAATGTTCAGATGGGAGATGTGACTGAGATAGAAGTGTAAGGCCTGTTTTTGTTATATGTCTATACTTTCTTTCAGAAATGTCATTTTGCTCAGAGGTTTTTGGGCATGTCAGCCTATGCAAAATGTCATTTTCTGTTAGAAAAATTTTAAATGAGTTGGGGAGATATTCACCTCCATTATCTGTTTGAAGCTGTTTAATTTTGGAGGAGAATAGGTTCTCAACAAGACATTTAAATTTAATGAAGCATAAGGCAACGTCTGACTTTTGCTTTAAAGGAAACATCCATGAGAATCGAGAGTAATCATCAATGAATATAACATAAAATTTACAGCCACTTATTGAAAGAACTGGAGAAGTCCAGACATCAGAATGAATAAGTTCTAAGGGATGACTTGACTGATGAACAGAAGTAGGAAAGGGAAGTTTATGACTTTTAGCCATTTGACAAAATTCACAAACTTGTTTTAACTTGAAAGACCTAGAAACTGAAATAAGAGCATCACGGTGGAGACGTTGCAGAATTGAGGTGGATGGATGACCCAATCTCGCATGCCAAGTTTGGACAGGGGCTGTGAATCCTAGGAAAGTAGTAAATGAATAGTTGGTGGTGGATCTTTGCTGCCACTTATTTGATTGGAAATGAACTGGATAGAGGTCTGCTCTACTCGGTCCTTGGAGGAGTATTCTGTTGGTCTGCAGATCCTTCACAACAAAATATGAAGTAGTTAGCACAAAATAGCAATTATTATCCTGACAAAGTTGCTGGATTGAAAGGAGATTAGAAGAGGCCTGAGGACAGTGTAAAATATTAGATAAAAGCAAGGAACTATCTTTTGTTTGAAGAATAGAGGAACCAGTGTTACTTATGATCAAACCTCCCCTATTTCCAACAGTTACTTGAGTTAGACCTTGGTATGGTTGTTGATCAATGGTGAGGTTCTCCAAAGCAGATGTAACATGGTTATTAGCACCACTATCCAGGAACCAAGGTTGATCATCTTCTGATGTGACATGTGTATGAGCAGCCATGGCAGCTAGTTGTGCAAGGGGGTGTCTTCCTTGGTAGGAGTAGTTCATCCTATGGTAACAATCAAGAGCTTGATGGCTTGTCTTGCCACAAATCTGACAAGGAGGTTTTGAGTTTTGAAAGAATGGATTGGAGGTTGAATTCTGAGTTTTGCCAGGAAGACTAAGGTTATTAGGAGGCCTGGAACCAGAGGGTTTATTGGAGGAGAATGGTTTGTTGGATCTTTTGTGGTGGTAATTGGGTTTGGTTTTCTGAGTGAAGAAGGCTATGTTGGTATTATCTGGTGGTATGGATTTGTGTTGGGTTTCTAGCAATTGCTCATAGTTGAGCAACTCGGTTTGAAAATCATCAAAGGTAATAAAGGATTCTCGAGTGGCAAAGTTAAGAGAGGTGATAAATGGATGATATGAGGGATTGAGGCCTCCAACAACATATGAGATCAAATCTTCATTATCAACAGATTTTCCTACAGCTGCAAGTTGATCAGACCAATTTTTGGCATCAAGAAGATAGTCAGTGCATGACCTGGATCCTTGGTGGAGAGTTTGCAGTTGTCTTTTGAGATGGGAAATTATGGATCGAGAATGTGGGGCAAATCTGTTAGACAGAGTGGTCCATACCTGTTGAAAAGTTGTTTGTCCATAAACAGTAGACAAAACCTTTTCTGTGAGAGTGGCATTTATCCATGCCAAAATGAATTGGTCCTTTTTCTGCCATAGCATATAATCAGTAGCAATGGTAGTGGTAAGTTTGCCTTCAGCATCAGTGACAAACTTAGGAGGACATGGCTCGGAGCCATCTACAATGTCAAGGAGATCATGGCTTCGTAGAAGAGGAAGGAATTGGGTGATCCAATTCAGATAATTGGTTCCATCAAGCCTGACAGAAACCAAGGGAGTGATGTTGGGAAAGATAAAAGCAGCAGAATCTCTAGGTAGGGCCATTGGGATCGAAAGAAAGAGGTGTTAGCCTAGTTGTTGCTCTGATACCAAGTTAAGGTTTGTAAGTCTGGCTCAAAAAGATGATCCCAGATGATGTGTGTTATTGAGTATATATAATATTTACAACAGTGGAAATAATCAAAATACATAACAAACTAGATTACATCTTATCAGAATATAATAGGATGTTCTCAGTAGTTATCCTTGTAGTGATCCATTAGAGAGGCTATTGGTTTGTTCAGTGGAGTGGATAATGTTGGACTCTTTTGTATTTTGAATTGGTTGGTTAACTGTATTTGACAATGCACAACATAAGTTTTGGATAGTAGTTATTTAATTCGATCGGTTGTTTGGTTATATAATTATTTCATTGTATTAATGTTGAATTAACAAAAATACCCTCAATCAGTGCGTCGAAGTGTTTGTTACGTTGATGACAGCTTGGTTTTATCAATTATGAGGTTATAATAGTAAATGTGTATAGTAATAAATTTGAGTTGAATTATAATACCACATCTCCTAGTTATATTAAAATACATCTATAATTCAGGTCTATGGTAATAAAAATATACGATAAGTATACATTTTTGAAATTAATAAGAAAATTAAACTTATCTACCAAACAAAGTATTAAATCCGATTAAATAAATAATAATACAATATAATATTTAATCTATTTATAATATGTCTACCAAACGAGCCCCGAATATGTTCGTTATTTTAAGAGTGTGGTGTGGATTTTGGAATTTGTCACATAATCTTAGTATTTGGCTTTAGGAGTTTGTTATAGAAGCTTAGTATTTGCCTGCCCAGCAAATAAAAAAAAAAAACAATGTCACTTTGACAATAATTTAAGTTATTGACCTAATCAATTACAATGGACACTACTATTAGTTGTGACACGTTGTCAATCTAATTATTGTGATAGAATAGATCAATATAGGTCAGTAATTAAATCTAAATAATATTATTGCATAAAAATAGTTTACAAATGCACCATCCACTATTATTAAGAAGTCGAATGTGTCATCCACTATAATTTATCATCATTCTTTTAATTTATTCTATTAATTGCTTTAAGCATTTGGAAAGAGGATTGCAAAAAATAGTGATTGGGTCCACCTTATCCCATTTATTCTCATGTTTGATTAGATATTTTGGGCCCAATATTATCACTTATAAATAATTCAGGCCCGAATGAATAGTGCATTTATACCCATGAACACCTTCTTAAGTGGGTTAAAATAATGAGGTTGGGGAGTATTTGTGCAAAATATATTTTTATCCTTGGCAAATCCAAATATAAATATCAAACATGGGTATAGATCGTACTAAACTTGGGTTTTTGGTAATTTTAATAGTTATATCATCATTCAATACTCAACCCAAACAAAGTATTATAAGGGATAAGAGTGAGCCCACAACTTTTTAATACTTGAACCAAACAAAGGGTAAGAGGCATAATTTTAGATTGCATTATTTTCTCGGAATAGATGGTAGGAGATAGACGGGTTTATCTAATTTAATAATTTCTAATGCCTAAACCAAATACAACCTAATTGTTGTAAGGAAGAGATTGTTTCCTAATTCGAATTGTTAACATCCAAATAAAAAATAAGACTATCTTACCACTCTCTTACCACTTCTATAGTTATTAGTCCGGCCCCTAGATCTTTGTTAATCTTATACTTTTTATATTTATAAGATTAACCAAAAAAAAAATAATCCATCGCTTTCTACATGCATCCCTCGCAACAGAGATATGAAGTTTCTTCCCCTTTTCAAGCTGGACATGAAATATATTTAATGAAAAGGCGAATTACACTTTACACCCTAAAATATTTAAGAATTTTTAATTTATACCCTAAACATTAAATTTTTCGCATTTCATCTTAAATGTATTAAAAGTGTTGCAATGTGGTCATTCCATTAACTTTCATTACTCATTCCGTCAATGTTAATAGATAGTTTTTGACAGAATATGTCATGAAAACTAACAAAAGAGTCACATTATAATATTTTTAATACATTGAGGATGTAATATGGAAAAAATTATTCTTTGAAGGTTTAAAATAAAAAATCTGAAATTTTTGGGGATACAAAATTCGATTCTCCTTTAATGAAATGCAAGAAGAAAGACTTGGTAATGACTAAAAACAATAATAAACGATAGACCTTTTTGAATGATGTCTAATCTCAACAAGAAAAGCAAGCATTTAAATAAAAGAACACCAGTGGCTGCTTTATTAAAGAAGCTTATTACGAAAAACAGAAGGCTTGTCGTTATAGTATTATACTACCAGTACCTGTTTTATACGCCATATGCTCCATGATTTGAACTTTCAAAAGAGCTTTCATTGCAGGGTTGTCAAAACAGGGCAAGAAGGAAAGATGGGTCAAGGCCAACCTCCTTTGTTATAAACAAATTAAAAAGGTAGTCTAAACGAGTCTCTAATCATTACAGAGTTTAGAGATGATCAAATATTTGTATTTTTTACTCACATACAAAAAGATTAGACTGGAGTATGATTCATGCATTTAGACAAGCAAACAAAGTTGCACACTGGCGCAATGAGGGCTGAGGAATAATTATCAGGGAACCCTTAATGTTGAAAACCTCTCCCCCCTTAGTTATGACGCAAATAGCCATTGATATGGACAGTGGTCATGACTCACAGCAGCAAGTAGAAGCCGGATTAACAGTAGGAGTAGAAAATGTAAATATAGATGTTTAATTTTATTGCACTCTCTACTTGTACGTCATCATTTCTCAAAAAAAAAAAAAAAAAAAAAGATTATTTTTGTAACTCGATTCTGTGACACACAAATCACAGTAGAGTAACCTTACGTCTATAAAACTCACTCTCGATTATACTATTTTGGTAAGTACAATTAAGGTAGGACTTTGCCACTTTGGTAAGTATAATCATGGTAGGACTAGATCTCTGTGCGTATCCCGATACTTTCTCCCTCGTGCTCCTATTCCGTCGGGGGAGGATCCTGAGTTGGGCTAGACTTGAGTTGGAGTGGGCCTTCATTGGAGTCAGGGGACAAAGGAAGAGGAGACCAGGAGGGCCAGGCCATGGGCGGCGCCCCTTGGTCCCTGGGCTTGAGTTCCTTTGGACCCCGTATTGATTTACGGTCGTATTTTCAATTCCCTTTTATGTCCTCCGTAATTTGGACTTCCCTTTATGCCCGGCTTGGGCGGCGCCCAAGCCGGGTGGCCTCCCATGGGCGGCGCCCCTTGGTCCCTGGGCTTGAGTTCCTTTGGACCCCGTATTGATTTACGGCCGTATTTTCAATTCCCCTTTATGCCCTCCGTAATTGGGACTTCCCTTTATGCCTCCGTAATTTAGGCTATTCAACTCCGAATGGAATTTCCTTTGGGCTTTCTCGGTCCGTTTAAGTTGGACTCGGCCCAGTCAAATTCGGACTCATCACCATTAACTGTCATTACTCATTCCGTCAATGTTAATAGATAGTTTTTGACGGAATAAGTCATGAAAACTAACAGAAGAGTTACATTATAATATTTTTAATATATTGAAGGTACAATATGAAAAATTTAATCTTTAAAGGTTTAAAATAAAAAATCTTAAATTTTTTGGGATACAAAAGTCGATTCTCCCGTAATGAAATGCAAGAAGAAAGACTTGGTAATGACTAAAAACAATAATAAACGATAGACCTTTTTGAATGATGTCTGATCTCAACAAGAAAAGCAAGCATTTAAATAAAAGAACACCAGTGGCTGCTTTATTAAAGAAGCTTATTGCAAAAAACAGAAGGCTTTTCGTTATAGTATTATACTACCAGTACCTGTTTTATACGCCATATGGTCCAATGATTTGAACTTTCATTGCAGGGTTGTCAAAACAGGGCAAGAAGGAAAGATGGGTCAAGGCCAACCTCTTTTATTATAAACAAATTAAAAAGGTAGTCTAAACGAGTCTCCAATCATTGCAAAGTTTAGAGATGATCAAATATTTATATTTTTTACTCACTTGCGAAAAGATTATCTTTGTAACTCGACTCTGTAACACACAAATCACAGTAGAGTAACCTTACGTCTATAAAATTCACTCTCGATTATACTGTTTTCAAATTGTCGGTCAGAAACTATTGGAAACTGTATGATTCTTTCTTTTTCTTTTTGTTTGTTATTGTTGAAATAACCCAACAGTCCTTATAATAATGTGGACATGACTTTTCTTTATGACACTCATTTTCTGCAGAATTGTTGGACAAGGAAACTCCAATTAAACATAATCAAGTATTTATCACATTTATGAATGAAGGGTGGACCCAATACAAGTTTGGAGAAGGAAAACCTTTTTTGTGTTGGCAAAAAGGTTAGAAATTCATTTTATGAAGCAACCATGTTAGACACAAATATAGATTAGATAATTCATTTAAAGGGATTAATATCTCACCTAGTTTTAGATTCTCACTCAAATTCTAAATTAATGAGGATTGACGTTAAACTAAATCTCATGTGCATTTATGATAATTAATTTAATAGTCACAACACATTAAGTAACAATTATTTTTATTTTTTTTTAATTATTTGTTGGCATATGTATGGACTTTTTTTTAAGTAATGCTACATCGACTTAAAAATTAGACTTGATAATTACAGACATTGATTTTACCGTAAGTCTCAGCATTTATTGAGATCCACTACTTATTTAATGGTTGTGATTAATTACAGCCATTGATTTCACTGTGAATTTCAATATTTATTAAGACCCCAATCTACTACTTATTCAATAATTATAATTATTAATTTTTAAGTCAACGTATAATTGCTCTTTCTTTTTTCCGGTGAATGTTGTGCGGGTAAACGAGCACCGGTCGTCCCTCCATAAATGCGTCAACATTGTCAGTGGAAGAAAATTTAAAACAAGAATTAAAAAAATAAAATAAAATGAAAGCATTAAACGAGGTCTCGGCCTGATTGTGATCTGAGTCATCTGACATCAAGGATCGTACGGCCTAGAGAGAAGTAAATATTGGGTTTAATGATCATTATTAACACCTAATATGACTATTTGTTAGAAAAGTGAATCCAAATAAAGTGAACGGCAGGGTGAGGCGCGGAGTAGGTCGCTCTCTTAAGACGATTCGCGCCCCTTTATGAACGAATCACAGCACAGAAGGTATAGACACGTCGTCCCCAGGATACAACAGCCCAGCCTATTGACTGTTGCTTCACTCAAATCTGCACAATCGAATGAAGCAGAAGCTTCACACACACCTTTTAATATTGCCCAGAAACTTATCTAAGAAAAATATATCTGATATGATATATCTGTATACTGAATATATGTACATATATATACTGATAATATATGTGTTTAATAGGCCGTAATTACTTCTATATTTAATTGGATAATAAATTAAAATATGACTGTTGGAATACTAGCCGTTGGAGGCTTTTGGTATTCAGCAACTGAAATATTAATATTGAAGTAATAACAGAAAATGATAATAAAAAGTGGGTTTAATACTAGTTAATATTTGATCTTATTTTTATTTGATCTTATTTTTGGCGAGCCAGGGGGACCCACTACCCGGGTCGTGGAGTCGGTACAACCATGTGTTTCGTAGATTTTAGAAATCCGTATCTCCTCCGCTAGTCCCCCCCTGCGCACGTGAGAGTCCCAAGACCTCTCTTTGATTCAAATGCTAGATAACACTAGTCTATATATATACTCAAGTATTTTTGGTCTTTTAGTCGATGTGGGATTGAGTTCCCACACAAGACAAAACACTCTTTTAGTTAAAATATTCTAACAATCCCCCACTTATTTTAATAAAAGATACTCTATATAAGTAACTGGGCAATAAATAGAATATCACGCATCGCAAAAGTGGCAATGCCTTTAAACCTTTACTTAGTGTTTCAATGTTCCCGTACTAGAGTCAAAGTGGACTTAGCCTTTAAACGATGACTACTTGAGGATACGTAGAACCATATCACACACATGATATTCAAGGTGTCTAAAATCAAGCTTCAAAAACCAGCACATTTTTCGGCCTTGTGCTTTATCCCAGTTTCGTGAGTGCTCTAGAGAATTAGCCCAAATTCTCATAGGAAGCGGCCCGTCTTCCACACTCATATAGGTGAGTCTATCAAGGATGTTCTCGTAACTAAGACATCCCACCCAAAAAGGGCTATAGAACTCATTAAGAGATATTGATCTCATCCTCCAAATTTTCGTTACGAGATCACATGTACTTTACACCATAGGGATGGACAATATAAAATTTCAATGATAAATTTCATTAGTACATGTTTCACAAAACAAGTCACTCTATGATTCGTTTGTCCCATTAACCTAGTTCTTGGGATCTCCAGTCCGTAGGTTGGGTATCCTCATATGTGACTTAACCCGATTTGGGCTTGAGTCCAATCCCCCTCGATGTGCTCCAGATCTTTTCTCTAGCTAGAGCTTTTGTTAACGGATCGGCAAGATTGTCAGTCGATCTCACATAATCAACATTGATCGCACCATTATTCAGGTATGATCTCACAGTACTGTGCTTTCTTCTCACAGATCTGGATTTTCCATTATAGTACTTATTACGTACTCTACCTATTGCGGCATTGCTGTCACAATGAATTAACACAGGTGGCACTGGTTTTGCCCACACAGGTATATCATACAATAAATCACGAAGCCATCCAGCTTCCTCACTAGCTGAAGCTAGTGCAATCAATTCAGCTTTCATTGTTGACTTTGCAATAATCTGCTGCTTCTTTGATTTCCAACTTATGGCTCCACCACCTAAAATAAAAACATAACTTGTAGTGGACATAGAATCACCCGATAGGGTGTTCCAATCTACATCACAGTAACCTTCAAGTACAGCAGGATAATTCTTATAAAATAAACCAACATGTATAGTTCTTTTAAGATATCTCATAAGACGATATATTGCATTCCAATGATCCATACTAGGTCTACTAGTAAATCTACCAAGTACACCCACCGCATAGGCAATATCAGGTCTAGTACAATCAGTGGCATATCTAAGACTACCAATTATGCTTGCATACTCTATCTGATTAATTACATCACTTTCTTTTTCTGTTGGAAATAAATGAATGCTTGAATCAAAAGGTGTGCAAGCAGGTTTACAATCAAAAAAGTTATATTTTTTCAAAACTTTTTCTATGTAATGAGATTGATCAAGCATAATTCCATCAACGCTCTTTGTGATTTTCATGCCAAGAATCACATTTGCTTGACCCAAATCTTTCATGTCAAAATTTCTATTTAGTAAAGTCTTGGTAGTCTCAATCACATATAAACTAGTACCAAATATTAAAAGATCATCAACATATAAACAAATAATAATATGTTCACCATTTTCAGACTTTGAGTAAATACATTTGTCACTCTCATTAGCCTTAAACCCATTAGCTAAAACACATTGATCAAATTTTTCGTGCCACTGCTTGGGTGCTTGTTTAAGGCCATACAAAGATTTAGTTAATTTACAAACTTTATTTTCATGACCTTGTTGAAAAAACCCTTCTGGTTGATCCATATAAATTTCTTCCTCTAGATCACCGTTCAAAAAAGCTGTTTTTACATCCATTTGATGTATTTCTAAATTATGTATAGCAGCTATAGAAATTAGCAATCTTATGGATGTAATTCTAGAGACAGGAGAAAATGTATCAAAGAAATCTAAATCTTCCTTTTGTTTAAAACCTTTAGCTACCAACCTCGCCTTATACTTATCTATTGTTCCATCAGATTTGAGCTTTCTCTTTAACACCCATTTGCAACCTATAGTTTTACAACCAGGAGGTAAATCTACCAATTTCCATGTTTTGTTTGTTATGAGTGAATCATATTCATCATTTACAGCTTCTCTCCATAAGTCTGCATCGGGAGATGTTAAGGCTTCTTGTAAATTGGTTGGATCCCCTTCAACATTATAAACAATGTAATCTGAACCAAAATCTTTTTCTACTCTATTCCTCTTACTCCTCCTAGGTTCATATTCTTTTTGTTCTATATTTTCAGTCACTGATGAACTAGGAATATCACTAGACTTTGGCATATTATCATCACCCCCACTATTTTTATATTTAAAAGGGAATTTATCTTCATGAAATATAGCATCTAGTGATTCAATTACCACATTATTCTCTAGGTCTAAAAATCTGTATGCTTTACTAGCTAGTGCATATCCAATGAACACACATCTAGATGCTCTTATTCCTAATTTAGGAATTTTAGGATCAGTCATCCTAACATAAGCCAAACATCCCCATACTCTAATGTAATTCAAGTTAGGCTTTCTTTTCCTCCACAGTTCATAAGGAGTAACTAGATTTTGTTTACGAGGAACTCTATTCATAACATAATTTCCAGTTAAAACTGCTTCTCCCCACAAATTTTTAGGTGCACTAGAACTAGCTAACATAGCAGTGGTTAAGTTGATCAAAATTCTATTTTTACGTTCAGCTACACCATTAGATTGAGGAGAGTATGGTGGTGTGGTTTCATGAACTATTCCTAAAGACTGTATATGTTCAATTAATCCAAGTGATTCATATTCTCTACCTCTATCACTTCTAAATCGTTTAATTTTTCTATCAAATCGATTTTCTACTTCTTTAATAAAAATGGTGAGTTTTTCAAAAGCATCACTTTTATTTTTCATAAGATAAACATAAGTGTATTTTGAAAAGTCATCGATGAAAGTTATAAAATATCTTTTTCCACCACGAGTCAAAATTCCTTCAAATTCACATATGTCCGTGTGTATCAATTCTAATAATTCAGAATTTCTTTCTACTTTGATATGAGGCTGTTTTGTTATTTTTGTCATGCTACAATATTCACATTTTTCAAAATTATTGTGTAACTTAGGCAATAAACCTACATGGCTCATATTTTTCAAATATTTGCTATTAACATGACAAAGACGAGCCTGCCACATATTCACACAAGAAACAATATAAACGGAAGAAGTAGTTTTATTCATTTCAACATTCAGCTTAAACATACCATCACAAGCATAACCTTTCCCAACAAACGACCCATTCTTGGTCAAAACAAACTGATCAGATTCTATGGTTTGTTTGAAACCAGCCTTATTTAAAAGATAACCAGAAACCAAATTCTTTCTAATTTCAGGAGTGTGAAGAACATCTCTTAGGGTCAAAACTCGGCCAGAGGTAAATTTGAGTTCGACATCTCCCATGCCCAAAACATTCACAGTATGTGAATCACCAAACAACACTTTTTTATCATTTCCAGCGGGAGAGAAAGACTTGAACCAAGATTTATCATGACAGACATGCCTGGAAGCTCCAGAATCTGCCCACCACCCTTCACTATTCTCAATAAAATTAACCTCAGAAATCATGGCCACAAGAGGTTCCTCGGTCACATTAGCTTGAGGAGCATAACCTCGTTTTTTAAAACGACAATCTTTTGCAAAATGGCCAGACTTCCCACACACAAAACAAGCACCACTATTTGACTGATTATTTTTATTATATGGTACTTGTTTGGAAGGGGGTCCTTGGTTTGGTGCTTGGTTCCATTTCTTTTGAAAATAATTTTTATTTGAAGCCTTATTATACATTTTCATGTTATTACCTCTAGGCTTCAAATAGGCACTGTTTCTATTATTTTGACCCTTAGAGATGTTATCATTAGATGTGATAAAATGTACCTTATTGTTGTTTCCATTACCATTGCCATTGAGATTCTCGTTAGTGTCGTTTGTCTTGTCTTGTTTTCTGGCCTCTTCCTCAATTCGAAGTCGAGCCATTAGATTCACCATGCTTAATTCTGATTGCTTGTGACGAAGTCCCTTTTGATACTCCTTCCATGAACCCGGCAGTTTATCGATTACCGCTGCGACTTGCATTTGTTCATCTACCTTGATTCCTTCGGACACAATTTCATGAACAATCATCTGTAACTCATGTGTTTGAGCAATTACAGATTTATTTTCCACCATCTGAAATTTAAAATAGCGGCTACAAGCATATTTTTTCGTCCCTGCTTCTTCTGTGTCATACTTCGCCTCCAAAGCTTTCCAAATCTTCTTGGCAGAAGAATAGGAATTGGAATAGTAATCATATAGCTCATCGGAAAGACAATTGAGCAAATAATTGCGACAATTATCTTCGTCAGTCTCCCATAGAGCTAAATTCTTTTGATGCTCTGCTAACTCTTCTGCAGTCATACCTTCCTTGTTCACCTTGTTTGGATTTTTTGAAGTGAGAATCCAAGCGACCTTCATCAGTTTGAGATAGAACATAACTTTCTTTGCCCATCTTTTGAAGAACTGTCCACTGAATCGAAACGGTTTGTTAAGATCGTTTGATCCAGCAGATGAAACAGTAGAAGCGGCTATCGCAGAATTCTCCATCGGAATCGAATCGTCTTAAATTGTTAGAAAAGTGGATCCAAATAAAGTGAACGGCAGGGTGAGGCGCGGAGTAGGTCGCTCTCTTAAGACGATTCGCGCCCCTTTATGAACGAATCACAGCACAGAAGGTATAGACGCGTCGTCCCCAGGATACAACAGCCCAGCCTATTGACTGTTGCTTCACTCAAATCTGCACAATCGAATGAAGCAGAAGCTTCACACACACCTTTTAATATTGCCCAGAAACTTATCTAAGAAAAATATATCTGATATGATATATCTGTATACTGAATATATGTACATATATATAATGATAATATATGTGTTTAATAGGCCGTAATTACTTATATATTTAATTGGATAATAAATTAAAATATGACTGTTGGAATACTAGCCGTTGGAGGCTTTTGGTATTCAGCAACTGAAATATTAATATTGAAGTAATAACAGCTAGTCCCCCCCTGCGCACGTGAGAGTCCCAAGACCTCTCTTTGATTCAAATGCTAGATAACACTAGTCTATATATATACTCAAGTATTTTTGGTCTTTTAGTCGATGTGGGATTGAGTTCCCACACAAGACAAAACACTCTTTTAGTTAAAATATTCTAACACTATTTAATAATAAATTTATAAATAAATAATATAATCCTCACTGGAATGATTTTCTAGAATATATGAAATTTATATGTTTATTTGTTATATTTTTATTACATAATAATATCACATAATAATAATAATAATAATAATAATAATAACAACAACGTGATATAAACGTTTAAAACTAATATTTTTTCAATAAAGAGAGTAGGCCCTGCTACCCACTGCTGCCTGCTCGTCCTTGTTTTCACGTGCCTCCCTTTTACACCCCAATTATAACGCCCAAAATAGCAAATATATAGTATCGAAAAAACAAATATGCTTTTAATATTACAACTTTTTAGAAAATCATTTTGGTCATTAAATCACGAAGTGAAGATATCAATGTCTATCACAAAGTGAAAATCATTTATAGTTAAACTCACTCTTCAGTGTTCAGAGCGAGCGGTGGACTTTAAAAAGAGAAATATTTTGCATTTTAAAAGGTATTCAAAATAAATAGAAACCTGTAAATAAGTGAGTCTCATTAAAAAAAATTAAGGACAAACTTCATTTTATTCCCTTATAGTTTATCCCATTTGAACCTAACTTCCCTAGAAATAAAAAAGGGAAATTAGGCGACAGGTACAAAGTCATGCATTTTTAGAGCGTGAGGTCCATTCTAGACATTTTTAAGGCGAAAAGTTTATAAAATACCCAGTTGACAAAAATATTCTTAATAAATGAAGTTATTTAAAAATTCAACCATATCCCACCACCAGGGGCGGAGCCAGAAATTTGGGATAGTGGGGGCAAAAATTTTAGCAATAACAATACTATATGTACTAAATTGGTAAAGCTAATGCATAATTACCGTTGGTTTAACCAGGGGCGAAGCTAGACTTTTTTAGTTGTGGGGGCAACTTAATTATTAGTTAATTTTGTGTCATGTTTATAGATGATATTTAGAGTTGAAATTCAATTTTGATATCAAATGGGCTACGGTAGTGGAGTTTATAAGCCTTATTGGTTGTTATATAAATTTTTGAATTTTTTTTACAAAAAAGAAAAAAAATAAATTCTACAAAATTATAACTTTTATGAGTTATGTTACAACTTTTAGGATTAAAGTTACAATTTTTTTTGATCAAATTATAATTTTTGAGATACTTGAAATCAATCGGAAACATTAAAATTGATTATTTTAATTCCAGATCAACGGTAAAATCTAAAAAATAGCTCAGATTTATTTAAATAAAAAATATTTTGTTGTACTTGGAAAAAAGAAATTGAATGTGATCCAAATTGACTCGAGTTGGCGTATCCCCTAATCTGACCGTTTGTTCAAATTTGTTTATAATTAATCAAATTTTTATTTCATTTAAAACTATTAAATCTAAAAAATCAAGTATATAAACAGCCAAGATCGCTTCATATTTTTTTAGTAAGTAGGATCACTCCATAATTTTCTATTGTTTTCATAGAAAATCCCAATGTTATCAGACGGACATATGGGCCCACAGCTAAAAGTCTATCAAAGACAAATGATGTCACACTTGTTTGTAAAATACAAACTTACCCATGAACTTTTATAATATTTCACTGGGGGCAATATCTTAAATTTTTTGAAATTCTAAATATACCCCACATGTTTTAAAAATTGCAGTGGGGGCAGCTGCCTCCACTGCCCCCACTGTAGATTCGCCCCTGCCCACCACCACCCCCACCCCCTCTCCATCGACAATGAGCTCAATACAAATAATCATCGACAATGAGTTTTATTTGATCGTGCAGTGCCTTCAGACACGAGTAATAACTAATATATATATATAATACACAACTCATGGTTTAGGATTTGATGTGTGGAAGGGCACTACTTGGCGACGTGCAAAGCATTTAGGCCGCTTCTTATGGACATTAAACTAAGCCTATGTTCTAAGTCTGCAATGGTCAAAATAACACACACAACGTAAGGGGTGTAGGCTTTTTTTACCCTTTGGGTGGAGTTGGAGAGGGGCGGGCAGGGGGGTGGACGGAACCAATGTCTCTGTCACCGCATGGAATATAGTATTGGACTACAAAAAAGAATTGTGTTACAATGGTCAGATTATTACATTTTAAGGGTCTAGGTTATAACTTAGTAAGTCCTAATCGATCAACAAAATATTGTGAGATTGGTCATGAGAAATACAGATTTTAAAAGTCAAGTTACATTTTTAAACTTGAAGTCAGAAGTAATCGGTGTTATTAATAATCGATCATAAAATTATAGTTGTAACTTGATCTATTAACGCGGGTATTTTTTTGGTACCATAATCTTTTTTTTTTATATTTAAGAGCATCTCTAACCCCGACTCAAATTTAAGTTTGAGTAAAAAAACTCAAAAAACTTGTTCCAACTTTTGACTCAAACTTATACCAAATCAAGAAAGACTCATTTTTTTACTCAAATCATTACCCAAATCGTTAATGGTGAGATTTCACTCTATTTTAAAGATCCAATGATTATTTTTACTCTCATTTAATTTTGGGTTTACTTTCATTTAAATTTGATTTTCTCCTTCTTTAAATTTGAGTTTGTCCATTAGAGTCATTCGTATCAAAGCAAATTTTTTACTCAAATGTTAATTTAAATTTGAATAAAAATTTGAGTCATGGTTAGAGATGTTTTAACTAAAGCATGCAACACTTGGGGGTTTGAAGGACTTCATGTCATTGTTGTGCATATTCAGATTGTATTTTATTCTGATTGTATCATTTTTAAATTTATATCATGTACATATTCATGTAAACGATGAAATAAAAATCACAAGAATAATACCAATTTTTTCTCTTAATCAAGTCTATCGACACATGAATCTTCCATATATTAAAAATCTATTGAAATCAAATTAGACATCACACAATACTAAAAGACATGAATGAAAAACGAGACACATTTTCATAAACAAGTTATTAACTCGATTCTATTAAATATTCGTGTCGTGTTGTGTCTTGTCGACGTTACCCAGTAAAGTTGAGACCCAGATCAAGCGAGGTGGCAGTCTGGGAGAATAACATGTGCCTTTACTTTAGATTTTATTAAATTTCAATGATTATTTGTATATGTTTAGTTGCCACCAAATGCTAGCTAACTACATGCAGCTCCCCACCAAAAGACATAAAAGAAGCTTTTTCTACATCTCTAGTCGAACTGTTAAAAGTCGTGTGTTATGATTATTATGATCATGGAATATAATAGTATTGGACTACAAAAAAAAGAAAAGTGTTCATTTTGATACCAACAAATGAATGTTAAGTCTATGCTACTTTGTAAAAGAAGAATGTTTGTATTATATTATATAGAATTTGCAGAGATTTTGGTAATGCCATATGGTCTGCGATTCAAACTTTGAAAGCTAAATTGGTCTGCGATTCAAACTTTGAAAGCTGAAATTTAAAAGGTTGATGGCCAAACCATGGTTGGAGTCTTCCTATTCACATGGTAACTACGTGGGATTGAATTCGGACTGGATTTGAGTCTATTTGAATTTAAATCCGATTCATTTATTCGACAGATAGAAAAATATTAGTTCATATCTGAATTCGCTTATAATTGGACATTAGATCCAATTATCCGATCCGATCCATACTGATATTCCATCAAAATTTGAACAAATTTTTTGTAAAATCAAATACAAATAATCAATACACACACACACGCAAATACAACCTAATTGTTGTGAGGGTGAGACTGTTTCGTAATTGGAATTGTTAACATCCAAATAAAAAATAAGACTATCTTACCACTTCTATAGTTATTAGTCCAGCCCCCTAGATCTTTGTTAATCTTATACTTTTTATATTTATAAGATTAACCAAAAAAAATCCATTGCTTTCTACATAGAGATATGAAGCTTCTTCCCCTTTTCAAGCTGGACATGAAATATATTTAATGAAAAGGAGAATTACATTTTACACCCTAAAAGATTTAAGAATTTTTAATTTATACCCTAAACATTAAATTTTTCACATTTCATCTTAAATCTATTAAAAGTATTGAAATGTGGTCATTCCATTAACTTTCATTACTCATTCCGTCAATGTTAATAGGTAGTTTTTGACGGAATAAGTCATGAAAATTAACAGAAGAGTTACATTATAATATTTTTAATATATTGAGGATGCAATATGAAAAATTTAATTTTTAAAGGTTTAAAATAAAAAATCTTAAATTTTTTGGGATACAAAATTCGATTCTCCCGTAATGAAATGCAAGAAGAAAGACTTGGTAATGACTAAAAACAATAATAAACGATAGACCTTTTTGAATGATGTCTGATCTCAACAAGAAAAGCAAGCATTTAAATAAAAGAACACAGTGGTTGCTTTATTAAAGAAGCTTATTGCGAAAAACAGAAGGATTGTCGTTATAGTATTATACTACCTGTACCTGTTTTATACGCCATATGGTTCATGATTTGAACTTTCAAAAGAGCTTTCATTGCAGGGTTGTCAAAACAGGGCAAGAAGGAAAGATGGGTCAAGGCCAACCTCCATTGTTATAAACAAATTAAAAAGATAGTTTAGATTGCAGAGTTTAGAGATGATCAAATGTTTATAATTCTCACTCACATGTGAAAAGATTATTTTTGTAACTCCACTATGTGACACACAAACATGGGCGGAGCCACATGGGGACCAGGGTGGGCACTCCCCCCCCCCCCCCCCCCCCCCCCTCACTTTTTGACCATATTAGATGAGGACCCATAAAATTATATTTGTATCCCCTAAATTTTTAAAAATTTCAATAATGGTTCTAGTTTTTTTTTTTTCAATAAATTAGTGGTCCACTAACTCTCTAAAATAAACATGTTAGTTTTGGATTGAGTCAATCAAATGTAGCTATCCTGATCTATTTGTATATTGACGAAAATAAAATATTTCTCTTTATCTAACACAATGTTTGTTACTTTTTAAAAACAATTTTTAGTTTTCATTTATCATTTATCATTTTTTTAGTAATAGTAGTCTATAACCTAATAAAATACGATTGTGTATAAAAGACAAAAGGTTGTAACCCAAAAATATTTCAAGCTATTTCGAATGGGGAATTTCTCTATAAGATCGATAATAATCTCAACTAAATTTTGCAACTAAATAAAGAATAATTTTACTTTAAACTTGTGATTGTGCGCATTGATAGAAAATTAGTGAAAAATTAATTTATATTGAATTCATATACAAAATTTTAAAGATTTTAAAAAAAATTATATTTTATTGAAATATATAATTAGTTTAAAATGTACTAAAAAAATTATTTTGTGTATTTTTATTATGATTTTGTTTCGGCTAAATAAAAATTGAATTTACTATTTCATAATAATTTTGTCTTTATGTTTACTTTTTTGTCATTCTTGAACTAAATATTTTTCGTATCAATTTCGACTAAATATTTTTTTGTATCAGTTATATTTTGCTCCATCATAGATATTCTTGGCTCCGGCCCTGCACACAAATCACAGTAAAATAACCTTTACGTTTATAAGACTCTCGATTATACTGTTTTCAAATTGTCGGTCGGAAACTATTGGAAACTGTATGATTCTTTCTTTTTTCTTTTTGTTTGTTACTGTTGACATAACCCAACAGTGCTGATAATAATGTGGACATGACTTTTCTTTATGACACTCATTTTCTGCAGAATTGTTGGACAAGGAAACTCCAATTAAACATAATCAAGTATTTATCACATTTATGAATGAAGGGTGGACCCAATACAATTTTGGAGAAGGAAAACCTTTTTGTGTTGGCAAAAAGGTTAGAAATTCTTTTTATGAAGCAACCATTTTAGACACAAAAATCCAATACTACATTGTCATCCACACTCTAACCTATTTTTGTGTCTTACAAGATACAACAATTCTTCCCTTCTTTGGAAAGGCTAAATTGTTTATGTTATACATGTTTTGATAGCTTCCACAAAAAAATATACAACTAGGGTTTTATCCCAAAGGGAAAATGTCACATGTAATGACTTAGAAAAAGCTATACCTTTCAATTTAATTTCTTCATTTCACCTAAAAATTTTAAAAATAGAGTATGAGACCCTTTAAGACAAATGTCGGACATCACACGAATGTCTAAACTCTCAATGAATACTGACAATTAAACGATTTAGAATATATAATTCATTTAAAGGGATTAATATCTCACCTAGTTTTAGATTCTCACTCAAATTCTAAATTAATGAGGATTGACGTTAAACTGAATTTCATGTGCATTTATGATAAATAATTCAACATTAAGAAAAATTTTTAAAAAAATAAGTAATGTTATGTAATTCAAATCTACAACTCAAATTTGCATTTCAAATGAAGGGGATCATTGGATCAGTGGGTTCCATTTAAAAAAATGGATAGAACTCACTCATCCAATGATTCCCCTTCATTTGGGATGCAAATTTAAGTTACATATTATTTTCCAAAAAAAATTAGAGTGGAGTTGAATGCACATTGGAGACTCCATCTCGCATCAAGTCACCTTGGATTCATTTTCTATTGGCATACCAAAAGAATCTCTTACATGTATCAAATCACACAAACTAGTTCTGATTTGAGTATGAAGAATGTTATTAGTTCTAATTTGAATATTTAATTGAGGAACTAATGTTTTGTGATTATAAAATTGACAACAAATCTCAATGTTAAATAATATTCATAATTAATTTAATAGTCACAACACATTAAGTAACAATTAATTTTTTTATTATTATTTTTTGGCATATGTATGAACTTAAAAATTAGACTTAATAATTACAGCTATTAATTTTACTGTAGGTCTCAGTATTTATTGAGACTCATTACCTATTTGATGATTGTGATTAATTACAGCCATTGATTTCACTGTGAATCTCAATATTTATTGGGACCTACTACCTATTCAATGATTATGATTATTAAGTTTAATTTTTAAATCTATGTAGCACTGCTCTTTTTTTTTTTCGAGTAATGCTATGTAACTCAAATCTGCAACATAAATTTGCATCTCAAATGAAGGGAGATCATTGGATCAGTAGGTCCCATTTAAAAAAGTTGATATAACCTATTCATCTAATAATTATTTTTCATTTGAGATGTAAATTTAGGTTATAGTATTTTTTTTCTTTTTTCCGGTGAATGTTGTGCGGGTAAACGAGCACGGGTCGTCGTTTCATAAATGCGTCGACATTGTCAGTGGAAGAAAATTTAAAACAAGAATTAAAAAAATAAAATGAAAGCATTAAACGAGGTCTCGGCCTGATTGTGATCTGACATCAAAGATCGTACGGCCTAGAGAGGAGTAAATATTGGGTTTAATAATCATTATTAATACGTAATATGACTATTTAATAATAAATTTATAAATAAATAATATAATCCTCACTGAAATGACACGACAAAATAATTATTAAAATATATGAAATTTTTATGTTTATTGGTTATATTTTTATTAAATAATAATATCACATAATAATAATAATAACGTGATATAAACGGTACAATTAATATTTTTTCAATAAAGAGAGTGGACCCTGCTACCCACTGCTGGTCCTTGTTTTTACGTGCTTCCCATTTACACCCCAATTATCACGCCCAAAATAGCAAATATATAGTATGGAAAAAACAAATATGCTTTTAATATTATAACTTTTTTTTAATACGAATGGTATATGCATGGAATTTTATTAAATTTGAATTATTTAAACTAAAATCTAAGGCTGTTGATCAATTTTCGGTATTGTATTGATACCAATTTCTACACATTTAACAAAAAAGAATAACAGATTTTAAAAAAAAATGAAAATAATTTCAAAAAAGAAGAGAAATCATCATACCATGTGTAAAAGTGGGCTGGGGGTGGGGGTGGGGTTGGGGGTTGGGGGGTAATTAAGTTTTTGTTTTAGAAAATCATTAAATTACGAAGTGCAGATATCAATGTTTATCACGAAGTGAAAATCATTTATAGTTAAACTCACTCTTCAGTGTTTAGAGCGAGTGATGGACCTTAAAAAGAGAAATATTTTACATTCCAAATGGTATTCAAAATAAATAGAAACCTTTAAATGAGTGAGTTTCATTAAAAAAAATTAAGGACAAACTTCATTTTATTCCTTTATGGTTTATCCCATTTGAACATAACCTCCCTGTAAATAAAAAAGGGAAATTAGGCGACAGGTACAAAGTCATGCATTTTTAGAGCGAGAGGTCCATTCTGAATATTTTTAAAGCGAAAGGTATATAAAATACCCGGTTGACAAAAGTATTCTTAATGAATGAAGTTATTTAAAAATTCCACCATATCCCCCCCCCCCCCATTGACAATGAGCTCAATGACAATGAATTAAAAAATATCAATGTATTTTATTATATATTGTGAATAGAAGAAGCCGCTGTCTTTTAATTTAATCAATTAAAAGCTAGGAGGGAGACTATAGAGATATAAACCAACTAGTCATAACCCAAAAAATCGATCCCACTATATTAAATTTTTTCAACATGTGTATACTATTGTATATGAATAATGTTTAAAATAAAAATTATATTAATTACAAATTAATCAAATATTAAATGATTAAACATATGATAGAAATTAATGATGTGATGTTTTTAGGGAGAAAATATATAAATTATTAAACATGTGATAAAAATGAGTGATGCGTCTTGACGTTTGAGTCTGACAGAGGGATGATGGGTGAGGTAAGTGATTGATGATGGTTTTGAGGGGGAAAATATGACTGGGATAAAATTCAAAATATGAGATTATATAGATATAACTCTTTATTCAACCAAGAAAAACAACATTAACAACTCAATTCCAAGCTACAACTCTGATCCTCCAATTTTGATAGGACAGCATATTTCTCTTGTCCCCACGACTATAACTAGACAAATAAACAAGAGTTGCATTTTCAATCCCCAAGCTCTCATGGATTGGAGTAGGAGGCAATTGCCCAACATAAAATTTTTTCACAAATGTTCTGTACTTTAATTTCTGTGGGGATATCAAACAACTCTTTCACTATGCCAAAGACTCCATTGTTGAGCTCTGAAGAAACTTTATCGTAAACTGCCATGAAACTATTGTAATGGGGAAATTGATCGATCACATCATCAAGCCCAGAAAATTGAAGGGTTATCACATCATCAAACGCAAACACCGAGTACTCTGATTCTTGATGGATCAATATGATCACAACAAAGGGTTATGCAGTAGAGAGAGAAGAGAACAATTAGGCGGCGGTGGCAGCGACAACGGCTAAGGTTTGGAGTCTTTGAACTCAGATTGAATCGTCGAGAGAAAGACTATAAAGCTGTGTTGAATGACTCTTGGTTGGGCAAAGAGCAAGACACGAGGAGTAATATTATCATATTAAAAAAAAAAAATAATTAGTTTAGACCTCTCATCTCAAAAGTTCAATTGAGTTGGACTATACAACTTAAAAAGTATAAGTTTGAACTTATTTACCAAATAGTACCAATTTTATAATTTTCAACAATTTTTTCAATTAAAAATAACATATAATCTTCCGACATTGATGCGGTGAGATTGATGCAAAAAGTCAATACTGTCTATTGAATATTTGAAATCATCTATATATTCATTTTAACCGAAAAAAAGGGTGAAAGTTATAATAAATTTTTTTTTTTTTGGATGTGGAAAGTTACAGTAATTCAGTGAACAGTAAAGTATAGGTAACGGTAACATATGTTTATCCGTTATCCACTTTTAGCGTGTGAATCACGCACAAATTTTGAGTCAATGATGTGGAAAAATAGTCTTCTTATTCTTTTCATAGCCAGTTGTCTTGTCCCCTTCTTCTTTTCTATATCCAAGCCAACCCAATACAAATATTGAACGAGTAATGTTATTGACTTTTCAAAAAAAAAATAAAAAAATTATGTTGTGGAGATTTAATTTATTAATTTAATTTATTATAATTATTAAATTGACGGTAAATTTCATTAAAATTTGAAACCTAATTTTAATCTAATAATTTATAATGAAATTATATCATTAAATTAATAAATTATGTCAAATTTTTAAATCTCAATAATATTAATCATATTATTATTTTATTTTGGGAGGGGGAAGGGGAAGAGAAAGGGGGACTTGAACCCTTGACCTCAAGAATACAAAATCTTTATGCACTCCAAAAATTAATAAATTTTAATATAAAAATAATATAAATACCCAAAAAAATAATAAGTGAAACAGTACTATATATATATATATATATATATTTTTGGGTAATACTATACTTACCAAATCTTCATCTTAAATGATATGACACAGTTTTTTACAAGGAAAATATTATATAACCCAAATTTGCATCCCAAATAAAGTGCGATCATTGGATGAGTGGATCTCATCAATTTTTTTAAATGGGACCCACTGATCTAATTGTCTCATTTCATTTGAGATGCAAATTTAGGTTATACAGCATTGCTCTTTTTACAATCAGATAAGTGAGTTCCGTTAATATTTAATAATGAAAATTGTGGCATATAATTTAAAATAAAAAATTTGATAAAACAAGTTGATAAGCACAACATTTTCATTGTTTTTTTTTTTTTTTGAAAGTACCCTTAAAACCCCAATTCAATCGTACACTTTTTCCACGCCAGCATGCCGTGTGAGTCTCTATCCGGCAATCCCAATCAGCACCGCAAGAAGGTAATTAATTTATTAACTAGTAAATTAATAACAATTTAATAAAGTAATCACATCCACACCTAATTTTATTGATTAAAATTTGAAACTTCTGGTAAATTATAAATAAGCTTTTTCTGTATGTTCTGTGTAGTTTCGTCCTCTCTCGTCTCTCTCTCTCTCTCTCTCTCTCTCAAAAAACCAGTACCATTTATACCAATGCAGACAAGCATACACTTTGATCTTCTGTACGCACCTCTATAATCCTCATTATATTACAAAATACACGCAGTCACGTATTATAAGTACATTTAGAGATACACATACTTATATATAGAGAGGTAGACTTGCCGGCGATGGCTGGCGCAGAGTTCTTCTTCTTGTTGTTGGTTGCGGCGGCGATGGTGTACGGAGGCGGAGGTTTTGGATTTCCATCGAGTGTGCTTACATTGGAGAGAGCTTTTCCGGTGAATATGAGAGTGGATGTGGAGGCGCTCAAAGCTCGGGACAGAGCGAGGCACGCGCGTCTCTTGCAAGGAGTTGCCGGTGGTATTGTTGATTTTCCGGTTGTTGGTACTTCCGATCCCTACCTTGTCGGGTAATTTTATCAAAAGCTATGAAGAAGGACCCTTTCTTTTTTGGTTTATTTTCTTAGTTCTTGGATTCTTGGGTGTTCATACGTTGTTAACGAGATTTTTTGTTTTCTTTACTGTAAATAGATTGCTTGCTCAAGAAAATTTAAGGGCATCATCAAAATCTGAAAAACCCTTTTTCCGTTTTAAGTATATTTTTTTGAGTTCTTAAGTTCTTAGGTGTGGATGGCTGGATTTATTAAAGGGAGGTTTTGGGACTTTTGCTATTTATAGTGTGACATATAAAAAAATATTATGGGTTTCAGCTTGAAGATATTCTACACATATTTGATGATCTCCAAGAAGTCGTCGGGTGATTCCTATTAAACCTCGAAAACTCACAAAAAGTGGCTTTTAAGTTTCAATTCATTAGTTCTTGTATTACTGGGTGCTAATAGGTCAATGAATTTTGGGTCTTCTTGATGTCAACAGTTTGGTAAGCTAAAAAAAATTATGGGTGTCAATACCCTTGAAAGTTTTTTTTTTTTTCTGTTAGTTTTCAAGGTTCTTACCATTCATAGCTATTCATTGTTTGCTATATTCAAGCAAAATTATGTGTCTTTTGTGATGGATAATTTGGTATATCAAGACAATTTTTGGTTTTCCACATACACCTATACATATGTAAATGTGCACTACGCTTCAGTGGAAATTGTGGGTTTTGATGCTCTTTATTAATTACCAAAGACTTGCGTAATCTGGGTTTCCCAGTTAAATGTTTCTGCATTGACGATATTCTACATTCATGAAGTAGTTGCTTATATTGCAGGCTTTATTTTACAAAAGTGAAATTGGGGTCTCCACCAAGAGAATTCAATGTGCAGATTGATACTGGCAGTGACATCTTGTGGGTTACATGCAGTTCCTGCAGTGATTGCCCTCAATCAAGTGGACTCGGAGTAGATTTCTGCCTATTCACCTTTATATTCCCCATTTAATCTACTGGTTTTAAGGAATTAGGAGACTATTTGGAATTGACTGCTTACTCATGCTGTTTTTTGTCTGCAGATTCAGCTCAATTTCTTTGATTCTGCAAGCTCATCAACTTCTTCCCCGGTTTCCTGTTCAGACGCAATATGCTCGTCTATAATTCAAACTGCATCAGCTGAATGCTCTTCTCAGAGCAACCAGTGTGGTTACTCATTCCAGTATGGAGATGGAAGTGGGACATCTGGCCATTATGTATCCGATTTGCTGTATTTTGACTCAATTTTTGGAGAATCTTTCATTGCCAACTCTTCAGCTTCAATTATTTTTGGGTGAGCTGTTATGACATCAGTGAGATTGTTTGTTGTATTGTCTTTTTTATTTTATGTTGCATTCATTCCTGTGTTTTTGTTTCTGTATGAAATGGAATTTGTTACATTCATTAGAAGAGAAGAGAGTTGGACAGAAGAGCCATAGAAGAAGCTAACTATAGGAATATGTTCAGGAGTTTTTCACAAAAGATTACCATTCTAGGGTTGTATAACTGCCATAGCAATAGCATGAGCTTAAGTTGCAAAATGAAAGATAGCATGACTTTGTAGGTCAATATAAATGGGATGTGAATTGATATGGGTGCATATCAACAAAAATTGGTGTTTAGACATTCTGAAGTTATCTCTGGATTGTTTGGCAATTGGAGAAATAAGGCTGGGGATATCATATTGAAGGGAACATTAGGGAAGTAGTGGACCAATATTGGTCCTACTCTGCAACTGCTTTGCGTTCAGTAGATGTGCTTCTGTCAAAATCTTGGCATCTCGCTTTATTATGATTAATTTTGTCTCCTGTTAATGTTCATAATTTGGTTTTGTTGGTTGATGCTTATATTTGGATCTGATGTTGGGAACAGGTGTAGCACCTATCAGTCTGGGGACTTGACTAAAACAGATAGAGCAATTGATGGGATTTTTGGGTTTGGCCAACAGGATCTGTCAGTTATATCACAATTGTCATCGAAAGGAATTACTCCAAGGGTGTTCTCCCATTGCTTGAAAGGAGAGGGCAATGGTGGTGGTATTCTAGTTCTTGGTGAGATTTTGGATCCGAGCATCGTTTATAGTCCACTTGTTCCATCACAGTACGTATTTGTTACTGCACACAAACTTCCTTCTTTTTGTTGCTGATGCTCTCATGGACAAATCCTATGTTAATGATTACATTTTTACTCATGCAGCTTGATTCTTCTGTGTTTTTTTTTTTTGGGGGGGGGGGGGGGGGGGGCATGGACAATGGTTAGTCATTGTGGGCTGAAATGGTTTTTGCACTATTTACCAAAAAACAATGGTTGCTTCTTGTACAGATTCACTAGGAAAATGGTCTGTATATGTTTTGGCAATTAAGATTGATGTATGCTGTGCAGAACAAATGCATCATTACCTACAATAATTCGGAGCTTACATGGAGTTGATTATATTTCTTTAGAAGTTGTATGGGCCTGGTTTAGAACTTCTTTTGTCTGCCACAGGAATTACACTGGCAGTTCTTACAATGGATCCAGGTCAATAATCTGGTTTTGTTTCTTTACTACCCATGTAAAATTACTGTGCCTTTGACATTCTACCTGGCATGTATGTCATCGGCTCTATTTATACCTGTAAGTTGTAACATTGCTTGTGAATTTTTTGTAGGTTCATTGGATTTTGAATATGCACTTCAACACCATTTGGGTGATTGGTTACTCACTTGTGGCTTATATTTTTACTCTATTTGATGAAAAATCAGTTTCCAATAATTTGAATTGTTGTAGCCTGAGAACCAAAATGTGATCCTTTTCGACACTGAATTCTGTAGTACAAATCCTGTTGAACAGACTGGCGGCATCATTACTCTCCTATTTAATGTACTGCAATCTCCTTTTATTGTTGTGTGATTTGGTTTGAAAATACTTTTCAAAGCTAGATCAAAAGCTCTACTTGCTATCTTGGTGCATATAAGATGCTTGGTCTATGTATTATTTGTAGTTATATTGTTTTAGAGTTTGTCCCGTGTAGGAAATGTGCAGCCTTTAAATCAGTATATGAGACGACCAAAAAAGTAGTATTTAAGCGTTATGAGCCTCTCTGCTTGGCAAATTAGTTTTGGGTTGGATTTTATAACATTGTGCAAGCATTTACGAGCATTGGTTGACAGTAAGTCATTTTTTTTACAAATTATTACAAAAGGTCGTTATTTAAGTCTCAGTAATCTGTTTTGCTTTCCCTGTTCATTAGGTGTATTACTTGAGTGGTGTTAGAGCTTATCCCAGATTGGAAATGTGTAGCCTTCTGAACTAGTACAGGAGCTTTGTGAACCTCTCCAATCATTCCTACTCAATTTTTGATTTATCATTGTGGGATGATATTCTTGTCCAAAATTTTCAGAAGCCAGGCAATGTCCAAAATTCCTACTTTTTTTGCCGTACACTTTTTTGTCGACCATATTCTCTAGTCCTCTCAGGTTGGGATAAATTTGACACTTACTAGTTCTTTGAGACTTTAAACAGAACTCCACAACCTACCTCTCCATTGTGCATAATTTAGACACTGGGGACTCATCACCTACCTGGCTACCTCTCCATGGTGCATAATTTGGTTGTTGGATGCCCATAAACTGCCATTGTTCTTTAGTCTCATTTCATTCTTTTGTAGCTTGCTTCACCAACCTTTATAATGCACTTCTTGAACATTCCTTTCTAGACTCAAGATTGTCAAACATGATCAACATCTACGTGAAAATTTCTTGAAGGTTGAGTATTGGCACATCATCTTTATTATTAATTTGAAGTTTAATGATCTGGAGAGGTAATGTAATAAACTATTGTCTCTCTAGTCACCTCTCCCCCCCCCCCCCCCGGGGGGGAGCCCTCCTATGCCCAAACAACAAAAGTGCAATGACAAAACGAGTTTGAGCTTCATGAATGTGACATTGTTTAGCAGCTTGACCTGTTTATTCTGTACATATCCTTTGTGGGATCTTATGGCTGATTTTCTTTTGGAAATATGAAAGTTACCACCAAAATTGGAATGTGTCTGACACAGATGTATATGTTTTTTCTTTTGCAAATTATTCTTATAGGTTTTTCTGTTATCGCCTTGGATGCTTACTTCCAATGAACCTCGTGCAAACTTAAATGTTTATGATGACTGTTTCTGCTCAAAATTACATATAATTTCTATGTTGAATTGCCTTTTGCCTGTCATGAAACATAAATCTTGGCAAGCTAAGCTTCTCCTCTCTTATGGCTTTTTTTTTTTTTTTTGCTTATTATTGTCATTGTCCTCAAGTCTTTCTAGTATTAATGAAACCAAATGTAATGATTTTCTATAGCTAACTATTGTTTCTGTTTATACTCATAAATGAATGGTTACTGAGAATATGGATTTTGCATTTAGTTTTTTTTTTTGCTGTGTCAAATCTTTCAGGCCTCATTACAATTTGTATCTACAGAGCATTGCTGTTAATGGGCAGTTGGTACCCATTGATCCAGCAGTGTTTGCAACATCAAGCAACCGAGGAACAATCATTGATTCGGGAACAACTTTGGCATACCTTGTGGAAGAAGCTTATGATCCATTTGTCAGTGCTGTAAGTTTGCTTTATTATTTTTGGGTCCCAAATGTTATAGGAGTTGCAGATTAAAAGAGACTGATGGCATGTACTTTTATATTTATTTATGTTTTGATATGACATGCACATTTAAACCAAACCAAATTTTGAGAAGTCCCTTTTTCTTAATGGCGTTAAGAATCAATCCCCTGACCCTATCCCTCCTCCTTTCATGCTATGCCTGCACCTAGCCATTGCGCTATGACTGAGATGGCTCTCCGAATGCAGTAACGCCTAAACTATGCTGGGTAAAGGGAAGACCAGAGAAACACAGCAGGGCATTTCATGTTTCTCTCGTTGACCATGATTCTATAACATGGTTTTGGTCATGAAAGGAGATTTAGTCAATGTTCCTTTTCCTTGTGTCAGACTTAGGGGGGAAGTTGGCTCTTTGGGCAGTGTCCCCATTCTCATGAACTACATTCCTTATTCTACAGTGATGATTCTACAAGGGTAAAGATGATAAATAATATTCCATTTAGAAAATCTCTCTCAATATTATAACCCACAACAAATATGAAAAGGGTTAATGAAGCAAGATGAAGTGTTTGCAGTGTATAGGGACAAATCAATGGTTATATGTGGACAAATTTCTATGGTGAAAAAATATGACTAGTTTACCTTTCCTTGATGGAAGAATTTATATGTCAGTTGTTCTGAAGTCTATTTGCTGATTGATTTCGCAGGTTACTTCCACTGTTTCCCAATCTGTGACACCCATCCTTTCAAAAGGAAACCAGTGTTACCTAGTCATGAGCAGGTTCATCCTAGCATTTCTTATATCCCTTTGAAACTCATTTTTCATTTAGAGAATGTTTCAATGCATCATTGTTTGGGCACCTGAACGGGATCCATCTCTATTTTGTCTTACAGTATAGCCGAGATATTTCCTCCAGTTGCTTTGGACTTTGCGGATGGTGCATCGATGGTTCTAAAACCAACAGACTACCTTATACATTTGGGTTTTGTCGTGAGTTTTTCAATTTGCCTATTTATTGCACTCAATTCTCCCGTAGTATCTAAATAGACATGTCAATATCAGTTATTGGCACTAAAATGTGGATCATTCTATTGCTTATTCAAGGAGAATAATGTGGATCAAGCCTGAAGTTACCAATTTGTTGTTACAGGATGGTGCTGCTATGTGGTGCATTGGCTTTCAGAAAGTTCAGGGCCCAGGGATAACAATTTTAGGCGGTTCGTTCCTGAGCTAAATTATTATTGTAATGTAGAAAAAATCTGTTGTGAGAATGCTTAAGTGTAATGCAATTGCTCCCAGGAATTGGGCAGCAAGTTATGTTTATTTTCTATTAACAGTTGGTCAATTTTTGGTTTTTGACCTCCTTTTTCCCTCTTTTGTGTATGCATATTGCTTGCAACTTTCTAGAATTAACATTAAACTGATATCTTGTTTCTGCAGATCTTGTTCTCAAAGATAAGATCTTCGTTTATGATTTAGCTCATCAACGGATTGGATGGGCGAACTATGATTGTAAGTTTGGTCTTTTCCATGCAAGTTTTGTCCTTTTACTACAACGAACTATTATTTTGCTTCTTTTGTGATTTGGTTGGGTCTCTCTCAATCAGGTTCTTTGTCTGTAAATGTCTCCTTAACTTCTGGTAAGGATGAATTCATCAATGCTGGACAGATGAGTGCGAGCAGATCATCAAACAATAGGCTCTTCGAGCTGAAACCTAAAAGCACTCATGCTCTCCTTTTGCAAATAATAATGTCCATTGGACTTCTATTTTTATAACGTGGTCCTTGGCTTCAAAACCCCATTATTTGTTTGATGTGCGCCGGCTGATTTTTACATAGATCAAGCAGCAGGCTATTGTACTATTCAGACTCCTAGAGTAGCAATCTTCTGTGCCTATATATCTGGTCATTCTGATTGCTGGTAAACCTGGCCCTCGCCTCTCCTATTCTTCTTAACCTGACTGGACATTTAGCTTTCACCTCAGACAAGGTCCTTCATCTTGAGCGTTGCCAACGCTGTAAATTATCTCCTTATTTGAGGGCGCACATTGGAAGCGAAAACAGGTCAGTTGATTGCTCTTGCATGAGGTTGTTGAGTATCATACAATAATGTAAAAATAGCTAGAGATGGCTTTGTTCTTTTTTGTTTTGGGTGAAACATTCGTATTTGTAAACGGTTATATTTTCTTTCTTTTTTGATTTTTTGGGGGCTGAAAGTTGTAAAAGTCCAAGTTTCTTTCTTGGCTTCTTCTAGCTTTTGCTTTGTTGTTGAGATTTGATATTGTTTCAAATGAAGTACAAGAGAACAATCAAGAGACTATGTCAATTATTGCATGGACATCTAGGGTTCTTCTCAAATTATTTCTGGAGCTTTTGTTGTGAAGAGCTATTTGATGCTTCATTGCATTTCATAAGCATCAGCAACCTATAAAGAGAATTGGCAAGTGCTTCGCTCACCTTTCCGTATTGGTGGTGCAGGATTCAAGGTACTCTCTAGATTAGATCACACGCGGAGCGTACAGTATGCCCGTATGTGGTCTGTGTATACTAAGCATCTCTTTAACCGCGAAATTGGAGAATTGTGGTTGGGGAGAGGATCTGAAGGAGCTCGACTAAAGGGAGAGGGAAACCTCGCAATCCTTATCTCCGAGGACATCTAATAAATGTCATTAGGAAGTGAGAAAATATTGCATGTAACAGTGACATCATGTTATTAATGTCATGTGATGTCACCAATTAGTGATAGAATAGTAAGTGGATTTAGTTGACTCTATTATTTTGATAACTACTAATAATCAACTTTATCTAATAACTGATATATTAGAACAGTGAGATTCATTAATTTTATTTGTTGTTTTATAATTGGTTGGTGACATCACGTGACATTGATGATGTGGTGTTACTGTTACACCCAATATTGACTCCAAGTGAGGGGTATCTATCCACATGTAGAATGACCACATTTTTAATTATATGTGATACCTAGTTGAAAGAGGTGGAATTAGATTTCCAATTTCGATATGATGCTCATTTTGGTAACAAATGATTCCCAAATTCAAATTTCCAAATTCAAGCTTATTTATTCTCACCATTATGGGATCTAAGATCAGTTGAACTAAATCTGTTGGTGATTCACTAATTTAGTGGTTTTTAGTTTAATCATGTGATATCTCATATTCTATTGAGGAAAAAAAAAAACTTCAGAAAAAGTGTATTTGAGAGATTCAAATCTGTCATTATGCTTAAGACACCAATTGTTATTAATGCTATGGGAACTTCATAATTTGACTTAATTTTTTGACAAATAGAAGTCTTAATAGCATCTCTAACAATGTTTTCTATTTTAGAGAATTTTTTTTAAAAATAGAGAGCATCAAAAAATTACAATAGAGAGTGAATTTTTACACACCACTCCAATGTGATTCTTTATTTTTATTATTTTATCATTTTATGTTTTGTCGACAATAAGTTTGACTTTTCTCCTATTTTTTCTCTATTATTTTAAATGAGATATATTTATCTTAATTTTTTTGGATGAAAAGACAAATATATCATTTTCGTTCCAAAAAATTAATGCAGAGAGTGAGTTTGACTCTCTACATCTTGTAGAGAGTCAAATTGGACTGTAAAGTCTAAATAAAGAATCCATTGGAATTTTTTTTTAAGGGTTTAATTATTTATAATAAAAAATTGAGTGAGAATAGAGAGTTAATTCAAGATATTCTAATAGAATTAAATATTAGGAACTAGAAAAGGATCCAATCTTTAACTAAAGCTGTTCATAGGCCAGCTTGAGTTCATGAACCCTATGACCATGCTTATCACTGATATTAATGAAAGCTATATCTCCCATTCCATAAAGGAAATCAAACGAATTAAAACCCACTTTTTCTTTTTTCTTTTTTCCAAACCCTAGAGTGATTTTTATATCTACTTTTCCCCACCTAACTCTCTTTTTTCCCCTTGTTTGGAAGTATTTCTGCAATTGAAGCAAAAATATACTCATCAATTCCCATTAGGGTATTATATATTTTCTTAGTAGCACGAGTCTTAAATTTGAATTTTTGTTTTTTATGGCTAAAAAAGTGTTTAATTGAAGAAAAATTAGCTATGGACCTCAAAAACAGGGGAGATAAGGTGGAGAAGAGGACAGCAGTAGGGTAGGGAGTCCGTGGAATTGGGCGTCCCTTGTGGTCCGGTTAAGCTCTGGTTCTGGAATAAGCCCATCCCTTACATGTAGTTTGAAGGACTAGGACCTTCTTTTTAGCTTTGAACCAGTCCTTGGGTCTCTCTCTCTCCCTCTCTCTCCACATGTGCCAATCATATGTATAAGGGGTTTACATTTTTTATTCCTATATATTTTTTGGGTATTTTTTTTTACTGATATAGTTTGATCTAATTTCACATGTGCCAATAATTTTTTTTTTTTTGGGTTGATGTATCATAAAAGATGTATTAGGTAATATAGACTAATTTCGTATAAGCGGATAAAATGTAAAATTAAAGATGAGACAAAAATATTACGTATTGTAATTCAGTGTTTGGTAAAATATTGGATTAAGAGTGGGATAATAGAGTAACAATTACATATTGACTTAAAAACATCAATTTTATGTAGTTATTAATATTTTTATTTATTTGTTAGGTAAAATAGTAAATTTATAATTTAATATGTTTAAATTGGATTATAATACCATCTCCCCATGTGATATTATAATCGACTCAATAATACAAATAGAGTCTATTATTTGGATAAACATTTGAAATAAGATTATATATAATACATAGTATTTTTTGTAACCAAATGTAGTATAAGGTTGGATCAGAGAGTCTTAATTTATTATGACTCTGTAATCCATTTTTTAATACTACAACCAAACAATCCCATAGGGTGTTAATCTCAAGGGGTAATTCAAGTGATAATAGAGACGAGCTGAAAACTTAGACGTATTGAATTTTAATTTTGACAATCCTTTGAGGTCAGCTCATGATGAATTTATCTCTCATGAATACCTTAGTCTCAATGTAGGTGCCTTGCCTTCGACCATACCAGGAAGAGAATTAGTTTAAATACGCTTAAATTGGTCCGGACATCCATGACCATTGAATCAAAAAACAAAAAAATAAAGATATAGGGTGACATTATGTTATTATGTCAAACTTTAAGGCAGAAGTATGTAAATTGTGCTATTGTGGTCACTGATAGAGAGTGCCGAAGCTCACGCTCAGTCCTATATATGGCATAAGTATCCGAAACGCGCCTTTTCTGCGCGTGAACAATTCTCTCACCCATACCTTCTCTATCTCACGTATCCTTTCACTGAAACGCCACAGAACTCCCGCGTCCATGCAAACCTTCTCTCTCTCTCTCTCTCCAAAACACAACTACTCATCATCTCAAATTCTCAATTCACATCCCAATTCTCTCCTTCAAAGATTTTCCCTTCCCCTTTTCCTTTTCCTCTCTCAGCAAAATTTCCATTTCCTCTCTCTCTCTCTCTCTCTCTCTCTCTCTCTCTCTCTCGCCTTAATTACCCTCTTATTAATCCCCTCCCCTAGAAAATCGCTTCCCTTTAAAACCAAATCCTCTCTCTCTCTCCCTCTCTCATTGTATTTCGTTACCTAATCAATACCAATACGAAACGCCACTTTCTTCTCTCTCTCTCTCTCTCCATACCTACAGTTCTTCTACTATACGTTTCCGGTGGTTCTGTTTTCTAGTGTAATCGTAGGCCGTCGATTTCTTCCTCTCTTTTTTTCGGTGGTAGAATCTGACAATGGCGGTTCCTCCGACGATCGCCGCCGCATCCGCGTCGCTGTACGTGGGTGACCTCCATCCGGACGTCACCGACGGACAGTTATACGACGCCTTCACTGAGTTCAAGAGTCTTGCTTCCGTGCGTATCTGTCGCGACTCCTCCACCGGCCGTTCTCTCTGTTACGGCTATGTGAATTTAATCTCTCCTCAAGACGGTACATATCTGTTTGATTGATACCAATGCTGATCGTTTTTTATTGGTTTTATCGCTATTATTTGGTTTTTAATTTTAGTCCTAGTAGTTTATGATTTGTTTGGTGATGTTTGTTCAAAATTCACTGTTTAATTGCTATGATTTACCGGTAAGAACCTGATATATGCACATATCCGTTTCTATCTTGGTTTGATTTGTTATGGATTGTGTGGGGGTGATTATGATTTCATTATGCGACGAGAGTGAAGGACTAAAAGTTAATGCTTGTATGTTCTGTTTATCATCTGGTGGATTTTGATCAAAATTGTTTTCATGGTTACTTTTTGAAGTTTTCTTGTGGTTTGCTCTGAGAATCAGTGTAGTGATCAAAATTCCGAGGTTGTGTGCTGCACTGGTTTATGGATTGTGTGGTGGGTGGGTCATAAGACATTGACAGATCAGAATTTCTGATGTATTGAGATTGGGAGTGAAGAGATAGCAACTTATCATTTTTATTGCATTTTATTTTATGGATTGTGGACTCGATTGATTTACTTATTATTTGAGTTTGAATTTTTCTCATTATACTTGTGTTTCCCTTTGATGACTAGCAATTCGGGCGATCGAGGTGAAAAATCATTCAATGCTGAATGGGAAAGTAATAAGGGTTATGTGGTCGCTTCGCGATCCTGATGCAAGAAGAAGTGGGATTGGGAATGTCTTTGTCAAGGTGTAACTTTTTTGTTCTGTTTAACGCTGGATAGTTGTTATTGAGCTATCTGTGCTGTAAATGCGGTTATTTTAATATGGTTGTGAATATAATATTGGTTCCGGTATCTGTTGCAGAATTTAAATGACTCAATTGATAATGTCAAGCTCCAAGAAGTTTTTCAGGAATTTGGCAATATCTTGTCTTGCAAAGTTGCCATGTATGATGACGGGAAGAGCAAAGGATATGGCTTTGTCCAGTTTGAGTCTGATGAATCTGCTAATGCTGCTATTGAGAAGCTTAATGGTGCTAATCTTGGAGGCAAACTGATGTATGTGCAATTCTTTCCTCTTTTCAACACTCACTGTGCCATACTTTTTCTGGAATGTGTGTGGGTTTTACGATTTTGGATATTTTGAACAATTACCTGCATTGCATTCTGTTTTAGCCTCTGACTATTAACGTCTATACTAATTTATGACACAGATATGTTGGTAAGTTTGTGAGGAAGAGTGATCGGATGTCACCTAGTCCCGATGCTAAGTACACTAATCTTTACATGAAGAATTTGGATTCAGATATCTCAGATGAACTTCTTAAGGAGAAGTTCTCCGAGTTTGGGAAAATTGTTAGCTTGGTTGTCTCGAAGGATGAAAATGAGGCCTCAAGAGGTTTTGGATTTGTTAACTTTGAAAACCCAGATGATGCTAGGCGGGCGATGGAAGCTATGAATGGATCACAACTTGGTGGGTTATGTACTCCTTTTGAAGTAAAGTTGCTGAACAGGCAATTTATATTTTATACCCATTTCACCATGTGGTTTCATTGTGTAGGCTCCAAGGTTTTGTACGTGGCGAGGGCACAGAAAAAAGCAGAGCGTGAGCAAATTTTACGTCGCCAGTTCGAGGAGAAAAGGAAGGAGCAAATCTTGAAATATCAGGTAGACCCAGTGTCCATCTCTCTTCCAAGAGCTGTATACTATCCTCTTTTTTCTGATTTAAGTTTTTTTTTTGTTTCCTTCATGATATATGATTCCAGGGCTCAAACATATATGTCAAGAATATTGATGATGATGTCACTGATGACGAGCTGCGAGAACACTTCAGTCAATGTGGTACAATTACTTCCGCAAAACTTATGCGAGACGACAAAGGAATCAGTAAAGGGTTTGGTTTTGTCTGCTTCTCCACACCTGAAGAGGCCACTAAAGCTGTGAACACTTTTCATGGTGAGTCTTTATTCTTGTATATGATGCAGAATATGGAATCAAGATGGAAATTGGGTTTGTTAGTTTTGTACAAAAAAGCCAGTGTGCCAACATTTTCTTTAATATCTCTTCCATTATCTTGAGTGTTGATTTAGTTTCCTGACTCAGAAAATCATATAGATGTACAGTTACTAGGAAGCATACTCATATATAGATTTTATCTTCTCATCTGATAGTTACTTTCACGGGACTGTGAGTAAATATCAACCTTAATATGGGAAGGGAATGAAATTCCTTCTGTCTTTTTGCAATATTGTAATGAAATGAACAATCCTACATATTGCCTTAGAGGATTGTGAGACTTGATTCATTCTTGTGGTTGAGTTCCATTGTTCCTGCTAAGCCGGTAGGCGATCAGAATTTGGTTATTTCTTGATGTCTGTTTTGTCAGGCTGTAGACAGTATGAAAAGAATAGATTTAATCTGCTGCAAAAATCTGCATGAAATATAGGATTACATAAGGCACAAACTGGCTTGTAACAATAGTTTATCTGAGATGAATATTCTGGATATGGACAAATTACTAAAAATTATATAGTATTGTAGACCCATTTTTACACTTTGACATGACCTTTGTCATTGCGGAACATTGTGGTCATGGTTCTCTTTGATTCCCTAAATTCTCTAGTATCATTTAAAGCTTTTCGAAGATTGTTTATACCAAATCACCTAAACTTAACTTGTGCAACGATCATAATCATGATACTTCTCTACATATGATGTTGACTTTGAGGAGTTCAAGAAAATGAGAAAATTCAAGATCAGACCTCAACAGCTCCTTACGCAGCATTCACGTGTCTCAGAGCCGAGGGGCAGATGAAAAATCCTTTAGTCTATTAAGTTACACTTCATCCACATATGTTTTTCTTTCTTTCTCTCTCTCTCTCTCTCTCTCTTTTTTTTCTGTTTGGGAGGAATGTTTTTATGTTGTGTATTTAAAAGAAGTTTGAGGAAACATTTACGATGAGACAAGCAATAGTTGAACCACTTTAAGGTCTGCCATTCTCTTTTCTTCATTTTCTGTTTGAGTAGTATAACTCTTTCGGCCCATATTTTGGAAGGTTCTATAATGTTGAAAGCTGTCTTCTCATATCCAGTTATAATGGCTTTCACATGTTCAACATTTAATTTACAGCTCTCAATAAGGAAGCCAGAGGAAACATAGGAATGAATACTATCATAATCTTTTTCGGAGACCTCTTGAATTTGTATAATGTACCCCTTCTTATTTGCATATTTCATACGTACTGAATGTTGTTATCAAGACTGCTTGTCACCTTGTCTGTGGACGTTTTACAGGATACATGTTTCACCGAAAGCCATTATTTGTTGCCATTGCTCAAAGGAAAGAGGAGAGACAAGCCCAATTACAGCTGCTGTATGCACAGCGCATGGCAGGACTAGCGGGACCACCGGCTGTTATCCCTGGTGGATATCCTCCTCTTTACTACACAGCTCCTCCTGGTGTAGTTTCACAAGTACCTCCAAGACCGGGGCTGATGTATCAGCCTCTGGGTATGAGGCCAGGGTGGAGGGCTAATGGCTATGCACCTCCAACAAGACCTGGTTTTCAGCCACCTCCACTTCCATTGGTTAGTATACCCTAGTATCTGTTTCAGCACTTACAACTCAACATGCCTTTTCCTTAATAACTTTGTTTGGCTGCATAAACATTGCCTCTGCTATATCTTTGTTCGATGAATTGGGCAATCAGCATATGCTGAATTGATGACGATTACTTAAGATAGTAAAAATAATTTTAGTTTGCCAAATGTGTCCAATGGTTGACATAATTTGGCATGTTATTATGCTTAGAACTGATTTTTTTTTTCTTTTTCTTTTTTGTTCAAAGATTCCTAATACTCCAAGACAACATAGGCCAAACAGAGGGAGGATGAATGGCCATATGCTTTCACATGGTGGTGGTCATGCTGTTTCGTACGTGCCACATTTACAACAGCCCACTCCCTCAGTGACTTTGTCCAAAGATTCAAGCAATCAGCAGGTTTATTTTCATCCTTATTCTTGTTTTTTATTCTCAACTTCATGCCCTTGAGTCTTTGGGTTTAATATGCATTATGGTTTTTATGCCAATCGATAGGCCAGGGATATAGCTACTTTTTCGAGGATTGTAATTTAGATGCCTATATGAATTTCATTTGGTGTGTGAAAATTATTTTTTAGATACCTGTTTCCAAAATGTTCTTATGGTGGTGGTTTCTTGCATCATGGAGACATTTCTTTTGATGTGGATGCAAGAGATCTTGTGATATATTTTCCAAGAGTAGGGCTGATTCAAGGACATCTAATTCCAAGCTTTTTTCAACCTGTTCCAAGCACGGCATGGCAGAAACGTTTTGACTCCAGAGTCTTAAAGATGCAAGAGAAACCAGAATCACTTAGGAAAATAATTGTGTGTGTGGTATACTATTTTTCTTTGCTTCTCACTCTTATTGACCAATGGCTGACCTCTTCAATAGTTTGAGATTGACTGCTATAGACTCATTTGAAACTTCATCCGACTTACAAGAAAAGTTCTTTTTTTCCGACAGAGGAAGTGCTCTCCAATAATATAATATGAAGGAGTTTACTTAAATATTGATGTCTTATCTTGGCCATGCCACCTCCTTGCCATGTAAATAAGGGTAGGTGTGCAGTCTGCTTCCTCTTACTTGCATTGGAGCTTGCTTTTTCTGCACCACAAAGATCCTTGAAATTCTGATGTGGAGGGGTCATGTTCTCACCGCACAGAATCTGTCAAATCACTCTTCCTTTTCCCTACTTCTTACCAAATATGTACGAGATGTTTCTCCATGCTCCTTTGAATATCCATGCAGTTATTTATCACAGGAGTCGCGCTTGTATTTTCAGTAAATTTCTCTGAAGTGTGTGTTATCTCAGTGGAGTGGATTATCTACAAGTATTATTCAGGGAGTGATATTGCTGTCTAAATTCCTCACAAAGATATAACTCGGTTGGCATTATGATTTACTGCCGGAGTTTGTGCCATAAAGGCATAAACAGTTAGATTGAATAATGAGCACCTGGTCATCTTTATATGTAAAGCTCGATCTTTTGGGAGGTTGGGTTGGGTGAGGGGGAGGGGGAGGTGCAGGTCAATCACAGGTTTGCGGTGCTATGTCTATCAGATATTGAATGCATATGATGCCTTTTACTGACCAGGTTGCATGTGAGACATTTATCTACTGTGGATATTGATTTTAATATTGAGGAACTGTGCTTTGCAGCGGTCTGGGCAGGTTAAGTATGTACCAAATGGGCGTCTGCGTGACATGAACAAAGGATCTGGAGTATCCACTGCTGCTTCAAATTCCTCTGGATCTGGAGCTGAGGGATCAGAGATGTTAAGTAGCATGCTAGCTGCCGCTTCTCCTGATAAGCAGAAACGGATACTTGGGGAGCGTCTCTATCCCCTTGTCAACCAACACAAGGTAGTTATTAATCTGATTACGATTATTTGGTCCAGAGATACTACTGGCGCACTATGCATTTTTCTTCCTAAAAAATCTACACATGACTGAGTCCTTTTCCCACACATTTATGATAGCTATATAGAGTTCAAACTTTTGACAATTTTCAGTCCATATTTACTTCTTAAAGTAATTGAATGTAAATGAAAATGTTGCTATGATGACTAGATCATGTGTCAGTTCTGTAACTTTGATCGTTTTGATGTGTTAGAGTTTCCCAAAAGGTTCAGCTCAATGTTACCTTATCGTAGGTTGATTTGGTACATGGTGGGGGTACAAGTATACGTTACGACATTTCTTAGATTCGTGGAACAATGAGAATAGGCTTAGTTGGTAATGTGTTTTAGGTCGCAATTCGTTGTGGAACTCTTATCCAGATTGCTTTCACTAGTATATGAAATATATATAATAGTACATTTATGAACACATAGTCGATTACTATTTATGTTGCAGTTGTGTTCGATTTCCCATTATCTATAGTTATATATAATTATATATTCATACGCAGATAGTTAAATTATATTTACTTATCGTCTTTGATATATGTTTTAAAACAAATCGATTGGAAGTTAGTATTATAATTTGGGATCGGACATTTAGGTGGTTTGGTTCGTGAACTCACCTCATTTAGGATCATTGTACCCAGATCGGGGTTGTCAAGGGTTTTAGTGATTTTGGGTGACTATGGTGCAGAGTTTAGAGTGTTATGGGTCCATTTGGAGGCTCAAATAGGAATTTTAAGTAAAACTTGTATCTGGTTTAAGTCTCTCTCTCCCCCTACCCTGCCCGCGGGGGGCGGCGGTTATTTTAAGGTCACTCAGTTTTGAAAGAAATTAAGTTGCCCTTAAAAGTTGTTCTAGCGTCTTTTTCAGCTCTGATTGTTATTCGATGTGTTGTTGAGATACAGCCAGTGATCTCATGGGAATGTCTGAGTTTTTATACTAATCCAAACTTACAATCTGCAGCCTGATCTCACGGCAAAGATAACGGGAATGCTTTTGGAGATGGACAATTCGGAATTGCTCCTGTTGTTGGAGTCACCTGAGTCACTGGCTGCCAAGGTGGAAGAAGCTGTGCAAGTACTCAAGCTCTCCAAGACCCAAGTATCCACCCAAGATGTTCTTCATTCTAGTTACCTTTCTGAGGTTGCAGTCAACTGAAAAAAGGCTGCTGTCTCTCAACTTGGTTTGGCCCAAAAAAAATAGAGGATAAGCTGCGGCTTGAGCGGCAAGCAAGCAAGCAAGATTTTTGATAGTTACTGTTGGTGAAACATCTCTATTTATTTCTCCCCTAAAAAACTTGCCTTCTTTTAGTTTCATTTACATTATAGAGGATTTCTGTTTTCGAATACATTTTCTGTCCCCCTACTATATGAATCTGACTCCACAACTTGAGCAATTCTTGACAAACTCCAGTTTTTAGTGTCACTCTTGTTAAATTTAGTAGCATTGTTGGAGAAATTATTGTTATTTTTTAATTAGAAAGCAGATGCTAATTATATTTCTTTTAATTGATGTGAATCATCTGAAGGTTCCGTTACTCCAAAGGTTGCGCTTGGATAGTAGTAATTTTAGTTAGGAATGAATATCTCATTCTTGTTAAAGAGATGTCTAGGTTTCTATTACCCAAATAATCTATCTCATATGTAGTGTTTAGTATTGTATCTAAAACATGAATCAATATATGCTGAAGAGACATTTTTTGTGCTCAAGGGGGACGAGACACGTGTCCTCGACATTTGGTCGCGGAGTGTTCTTTAGACGACACGTGTTCTTGGCATCTTGTCCGCAGAATCTTTGGCATCTTGTCCGCGGAGTCCTTGACATGTTGTCCGCAGAATCCTCGATATCTTGTCCGCAGAGTCCTCAACATCTTGTCCGCGGAGCACTCTTCACATGACATGTCACCTTGGCGCTAAAGGCACCTCGGAGCTCCCTGCGAGTGACACGTGTCTTCGGCACTAAAGGCACCTCGGAGTCTTCATCACGTGACACCTGTCATCGGCTCTCAAAGTTCCCCGAGGAGACCTCCACCCAACAGGTGTCCTCGGCGTCGGGTCCTCCGCTCCGCCGAGGTAATGGCGACCACCTTGGGACTTGGGCTATGACAAATGGTTGAGTTCTTAGAGAAGTCAAGAATAATGTCACCACATCAGAGGAATGGGTGGCCTTTAATCATCAAACGCTCTTCCCAAGGTAGTCAGAATGACAAGGTAGACAATTTGGTGACCAATAGAGAGAGTCCACGAAGTACGAAGCCCAGATGATATGACCTCCTGGAAGGGCAAAGGACGCAAATGCCCCAGCTCATGCGCAACCACAACCACAATGAAGGCCATTAAATGATTCATCAGAAGGATGTGACACATTTATTGCTCGACGGACTCCGCGGGGAGTGCATTAAATGTTCGAGGGCCCGAGCATTAAATGCTGAAGTTTCTTTTCATTTGACAAGGAAGGCACTCTGCCCAAGGAGTGTGCTCCACAGACTGCCTTCCAAAGGGACCAATGAGGGACTTCCTCTCCAAGAGACTCACCTATCCGTAATAATTACCTCCATTGAGGTATAAATAGCTCTCACAAATGTAAGACAAATGTATGCAAGACTGATTCTCAGCAATACAACAGTGTTTTTCACCCCTCTCTCACACATATTGACTTGACCGTCGAATGGGTCACGCCGGAAAACACTCCGGCGCCCTTCTAACTCTCTGTTTTGAGTGGCAAATTCCTTCTCGACTAGCTGGAATCGCGTGGATAGCTGGAAAAACCATTCACCACCACTCCTTAGAACCTTTTTCACTCCCTCTTGCTTCGGGATCCTCGACTTTCAGATAAATCCCGTGTTCATCAAAGGAGAGATCTGTCTTTTTTATTTATTGTGCGAAAATCAGTGCGCACAGTTTGGCGCCGTCTGTGGGAAAAGACCGAGTTTTCTTGAGACAGTGACTATGGTGAACACTCGCTTGAAAGGAAAGGGTCATCAGCAAAGGAATATCGATGCATAGGTTCCTTCCGTATTAAGAACGGAGGATCGTGTCGAAAGCGTTAACAAAGAGCTTTCGATCCGTTCAAGGAAAAAAAACACCAAACTGAACTTAGTCTGAGGTGCGATAAAGACGGTCCCTTAGCCCGTCAACTCGTCGATCTCATCGAAGAACGGTTGGGAGACCGGTTGCGGCAGATAGAGGAAAACAACGTGAACGTCCTAAACAGACTCGACGAGTTTGTATTTTTCGGCGGAGGGTCTCGAAGCCTACGACCGTCTAAGGAGCCCTCCGTGAAGGACGTGGGAGCTGGTGACTTGAGGAACCATCTGAGTGGTGGAGCAGGGGGTTCCAAGGCTCTAAAGCGCCCGAGGGCCGATGGACAAGACCCGGAGGTCCTAGCCAAGAAAACTAGACATTTGGCTTGGAACGACCTCCGTCGAAAACTGTCTGGGTGAGGGGGCGTGGAGGAATCCAAGGAGGGGTCAACCCTCTTCGTGAAGAACGGAGGAGCCGGGGGACATGCTGTCCGATGCCGAGATGGAGAAAGGAGACACCATGAGGCCGGGGAAGACCTCAGAACTAAATTGAACTCTATGAGGATGGACAAGTCCACCCCCGACGACGACACGGATGACGAGACCATTTTGTCACCATTTACTAGAAATATCATGGAGATAGAGATACCAAAAAAGTTTGTAGTGCCACGATTCAAAGTTTACGATCAACGTTCCGACCCGGAGGCTCACCTTAGACAGTACAAGCAAATGATGTCCCTATATCACTTGGATCACAAATTGTTGTGCCGGATGTTCTCAATGAACCTTGGCAATACGACCATGAAGTGGTTCGAGACCCTTCCGCTAAATATCATAGGGTCCTGGAGGGAGCTAACCAGACAGTTCTCCGCAAGGTTCATTACGGGGAGCAAGTGCCCCAAGGATGTTGGATCGTTGCTGACCCTCCGGTAGAAGAAAGGCGAAACACTCCGCCAATACGCCACACGCTATTGGGAGGAGGTGAACGATGTGGGAGGATTACAGATCCTTAACAAAGAAGACGCCAGTGGACATGGACAGTTGATAGCCCAAACCAATAAGTACTCCAGGATAGAAAATGAGACCTAATTGGGAAGGACCATACAAAGTCACATCAGTGGAAGGTTCCTGGTCATACAAGTTATAGGATATAGAAGGAAATATTGCACTTCGGCCTTGAAATGTAACGAATTTGAAGAAGTATTATTTTTGAGAAAGAAAAACTTATTTTCACTAAGTGTGTTGTCTTGGATGGGGCATGGCCTCGTAGGCAAAGTCTACAAGGAAGACTCTTGCCTCCAAAGACACAAAAAGAGCGAAGCCTCCTGGAATGGGCATGGTCCCGAAGGCAAAATCTACAAGAAAGACTCTTGCCTCCAAAGAAACATAAGGAACGAAGCCTCTTGAAAGGGGCATGGCCCCAGAGGCCAAGTCTTCAAGAAAGATTCTTGCCTCCAAAGAAACAAAAGGAGCGAAGCCTCCTGGAAGAGGCATGGCCCCAGAGGCAAAGTATTCAAGGAAGATTCTTGCCTCCAAAGAGACAAAAGGAGCACAGCCTCCTAGAAGGGGCATGGTCCTGAACACAAAGTCTTCAAGGAAGATTCTTGCCTCCAAAGAGACAAAAGGAGCACAACTTCTTGGAAGGGGGTATGGTCCCGAAGGTAAAGTCTACAAGAAAGACTCGTGCCTCCAAAGAAACAAAAGGAACGAAGCATCCTGAAAGGGGCATGGTCCCGAAGGTAAAGTCTACAAGGAAGACTCTTGCCTCCAAAGAAACAAAAGGAGCGAAGCCTCCTGGAAGGGGCATGGCCCTGGAGACAAAGTCTTCAAGGAAGATTCTTGTCTCCAAAGAGACAAAAAGAGCACAGCCTCCCGGAGGCCAAGTTTTCAAGAAAGATTCTTGGCTCCAAAGAAACAAAAGGAGCGAAGCCTCCTGGAAAGGGCATGGCCCCGAAGGCAATGTCTTCAAGGAAGATTATTGCCCCCAAAAAGACAAAAAGAGCACAGCCTCCTCGAAGGGGCACGGCCCCGGAGGCCAAGTTTTCAAGAAAGATTTTTACCTCCAAAGAGACAAAAGGACCACAGCCTCCTGGATGGGGCATGGCCCCGAGGGCAAAGCCTTAGAAAAAGACTTGCCCCCAAAAGACCCAAGGAGCGAAGCCTCCTAGATAGGGCATGGCCCCAAGGACATTGCCCCTGAAGGACCCAAGGAGCCGAAGTCTGCAGGAAATGACTTAGCCCCGAAGACAAAAAAGAAGAAAAGGAAAGGAACAAAGACTTGGTAAAAGAAAGGTGTCCTTGCATTACAAAAAAGGAGGGCTTGACGTCCCTCAAGCTGTAGAACACAGAAATTAAGTTACAAGGAAAGTGAAAAAGCAGTTCTATGGAGGACTAGTGACGTCGCTCCCAATGTTTCCTTCGATATCGCCAAAGAACTCATTGACACTAGCAGATAAGGAATTGGCGCTCTAAGGGATAGGAACAGTGTCGACAACACTGGAGCATCGGCAGGAAAACGGCTACACGAAGGGACAGGACATTCAAGCCCTTTCATCTTCATCCGCTATGTCATCCAGTCAATATGAAGATCAATGGTTGGGGGCTGTTTATGGGACATTTTTTGTGCTCAAGGAGGACAGACACGTGTCCTCGACATATTGGTCTCGGAGTGTTCTTTGGACGACATGTGTCCTCGGCATCTTGTCCGCGGAGTGTTCTCCGAATGTTCGCAGAGTGTTCTCTGAATGTCCATGGAGTCCTCGACATGTTGTCCGCAGAGTCCTCGACATGTTGTCCGCAGAGTACTCGGCATCTTGTCCGCGGAGCACTCTCCACATGACATGTCACCTCGGCGCTAAAGGCCCCTTGGAGCTCCCTGCGAGTGACATGTGTCCTCGACACTAAAGTCACCTCGGAGCTCCTTGCGAGTGACACGTGTCCTCAACACTAAAGGCACCTCGGAGTCTTCATCACGTGACACCTATCCTCGGCTCCCAAAGTTCCCCGAGGATACCTCCACCCGACATGTGTCCTCAGCATCGGGTCCTCCACTCCGCCGAGGTGATGACGACCACCTTGGAACTTGGGTTATGACAAATGGTTGAGTTCTTAGAGAAGTCAAGACTAACGTCATCACATCAGAGGAATGAGTGGCTTTTAATCATCAAACCTTCTTCCCAAGACAGTCAAAATAACAAGGTAGACAATTTGGTGACCAATAGAGAGAGTCCACGAAGTACGAAGCCTAGATGACATGACCTCCTAGAGGGGCAAAGGACGCAAATGCCCCAGCGCATGCGCAACCACAATGAAGGACATTAAATGATTCATCAAAAAGATGTGACACATTTATTGCTCGACGGACTCCGGGGGGAGTACATTAACTACACGGGGGCTTGAGCATTAAATGCTGAAGCTTCTTTTCATCTGACAAGGAAGACACTCTGCCCAAGGACTATGCTCCACAAACTGCCTTCCAAAGGGACCAATGAGGGACTTCCTCTCCAAGGGACCCACCTGTCCGCAATGATTACGTCCATGGAGGTATAAATAGCTCTCACAAATGTAAGACAAAAGTATGCAAGACTGATTCTCAGAAATACAACAATATTTTTCACCCTTCTCTCACACATACTAACTTGACCGTCGAATGGGTTACGCCGAAAAACACTCCGGCGCCCTTCTAACTCTCTGTTTTGAGTGGCAGATTCCTTCTCGACTCGCCGGAATCGCGTAGACAACTGGAAAAACCATTCATCACCACTCCTTAGGGCCTTTTTCACTCCCTCTTGCTTTGGGATCCTTGACTTTCAAGTAAATTCTGTGTTCATCAAATGAGAGATCTATTCTTTTTATTTATTATGCAAAAATCAGTCGCACATATGCTTTAATGTTTATTTTTAGAAACGACCTTAACAAAATAGCTTGAGTTTAAAATTTTCATTTGTGGCTGTTGAACGCGAAAAGATTTTCAATTGTTGACCAATGATATGTAACAGTGAAATTTATCTACTTTCCTGCATTTGGGCTCTTATCTCATGCCATGTTTGACCAAGGGCAATGCCAAAGCACTGTTTTAATGAACATCAATACACATATTTATAGACTCTCCCCACATATTTAACAATATCTTCATACTTCGATAAACCATGATTGCAATGCCCACACTCTGGTGGGTAATATTCAAAATCATAATAATTTCGTAACAGTGACAGCACTGAATGGGAGTTGTCTACGGTACCGAAAAAACAAAAAAAAAAAAAAAAATCCCACTCTTTAATGTTCTAATTTAGTTCAATTTTTTTTTTATCAGAACGACTGCGACATGTCCAATTTTGATTCGTCGAAGGAAAGAAAAACATGGCTTATGCTTTTGCTGCATGGAGTAAACCATTTTCCAGTAACATACTTTCTCTCTGTAGGGCGAGTGGGGGTTCAATCCGGGCCATCAATTTAAGGTAGCCAATGAGATGTCCGGTTATGGACCGAGGGTATGTCGTCTTGTCTCTCCCTTAAAATATTAATATTATTAATTACTTACCCAACAAAAGCATTATTATTAAGGGAAAATTTTAGCTATAACCCTTATAGTTTATCATATAATATATAAGGGCATTTCACCTATTTTCTGAATTATCATTAACACTCTCTATTAGATTAAATGTGCTAATTAAAATATAATTTTACTAAATTGCACATAATATATTTTAGAGAAAATTTTAGTCACACCCTCTTTAATTTACCATATATTCAAGGACACCCTTTCTATTATCAAAAAATCACTGACGCCCCTTCTAATTTATATTTAAATATCACTAACATTCTCTGCCATTAAACATTTATTTTAAATAAAAAAAATTATCTAAAATACCAAAATTACCCCTACATAAATCTCAAACAATCTTTTTACATATAATTCGATTAAAATTCGAGTCGATTAAAATTTATTTTTTTACACATTAAAATTCGAGCTAATTAATTTTTTTTTACATATTAAAATTCAATTCGAGCTGATTTTTACATATGAAAATTCGAGCCGATTTAAGCTCAACCTAAGCTGTTAGCGCCGATTAAAATTCGATTCGAGTCGATTAAAATTTATATTTTTTTATTTATTAAAATTCGTGTCAATTAAAATTCAATTCAAGTTAATTAAAATTTATTTTTTACGTATTAAAATTTGAGTCGATTAAAATTTATATTTTTTTGCGTATCAAAATTTGGGCAGATTAAAATTCAATGTCAGTTGATTAAAATTTGATTCGAGCTGATTAAAAAAGTATTTTATTCGGCTAAAATCGAATTTTAGTCGGTCCAAATTTTAATACGTAAAAAAATTTATAAAGTAGAGGGGGTCTTATTGAAGATATGTCTATCTAGAGAGGGTATGCATGAAATTTTTCATAAAATATATCAAGAGCAATTTAGTAAAATTGTATTCTAATTAAGGTCTTTAATCTAACAAGAGGTATCAGTGAAAATTCAAAAACTAGAAGGGGTGTCCTTGAAGATATGATAAACTAGAGGGGTGTGAGTGAAATTTTTCCTATATTTTAAGAAAAACTTCATCCATAACCCCTATAGATAGACATATCTTCAATGAGACTCCTCTATTTTTCAAATTATTTTAAATATTAAAAAAAATTGACAGAAAGGGGCAAGGTTTCCAATGTTTTGATTGTCAAAGATTTGGACATATTGTATCGGAATGCCCAAATAGAAAGAAGAGAGATTTGCACAATAAAAGTAGGAAGGCTATGAAAGCCAAGTGACGTGATCGTGAAAGTGAGTCGACCTCGGGTCCAGGCATTTACGAACTCAATAAGTACCATCTACGACTTCAAATTGGAACATAAACCCTCTACCACTCGACCGTTGCACACTTACATTTCATTCAAAAGGATTCCAGAGTTCAAATTATTTCAAGTAATACAATTAATATGTTCATTTCAAACATTAGTGCGAACTGCACTCAGAAACCCTGATCCGGGTCCCGATCCAAGTCAATATTTAAAATACACAATCATATATTTCAAAACATACTACAACATCATAAATAACATGTGGATTGAGAAACCGTATCAGTCTCGGTATTTTGATTCAAAATAGCCAAAAATAAAATGACGTTATTCAATTCGAGCTAATTAAAATTTATTTTTTATGTATTAAAATTTTAGTCAATTAAAAATTATATTTTTTTAAGTATAAAAATTTGAGCTGATTAAAATTCTATTCGAGACTCAAATCAAATTTTAATCAACTCGCATTAAATTTTAATCGGCCTGAATTTTGATACATAAAAATATAAATTTTAATCGACTCAAATTTTAATATGTAAAAAATAAATTTTAATCAATTTGAATCAAATTTTAATAAATAAAAAAATATAAATTTTAATTGAGGCAAACAACTCAAGTAGAGCTCAAATCAACTCGTCTTTTAATACGTAAAAAAATAGAATTTAATTAGTTCGAATTAAATTTTAATCGACTCAAATTTTAATATGTAGAAAAACGAATTTTAATCAGCTCGAATTTTAATATATAGAAAAATAAATTTTAATCGGCTCGAATTTTAATCAAATTTTATGTAGAAAGATTGTTTGGAGTTTATGTAAAGGTAATTTTAGTATATTAGATAATTTATCTTTGTTATAAATAGTAGTTTAATGGCAGAGAGTGTTAATGATGTTTAAATATAAAGTAGAAGAGCTGTAATAATATTTTTGATAATAGAGAATGTGTCATTAAAAATATAGTAAACTAGGAGTACGACTAAAATTTTCAAATTATTAATCATGACCATAGAATGTTCAAGGTTTGGTTTGTCATGCTTAGGTAACAACACCAAGTTTTCGTATTGTCTCAAGTTCGATCAAATTTAAAAGGTTATAATTTATACCAACGGTTGTAGATATATCTATATAGTATATAAGAGTAAGTCTAGACCTAATTGGATAGGTGATAATAAGAAAGGCAAATACACCCATAACGAAAAGGAAAAGAGGAAATTGATTTGCTAAACATACCAAAAATAAATAAATCTAATTCAACTTTGGTTGTGTTGGACTGTGTCTAATGAACTTAACCATATCATCCCAATTGCACAGAGAGAGAGAGAGAGAGAGAGAGAGAGTATATATTTCTTTATTCTGAAACTTTGTAAGCAAAAATGCTTTGCCCATTTCCTAAAGGTGGTTTGCTTTTTCCTCCCACTATACATAATCCATCATAAATTCCATTAGATACTTTGCTGACCCATTTGTGGAAATCCATGTCTTTTGAATCATTCATGCTTTCTGAAGAAAGTAAGCATCTGATCCCAACCTTGTCTTTCTACCCCACTCAACTTCATTCCTAGAATCACTTTAAATCCTGTGAATAATACAACATCTAGGTCCTTCCAGGCATCATGTCCTCCACACGCCCAGTTATTTGCCTTCTTCTTTTTTCCTCTATCTCCACAACTAATATATTCAAATATTACACACATGTATTTATATAATCATCATAGCATAATAAATTTACAGAGTCTCAGCACCCATCTCATTAGAAGCTTCTTGTTGATCTACTATTGCTGTTATACATTGGAGTTCTTGAACAACATCCTTCATGCTTGGTCTTTCTGCTTTCTTCTCCCTCAAACAGGCAAGTGCAAGCTCAGAGAAGCCCTTAACACTAGCCATTATCTTAACAGAAGGCTCCTCTCCAAGCAACTGTGTGTCCACAACTTCCATGATCAAACCACTGTTAGCTCGCTGACTCACATAAATGACAAGGTTCACATCATCTTGGTCTCGAGAGAAATCGATTGCTCTCTGGGAAGTCAGAAGTTCAAGTAACACAACCCCATAACTGTAAACATCACTTTTATCATTTAGTTGGTAGTTGCGATAGTATTCGGGGTCCAAGTACCCTAATGTTCCCTGGGCACAAGTGGACACATGACTCAAACCAGGGCGAGCCAACCTGGAAAGCCCAAAATCTGCAACTTTTGCATTGAAATCTTCATCCAGGAGTATATTTGTTGACTTCACATCTCTATGGTAGACAGGAGTATAGACCGCTGAGTGCAAATAAGCCAATGCTTCAGCAGTTTGTAAAGCTATTCTTAGCCTTGCTTTCCAGTCCAGAAAGATGGAGTACTTGCCTTGTAGATGATCATGGAGGGTCCCATTGGATATGTACTCATAAATCATTAACGGCTGCTCGGCTTCAACGCAATACCCCAAGAGCCTTACCAGATTCTTGTGATTGACTTGAGAAAGTATCTCCACTTCATTTAGTACTTGTTGGGTGCTCTTTATATTACCTAATTTAGCTGCCTTAACTGCCACAACAGTCCCATCTTGAAGCTCACCTTTGTAAACTTCTCCGAAACCACCACTCCCCAAAATCCTGTCTTTAGAGAAGCTGCTTGTTGCTTTTTTCACTGCTTTCAGGCTAAACATCCTCGCAGATTTCCCACCGTTACTTGATTTCAACATCTCTTCTCTTGCCTTGGCAAGCTTTGCCTGGTTAGAAAATTTGCTGTATTTTCTCACTGAAATTGCAACCATTACTATGGCAAGAGTTAGAATGGAGACTACCCCAATGGAAACCTTCAATGCAAGGCCAGATTTTAAGTTCTTCTTCTTCCTTAAACAAGCTCCGACGCCATGGTCCCAATAATAGCCTCTATTGCAAAAGCAACGAAAGACACCATTTTTGTCAGCAGGCGAACACTTGGAAGCCCCAGAGCAATCAACTTGGGATTTACAAAGTGGTTCGGGTGGAGGAGCCCATTGAATTTCTAATCCCTCCTCCCACTCACTTGCAGGTTTTTCCTGATCCAAGTCAAGGATACTTCTAAATGCTCTGCAACCTGAACTGTGCAGCCTTACCTTGTATGCTGATGGCATGCCACCTGCAACAAAGGTGCAGCATGGGTCGAGACCACTTGCACACTTGAGTGCACGTTTTGCATCGACATGGCCAGAGCTCTCTAGGTATCGATGGCAAAGACTAGAAGGAGTGCAATTGAGAGGAGAGACCAAGAGACGAGGTGAACAGTTGAAAAGGAAGATAGTGTTGGATGAAGTGATGTTAAAGGGAAGTGACTGGTTTAACAGGAGTCCCTCACTCTCTGGCATGTCTTGAGTGATGCATGTACCAGCCAGCCATGGCGATGGTTGCACCACCATGCGCTGAAAGGAAGCCATGATTCTGAGGACGACATAAGAACTTCCATTGAGGGCATCGAAGTAGAGCTTCTGAGAGTGGGGATCACAATGAAGAGAATAATAGTTCAGGTCACCACAGTTGGGGTTTGTGCTTAGAGGATATGGAACTTCCATAGAGCCACAGTTTGGACAAGCCCGTAGGGAAGAAGAGTAATGAAAAAAGTAATGAAGAAAAACTATAGAGATAGAAAGGCTGGGGGAATTAGATTTAGGCTTGGTCATAGTCATTTTGCAAGAAGAAAGGAAGAAGTTGATATGTTTATGGTACAAACAGGAAGGAAGATGGGTAAATAAAGGCAAGAAAGAGAATAAAGTTGGCGAATGAAAATTCAAAAAAGCAGTTACAAGAATCTAGGTTAAAAAGTAAGAAATTTTTGGTCTTTATAGGCCAGTTGGATTCCTACTATATGATGCCATAGGGACAGAATTCTTACTACCTAGGGAAATGCTTAACCAGAAAAGGCTTCTTTGCTAGCAAACAATGCTCTAATATTTTATCTTTCTTTTTTTCCATATAGAAGGAATAAAGTTATAGTATAACAGCACGCCAAATACCAAAAAACCTAAAGTTCTGTGATCTTATAAACATACACGTGGAGCTTCACAACAATATAATACATACATTCCCAAGAGACATGCACCAACAAATACCCTGTTACACATTATAATTGGTCTCCTTTATCATCACAATGGATTCTTAGGTACAAAGATTTCACAAGATAATATGGCAGTATTTAATAGCAATTTATCCATGAATGGAGACTAATTCAGAAGAAATCGCAAAGATATGTTGCCCATATATTCGACAATTTCAGGGAAATAGATATTATATGATCACCATGCATGTATTTTATGCACACATTGGCATTTGTAGATGTCCTTTCAGAGAAGAATAATGCACAGAAGTAGGAGAAAAAAAATAATCGAGCAGACATGCAACTCTTAAAAATTAGATGGTTGCTGCTGAAACAAGAAGCTGAAGTGAGCAAAACTAATGTGCTTGCTCTATTCTGTTCTTTTCACTTGTTAAACACTTATATGTGCTTAAGGTTTTGGTTTGAGATCTTTAGATTCAATTGAAAGCTGTCACATACTTCACATGACTCTGGTTAAATATTTGCCTGCTTTTCTTTTATTTTTTATTCCCTCTTCCAACTACAGCAACAGTTATATACATTCAGTAAGATACTAAAATTTATAGCAAACGAATTATACAGGATGAAATTGTTAACTTGAATGATATGAAGGAGATGATACCAATGAATTCAGGCACAATTTTCGTAAAAAATCAAAACAGCAGTGCAGTCCACAATTAAGGTAAATTCAGGAATACTCTTTGCAAGAACTTGAAGGTTTCATTCTTGGTGAACCAAAATAATCAGCAGTACGAGAATATAGCCAACTTATCCTTCAACAATTTTAACAGGAGACCTGCATTACAAAATAGTATTAATAAAGCTGAATTTAAATACCATAGAGAATTTAAGAAAAAGTACATCAGAAGGCTGGAGAATGCTTTTCTCAGCACCCATTACATACCCAAATGGGCTTTGTTTGATGGACAGTAGTTCAACATCCAACTGCAGACCAAAAGAATATAATGATACAAAGGTAAATATAACAAAGGCTAAACAAATGGTGAAATAAGAGTAACAAATCTGAAAGAGATACCACATGAAATTTACCAAAACACTGAAAGATCAATTAGATAAAGATGGAAGAATTAAAGGACAACTGAAAGAAATATTACATCAAATCAAGTAAAAATTAAGATTAATAACAAAAATGTTCTGTGAAGCATCCCTGTTCTTTACACAGAAAAAGAACATGTCCATGAACACGCCATTAGTTAGGATGACTCCTTTTTATTGTAACTAGAATGTGTACTTTGTCGATATGTAAATCACTATGAAGCCATTATATTATCTAATAACAATGAGAGTTGCAGTACCTCCCAATTTTGAGAGTTGCAGTTACCTCCCACCAATTAAAAACTGGAAAAATAATAGAAACCTGTTACCTCAATTGTCGCATTTGGAGGGATTTCCTGCACTCCTTTGCTTCCATAAGCTAGCTCAGGGGGGACTATCAGCAGTCGCTGCGAATGATAGATAAATTTAATCCATCTCATACTTCCAATTGCTATTGTGATTTTACATTAGTAGGACTGTGACGTTAATGTCATTGCACAAAACAGCTTTTTCAGGATATCACAAAGGCATATTGTGCCAGCCACTTATCTCACCTGGCCTCCAACCCGCATGCCTTCAACACCTAGGTCTAATCCTTTAAGGACTGCCCCCCTCTCTGATTGACCCACATCAAATCCATAGGGCTACAGTAATTTAAAAATATTTAAATTAATTAAAGAAGCATAAGACTTTTTCCAGATATGCCAAACATTAACTAGATATACAAACAAATTTGTAGAATACTCTGAAAGACAACTTCAGCTACCTTTACACATAAACAATACGACAACCCAATGCAATAAATAGATCATATCCAAAAGATGCAACACCTATCTGGGTGAAGAATTCGAAATCTCTATGACAAGGGATTGTTCTCGACGTGGTATTTATTTTTTGAAAAATTGAATCAAAAGAAATACCTTCTATTTGTCATAGAGCCACCTAAAGCAACTTAGATAAAATAATTCTATTTTAAAGTTAGCATACCCTGAAATCAGTAAGTTAAATCTCAAAACATGGATATAACTACGTTATGTATCAGAACGTGGTGCAACTGTTTAGATGACCACTTGCAAGACAAACTTATTCAAAAAATGGAGTATTTAAGATCTGTTGTCATCACAAAGATACTTTGTAGAATCATGACAAAAGCTGATCAATACTCATCTCAACAAAGCCTTAATCCCAACTATTTGGGGTTGGCTACATGAATCCTGGTTCTCCATTGCACTCTACCAAGGATATATTTTATTAGACCATAAGCTATCATATCTTTTTTTTACTATTCGTTCACAGTTATTTTAGCCTACCTCTCTACCTCTCCCATTACCATCGATATGTATCAAAAGGTGGTCAATGGCTGGGGCAATCACCTTTATTTTTGGTTTTGGTGTAATTAAATTAAAGATCATTCTCACTGCCAACATAAGAATCACAACAGTCAAGTGGAACAAAGACCAAGGGCTCAAGATGCTTTTACCTATAAAATTAGGACATGAAGAGAAACAGGCAAGGTGCATCTTCTTGTTGGTGTGATTGTTTCACAATGAAATGAGATGTAAAATATGTAAAATGGTTCTAAAGCTGATTATACAACACAAATTTTGGAGAATCAATGCAGTCATGAGCAGATAGAGATAGGTTTACAAGAGGTTTTCTCCACTTTTCTTGGACTTATCACTAGTAGAGGAGAAAATTGGATTGTGGAGTCTAAGAGGGCTTGAACAAGTGCATTAAAGAACAGTAGAATTTGTTCGGTACATCTGCAAAGAAATGTGACAATAAGGCCAAGAAGTCGTATTAAAATTTTGAGTCAAGACATGATGGCCAACCACAAATTTTCACAGCTGGTGATTTAGTAAACATTATTACAACAATGTGGAATACAAGGTGCTACTTTAATCTTACCGTTCCACCACTAACACCAAGCCCCTGTCTACTAGTCATAAAAGTGACGCCCTTCCATTTAGCAACATAGTGGACCTACAACATGAATTTAACACCATTTAGTCCACTTTACTGTGAAGAAAATTAGTCACAGGAACCTAATATTCCCAGAAGTCTAAAGACTAAATAGCAATGACTATTTGAAAACAATCGTAGTGTGAACACAAAGAAATTGCACAAACTACCAAGTTCCACACTGGAAATGGAAAGATTCATTGGCTGCCAGATACAATATGCCACATTTCTCGTTACATAGTTATGGAACCAAATGTTTACCGATTCAAAATTATTTTAGTATCCAATTGCCCTATCTCCTCCCATTCAATTTTTTTTGTAGTCTAATTGATTATCGTTTGGCCTTACCCTCAAATGATTCCCAAATGATACAATGAGCCTGGTGATACCAAAGATACACTTTTCACTTCCAAAAAGAGACTTGTGATTCTTGGTTGATAAATTTTAACACTCAAAGAGTACTTTAATAATATTTCTCAATATTCTGTTTTGGACAACCCTGAGATAAAATCCTTGGGACCTGAAGTTCACAGAGTTACTTTTATCTGTTCACGCATGAATCAAGCAATTTTTGCAGCAATAAAGAGCCAGAATAAGACAATCAACTCAGAATCTGTTCTAAAGTAAAAGACACTGTTACGATTGTGGTGAACATAAGCGTGTATCCTGGAGTATTCGGTATTTACATTGGTTTTTGAAACATAATGTACTGATTTAAAGGAAGGCCCTAAAAGCAATTGAATGACATTTCAGAGGATTCAATTATGAACACTTCAATTGTAAGAGAAAAATTATCAACATTTTCGGAAAAAAATGAAAGAAACCATAAAGGGCAAGAATTTGCAAACAGAAACGAATCTAAGGAAGAAGTACATATATCCTGAACTAAGTCAGTGCATGTCAATGAATTTTCACAGAGCTCAGTATCCACATTTTATGGTTACATATGTGCTTCTAGAAAGTTTAAACCATGCAGCCAGAAATAAAAAATTTAATTGGGCCACAACCGTACTGCAACGCGAGATCCTTTCATAGCTTTAAGTCCACCTCCAACCTTCAAATCATAATACCTGAATAATATTGCATAAAAAACTTAAAAGAGTAAATATTTTCTTCTTGACAAAATAAGGGAACATATGCACAAATGTAAATACTGCCTCTTGAAGGAAAGTCATGAATAAAATAGCACCAAAATTAGAAGGTAACGAGTTGAAACATTGAAAAATTTATATATGCTATGCAAAACCATATAATTTTCAACTCGGAAATCCCGTGCTAAGAACAAATTTTATCCTTAAGAATTTTGAAAGTGTTGAAATAGACAGACACTTCTTAAATTGCAGCCAGACACAACATGTAAGGAGATACAATTACATACAACATAAAGAGTCTAAAGCACCAAAAGCAAAAAATTGGAAGATATTATGAACCAAATATGTAAATAAATAAGCATGCGTGCATGCACACACACACATATTTGTTAACATAGCAAGGCAAAGGTATGTGGAAACAAGCTACATGAAAGTCAAATATATGAAAGATATAAGTCAGCGTACTATACTGACTTTAGACCATTAGGGAGGGTTGTATATTCACTCTCAGGTATTTTTGATCCTCGAAGCTGCAGGAAGCAAAAGCATTCACTATTTGAGCAATAAAAGTTTACGAAAGAGAAGAATCAAATACAAGCAATATATGATTGAATCCATATAAGAAACATCTTACAGCTCTTCTACTTGAGCTAACAGCACCAGCCACATCGCAGACACAAATCCCAGCAGCTGACAGATAATAGGAGTTAGTTAGTCAATTATCCCCAAAAAAAGACATCAATTAGCCAGTTAAGCAGTGACACATCCATGAACAAAATAAGTAAAATCAGTGAAACTGCGAATGAAAACCAAGGAACAAAACCATAAAAGGCAGGGAACAAAAACCAAAGTGCATTTGAGGAAAAGTGGACTATAAGTAGTAAAGAAAGGAGACAAGAGGATAAACGGGTTCAGTTGATATAGTTTGTACAAAACGATTATATGAAGGGACTGCTAATAGTACTAGAACGAAGCCCTGTCACTTGATAGAAACAAAATGGAGAAAGAATACCGTCTTAATAATGGTCAATCATGGGGTGATGGCTTCCCAACTTCGGAATGGAACTACATAGTAAGGTTTTGGACAAGTGGAATCAACTGTTTGATATGTAATCGTTTTTTAAACCATTCGATTAGGTCCCCCTATCAAGACTATTCCGGGTATAGAAGCAAATGAAAGTGTGCATTCAACAACATAATGTTAAATATTATTCTTACTTGCTGCCTATTTTATTACAAAAATGGGTTGCTGAACTGGCACCAATTACGTGTTTAGGTCAAACATTTGATGACCAACTACATCACTGGGAATTGAATCCATACATTAAAAAAAATTAGGATCTTCTGGTTTGTGTCAGGTTTTCCTCATTTTGATTTGTTTATTCATCCTCCAACATGTAAGTTCTTTTAGTATTATTTTCATTTATTCTTGAATGTATTCTCTTTCTACTTTACGGTCCATCTCAATACATATTTCAATGCTGCAGCAATGAAAGGATAGGAAAGGATAGGATGATGAAAGAAGAAGAAACGAGGTTTTCCACTAATAGTGGTTATACAATCCATTCCCAGCCCATCATGAATCCAATGTCACCATTTTCAATTATACAGTAAACAACAAATTTATTAGATTTTCCTAACGTTTGAATCATTTCATTTACATCATTTTAGTCAAATCATTAGTCCAAATTAATTGGGATTATCCAAACAAATTCCTCTTTCTCCCACTCACTCTTTATAAGACCATATTCTCCATTCAGCTTTCGTCTCGCATAAATGATAAGCTTAACTAATTAATCTGTTTATTGACACTGAAAAACATCCAAATTATCAAACACTAAAGGGAATCGGATTAATTGGGTGGCGAAATTGGAAAATCTTGTCCCTAAGCCAATGTTTAACTACTCCAACCAAAAAAAAAGTCGAGTAGAAGAAAATTTTAATTCTTTCCATAGAATTGATCCTTGATTCCATGTAATTATCATCAGTTTTAGTAGATCCTAAATATCAGATAACACTGGTTCAAATAAAGCAAGAAAACTAAACCTGCTGCGAGAAAACAACCCAACAATGCCCTCCTTCCCTCCTGTTGTAATGATATCGTTTCCGGTTTTGCTGTGGCCTCTGAGGAAGTTGATGAGCAGCGACATGGCAACAGAGATGCATTCCTGTTGGGGAGCCTCTTCCCTGTGGATTCAAAACCAGTCATTAGTTTCTTTGAACTGATGAAAAATAATGTCAATGGAGAGAGAGAGAGAGAGATTACTTGAGATGGAAATAGAGATGAGTGACTGGTAATGGAGCAAGGGTTTGGGAGGCTGGTAAAGGAGGAGGGGGAGTTCCATGGAGTCAGATGGAGTGACCGTTAATGGAGAACCAAAGAAATCGGTTATGTTGTGTTCTAAAGAGAGAGTGAGAGAGGATAATATACTCAACACCATCCACATGGGATGCCACTGGAGCCCAAGCAGTGGGCCTTTCTCGGCCCAACTCAACAAAATATTATCCAACTTATTCGGGTCGGATATAGGAATCATCTTCATCTATTGTACGTTATCAACGGTCAAATTTTATATTGAATTGAAAATTATAATTTTTTTTTTCTATCTTATTCAAGAGTAAATATCAAACAGCCATCCAACAAGTGATGGGTATAAACTCGCACATCTTGAATTTGCGTCATTTTACTAACGTTGAACTCGGGTTTCAATGTACCATTTTTTGTTTAAGAAGTTCTTCATATGCATTGTGAATGTCTTCACCTACTCTATACTCAATTTCACTTAATGAGTTCTCACTGTATGAATCAATTTCCTTTATATGAAAAAACTTGAATCGAGTGAACCAAGTTTAGATGCCAACAGAGAAATTCAATGCACATGTTTTGTAGGTGATTGCATTACAATTATGAGTTCAGAGTACGTGTGGTTAGGTCGATTTTTCGTATAGAAGAAAGGAAATAAAATTGTAAGTGGAAGCAACACAGTTTTTATAACCATAGAAGCCTGAAGTTTTGTGCTTCCAGGAAAGTATATGCAAATACACATTTATATAAAGGATGAAGAACATATAATTATGCACTAGAACATGACTTCCTTGGTGGAAGATGTCCTTCCTTTGCACTATCAGAAACAGAATGTTTTCCAAAACATTTGAATTCATGCTGCTCTTCCTCATCTAATTTCTGTTTTCTCTTCTCACTCCCTTCCACCCATCGCTTGAACTTCTCAATTAACTTCAGATTTCGCCTTTTCGAATGAGCGTGGGTGTGATGACCAATTTTCAAGTCAAAGCAAGGTTCATCGTGCCCCGAAATGGTACCATCCGATTCGTGGTCGAATTCAAAAGCTTCAATTTCTCTGCTGCCACTGAAATTCAGCTCCAATTGGTTCTTCCTCTCTTCCAGTTGTTCTTGATGTTCTTGATTCATCCTCGTTAGTTCATGCCTCAAGCAAGCATTGCACCACCTTAAATATAGCAGTTCTTTAACTTCAGTTGATCGATCATTTTGGAGTTGTTTTAGTTCACAAACTGGCTGATTGTAATCCTCCACTGTTATCCCTTTTGCTTCAATCTGCAGAACAGGTAAACTATCAAAGAAAGGAGGCTGGAATCCCATTATTTGCAGTATCTCAATTCAAAGTCCAATCATAACCAATGAGCAAGATTTCGTTATGTTTTGGTCATTTCGACTGAAACGTTTGGGTGGTTTCTGTGAAAATTGAAACGAGTCCGTGTTTTGAAAATGAGATTTTCATATTTTAGTATTTCAACACATTTCTTCAAATGTTTCGCAATCAAAATTTAAAAAAATTTCTCCTGTTTCTGAAACATTATGTATCATCCATGCCAATGAAATGTTAAAGGACGAAGTTAAGGTAAATCAAAGTTAGGAAGCTTTATTTGGTTCTTGAATTATATCGTATGTCCTCTAGTGACAAGCTGAAGAATATTTATACCTTTGATGAAGCTGATGTTTCTGCCAACTCAACCCTGTTCAGGAGTTCATTTTTCTCCTCCTGCAGTCTCTCCACAACAGTTTTCAGCTCCCTATTTTCGCCCTCCAAAGCCTTGATGGTAGCTGCCTTTCTTTCTAATTCCTCATCATTTCTTGAAATCACTGCTTCTCTAGCTTCAATTTTCGATTTATATTCCCTTATAACATACAAACTCTGTTTCAATTTTCTCAAAAACTTTCTTACCCTCTTGTGAAGCAATCCATTTTCTAATCTTGAGAATTCAAGCTGCTCAAGAACTTTCACATATTCTGGGACAATTTCTTCAAACCTCTTGTTCTCTGCCTCCATCAGTGATACCTCCCTACCAAAGAACTCAACTCTAGCTATCTCCAAAACCAACTTCTTATGAAGCTCCATGAGCACCAATTCTTGATCTTTCAAGTCATGATATTGAAGAAACCGCCTCTCTAATTCCCATTCTCTCTCCTGAAGATCTTCTAATCGGTTTTTGAGGCCTAAAATTTCGTCTTCTAATTCACATCTATTTGAAATTTGCGAACTTTCAAGTGAATTCTTGTAAAGGGTGTCTATCAAAATATTTTCATCCCCCATACAGGATAGAGATGTTGAATCAAGGCTATGAATGCTCTCTTCATCCCTATACTCAGGACAATCGACTACTATTCGACTATTTGACTGAATTTCTGGGGATGAAGCTTTCGGAACTGCAGTTTTTCTTGTTGTGATCCTAGCAATAATGAAACCAGCCACAGAAATGGCTAGAGGAATTCCTGCTTTGAGGAGCACTGGCTTCATAAACTCTACCTTTGTGCTTGTGCTTGTGCTCTCCATATTGAATTTTCAACAAATTTGTAACTTGGGTTTGTCTTGTTTGATGATCAAATCCAAAATTCAACACCAGAAATGAAGAGAAGCTCAGAGTTTTTTGATGGTTTGGTTGGTGTTTTGTTGGTAATTAACTTGCATTATAAGATCATGAAGCTTTATTAATATTCCTTGCCTTTGTGTTTGCTTTAAGCTTTCTTTTATATAAAGCAATACTTGTGGTCTGTTGCTTTTTGACCTCTCCATGGCCTCTCAAGTCACCTTCATTTCTCTTCCTTCATGTTGTTGGAATCTGGTTCTTTTGGGATTTGATGTAGCACATTTCACATTGATCAATTTCAACCATGCCACTTATATCTATTGATACATATACATGCAATAATCAACTTACGATAGAGAAGACTTGAAAAATTCTTTTTATGTTTTAAAACTTAAAAATTTACACGAGTCATATCCTATGCTCATATTAATATTCGTCCACCACAACTAACTAACTAATTATTTCTAATAGGTAGACTTAGGTGGTGTTTGATAAAACTGAAAGTTGAAGTCTGAAAGCTGAAAGCTAAATACTGAATTTATGGACTGTTTGGTATCCACCGAAATTTAAATACTGAATTAAACCAAACTGTTTGATAACTACACAAACCTGACGTTTGAAAATAAATTAATTTTCAATTTTACCCTTCCACTATTTAATTTAAAAATATTTATAAAATATGTTTTTATCTAATAAAAAATGAAAATATATCAAATCAATAATAAATTGAATAACACAATAACTGAATAATAACATCTAATCAAAAAAAAAAAAAAAGAACAACGACAAATAAATAATCGAATCATAATAAGTGAACAATAACATCTGATCAAAAAAAAAAAACTAATAAATAATCGGATAACAATAAATAAATAAATGAATAAATAATCGAATTAAAAAAATAGAATAAATTAAATCTCATTAATAATATGTGTGTGTGCGTGTGTGTGCAATTTGTGCTTGTGTGTGGGTAGTTTGGGTGGGTGGGTGGGTGTATAGTTCATGTCTGTGTGTGCGTGTGTGTGTGCAATGAACGTGGGTGTGTGTTTCAACATGATTAGTGAAGAAAAAAAGAAGAAGAAGAAGAACACCTATTATCTGAAGAAGACGATTGACAAGGAGGATATATAGATTAGGAGTTTTGGAGATAACACTAATTAGAGTTTTAATAAGATAATATAAATATTATTAAAGATGATTTTACTGAGCACTTTCAGCTTTCAGAATTAAGTAAATGATCTTCTACTTAATATTGTAGCCTATTTTAAAGGAGCATTTAACATATTAAGAGAGTTGAAATTTTAGCTATCAAACGAGCTTAATTAATAAGTGTCAAATACATTCATTTTAAGTGTTGAATTTGGGTTAACAAACACACCCTTATTCTCACCCTACAAATATTCATTCTCACCCTATTTAATTTCTTATTATCAAAGTACTAAATTTACCCCTTCTATACTCACCCTATTAATAACTAAGCACACCTCATACTATATACATTCCTTTAATAAGTAAGTCTATCTTATATCTTCTCACAATTAGGGTTTTATTCATTATCCCATCTCATACACTCACAACGTACTTTTTTAATATGAATTTTTCTAATGAAATACAAGTTAGTATTATTTCTTGATTTAATTATATGTTTGATTTCATGTGTGTTGTGCGAATTTCATACTAACTCTGAGAAGTTATGCTACCCCAGTAAACCCGAGTTAGTCCGATAAGCTCGATCGGGATGAGAAAGGTGGACTTGTCCTGTCATTAATGAAATTCAGAAGAAAACCGGAGGTAACTATCACTAGAATTTCGAACCACCTATCCTAATAAATAACATCTTTTTTGTTTTTATCGAATCATTTGCTAACTGCTGACAGAGTAGGTTAGTATTGTTCCTAAATAGAGGACTGGTCCCAGAGCCTCTTTCCTCTGAGCTGGAATAGGGGTAAAAGAAAGAAATGGGCTCCTCCTGCGGCCAAGCATAAATAGAGGCATTCTTCGGGTGATTTCCTACTTCTTCCTTCTTCCTGTGGATTCCCTACCCAAAGGGAAAGGGTACGGGACATAGGGACTAAAGCCAAGGCATTTTTTTTCCTTATCTATATCTATACTACATATAAAAGTGTGTAAAGATGAAAAACTTTTATTTTCTTATTTTATCCCTAATTCAAACTTTAAATCCAATTTTGTCCCTGAATTCAAAAGACATACAAAGAATTTAGACCTTACATATTCTCACAATTGAAACTTAAAGAGTGAAAAATCCAATGATGGCCATTCCTGAATAGTCAAAGAGAACCTGAAAGTTAAGTGAAATTTTGTGAATACCTAATTTACCCATAAACAATTCTTTAAAGTCATGTATATCCTGCCTATCATTTATACTAAAGCCCTTATACTCCGTCCTTCTTCAGTCTCCACCAAATAAATGCAAAATCCAAACCAATCTAACCCTCTCCCCAAGCCCTAACTCTCACTGTTATAGCCAAATTCCACCGCTCCCCTTCCACCCCCGCCGATCAACGTCCCCACATATCAACAGATGTCACAGCTCCCCAGATATTAGCCGATCCCTCACATATCATCCCAGTGATTTCGTAGTGGCGCTGGCGGTGGCTTCGTAGTGGCATTGGCGGTGGCTTCGTTCAGTGGAAGTTGAAAGGGCAGTCCTTCTACAACAACTGATACATAACGTCTCACTCATCAGTTATCAAATTCAATAATTGCTGCCCTTACTCCTTCTGTCTCTACGCATTCTGAGTCTTAGTGTATGATGCCTATATCAATAATCAATTTGGGTAGTAGCAATTCCAGTACTCCCAATTGAAATTTGATTCACTCTCTCCATTGTAAGCACACATTCTGTCTGCCTTTCTATTTTGGATCCAACCTTGGATTTCTTGATATTGCTCTTCCGCGTGTATGGTTGTTGTTTTTACCTTCTGTATTGATTCTCTTCGTATGTTGGCTTGGAAGTTTGAGCTTGTTGAGGTTTAGCAGCTTCTTAGTTCTAGACATCACTCAATTTGGTCTCTCTCCTTCTCTATCTTTTATTGTTTTACGTAAGTTTTATGGTATTTAGTTTGTGGGTGTTTTACCTCCTTGTTCTTCATTCTGTTCTTGAATTGGACAACATAGGATTGGCAAAGTGGATTTGTGGTGCTCGACTGGCTAATTTGTAATAAGCTATGCAGAAAATACACTCAGACATTTTTCCCCATATTGGACTTCTTGAGAATCATGCGTACCACAAGCCACTTTTAGACACCGAAATAGCATCATAAGGCCTGTTTTCATGAGCTCCACCATGTCTGAAATCCTCATCAATGTCAATATAATTAATTACATACACCAAAGAAAGCTCAACCAATGCTTTACAATATTATCATTCTGATAAAAGTGATTATAGGAACAAATATACTAGGAAGGCATGCTATGATTGTGGTAATGTAATTTTGGCAGGCCTTAGATTAATCTGGATGTTCTACTAAAAAACCACTGCATATAAGTATAAAATATACAAACCCAACAGAGCCTCCCCTTGATCCGATCAAGCAGCAGTCTTCTAAGTGAAGATGGTTCAACTTTTCCAACATCAACCTCATTTTTTTGATAGGGTAATCCATCTAGCATCGTGTTTTTGTGATCGTATGGCATAAACAGAGCCTAAAAAACATGTATCAATAAAGAAATATGTTGATATGGAACATGTAAAACAGATAATTAAATGGTTACAAGAAAACAGAGCATTCAAACACCCTTGAGATTGAGTGACCAGAGTATGAAATAAAAAAAAATTGACATCTATTATGATCCAATCATCAAGAAGTTCGATATTTTGTAGTTAATTTGTGATATATAATATTGCGATTGATGTTGTACTTGAGATACACTTCAAAACATATTTTTCATTGGGCAAATGGAATTGATGAATAAATAAATATTTTTCCAAGCATGTGTTGGATATGCATATGTATGCACAAGTTTTTTTTATGCTCTTCAGTGTGATTGTTCTTTGTCAAAATCAAAACATGGTGATACATGGTATGCTCATAAGATTGACATCAATTTTTTTCTTGTAGTTGTTGCTACCCAATGACATTCCGTAATTATATTTATATATAAAAGAATCATGGTCACATGTGTATAACTCATCTACTTCATCAATGTTTGCCAGAACTTTTAAAAATGGTTGTAGCACATTTTAAGTAGGATAATTCCAGTACATCAATATTTGGCCTACAATTTTCTATTGTATGATTTCTCAGAAAGGATTTTGTTCATTTTCACTAAGTTTATGATAACCAGACCAATTTCTATAAGATGTTTTTGTATCCTGAAGTTGTACGCTCATCTTCTTCATTTTTTAACACCTATTTTACTCTTGTATAATCAACTGGACCGTGAATTAGTTTACTTCACAAAAATAAGTATCTCCATTGGTTGTCTTTTCCAAAATAAGTATCTCTACTGGTATTGAATTTTCACCAAAGGAAGGTGATTATGCTAATTTTGGGTTTCAAATGAAATGATAAAGTATGTACTCTCAAGGTACATGTCCAGTTTGCTGTTTTGTAGGCTGGATTTAGCGAAAGTGTCTTAACTTCACATTACCTATGATCATATTTCAGAATCTAAGATGGGAAAGTGTGAAATGAGGAACGCCATTAGATATTATTGTGTCCTCTAAGCTTGAGTACCTAGAGTTGTCACAAAGTAGGTGGCTTAAATTGTTGTCAACACGGAATGATGGCTATATATGGCCTTTATGGGCTTAGAAGAGATATGTTAATTACACTTCATGGACAGAGAGGAGACCAAAAATTAACATGGATTTTGAAGTAGTAAGAAAGACAATGGGCTGGTTGAGGGCCTTGATATCAAGATGTCATGTATTTTGTGTCGTTGGCCTTTTTTTTTTTTTTTTTTTTGTATTTAGATTTTTAAGGGTGGTATTTGGTTAAGTACAGTTGATTGCCTGATTTGTGCCACACTTTTTTTTTTTGTGCCCCAGTACTTGCAGAGTGTTGGAACCCACATGTGTATCTCACCTTGGGAAATCAAGAAAAAAAAGAAGAAGGTTTATGATTATATATAAAGGTTGGAATAGACCACTCTGAGCTTGGGTTTAAACTTTTGGGATAGATTTGAATTCGACTTATATATAAGCCCAGATTATATTAGTGTAATCAGAGCCTGGGAGATTTGATGAGCTGATTTTTGAGAAAAGAAGGGAAGAAAAAATAGGCAGCAAGTGCATAGGAACAAAAAGGAAGTATAGCATTTAAGATCAAAAGTCTACTGAGGCACCACCTTCACTTGTTGTTGTGGCTGCAGCATAGAAATACAGGCGTAATACATCTTATTTGACTTCGTTGCAAGTCCGTAAAAAGTGGCCAGATTATTATGTTGAGTAATTCCTCTCTATGAGCCTCTAATACATTGATACCATTTTGTTTTGCTGATATAGAACTTGGCATGATGTCATGCATACAATTTTATATTAAAATGATACAAAAAAAATTAAGAGAGGGTCAAATTAGTCTATTCAACTTTATGCTTTATTGAGTTCTTCTAGCTATATAGCCCACAGTCCCTCTAAAGGCACTTAGCCCTAATTTATAAAATAACAGTGATGTTATTAAGACAATAATTTGACTAAATAAGTTGACTTAACAATGTGGCAGTTGACATGACATATAAAATTATTATAGCTATAATTGTTGAACTTTTTTTTTTGTTGTGAACATATCGCCAGTCACATCATTATATCAATGTATTAGTCCAGATTATTGGGTACTAACAGTATTATTCACAAAATAATTGGCTATTAAACTGCTAATGCATTTTGCTCTCATTTTCTCGATTACCTTCTTTCTCCTATATCAAAGAGATTAAATACGTTCGGCTTTAGTTTTTGTATACCCTATTATGTATACGCTTTAGCTTCCATTTTCTCAGAATTTGCCCTTATCAAGGACTCACCCTTCTCTTTTGGCTCTCTTTGTGCATATGAGGCGAAGGATTCTCATTAGAAGCTTCAGGAGAACTTATTGTTGAATGTTATCAGACTCATCTACTGGGACTCAGTAATCTGGGAACAAAAAGCTACATAATATAGCACATTACATTCTTATATGTGATCAAGTCATTCCGAGAAAGTTTTGTGTCTATTGAGGGATGGTCTTTAATGGTTTTTTTACCAGAATAAGATGTATAATTGCTAAATATGTGATAAATTTAGCATGTGCGTTGATATTATTCTATTATAAGCTTAAATGGGTGCTTAATCTCTTATGATTTGTGACTGTGCGTAGCCATGAATTCAAATCTTGAAACTATTTGAAGTTGTATTTTTTTTTTCAGTCTTGATTTTTTTGTAGACATAGTCTGGTTATTGGAAAAACCAAAATATAGTTATAAAATATGGAATGATGATTCCAATGTAGCCAGCATGGTCGTGTGGTCTGTTGGGTTAAGTGTAACATAATTGATTGCGTGCTAAAGTCATATCACTTTTGTTTCTTTTCAATTTGGTTATAATTAAGCATCCACAATGCATAAAATTATCATTGTTTTTATAGTTGAATCCATCCGTATTTTTGCATTTGTATTCCATTTTTTTTTCTGTGCTCTTATAAATTCGTTCCTACTTTGCCAAAGCTATTTTTGTATTTTTTTCTGTAAGTGTTGGTTTATAATTTGTTTTTTTGTACTTTGTATAAGACAAGCCAATAGAATCGTATGTTCTAATTACTAAGCTTTATGTAACACACACATTATACTATCAATTCTTGTATTTGGCTCATGCTTTACAAATATATAGGCTTAATATTCGTAAATTGATCTTTGCATTTACACTGTTATTAGTTTTGCTTCTTTGTTGTTCGTGCCTTAATTCCTGTTATAACTTACTCTCATTATTATCCAAATTCTTTCTCTATCCTGCAATTAGGAATACATGAAAAAATTATAAAAATAATAGTTAAAAGGATAAAATGGAGAACGATGTATTTGTACTAAACATTCTATTAGATTTAGTCCAATCAGTGATTTTTTCATGGTGTTTTCTTATAAAATGTGGTTCATCTATACTCATTAAGGTAATGACTTTTAGAGAAAGTATTTTACTACTTTAATTAAAAATATTTTGTGTTTAAAATGGTCCACGTGCAACGCATGTGTGCACCAAGTAGTATATATATATGCATTCATATTGTTTTAAAAAGTGACAGAAAAGACTATTTAAATTATTTTTTCGGTGACAAATTTCTTTTTTTACTTTCTTTGTTTCTTCTTTTCTTGATTTTTTTCTTGTTATTTCTTTTGGGTTTTGATAGATTTTTGTTTTTTTTTTCTTTTCTTACTTACTAGCAATGCACGACGTGCGTTACACGTGAAATTTTTTACTTGAAATATTTGATAAAATACATAAAAAAAAATTAATTATGTAGCTACATTAGATATTATCTAATATTTATCATACTTAAATTATTTGTATTCTCCTCATAGTTATAAACATCCAATGAACTCATTTTCTATGATTTTTTCATTCGAGCTAACAAGTAGTAAGTTTTATAGATTCTCAATTTTTTTTATCTTTCTTATTTTTTCTTTGTGCATCAGTAATTTTTTTATCAAATTATTTTGATTGTAATTGAAGAGATAAGATAAATATATTTGTTTTTAGGTATTGGAGATGCCGGTGTATCAATTGAGTTATTAACGTATATTAATATTGGGGTTTTGAAAAAAAAAAAATAATGTTGTTTTTATATGTCATGTTAAGTATAACATGATCATTCAAAAGTTTTGTAAATATAGAAAGATTTGCATGATATGCTAGATTAGTTTGTTATTTAAATACAAATGGATATAATGATAATTTGTATATTTAAATATAAAAGGATATGTTAGCATTTATAGTTTTTTGTAAGAGAAAAATAGTGAATCAAAAGTTTTTCATGTTATGGTACTTTTATTAGTAGTATAAATAAATATAGATAGATAAAGATTAAAGGAGTGTATAGAAGGGTAGATTTAGTAGTTTGTTAATAAGAAATTAAATGGGGATGAGAATTGATATTTTTAGGGTGAGAATAACTTCACCCATTTCTAATTTAAGACTATTGAAAAATCAATTTTTGTCGCCTTAATATTTCATAATTTTTTTTCAAACTTCCCTACATTTGGTGGTGAGAGTCGCAAGGTGAGAGAGGTCGAGAAAAGGGAAGTGGGAAGGGAATGAAAAGGATTATAAATTAACCCCAAAGATAGCTCAATTGGTAACATGGGCTAGTTATAAATCCAAACGCTCTGAATTTGAATCTTGACAACTCCTTGAGGCCAGACCATGAGGAAATTATTCTTCATGAATACCCTAATACTGGCATAGATGCCCTGTCTTTGATCAGACTGAGGAGAAAATTAGTCAAGGTGCGCGTAAGTTGACCTAGATACTCCAGACCATTGAATTAAAACAAAAAAGAAAAGGATTATAAATTATGTTGATTGCTTGGACATACCATTAATGTGTAATATTTTACAATATGGGTTTCGATTGAGAGACTAATTGAATAGAGCCTGACCTATGAAGCTGGAGGTATTTAGGATGGAATATGAGGCCTAAATTTCGCTTCATGGGACTGAGTTGAAATAAGGAAATAACGAAAATTACAGACTCTTTCAACAAAAGACTAGAAATTGTGACATGATTAGCAAACTGGATATATAATACCGAATTCGAGTGTTTAAATTTTATCAAAAAATAAATAAAAATTAGTAATATATGGATGAATTTATTAGACTCATTAAATTAGTGGGTTGATGTGGACTTAAATAAAAAAAAACCCGACTATTTACCACTATAAATATATTAAATATAAATTAAATAAATTTTAATTGGGAAAATTTCAGCCACACCCTTCTTAGTTTACTATATCTTCAAAGACACCCCTTCTATTATCAAAAACATCACTGACACCCCTTCTAGTTTATATTTAAACATCACTAACACCCTCTACCATTAAACTACCTTTTCTAACAAAAAAATTCATCTAAAATACCAAAAATGCTCCTACATAAATCTCAAGTAATTTTTCTGCATAAAAATTTATTAAAATTCGAGCCGATTAAAATTTATTTTTCTACATATTAAAATTTGAGTCAATTAAAATTCGATTAAAGTTGATTAAATATTATTTTTTTTAACGTATTAAAATTCGAGTCTATTAAAATTCATTTTTTACGTATTAAAATTTGAGCCGATTTGAACTCTACCGGAGTTGTTAACGCCGAATAAAATTCACTTTCAAGAGACGATTAAAATTTATATTTTTTAACTTATTAAAATTCTTGTCAATTAAAATTCGATTTATTAAAATTTGAGTCAATTAAAAATTATATTTTTTATGTATTAAAATTTGGGCTGATTAAAATTCAATGCGAATTAATTAAAATTTGATTTGAGTGGATTAAAAATAATTTTTAATTGGCTCAAATAGAATTTTAATTAGCCCAAATTTAATAAAAATATAATTTTTAATCGGCTCAAATTTTAATATGTAAAAAAATAAATTTTAATTAACTTGAATCGAATTTTAATACGTAAAAAAATATATTAGAAAACAGAGGGGGTCTCATTGAAGATATGCTTATTTAGAGAGGGTGTGGATGAAGTTTGTCCTCAAATATATCATGAGAAATTTAGTAAAATTATATTATAGTTAATATTTTTAATTTGATAGGAGTGTCAGTGAAAATTCAGAAAATAGAAGGGGTGTTCTTGAAGATATAGTAAACTAGAAGGGATGTAATTGAAATTTGTCCATTTTAATTTAATACCACCTAAAAAGGTCCTTTTAAGTTGCATTGACAACAACTGTTATACCGTACAAGTCCTTCTTATTATGCCTTCGTAGACTTAGGTGTGATTGTTGACCTCCCAGTCAAGGGTACTTTCAAAGACCAGTGGGTAAACAAGAAAATTTTAATATAAAAGATTCACTTTGATGATGCACAAATCGGTTTTTCGTGTCCCACAGTCAAGTAAATAATATAAAATGTAGTAAACAAACAATTAATGACAAATATGGCAAATAGAGGACCAACACAGAGAGATTTATAGTGGTTCGGCCGTGGCCTACGTCCACTTTGAATGGCAACGATGGTCTTTGGTGTTCTTTATTGATTAATAATCGTCACCGGAGCTACATAGCTTTTAGGGAAAGAGGAGCCACGACCTTGTGGTATTGAGGTAGGAGATGAGGTATTCTTGGGAGGCGTGCCCTAGATGGTGAGAGGGCTTACCTTTTATAGAGCTAAGGTCTTGAGGTGAGGTGGTGACGTGAGGGATGAGTTTCCTAATTAGGTAGGGTTTCTCCGTGCGCCGCATCTTTTTCCTTCGTACTCCAATTCCTAAGGAGGAGGGCCCTAGATGGATTGGACTTGGATATAGCCTTGGTGGGCCTTTGCACTTTGGGCTTCGTAGGCCCTGCTGGGTCTTCATGAGTTTGGGTCTCTGATCACAACTGGGCTTCAACATGGATTTGGGCCTTTTGGGCCTGACCCATCATTTGCCCCCCAATGCCCCGTGTCCTAGGAAACTTGGGCAAGGGGACATTTACTTGAATCTTGAGTTCTTGGTGGTGTAGACTTCCTTTGCTAGATAACTCTTCCCTTCCAAGATATTATTCTTGTGAGGAAATTTTCCTTGGGTGCTCATTGATCAAGAGAATGTTAGAGAGGCGAGGCAAAGTGGGCGAGTGGAATGCTTGGGCGCTGGTTCGGGTAACAGATTAGGCGCCATAGGCGCTAATCCAGGCGGCATAGGAGTTGATTTGGGCGAGATAGGGGATGGTCCAGGTGGTGGTGGACGAGAAGACCAGCTGGGCGCCATAGGCGCTGGTTCGGGAGGCTCCTTGGGCGCCATAGGCACTGGGCAATCAGCCCCTATGCTAGGCGGGCATGGGCGACCAACCCATGTGCTGGGAGAGCTTGGGCGAGATGCCCATGTGCCAGGAGAGGTTGGGCGAGATGCCCATGTGCTGGGAGATCATGGGCGAGATGCCCATGTGCTAGGAGAGATTGGGCGAGATGCCCATGTGCTAGGAGAGGTTGGGCGAGATGCCCATGTGCTGATGAGGAGACCTAGGCGCCTGAGGAGGAGGGCAGGTCGCCTGGCGTGATGGCCTGGGCGCCAGGGGTCCTTGGATGACCTTGTGTGCTCCCTGCTAATTTAACTTCTTGAGCTTGATGAGCTTGACCGGGTTGACCATATTGGGCTGGATTTACTGGATCTCTTGGAGTCGGGCCCTTGGGCTTGTAACATGAACTGGGCCCTTGGGCTTGGCCCATCATTTGCACCCTATGCCCTGTGTCCAATGGAACTTGGAGAGGAGGGCATTCGGTTGAATTTGAATTTTCGGCTGACCGGCATAACTGGAAGATCTTCGGGAGGCCAAAACAGCTGTTTCTGAGACTTTTTTGGACTTTTTACAACATCAGTCACTGCCATAGGCAGTGAGTTTTGTAGGACTTGTCGAAAGCTTCGATTTGATATATTATAAGCCTCATTTGGAGCAACGGAACAAAAGTTGCGGTCAAAACTTCGAGCAGAGAGCTATATGCTCGGTTTTGGGCAAGATGACAGATTTTGGGCGAGATGGAGGTCTCCTGGGCGAGCTGGAAGTGTCCTGGGCGAGCAGAATTTTTTTTTTTTTTTTTTTCAAAAAAAACTTCTGGAGGCCAAAACAGCTGTTTCTAAGCATTTTTTGGACTTTTTACAGCATCACTCACAGCCAGAGGCTGTGTGTCTTGTAGAGCTCGTCGAGAGCTTCGATTTGATATATTATAAGTCTCATTTGGAGCAACGGAACAAAAGTTGCGGTCAAAACTTCGAGCAGAGAGCTGTATGCTCGGTTTTGGGCGAGATGACAGATTTTGGGCGAGATGGAGGTGTCCTGGGCGAGCTGGAAGTGTCCTGGACGAGCAGAAATTTTTTTTTTTTCAAAAAAACTTCGGGAGGCCAAAACAGCTGTTTCTGAGCATTTTTTTGGACTTTTTACAGCATCAGTCACAGCCAAAGGCTGTGAGTCTTGTAGAGCTCGTCGAGAGCTTCGATTTGATATATTATAAGCCTCATTTGGAGCAACGGAACAAAAGTTGCGGTCAAAACTTCGAGCAGAGAGCTGTATGCTCGGTTTTGGGCGAGATGGAGGTGTCCTGGGCGAGCTGGAAGTGTCTTGGGCGAGCAGAAATTTTTTTTTTTTTTTTTTTCAAAAAAACTTCGGGAGGCCAAAACAGCTGTTTCTGAGCCTTTTTTGGACTTTTTACAGCATCAGTCACAGCCAAAGGCTTTGCGTCTTGTTGAGCTCGTCGAGAGCTTCGATTTGATATATTATAAGCCTCATTTGGAGCAACGGCGCCAAACTGATGATGCACAAATCGATTTTTTGTGCCCCACAGTCAAGTAAATAATATAAAATGTAGTAAGCAAACAATTAATGACAAATATGGCAAATAGAGGACCAACACAGAGAGATTTATAGTGGTTCGGCCGTGGCCTACGTCCACTTTAAATGGCAACGATGGCCTTTGGTGTTCTTTATTGATTAATAATCGTCACCGGAGCTACAGAGCTTTTAGGGAAAGAGGAGCCACGACCTTGTGGTATTGAGGTAGAAGATGAGGTATTCTTGGGAGGCGTGCCCTAGATGGTGAGAGGGCTTACATTTTATAGAGCTAGGGTCTTGAGGTGAGGTGGTGACGTGAGGGATGGGTTTCCTAATTAGGTAGGGTTTCTCCGTGCGCCGCATCTTTTTCCTTTGTTCTCCAATTCCTAAAGAGGAGGGCCTTAGATGGATTGGACTTGGATATAGCCTTGGTGGGTCTTTGCACTTTGGGCTTCGTAGGGCCTGCTGGGTCTTCATGAGTTTGGGTCTCTGATCATAACTGGGCTTCAACATGGATTTGGGCCTTTTGGGCCTGACCCATCACACTTCGTCAAGCTGCCAAGAAAGAAATTGGGGCTCTAATCGAAAAAATTAAATAAGGCCCTTTAAAAAAAAAATTTGTACAAATAAATATTACAAATTTTATTAATTATTCCCTCAATTGGAGTACTAAATCAGCCATTTCAATGGCTTTGCTGATAATGGGTTGTGGTTCTTGTTACAAGATCTGATTTTTAAATTGATACCATGATAAAAGTTAAAATATAAAAATTTAATTATTTTATTATGTAAAATTGTCTATCAAGTCTCACCCGATGTCAATGATTAGTCTAATGAGCAATGTTATCAGAATCGAACCAGTCATCGAACCGGCTAGGGGACTGAGTTAATAGTTCACTGGTTCAACCGGTGGGTCAACTGGTCAGACCGGTCACATAATATATATATATATATATATATATATATATATATATATATATATATATATATATATGGGTGCGTGTATATGTGTATCAGCAATCAACTTCAGAGGTGGGTGATGGGTTTAATGCTTTGGATTTCTTTCTCTTTGCTTTGTTATTGTTGTTGCTGGTTACTTACCCGAAAAAGCATCCAAACCCTTCTTACTTCAGTGCTTCCTCTTCTTCTGGACCGCCACCGTCTCCACACTCTCTCTCACATTTTTAGGTTTTAATCTCTACCGACTCTCGAACCTGACTGATTATCTACCAATACTACTTACTTGGATTGTTCGTATATCGAGTTAGGGTTCTTATTCGATCGAGCAAATATGCACTGAGACCCAGCACAAGGACTGAAGTTCGTCGGAGCCGATACAAGGTTGTCGTCGATGCAAATGAAGGCCGGCGTAGGAGAGAGGACAACATGGTTGAGATCCGAAAGAGCAGAACCGTTCTTGGTCTTCAAACCGTCCGATTTTTAAAAACCGTCCGGTTCACGGTTATTTACAAAAAACGGCTGGTTTTTTTATTTTTAGCCGGTTCTCTTCCTTATACGGTCCAACTAGAGAACCAGACCGGTTAAGGTTCCGATTCACGGTTGAATTGGTCCAGTTTTGATAACACTGCTAATGAGTATCGCCTCTCATTATTAAATCTTAAGGTTATGTTCTAACTTCATTCTCTTCTTCTATTAGTGGGAAAAAAAATCTCACGTCTTAGAACATCTCTAAGAGAATATCTAATATACACAAACATTTTAAAATATAATTATTTTATTCATAAATTCCATTCTAACAGAAAATCTAAAATAGCATTTTACTATAATGACACTCTATAAATCCTTTATAATATTTTCTCTCTCCTTTTTTTTTTCTCCATTCTCTCCCTCTCCCTCTCCCTCTCATTACTCCCAAAGAAAAATAATATAAAAAAATAAAAAATAATATTTAAAAGTAGTTAAAAATATAAAAAAATTCTTAGAGTTTGTATTAAAAAAAATAAATCATTAAAATCTATAATATAAAATAGGATATACTTCAATAAACCAATTCGACAGTTTTAAATAGACTCATCCAACGACTATAAGTCAGAGTGAAATACAACACATTCAAAACATTTATTTTTGAACCCCCAACATTTACAACAATTTTGTAGAGTCATCCTTATCTTGTTTTTTGCTTAGATGCATTGTAACAAAAAAGTAGGGACTTCTAGGTGTACAATTTGCCATCTTGGTAGACATGAATATGACATCCTTTAAATTGGTTTGACCTCTAATTTAAATGCTGTGAATAAGCTTTTGATACATCCCCAAGCCAATTTTGTTTGCTGTTTAATGTAGGACAGTAGTTCTGACAACAATATCCCAATAATTCTATGGACAAGCAAATGTTTTTTTTTTTTTTTTTGCTTTTTCCTAGATAAAATGGTTTCTCTGAGGAGGAGTTTTTAGATATTGATATCTAGCAGCCATAATTATCACAAAATAAATAAGCAATTAGAGAAGACCCAAAAAAAGAAAAAGAAAATATGAAGAAAGTACGTTATTATATGCAAATATGGACCAAACATAGTTTTGAAAATCTGTCATGGAATGAAAGGATTTCAGAAATTACTAATTTGAGCTTCCACGTTCGACTCACACAATTGAGCCTCGATTTATGCAATGAATGTAATTTGTGAATGATTGCAAATATTTGGAGTTTGTGTTTTTCTCATGAGTTGAAGAGACACGTGACTTGGACGACGCTCCATTGTGTAAAAAAGAAAAACACGATTATTAGAAATATTTAGGGGATTTAAAACTGTTTTATAAAGCTCACCACATATTCATTTGACTAAAACAAATACTTTTATTATGCCAACGCTTTTTTTTTTAGAACAAGACTGTGGATTTGATCTACAAATCTATTTATATTTAGATAGCAAAGTGGTTATTCCAAGGGTGAATTATATTTTGCATCCTGAAAAATTTAAGAATTCTCACTTTATACTCTCAAAGATAAAAAATTTCACACTGCACCCTTAATATATCAAAAGTGTTGCAATGTAGCCCTTCTGTTATCTTCATTTATTTTTTATGTCAAAAAATCACCCAATTGACACTAACGGAAAAAAAATAACAGAATCTAACTGAAGGGTCACATTACAACACTTTTTATACATTGAGGGTATAATGTGAAAATTTTTATCTTTAAGGGTACAAAGTAAAATTTTTTAAATCTTTCAAGATACAAAATATAATTTGCCCTTGGAATATTACATGACTTCTCACAGGGCCGGCCCAATAGAAAGGCCACTTAAGCAACTGCGTGGGCCCAAAAAAAAAAGAGGGTCCCCAAATAATAAGTATAGTCTTTAATTGTAATTTAAATTGACCCAAAAAATTTAGTTTAAAGGGCCTAATCTAATGAAAATTCTTACAAGGTCTAGACTAAAACAAAGGCCTAATTCACATATCTCTCTCACTTTTTCTAACGGTTAAAACTTAAAAGACTTGAAAGTTCTAAAAAAAGCAAAAATTAATTTTCCACAATTAAAGCCTAAAAGTCTACTCTCTGTCTCTGTCTCTCTCTCCCCACAAGTAAAAAAAGTTCACATAGCATAATTATGTATCTCTCTCTCTTGCAACCTAGATTAAATTGAAAAGGTACATATTTGTTTGATTAGTAATTTAATTTTTTAATATTTTTATTAATAGGATTAATTTAATGCAATTATTCTTTTTCTATTGTGAAAGTTTGAAATAATAGATGACTTGAGAGGCGAACAAATCGTCAATTTAAAACTTATACAATTTTTATTTATCAGGTGATATTGTGTTTAATTCTTATTGATTTTTATAAAATATTAGATTATTCTTTTAGTATAATTATTTTTTATTTTAAAATATATTTTATTCACAAGATTTTTTAGTTTGAAATATGTCAAGTTTTTTCAAACTTAAAATTCAAAAAATTCTACTTACGATCAACTATAACACAAGAAAGATTAAATGAATTAGTCATATTATCTCTTGAAAAAATATACTAGCAAAACGCAAATATAAAATTTTGATTACTAATTTTGCATCAAAATAAAAGAAAAAAATAAAATTTTAATCATACAATATATATTTTTTTTATAATTTTGACAGGCCCCTATTTAACACTTTCGCTTAGAGCCCCAGTTTTCAATGGGCCGGCCTTGACTTCTCATAGTTGGCCTCTCTTTTAATTATTGAGATTATTGATTACATTAAATGAAAAAAAAAAATCAATTTAAAAAAATTGATATTTATCACATCTTCTCTCTCATCTTACCTCTCTTCAATTTTTTGCCATCTCTTTATCATTAGAGTGAGTTTTGCGACACCCACTCTCACATGTTTGTGGATAACATCTATCAACTATTATTTATCTGATTTTGAACTCTTGATACCTCACTCCTCCATGGCACTAGAACAAGCTACACTCTCTCAAGACTGTGAGATAAGTGGGATAAAAATTTCGTGCACCCCTAATGCTAGGATAAGTCTATGGTACTATGTCAAATTTTTTTTTTTTTGGCACGGGGTGTTATCCAAGTGCTAGATAACATATAACTAGATAAGTTAGGCAATAGATAAGTTCTAACACGTATAATTTTATTCTTTTTTAATAATTCTTATGAGTGGTTTAATGATTGAGTTTGATATTTGGTAACACAGAAATCTCAACTCCAATATCTTTTCATACCTCCTAAGAGGAGCTATCGATCCTTGTCTTTAAAGGGACATGCTCTAATTCAGCTCAAATTACAGTGTTAAGTCACTAACCTCGAGAGAATAGTCGGTGTAAACTTAAACACCCTATAACGATAAAAATATATATAATTTTTTATTAATTATGTATATGATACGACGCTGTTGACAATCATGATACATGGTTAGCAACCAATATTTCTCCGGCAACAGACGAGGCTTACCTGGTCGTCTAGGCACTACTGTTAATTCTAATTAGGTATGTAATTTCAAGAATATGAATATATGCGTTTTCAGTTTAAGTTTATGAGACTTTTGTGAGACCCCATCATGCATTGCATGCATATTAGTATAATTATGTGGGTTAAATTACAATTATGTGAAAATAGTAATAGGTTGATTTCGAAATCACTTACGAACTTGGGAGGAGGCAAGCGTAATTATTCAATTAACTTTACACTTGTTCAAATATGAGGTTGGTGAGTCATTAGTCATGTTAGGTGGGTGTGTATGTGCATGCCGAGTGTGTGTGTTTTGTAAGGTGTAGAAGTGTGTGTTTAAAACAAAATTCAGTGTGTGTGTTCTTCTTACCTAAACCGAGAGTAAGGGAGAGCTAGAGAGAGAAAGTGTAGACTGTGAAGTTTCCAATTCTTGCAGACATCACGTCGAACACTAAGAGGTATATTACTAGCCTAATATAGATGTTAGGAACTCATTTATGTATTTAGATTTTTATTTGGTTTAGTAGTAATGTATGAATTTGTGATTTAAAGTTTAGTGAGTTTTTGGATTTTGAAACGGGTTTGTGATTTGAGCATGATTAGGGTTAATTGGTTGATATGGTTAAGTTTGGCGGGTCTCAAGGAGTTGTTTAGTGGAGGTGTGGTGGTTTGCCGTGGTGTGTGGTGGTGCAACGGTGGCGTGAGGGTTTGAAGAAGTGAAAATGTAATTTTAATAAAAACTTGTTTAAGCTTCAAAAGGGGCTTGGTTCTAGCTAAATTGGGATCAAGGAATCCATTTTCGGCCTTAAAATTTGATTTAGAGGTCGTTTTGGGGCTGAAACGGGCAGTTGCAGGTCTGCCTTTTTGTTTAAAAAATGATTTTTGGCCAAATTTGACCAATGATTTGATGATGTTAGAGTTAAATTCGGAGGCTGAGTCTAGATGGGATTGAAACTATGTTGTTCAAAGAGTGTGTGGGTGTTGAAATCAAAGAAAATGGTGTACTGTAGTGGGAGAACTATGGGGTCAAAGTGGGTTGGTTGAGCAGAAAATTCTGCACTTAGGGCAAAAGTCAAACCAAGCAAAGGTTGAAGATGAAGTGGGGTGGGGGACACCAGTGGACTCCGATGACAATTTTGGACGAGTCCGAACTCCGATCGACCTTTGGTTAGTGCCAAAAGTTCCGTAACGTCCGTGCGGATGTCCCGGTAAAATTTCAAGTTGATTGGACGGCCGGATCAAAATGAAGAGTAAAATGACTATTTTGCCCTTCGGGGTCAAATTGACCCAATTTTGCATGATTTTGAGGAAATAAATGTTATATTCAGTTTTAGGTAGGTTAATGGAGTATGCGTATTAAATTTCATTGAAAAATAACACTGTTTAATTTTTGGTGATTTTAGATCAAAATACCGAATGAATAGGGTTTCTCAATTCCGGAACAGGCGATGTTTTCCAAAATTGTTTCTGAATTATTTGATATGATATTTATGATGCTTAAGCATGTTTTGAAATATATGTTTGGGTGTGTTGAATATTGACGTGGATCCGGACCCAGATATGAGTTTCTAAGTGTGGTAACCGGGTTTATCGGGGCACTTTGGGTTGAATCATCTTGCATGCATTAGTGCAAGATTAATTATTAAATGTGATAAATATATTGATATTGTAATTACAAATGTGTTAGGTGGAACAGGTAGGATAGTTGGTGTTGAGACAGATACGATAACACCGAAGGGATCCACCGGTTGGTCCGAAGGCCCGTAAATCTGTACACTTGAGGTGGGTATATATCTTTATATGTTTGAAAATGCTATTATAAGATGATGATAGCAATTCTCCAGGATTATGTGCTATGTGCTTATGTGATTGAATGATGTTTTGTACTGTATATTGTATATTGTGGAATGTGGCGCACTGTTTGAGACAGGAGCATCGATGCTTGATCACTGGGCGTGCAGTGGTGTGCTAGTACTGTGGTGTTCCCGAGAGGTTCAGGAGACATGGATCCATGTGGGATCGAGTACTCGATGAAGGGTAATATTGATGTGTTGTGGCTTGTGAATTCTTTGGAATTTGATTGATGTTGTTGTTTGATACGTGTAGTTACGTAGTATTTACATACTTATGTGTATTATTACCATTTTCAGTTCATATACGACATGTATACTCACTAAGCGCGTGGTTCAGTTCACACCTCTATAGGTTCTATTTTTCAGATACTATAGAGGGAATTGCAGATCAGTCCATTGTTCAGTCGGTTGAGTACTGTCTAGTGAAATTGAGTTCAGTCCAGAGTGATCCATTGAAGTTAATGTGATATCACTCAGATTGTATGTCTGTTAATTATGTATGTAGTTTTAATGAGTTGAGAGTGATACAGATTGAGGGTCTGTATAATTATTTGATGAGTTGTATATTAGATTGAGTGAAAGATTATTATAGCAGGATAATAGTATATGTTGTAAACAAACTCAACAAGTATACTTTGTGATGTATGTTATGTGGGTGTGGGTTTTTGTATGTCTATAACCTAGAAAACAAACAATTGGTACATGTGTTATATATATGGTACAGGTTATGAGACATGTTTTACCATCATGCTTAATGACTAAAGTGATGGGTGGTGTTATTGCACATGTGAGATTATTTAATATTTTATTAGTCCAGATTATATATATATATATTTGTAAACAGTTATATCAAAAATCTAGTCGCGTCTCCTCTTTGGGAGACCAGGATGGGGCGTGACAATTTAGTTGGTATCAGAGCAAGAGTTTATAATTCTATAGTCGAGTTGAGTTTAGTGTGACAGTGGACTTAAGGATTGGTCTGTTTAGGTGGGGTGTTAGAGGTCCGTGTGAGTGTGTGGAATATATATTGTATGACATCATTACCCATATGCGATACTCACGTTTGTTACAACAATATAGGGAGGGAGAAAGGTCCTCTGTTCGGACTGGAGATAGGGAAAAAGACCCCATGTGGAGGAGGAACTAGGTGATCATGGGGCTAGACAACTGTGGGATGCATCAACTAAGTATTTTGAGAAACACACAATGCGAGTGGAGACAGTGAAGCCCAGGGGTACATTGTACGAGCAGTTTAAAAAGCTAGATCCACCACTATTTACGGGAACCGCAGGTCCGTTGGAAGCAGAAAATTGGGTACGGCGAATTGAGAAGATATTTAGGGTAATGGGAGTTGGTGAGGAAGATAAATTGTTGTTGACCACTTTCATGCTAGCAGATGAGGCCTAGTATTGGTGGGAGGCCATGGAGAGAGCATCGCTGCCAGTGTGCACTGAGGGGGAGGCCAATTCAGTTCGTAGTGTTCCCACATGGCGACAGTTTCCAGATGCTTTCGACAAGAAGTATTTCCCTTGAGTTATCGATACCAAAAACAGAATGAGTTCTTACACCTGCAGCAGGAAAATCAGTCAGTGCTGGAATACGAGAGTAAATTTAGTACCTTGTCCAGATTTATGTCTTCTGTTGTAGTAGATGAAGGGGAAAGATGTAGAAGATTCCAGATAGAGCTACATTACAATATTAGATCCCGTGTTTTGATACTGGAGTTAACAACATTTTCAGAATTATACAACAAAGCCCTGATTGTGGAAGCAGATCTGAAAGAGATGGAAAATGCAAGTGAGCAGACAAAAAGGGGAAGATATGGGCCAAGTGGACAGGATTCCAAGGAAAGTTTCTTTAGCAGAGCCTCGAGAGGAATGTTTCCAAAGGGTACAAGTAAGAAGAAATCAGGAGTTCCATTCTAGAGTCGAGGACAGGGAGTAAGTGGATCATCTTCATTTACACCGGGTCAAGAGATGGGATAGTCTCGGGGGAGTCTAGTTACTTGTTACCGTTACGGACAAATTGGGCACACGGTACGGAACTGTCCTATGGAAGGACCAGGGCCTACTGTATCACGACATTGCTTTTTATGTGGGTATGAGGGAATATGTAGAGGAATTGTTCGCAGTATTCTACCCAGAGTTCATCGATGGACAATGCATCTACGGTGTCCCGAGGAGCAGCGAGTGGCAGAGGTCGAGGACAAGGAGACAGTATTGGAGATGGCACTGGAGGTAGCGGTGTAGGTGGCAGTGGACCGAGCGGACCTGAGATTGGAGGTCGTGTCTTTGTTCTTACCCAACGGGATGCTCAAGCGACCACAGACGTGGTCACAGGTATGATAACTATATTTTGCTCATATCTTCCACTTTTTACTTGCTCACTTGCACTTTCCATCTCTTTCAGATCAGCTTCCACAATCAGGACTTTGTTGTATAATTCTGAAAATGTTGTTAACTCCAACATCGAAACACGGGATCTAATATTGTAATGTAGCCCCATCTGGAATCTTCTGCATCTTTCCCTTTCATCTGCTACAACAGAAGACATAAATCTGGACAAGGTACTAAATTTACCCTTGTATTCCAACACTGACTGATTTTCCTATTGCAGATGTAAGAACTCATTATGTTTCTGGTACTGATAACTCAAGGAAAAATACTTCTTGTCGAAAGCATCTGTAAACTGTCGCCATGTGGGAACTCTAGGAACTGAACTGACCTTCCCCTCAGTGCACACTGGCAGCAATGCTCTCTCCATAGCCTCCCACCAATACTGGGCCTCCTCTACTAGAATGAAAGTGGTCAACAACAATTTATCTTCCTCATCAACTCCCATCACCCTGAATATCTTCTCAATGCGCCGTAACCAATTTTCTTCTTCCAATGCACTCCAAGGAGATACACTAGGCCGTATGAATCCCCAATCTAATAAATCCTACATCTTCACTTTAAGTTCTTTCAATTCAGCTGGAGCCATCCTTGGGACGGTTGTAAAGCTAAACAAATTGCTTCCGCTCCAAGGACAGAAGACTGTGTCGGTTGGTGGTTTGTCGTGGTGTGTGATGGTGTAACGGTGGCGTGAGGGTTTGAAGAAGTGAAAATGTAATTTTAATAAAAACTTGTTTAAGCTTCGAAAGGGGGCATGAGTCTAGCTAAATTGGGATCAAGGAATCCATTTTCGGCCTTGGAATTTGATTTAGAGGTCGTTTTGGGGCTGAAACGGACTGTTGCAGGTCTACCTTTGTGTTTAAAAAAATGATTTTTAGCTAATTTTGACCAATGATTTGATGATGTTAGAGTTAAATTCAAAGGTTGAGTCTAGATGGGATTGAAACTATGTTGTTCAGAGAGTGTGTGGGTGTTGAAATCAAAAAAAATAGTGTACTATAGTGGGAGAACTATGGGGTCAAAGTGGGTTGGTTGAGCAGAAAATTTTGCACTTAGGGCAAAAGTCAAACCAAACAAAGGTTGAAGATGAAGTGGGGTGGGGGACACTAGTGGACTCCGATGGCAATTTTGGGCGCGTCTGAACTCAGATCGACCTCTGGTTGGTGCCAAAAGTTTTGTAACATTCGTGCGGAGGTCCCGGTAAAATTTCAAGTTGATTAGACGGCCGGATCAAAATGAGGAGTAAAATAAATGTTTTTCCCTCCGGGGTCAAATTGACCCAGTTTTTGCATGATTTTGAGGAAATAAATGTTATATTCAGTCTTAGGTAGGTTAATTGAGTATGTGTATTAAATTTCATCGAAAAATAACACTGTTTAATTTTTTGGTGATTTTAGATCAAAATACCGAGCGGATAGGGTTTCTAAATTCCGGAACAGGCGATGTTTTCCAAACTTGTTTCTGAATTATTTCATATGATATTTATGATGCTTAAGCATGTTTTGAAATAAATGGTTGGTGTGTTGAATATTGACGTGGATCCGGACTCGGATGAGGGTTTCTAAGTGTGGTAATCGGTGTTATCGGGGCACTTTGTGTTGAATCACCTTGCATGCATTAGTGCATGATTAATTATTAAATGTGATAAACATATTGATATTGTAATTACAAATGTGTTAGGTGGAACAGGTAGGACAGTCGGTGTTGAGATAGATACGGTAACATCGAAGGGATCCACCGATTGGTCCGAAGGCCCGTAAATCTGTACACTTGAGGTGGGTATATATCTTTATATGTTTTGAAAATGCTATTATAAGATGATAAAATTTAATAGCAATTCTCCAGGATTATGTGCTACGTGCTTATGTAATTGAATGATACTTTGTACTATGTATTGTGTATTGTGGAATGTGGTGTACTGTTTGAGACAGGAGCGTCGATGCTTGATCACTGGGCGTGCAGTGGTGTGCTAGCACTGTGGTGTTCTCGGGAGGTTCGGGAGACATGAATTCATGTGGGATCGAGTACCCGATGAGGGGTAGTATGAATGTGTTATGGCTTGTGAATTCTTTGGAATTGGATTGATGTTGTTGTTTGATACGTGTAATTACGTAGTATTTACCTACTTCTGTGTATTATTACCATTTTCATTTCATATACGGCATGTATATTCACTGAGCGCATGGTTCAGCTCACGACCCTATAGGTTCTTTTTTTCAGGTACTATAGATGGAATTGCAAATTAGTCCACTGTTCAGTCGGTTGAGTACTGTCTAGTGAAATTGAGTTCAGTCCAGAGTGGTCCATTGAAGTTAATATGATATCACTAAGGTTGTATGTATGTTAATTACATATATAGTTTTAATGAGTTGAGAGTGATACAGATTGAGGGTCTGTATAATTATTTGCTGGGTTGTATAGTAGATTGAGTGGAAGATTAATATAGCAGGATAATAGTATAAGTTGTAAACATACTCAACAAGCATACTTTGTGATGTATGTTATGTGGGTGTGGGTTTTTGTATATGTCTATAACCTGAGAAACAAACAATTGGTACATGTGTTATATATATGGAACAGGTTATGAGACAGGTTTTACGATCATGCTTAATGACTAAGGTGATGTGTGGTATTGTTGCACATGTGAGATTATTTAATGTTTTATTAGTCCAGAATATATATATTTGTAAACAAGTGTATCAAAAACCTAATCGTGTCTCATCTTTGGGAGACCGGGATGGAGCGTGACAACTTTAATGATAAAAGTTGAGTTTTCTCCATCTTTGTATAGGTTATACTTTGTTGACCACTAATTCAAAGTGCAAGTGTGTTAAGGATTCAGTTGTATCTTCCAACTTAATGTGCATGTTCATGTTCAGTATTTTATTTTTTTTGTGTTCACAATCAGTGTTCGGTTTTTCTCAATTGCACAGTGTTTTCAGACATGGGTTATCGTTAGTAAAAAAATATTAATTTTTGAGTAGTTAAACTAAGGAAAAATTTCAACCACACCCCTTCTAGTTTACTATATCTTCAAAGATATCCCCTCTATTATCAAAAACATCAATGACATCCTTTTTTAGTTTATACTTAAACATCACTGACACCCCTTATCATTAAACCCCTATTTTTAACAAAAAAAATTCATTTAAAAAGTATCAAAAATGCCTCTACATAAATTCCAAATAATTTTTCTACATAAAATTTTATTAAAATTAGAGCCGATTAAAATTTATTTTTTTATATATTAAAATTCAAGCTGATTAAAATTTATTTTTCTACATATTAAAATTTGAGTCAATTAAAATTCGATTCTAACTGATTAAATTTTAATTTTTGTACGTATTAAAATTCGAGCCGATTTGAGCTCTACCTGAGCTATTAGCGCCGATTAAAATTCGTTTCGAGTGGATTAAAATTTGTGTCAATTAAAATTCGATTCAAGTTGATTAAAAATTATTTTTTACGTATTAAAATTTGAGTCAATTAAAATTTATATTTTTTTATATATCAAAATTCGGGACAATTAAAATTTAATGTGAGTTGATTAAAATTTGATTCAAATCAATTTTTAATTAGCTTGAATAGAATTTTAATCAGGCTCAAATTTTAATACGTAAAAAAAATATAATTTTTAATCTACTTAAATTTTAATACAAAAAAAATAAATTTTAATCAACTCGAATTAAATTTTAATTAGTCCGAATTTTAATAAATAAAAAAATTTAAAAATAGAGGGGTCTCATTGAAGATATGCTTATCTAGAAGGGGTGTAGATGAAATTTTTTCTCAAATATATTATAGACAATTTAGTAAAATTCTATTATAATTAACACTTTTAATTTGATAGAGATGTTAATAAAAATTTAAAAAATAAATGAGGTGTATTTAAAAATATGATAAACTAAAAAGATGTGACTAAAATTTTCCCTTAAACTGTTGTCGGTATGATTATTATTATTTTTTTGTTGCTTTGGGATGCTCTTATTTGAGTAGAAGTTGTACATAAAAACCAAAATTCCTGAATCTGACAAATTCATAGAGAAAATAAAAACATGTTAAACGGCTTTCCAAGTTGGCGGCTTATTTTTCGAGCAAGACTGACCTGTGACAATGCTGCATGATCCACACCCGACGAGGCCTCTTTCTATTAGATTACTTGGACACGTTTCATTACCTTATGGGCTGTTATAGTACTGGCGTGTAACCTTATCACCTTCATCTAAAACCCTTTTATACCTTCCCTCAAATTTCAGAGTCCCGTTACCGCTTCCTTCCTGCCTCCCCAGCCTCCCTCCGCCACCCCCTCTCTCTGCAACCCCCATTGCAGCGACCGTCCATCCCCATTTCCACCTTCTCTCTCTAAACCTATACATACACGCATATATATATATATCTGTCTCTCCAATGGAAGCGTTACGTTTTGCTTCTTCACATTCACCTCTCCTCCGCCCGAGATTCACCACCAATGACAACGTCAAAGCCGTCACCACCACCGCCAGCAACAAATCGAGACTGTTTGTCTCCGCCACACTGTCCAAATCAATGGCAGAGATTTCCCCCTTGCAGTCCTCCACCAATACTTCGGTTAAAGATCCGTTGGCAGGTCCTAGTCCTACACCACCACGACGTCAATCTCCTCAATTGCTCTCAGTCTCGCCGGCTTCTCTACAATGTCCACCTGGAGAGCTGGTCGGTGTGCCGGACCATACGGTTACAGACGGTGAATTGAGTGCGATGGAGTACTTGACCAACATATTGGCGTCCAAGGTTTACGATGTTGTTCCAAGAGACACGCCATTGGAGCTCGCGCCGAAGCTCTCGGAGAGGCTTGGGGTCAATGTCTGGCTTAAGAGAGAGGATCTCCTGTCTGTAAGCCTCTTTTACACTCACACAAACACATACACATGCACCTTTTTTTTTTTTTTTGGAATTTTTTTTTTGTTTTGCTGACAAAGAGGTTTTCATAATTCACAGAGTACTTGTCTATACTTAAGCCTAACCATTTTCAGTTGGCCTAATCTTTCCTTGCAAATGTGTAGTCCCCGTCTCTTTGAGAATATCCCTGGATGATTCTTGATAGGAGATTCTTGTACTCAGGACCTCCACTCTTCTGAACCATATATAAGTGGTTTGGGTTCACCCATATAAGTTATTTATTTGTACTTTGTGAACTATGTGAACACATCTCATTATTTGTTAAGGTATATGAACTTGAGAATTTTGTGCAGATTATTAATCTTGGGTTGTTCTGCTGTTAGTGAAATGGTTGGTGCTTGCAATGTGGTTCCAATTTGGGTTTTTGGATTGAGTGTAGCGTTGAGGTTTCTGGGTTTCTGGTTGAGGAAAGGTTGAAAAGAATTGCGGTTAGTGTTGGATGGGATTTGCGAGGACCTGAAGTGAAGTTTTGCTATTTTGGAAAATAGTGAAAAGCTTTTGGGTGGTGCATATTCTGTAATATCAATGCTGAATTTCCAAATTCGAACTAATTTGTCAAACTGTTAGCCACATTAACAGAAAGATTGAAGCTTTGATACAAGTTTTTCCAAAGTTCACCTAAATTAGATTAATTATTTTTGGCCCAATTCAAGTTGGGGTGACTGTTGTTTGAATTGGGCTGAATAATAGAAGCAACATTTTTTTTCCCTTTGTAGTACATGTTACTGATTTTTTGACTTAATGCCCAATCTAGTAGTAACATTGATTTGGTGACGTGAAGATTTTATGTCCTCTTTCACTTGCAACACACTATCTCACACACACAAAATCTATTACTGAATTCATGCTGTCTGCAGTTGTCACAAATATCGTATCCTCATAATTGAAAACTTCGCACTTTTGCCAGATTTTCCCTGATGTATCTCGTGGTTGTGGGAGAATTTGATTCTTTCTATATCGAAATAGAGTGTTTGATTGACTTTGTTAGTCTCATCTAAGCAGGTTTTCTCATTCAAGCTTCGAGGAGCTTATAATATGATGGCTAAACTTCCAAAGGAGCAGCTGGAAAGAGGTGTCATTTGCTCATCGGCAGGAAATCATGCCCAAGGTGTTGCATTGTCTGCCAGGAAACTGGGGTGTGATGCTGTCATTGCTATGCCTTCTACTACGCCAGAGATCAAGGTTAGAATTTTTATGTTGCTTTTGTTTATTTAATTTTCAAAGTTTTGAACCTATTTTCTTATTTGATGTCATCATTTTCTTTAGTGGAAGGCAGTTAAGGCATTAGGTGCAACGGTTGTCCTCGTGGGGGACTCTTATGATGAAGCACAAACATACGCCAAAGAACGAGCTGAAAAGGAAGGTCGCACTTTCATTCCTCCTTTTGATCACCCTGATATCATCGCAGGTCAGGGAACGGTTGGAATGGAGATTGTGCGTCAAATGAATGGCCCGGTGGATGCTATATTTGTGCCCATTGGTGGTGGTGGTCTAATAGCTGGCATTGCTGCCTATGTAAAGAGGGTTTCCCCAGAGGTTGGTTGATTTTTCTGTTGCAAATGAAATTATTTTCTTGTTGCGCTTTTTTTTTTTTTTATTAGACATGTTAGTTTGGGCAAAACTTTCAATTTTCTAAATACATTTATTTTGTAACTGTTATGTTTTTTTTCTTGGTAAGACTTTTTTAAGTGTTCTGTTGAAGCTATGAAAATTGTTGATCAGTATGAGAAAGTAGAGGAACTTGTATAATACTGCATGTAGGTGCGAATATAGGTACTTTATACAGCCATACGTATGGATCATCATATAGGTTCATAAATAGGTGAATATATATTTTTACATTGCTATATATATGTCATAGTCGACCCCAAAAATGTTGGGACAAGGTTTCGTTGAGTTCAGTTGTTATATTTATGTGCTTGGCATGTACAAATGCAATTTTATATTTATTTTTCTGGGCACTTAGACAGCAAGCACTTGAACAGCAAACATCTGCTGGTAGAACGGTTTGTGGAAAATGAAAAACATCTCTGTAAGCCAATTGTCTGCTGGTAGAACTGTTTGTGGAAAATGGAAGCTATGTGTACTTTCTAAAAAATATGACCAAGATATGTTATGTGCAGACAAAGACCTGGAAGGTGAAAATTTCTTCCAGGAAAATGTTTTCACTGAAACAAATGGATGGTTTTCGAAATTTAAATTGTATATTTTAAATGTTTTTGGATTTTAATTATGTAATTTATTTTTCCATGGCGCACTTATCATTTCGTGCATTCCCTCTTTCTATCTTTGTTTCTCTCTTTTGACAGCTTTATGTAGAACCAGTGGGCCTTTGGTCCAATAGTACTCCTTGTCTTGTAAAGGCTTTGCCTTCTTAAGGTCAAGGGTTCAAGTCCCCCTCCCCCTTCCCCTTCCCAAAAAAAAAAATTTAAAAAAAAAAAAAATGTAGAACCAGTGAAACAAATAACTCCAGTTTCCAATTAGAATCTGCTTATCTTCTCATTCCTCCCCCTGCTTCTTCTAATTCATGTTTATAAGTTGTGACTCTATGTTCTAACCCTATTAATGTCCTAGTTCCATGCTTGCAACCGCCTGTTTGAGAAATAAAAATACTTAGCTCAACTGTTAACTTGCTCAGAGTTTAAGGTCTGGGCTTTGTTAAGTTGTGTTGAACAGGTGGGCAGCTTCTTAACTAGTAATCAGTAAGGTAGCAGAAAATATGGGCCACTTGTTCCTTCATTTTGATTATGATGTTTACAAATGTATTTTTATCAAAGTATTCCATAAGAGTATTAGAAAGCTAAACAAACATGTTATTGATGAAGTTAAAAAATTAGCCAAGATAAATGCCAAGACAAACAAGAGAGAGAACTAGGCTAATGTTTTTTTTTATGTGATGGAATTCGGAGCGAGTCCATACGAAAGATTGGATGATAGTAGATTGAGTATCTGCCATGATAAATAATTGCAGTTTAGTGACATGAGTTGGTTGAGTCGAATAAATTAGAAGTGCAGTTGCAAACTCTAGTTTCTCATTCTTTTAATTATCCTAGAATCTTTTCCCTTGTCAAATGATGTATTCATAACCTTTTCCCGTGTCAAATGATGTATTCATGAAGAGTGCTACTCTATATCTCCTACACAGGTCAAGATTATTGGAGTGGAGCCTTCTGATGCAAATGCAATGGCTTTGTCATTACATCATAATCAAAGAGTTATGCTGGATCAGGTAGGAGGTTTTGCAGATGGTGTAGCTGTTAAAGTAGTAGGTGAAGAGACGTTCCGTTTATGCAAAGAATTGGTAGACGGGGTAGTTCTTGTAAGTCGTGATGCTATCTGCGCTTCCATAAAGGTGAACCTCTTTTCTTGTGGATCTTTATCTTTTAGTTATGACACCTGGTTGGCAAGTCATTGTTGTTACTGTCTTTTTGTTGGACTATCAGCTTGTGCAGACCAATAAGAGGCGACGTTCAGACCTGTGTACTGAATGTCATAAATTGAAACTCTGTTTCCATTAGATTTGTGTCATGGGTAAAGGGTAGGATTTTGTGATGAATAAGGGTGTCAAACTACCTTTGCTAGATTGTCTAGGGTTTCGGTGTTGAAACTGTTTTTCTTATAGTTAGTTACAGCCTTACAGGTTATTGTAGGGATGTCTGGCACAGATCCTCTAGTTATTGTTATTCCCTGTGATTTCTACTCAGGCACCTGTTATTCATTTTTTTCTTTTCTTATGTCTACTTCTACTCAGGCACCAGCGATCTCCTTGCAACGAGTGAAACATTCTTATTTTTCTGTCTGTGTACATTATTTGGTGGTGTAGATATTCATTAGCTGAAGATGTTCCTCGCTGATAATGTAATGTATTGCATTGTAATCTGCAAGAACATAGTGGCTGAAAAAAAGGACAGTGAATTACACCTTGACATAACTGTGAACAAGCTGTTCTTTGTTCATTCCAGATATTTAATGTCTCTTACTTTCAATTGTTTTATCCTTTGTAATTGTATTACCTTCTTAGTAATAATACTATTGAGACCTAATTATCTGACTTAATACATGCCCTACTAAAACGTTAGCTGATATGGTCCCAATATCAACATTTCTATAGTTACAGTTACTATAGTACTTTGGACTATGTCAACTGACACATCATTAGATCCCAACAACATTTGTCTTTTATTAGTATCTTAATTTCGATCTTGATGACCAAATTATTGCAGTTATTAACTTTACCTCTAAGAACAGACTTTTCCAGTGATCCCCTCTGTTAGTCCATGAAAAAAATTAGGCCAGGGCTTAGATGGTTGTTTCAACTTCAAAAGTGCAGGAACACACATGGATGACATAGAATTTGTTTTTTTTTTTTCAAAACCTTGACAGGCCATGTCACTGACCAAGTGTACTGCAAGTTACACTCTATTGTTTGTGGTAGTTGAAAATGTTTAGTGTCAAATTTATTCTCCTAATATGCTGTCCTGACCTGTCAGAAGTATGGAGTAATTATATTGCTGCTGTTAAGTGCTTCACTGTCATTGAGCAACGGATTGCTAATACAGTAACACTGCTGCTTGGCCTTTGACAATTTAGGTTCTTAAGGTTTGTATTCTATGTGCTCATGTTACAGGACATGTTTGAGGAGAAAAGGAGCATTCTAGAACCTGCAGGTGCTCTTGCCCTTGCTGGAGCTGAAGCATACTGCAAGTATTATGGCCTCAAGGATGTGAATGTCATTGCAATAACCAGTGGAGCAAACATGAACTTCGATAGACTGAGATTGGTAACTGAACTTGCAGATGTTGGTCGGCAACGGGAGGCTGTGCTTGCAACTTCCATGCCAGAAGAGCCTGGCAGTTTTAAACAATTTTGTGAACTGGTGTGGTATTAAAATCAATTATTGACTTTTTATTTGATCCATTCATGATACGAACTTAAAAATTATTTGGTTTGGCAGGTGGGACGGATGAATATCACTGAGTTCAAGTATAGATATCATTCTGATAAAAAACCAGCTCTTGTATTGTACAGGTAAGAGATTCTCGGTTTTTTTTTTGCAGAAAAATGTTGGATCTTTGCTTCTATTTCTATGAAAATGATCTATTCTATATGCATATCCTATTATGCATATCCTATTATCTCTCATTTTTGTATATATATTTAGTAGTTTATTTATGTGTGGCTGCAACTTGGTGTTGGTTGTGAAAGAAAGGGTATTTGAGGATTCCAATATATTAGTGGGAAGAGCAAGTGTGACATTTCCATGTGTCTATTTCTTCCTGTTGTTGTGCAGTGTTGGCCTCCATACACCTCTAGAACTTGAAGCAATGGTGGAGAGGATGGAATCTTCAAAACTTAAAACCATCAATATGACGAACGATGACTTGGTTAAGGATCATCTACGGCACTTGGTAACCTTCTAACTGAATTTCATTTGTTTGCACTTGCTGAATAACTTATAATTCATTGGCTTGACAGATTCTACTTAGACGTGCATAAGCTCATTAGTTAGTGTATGTACTATTCATCAGGGGAATGCTAGGAATACACTTCCCTTGGGACTATTATTTATCCTTTGTTGAGGTTGATGGAGAACATGTTGTGGATCCGATAATCCAATATAGGCTCTATTGTCACTTGATACTTATCTCTCCCATTTTGATCTTGCTTCTTGTTTTTCTCATCTTGAAATAATTCCTATTTTATTTTTCACTTTCATTTCACAAATAGATAGTGCTTCTCATTTTCACTTCTTTTGATGAAGGGTATTGGTGAGGGCAGTGAAAATGAAAAGCTCCCACATTTACAATATATTAATGTCCTTATCTGTATTATGTCTTCTCTCTAGTGGTACTCAGTATGTATGTAGGATTCAACTGCAAAGAAACTACATACTTTCAAAGAATTAAGGCATCCAAAGTTCTGGCAACTGTGAAGATGGAGAAGGCATTAGAAGTGAGACCTTTATTTTGGAATCCAAGAATGGTGTAGAATCATTCAGGTTAATTTGGGTGAAATAGATGTCAGTAGCACTTATGTGCATCTAATTGTCTAGTCATTTTGTAGTAGCCATGGGTGACGGAGCGGGAGTGGGAAATTTAAAATTTTATGGATTATACTTATCTGCTACTGTTCTTATCAATATATACACATTGGTCTGTTATTATGGCTTGTTGGGAGAACCTGTAATTTAGGCCAGCCCTGCATAAATTAACCTTCTGTAAATTTTATGTTTATATGTACATACATAACCAATATTCAGTTGATATGATTAAAGAGAATGATGGACCAAAGAAATGGCATACATTGTATTAGATTTATGCAATTAGAGACCCATATCAGGCAAGGACAGTACTACTATTATACAGGACCTACCAAGCCTTTTAAAGCAGTCAATAGTGTTCATAATTAACTGTGATCACGATTAACCAAAAGGAAAAATGATATTTGACTGTTTTTACCCATAAGCATGTCAATAGTGTTGTTGTCTAGTGTAGATGTTGTTGTGTATTATGCCTGAGTCTACTACATTTTAAATCTTTCAGATGGGTGGTCGATCAAAAGTTCAAAATGAGGTTCTTTGTCGGTTCATTTTCCCGGAGAGGCCAGGAGCATTGATGAAATTCTTGGATGCTTTCAGTCCACGTTGGAATATTACTTTGTTCCATTACCGCGGACAGGTAGCGACCTTAGTTTTTCTTTCTTTGTTTCTTTTTTGAGGTTTTAAATTTGCTGATTTTTATTCACGTGCAAGGAAATTCCTCTTTTTCTGTGATTGCGTGTAGTATTAATTCATTTCTTTTTACCCCTATTGTGAAGGGAGAAGCTGGTGCTAATGTATTAGTCGGTATCCAAGTCGCTTTGACTGAGATGGATGAGTTTCGGAATCGTGCCCGCAGTCTTGGATTCGAGTATGCGGTGGAGACCACTAATGAGGCATTCCAGCTTTTAATGCTTTGAGCAGAGCTGTCTTTGTTATATTGAGTGCAATGGCTTCTCTCAGGGTGGATGATTTGCTTCACGAGGCGAATTGCCGAGAGAAAGATGTGGAGCTCTAGGAATCTTACATCTGGCAAAGAGAAGGAGGTATGGGTTGTTGGTAGTTATTGGGTTTCTAGGAATGTGCCATGTGAGTATGGCTAGCCACTAGGTCCTCCAAGTAATATAGGGTCTATCTTTAAGTCAACATTGGGCTTGTACTTCCATATAAATGAGGATTTCTGCCAATGATCATTGTATTTGTTGTCCTGCAGTGTTACTGTGACAGTTTACAAATGCAAACTACAGCCATTTGTATGTCCTCCATGTTCTGAATCAGTTAGCTCCAACTGCCCCCTAGTTTGATGATAATAACCATTCCAATGATTGAACAATTCGTGCGCTGTTGATTATAATGCTTTCTTTTGTTATTGCTTTCAAGTTTTGTCTGATAATTGTTGCTATGTTAGTCATCCAATAAATGTGATCGTTAAGTTTGCAATTATTTAGATGTGGGGTTTTGAATTGAACTGTGCAGAATGATGTTGCCTTGCCTCATGTGAGAACCTGCTTATACTCATTAGTTTTCCCTGTTTCCGGTGCGAGCTAGGAGTGTTCAAATTTTCGATTACCCGCAAATTTTGATCCTATTCTACCTTACTCGACCTTACTAATTGGCTACCCGAAAGAATCGGATAAGTCAACAGAGGTTCTTTTAGTATTCTGCAAAAAATTAGGTAGGAATCCGAAATATTTAATTTTTTTTCTTCATATTTTACCCTACTCTACCCGCATATACACACACATATATATACACACATGTATATCTTGGTTTAAAATCAAAAGTTCTAATATTATATATTTTTTTAGTTGGATATTGGGGTATATCCTAGTTCAGTAATTTACTTTCAATATCTGAAATTCGACTTTTTTAAGATTCTTTACATAATCTTCTTTATGTTTATTACCTAATTTAAATAGGTTTAATGTCATTCTTCTTTTCAAAAAAGTTTCTGTTGACATATATCCGTTACTATTGCTTTCAGGTTGTTACAATAATTCGTCTTTTAGTTCTACTATAGTAATGCTACAATGACTTTTTGCTACAGTAACTCTGTTATAGTGTTCGTCTTCCTCTTTCCTATTCTTGTTGTCAAAGATTTACAGGAAACTCAGACGGCCTCACTCTTATCTCTCAAAAAGGGTCAAATATCTCACACGCGACTTGGATGTAGAATCATAGGAATTAAAAAGAAAAGCATTATAGTAGAATTAGAATAACAAATTCAATATAACATTAGCATAATGGAATTAAATCATAATTACTTAAACAACATGAGTCAATAATAGAGCAGCATATATATCAACATAATATCTTTAAGCTATTATAGTCATATTGGCTTTGATACCAATAATATATAGGATCGATGCAAATATTAGCGAAAGTTTTTATTTAATAAAAACTGAAATTTACAAAGTTTATTTACAAAGGAGGAGAGAAGGAAGAAAGAAGATGAAGGCTAAGTTACAAGAGAAGGGCGAGAGTGGTCTAGAGAAAGTCTAGAGTAGAGAGAGAGAGAGAGATGGAGTCTGAAGGGTGTCCCCAACAGACTGACCAAACACCATTTTAATAGGGGTCGGATGTGAAATCTGGATTTCAAAAAAGTAAAAAAAAATTTACTATTCACAACTTTATACTATTTACTTACATCATTACATACGTCATCTTTACTGTTTGTGACGTCATGAATTATATCACTGTTATTGTTGGTGACATCATTGCTTACGTCACTGCTTCCAGAGTCTTCTTAACGCCGTCTTTTTACTGTTGATGCCGTTTGGTTACTTGTACAGTAAATCATAAAGTTCAGCAATAGCGCTGTCTTGGAGATTTATCTCCATATCTTCATTTTGAAGGGTATAACCTGTAATAGGTAGGGATGGCAGTGGACAGAACCGGGGGCGGGGGGGTGTAGTCTCCATCCCTATACCCGCTTAAAAAAATTTCGTCCATCCTCGGTCCACTCCTGTTAACAGGTATAGTTTTCATCCTCATTCTCATCCCCGTCTACGGATAAATTTGTAATCCCCACCCCCGTCCACCTTACCCGCCCAAGCCCAAGCCCAAGCCCAAGCCCAAACCCAAACCCAAACCCAAACCCAAGCCAATATAATCCAAAATTCTAAATAAATCTAACATTATAAATAATGCAACATAATTACAGAATATCATAACATAATTAAAAGTTTGTCATTTAAAACATAATATAATTAAAACCTTGACTACAATATAATCCAACATAATATAATTAAAAGTTTGTTTCCCTTGTAAATCCAACACAATATCATGCAACACAACATAATGTAATATAACATAATCCAACATGAAAAAATATAAAAACACAAAGATCTACACTTTTACAAGCCAAAACCATGAAAAAAAAATCAAAAAATAAAATAATTTCCAAAAGAAAAAATCATTTAATAATATATAGATTTATATTCACAGTAATATGTGTATATATATATAATAAAATAATAATAATAATAATAACGAGTAAAGCGGGGCGGGGCGGGGGTAAGTGTCAGTCCATCACCGCCTTCATCCTCGTACACGGGTTTATACGGGTATCCCCGAATACGTCAACTGTCCAATACATATGGTCCATCCCCAGTCCAAACGAGACGGGTTTGGACGAATACCCATTTTTACCCTGTCTATTGTCATCCCTCGTAACAGGGGTATATCCCTGTGAATCTATAAAGTCGTCATCAGAATCGGCCAAAGTTTTGGTTTTCCTATCATCATCCTCGACTTTATTTTTGCCTTTATTCCTTATGGCCACAGTTGGAGTATTAACAAGTTCCATCTTATCATTTTTGCCCATTCCGAAAGTGGACATCATTTGTAAACGCATCTTTTTCATAATTGCCGCTTTTAAGTTGTTTAGTTGTTAGGTAGGGTTTTTCTTTAAGAAATTCAATTGAATTAATCCAATATTAGTACTAGTGTTAGTATTAAGAATAATTTCTTTCGTGGTTACTTCCTCGTTTTCTATGTCTTTAAGACATTTGGCTATAACCAGAATTTTCTCTTTAAGATGATAATTATTCCAGAATCTTACTTGGAATTCTCTTACTAATCTGGGATGATCATTTTGATTAAAATCAAAATAGAGACTCTATACCCAAACCCAAGGTACAAATAACTCTATTGAAAAATTTATTATGGGTTTAACCTCAATTTTATTATCCGTTAAGGATAGACTTTTTTCTTTATAGAAGTCAAATAATTCTTTCATTTCAGAGGGATATATCCCTTCAATAGCACCATGAGTCTCCCACCAGGCATAAAACCAGTTAGGAAACTCAATAAAAGTTTTTGTAAAGGTAAAAAACCATGAATGCATTAAGGATTCATTCTGATAAAGGAAGGCATTCTACCAAGCTTCTATATAATCGAAGTAATTACATTCCATATAAAAAAATCTCTTTAATGTTCTGAGTCTTACTAAACTTAAACCCCAATCTCTTTCGGATATAATCCTTAAAAGTGATGCTTTATTGTGGGAGACATTATCTTCCTTAGAATAATAATTTTTTCTATAAAATTGCACAAATTTAACTAAGTCAGTGTCTTTAAGAATAGATTCATAATAGAATATGTCCCTATTACCGGTGACAAGAAAGACATTATCCATGGTCATAAATTGCTTAACAATATAATAAGGGTCTCTAACCCAGTTAAGATATTCATCTTCCAATATTATAATTGGAATGATAGCTGGCAGAGATTTTAACTTTGTGTAGTTCATCTTAGGTTTGGCTATTAAGGCCTCTTTCATAGATTTTTTTTTTTTTACTTCTGATGACTGTATACCTGTCACCATCCTTCTTACTGGATTGACCTTCTTTAAGAAGTTGTTAATTTACAACTTTAAGCTGTTTGGACTCATTTAATGATGGATAATATGCATTGATCTGGGTTCTTCACCTAGATCTTCCTCTTCTGCGACCTCGGTCACGAGTATTACCTCGTCCTCTGTTCATGAGGAACCTTACAAAAATTTCCTAATTATAAAATCAGGGAGAAAATTTAATTCTCCTTTAACATATTCAATTTTAAAATCGAAAACCGAAAATGGCGTGTCATCTAACAAATATTTGTTTGGAAGTTATGTTCTTTACATCTTGTTCTAGAATATTTTAACATAACTGCAATCAATTCTTAATAAAAACTCTTGGTTTAACAAGTCATCTTGAAATTTACTAATATATTTTACAATGGATAAAATTTCTTTTTTAATCGTAGAACATTTTAATTGAGTAGGTCCTTATTTACCTGAGGTAAATCTAATAAGTAATTCCTTATTAGTATTGAAATATTTTTGCTTAAGAATACCTCCATAACCTTTATCTGAGGCATCAGTCTCTACTACCTAATACCATTCGATATTTATTAATGATAGACATAGTAATCTTTTAAGCTTAATTTTTTTTACTGCTTCAGTGTGAAGATCTGTCCAGGAGGACGGATTCTTCTGAAGTCTAGATTATAAAATACTAGTATCTTGGGTTGGATTTTATAAAAATTAATTTAAACTTCCCAAAAATCGTTGTAATTGTTTCTTATCTTTAATTTCATTAGGAAATTTAGAAACAAATTCAATACTTCTTTCAATTTGGACTATATTCCCTTGTTCAATATAATGTCCTAAAAATCGAACTTTAAGTTGGAATAATTTCATTTTAACAACAGAAAGGACTAAACAATTTCTTCTTACAACTTGAATAAATGTATTTAAGTGTTTAAAATAACGATCAATAGAATCAGAAAAGATGAGTATATCATCTATGTAAACAATACAAAATCCATAATAAGGATAGAATATGTCATTCATTGTATTCTGAAGGGGCATTTTTAAGCGCAAATGACATTAAATTTCATTCATAATGACCAAATGGTACTGTGAAAACAGTTTTATACCTGTCTTCCTCAGCTATTTGAATATGCCAATATCCTGATTTTAAATCAAACTTATAGAAAATCTTAGCATTATATAAACGAGATAATAAATCTTTATTAGAGGAGGTTTAATATTTACTTTCTCAATTTCAATTGTTTTTCCTTTAAGGATTTAGAAGTCGAAGCTTCTATTTTTTGTTGATCTTTAATTAAATTCTCAGTTTTTGTCAAATGTTGTCCTACAACTTGTAAGCAAAAATTTGTGCAATTAATCTGTTTGATAGAAATATTTTTACCTATGTCATTATTATCTTTTAATACATAACAAGCATTAATTACAACTTCTCCTGCTCCATTTAAGTCTAATTTTACAGCTTCAGTGATTGGAGGGTACAAACTAGTGATATTTGTACCATTCAGAGTTTCTCATTTATGTGAAATTTTTTCAATTACATTTAATTGATCCACTGTAGGTGGAGCATAGAGAGTTAAAAATCATTGAACAAAAAGAATTACTCTTTTTTCTCTTTTTATAAAAAGGTAAAAATTTCTTTATATCTATTAAGATCTTTTTGGTGCATGGTTTTAAAATACTAATTCTAAATTCCTCATATTTTGAAATATAAAATTCTTTTTTTATTTTTTTTCTATTTACTATAAATTCATTTGGTTTTAAATCCATAAAATTTATAGTTGAAATCTGATTTCGGATACAATTGGGTCTTGATCTTTCTCTAAGGAAGATTCATTATTTTGCCTATAGATTCCATGTGGAATCTAGTTACGCGAAGTGTGGATTCCCTCAATTATGTGATCAAAGGATGAGGTAATAAATCTTTTTTATTCGAAATTGGATATCATAGGAATGGTGTTCCTAAAATTACTAATTGATTGAAATTTGCTATAAGCATGAATGTGGTAGGAATGCAAATTCTTTGATTACAGATATAAACATTTGAAATTTGAAATTTTATGTTTAATTTTGAACCATTAGCCGTACTTAATGACTGAGTTGTTTTTTTCAAAATATTTTGTAGGAATTAATCCTTCTTTAATGCGGTTCATGTCAGCTCTACTGTCAATTAATGCAATTATTTCAACAGTGAATTCTTGGTTAATTACAAGTATAATTTTAACATACCATTTTTGATAATACATTTAACTATTCATTATAAGAATTTAACTCTTTTGAATTCTCAGTTTCTTTCTCGATTACTGACATTTTTTCCAGTGCTAAGAGTTTTTGTTTTATCATTTTTATTTTAACTTTAAGTTGATTAATTTCTCCTTTAAGGTCTTGCATTGAAGTTTCATTTTCTTTAATTACCATAGTTTCATATCTTTTTAAAACTTCCTTTAAATAGTAAGATTGTGACAAAAAAAAGACTTCTTTTCTTCTGAAGTTATTTTCAGATATTGTTCAATAGTTTTTCTTTTAAATACAAGATCTTGAATTTGATCTATGAGATCTAGAATTAATGTTTGTGACTTAGTTAAAATATTTATATTTAATCCATTCATATCTAAAATAGCTTTATAATAATCTGTTTGTGCCTTACAATGTGATGAACAAGTTTTATCCTGTTCTGATTTATTCTCATCAGATGATGAATTACCTATTTCATCTTCAAGATTAAATAGTTCTTCTTCATAAAATGAATTGTCAGAAGATTCATCTTCCCCACATTCTGAGTTAATTACAATCTTTAAAATTTTATCTTTAAGATCTTCATCAAGAAATATCTCACTTATTTTTTGTTTTGTTAGACACTTATGAGCAATGCGTCTTAATTTTTCACATTTAAAACATTTAATAGGTTTTTTTTACCCTTTGCCTTAAGTCTTTTAGTGGGTTTGTTATTTTTATCTTTGTCATAATTCTTTTTATGAAATTTTCTTCTCTTCTTATAAGGTCTAGAATATGTTTTTTTTTGTTTGAGATTTATCTTTTAGAATATCAATATTATAGGCGAATTGATTACAAAATTCTCCTAGTTCTTTACGTCCTGTTAATCTCTACCTTTTAATCTTAGTTTTAAGATTTAAATCATTACAGAGAGCTAATCCTTTTGAAATACATTCAGAAATTAATTCTCTATAAGTGTAATTTTCATAAGGGATTTTAAATCCACAATGTCTTTGTTTTAAATGAATTCTTATTTTTTCAGCAAATAGGCTAGATAATCCTGAAATAAATTTCTCTTTCCAAAATTTATTGTTAGCATAAGATCTTAATAGGACTTTAGCCAAACATACATCTTTATACCACCTAAAATATTTTAAGGTGGGGCATATTAGATTCATTAGAAGTTTTTTACTCTTATCTGTACTCTGTAAACTTGTTCCTACCTTTAAAATTGCCTGTATTAATGTATATACAGAGTCTTTTTGAGTTATTATACTTCCATCAGCAGCTATTATTTTCTACTGTATTTAAATATTTCAGATCTATGGGTTAAATTTAAGTAGTTATCACACTAGCCTCTTAATTGACCAGTAAATCATGTTGTAATAAATTTAGCAGTGTTATGATCTGTATTCCGATTGACTTTACATACCAGTGCATACACTAGAATTTTATGTAAAACTTGGTGAATTATATACTCTGACATACCGTCAATATTCCACTCATAAATGAAGGAAGCATCATATTCAGTTTGTTCAATAAAGAAATTTTCCTCCTATAAAATATCTTGAGGTGTTGATCTTTGATAATAAGCCCTTATGGGAGGTGTTTGAGAATATATGTTGGTTTGTTTTTTAGGTTTAGAATACCCAATCTTATTTACTTCAGATTGCATTTAATACAGAGATTCTTCAAATTGTTGAATTTCAGTTTCAAATTGCTCTACACTCTCAGTTTGAGAAATTACATTTAATGATAAATTTTTCAATTTATTTTTTAGTTCAGTTATGAACTCATCTTCAAACTTATTATGAAGATTAAATTTAAATATTTCTTATTCGGAATTGGATATCTAATCCACTGCAAAACCTTAATTAAAGATTTGTAATTAATAACCAATCTAGGAACTCGCTCATTTTCTGCATTGTTATTCACATAAAATGCTGCACAACTCCAAGGAGAGTAACTTTTACGAATTAATGATTTTTCTAATAATGAATCAATCTTTTTTTTACAGAGTTTCAGATATTCTTTATTCCTCTGTGTTGGCCTTGCCTTAGTAGGAATATCTTTTTCATTAAATTCCTTAATATACAAAAGTGTTATTACATGTTTTTTCCTATTCCAAAAGGCAGTGGGAATGATACCACAAATTTCTTGAATTATTTTATGTTCAAGTTCTTTTAATTTTATTTTTAACTCATTAATTTCCATTTTATCAGATATACTTAAAATTTTAACGTCTTCTTTTAGAAAATTTAGTTGATTTTCTTTATGAATCAAATTTTCTTTTATCTGATTTATCATTTTTATCTGAGATGGAGTTATAAACTCAAACAATAATATATATATGTTAATCCTTAAAAATTAAAATTCAAAAATTTAGAAACCCTAATATTTTATTGATATTTATGACTTTCTTGTTGTGTTTTATTATAATTATTTATGTATTATCGAATGTATTGTATTTTTTTTAGTGTTATTGGTTTATTGTGTTAGTTAATTGTTGCAGGTTACTAATTAAATTGTTAAAATGATCCAAAAATTAATAACTAAAAAATATGTGTTCACCCGATTTCTTACCCGACTTCCTATCCGATTGTTTTGGACAGAATTCGGGTAGGAATAGTACACTTAATAGGGTAAGGTAGGCCAAGAAAAAATTATTCCTCAAAGTATCGGGTAGGAGAGATAGAATACCATAATTCTTATCCGTAGGGTAGGGTGAACAATGAACATCCCTAATTCGAGCCTTGTGATTTTAAATTTGCATGCTTCTTTATCCTTCTTGAAGATTGCTCTTCCCTTATTGTTGTACCCTTGAGGTATTTCTTCCTGAAAATGCAGTTTAGTAAAATTCAGAAGCCATGATTTTCGAATGCATTTGCATGTCGTGAGTTGGCCGGCTTCATCATATTCTGGTATATGCACATTTTCCATTTAATCAGCACATTCAGGGCTTGCTTCTTGACAGATTTGCACCTTATTTAGTGTGTTATTGCGCATTTGGAACCTAATTTGCTGACCAAACGAGGGTCTTACAATCTTAATGTAAGTATTCTTGTGTTTGTCTGCTTGATTGCTGTTTTGGGTCGAAGTTTATTAAACAAGTTGGTCTACTGGACCAGAAGAGAGATGCTTGTATCAGTTTAAATGTTTGTTCATGCTAACAGATTTTCTAGTGTAAATTAAATTGATTTTTTTATGTCAAGGACGTGATTACGACAAGATGAAGTCGACATGTTCAATGAGTTATGTGTAGTTATTGTCAATTTTAATTTGATAATTTTGTGTTTGCTTGAGTCATGTTAACGGATCGTGTTTAAAATTGTTCTCGAGCAAAGCCATGTCAGTAAATCCAACAGAAGTTGATGGAACAGTGTGGAATCTAGGGTTTCTACTTAAGCCATTTCGAGAAGAATTAATGGCAACAGACTGTTGTTAGCTTACTTTCTTTGTTGTGGACCAATAAATGGGGCATTTGCTGAAAAGGGCACACAACTCAAGTCATGAAGAGGTCAATTAACTCCATTCTCAGCACCAGCAGTGCCTCAAGTTTGCAGTTCAATTTAAGACACACTCTGATAACAGAATTCTCAACATTTCATTTAGAAGACAACAGCTTCATAGAGATTGTTGTTGATTATTGCCACTACATGGGATAGACATTGGCATTTAATGAATATTCTCGGATTTAGAGTGTCAAGGAGGAGTAAATATTTAATGTAACGGTAACACTACGTCATCACTATCATATGGTGTCACCATCCTATTAAAAGATTAGAAATAGGTAAAATGAACCGTACTATTTTCATAACTATCACTCTATCAGTAACTACTATATCTAATCAGCAACACATAGGATTAGTGAGATTTACTTCACCTATTTGTTATATTCTAATTGGATGGTGACACCATGTGGCCGTGATGACATAGTGTTTCCGTTGCAATGAATATTTTCTAGTCAAAGAGGAGGAGAAAATATTTTACCTAAGGGCAAATCTAATTCTTATTCGAACTTTTATTCAAATTTAAATTTGAGTAAAAACAGATTAAAAATAACTTTTAGTCTCTTACTTAAACCCATATCAAATGAAAATAAATTCAAATTTTTATCCAAATCAAGGGAGAGTCAAATATTTACTCAAATTTTCAATGGTCAAATTTCATTCTTTTAAAAGATCTGATATTCATATTTCACCTTCCTTTAAACTTACGTTTATTCAACTTTAAATTTAGGTTTGTCTATTGGAGTGTCTTGTATCAAATCAAACTTTTTACTCAAACATTAACTTAAATTTGAGTCAAGATTGAAGATGGCCTAACGGTCACAATTGCTATGCGGTGTCACCATTTAATAATAAGCCTACACGTAAGCATCTGAACCCCACATGATTTAGTTATTGTCATGTGTGAGAAAATAACTGCCTCATGTAAAGAAGTAAGATTTATTTTATATATTTATAGACTTTATTATTGGATTGTGATCCTACATGACAATAGTAACGTAGGTGGTCTTTAAACTAATTTATCACTGGCTGATGTATCTGGATATATATACAAACATGTCTTTGTTGTTGTGGTTTTGGATTTGCTTGAGAAAAAGAAAGCTTGCCGAAAACATTTTCTTTTGAGTCACTCAGATTTTACTTTGAGCTCTACCTTTAACCAATTTGTTTGTCACCTCCTCAAAACAAACTCACAAAAAAAGACAAATAGGAAACAACCCTTTAAGCCTAACACTTTATATTAGCCGAATAATGATGAAAATCATTGCCTTTAAGGGGTGCTAAACTTGCCTCCTCTCCTGGAAATGTGCAACTTTATGGTGAAAGTTGTTTGTCTTTCACCATTATTTGGATGACTTCTCTCCTTAAATTCTCCCACCTGCCCCTAATTACCTTCATTCAGTCACCGACCCCTCTCTCTCTCTCTCTGTGCTGGAGGAAAGGAAAAGAAAATGGGACTCTCAGGATATGTTTTAGGTTTCTTTCTAGTTGTTTCTGTGATTTTCTCTGTGGGTCATGGGGACCCTCTTGTTCCTGCATTGTGCATTTTCGGGGACTCTGTAGTTGATGTGGGAAACAACAACAATCTTCGAACCCTTATCAAGGCAAATTTCCCACCTTATGGAAGAGACTTTGTCACCCACAAACCTACAGGGAGGTTCTGTAATGGCAAGCTAGCCATAGACTTCACTGGTAATGTTCAACATCTCTCTTCTTCTTTCTCTCTCTCTCTCTCTCTTCCCTAACACTATGCAATATATATGCATGTGTTGTTTTATTTCCTTTTGGCAGCTGAGTACCTTGGGTTCACTTCGTACCCACCAGCATACCTTAGCCAAGATGCCAAGGGGAATAATCTTTTGGCTGGTGCCAACTTTGCCTCAGCTGGTTCTGGTTATTATGATAGGACTGCTCAGCTATATGTAAATCTCTTTCTCTCTCTCTCTCTCTTAGATATAAAGACGACATATAAAAACATTTGTGTTAAGAGATTAATAATAATAAAGTTTCAATGTTGTGTCGTGTTCGTAGCGTACCATTACACTGCCCCAGCAGCTAGCATATTACAAGGAGTGGCAAAACAAAGTGGTGGGGATGGTGGGTAAAGCCAGAGCACATGCCATATTCTCAGGTGGAATCCACCTCTTGAGTGCAGGAAGCAGTGATTTCGTTCAGAATTATTACATCAATCCAATTCTCAACAGAGCCTTCACACCTGATCGCTTCTCAGACACTCTCATGCAGTCCTACTCTACTTTTATTCAGGTCTTACACTTCATATTCCTTCTTACTCTACTTACTTCACTAGTGTCTGTACATTCCCATATATATGATACATCTATTATATTTATATAGGGTTAAATACAGTCTTTGTTAGTTTAATTTAGTCCTCATTCTTTTAATTTAAGTCTGTTAAGTTTTCAATTTGTATGGTCTAATTGAAAACAACGGTTTAAATTGACTAACAAAAGTGTTATCGAGAGACATAACCACATTTGAGGGATTACATATCTTTAAAGTTTGTAATTTGCGTCACTTTAGTCTCTTAAGTTTCAAAGAAAACCCTCAATTGGGTGAGACAAAAATGAAATGAATTAGGTCTTAATAGCATTGCTTATACTTAAAAAGACAATTACTGTAGTCTGCCAGATTTTTTTTTTTGCTGGTTTATTTCATTCACTTTCACAACTTCTATATATGCGACAGAATCTGTATGGGCTGGGAGTGAGGAAGATCGGAGTTACAACCCTACCACCAACCGGATGTTTGCCGGCGACAATCACTTTGTTCGGTGACGGAAGCAACCAGTGTGTCGGAAGGCTCAACCGCGATGCCGTTTCGTTCAACAAGAAGCTAAACATGACATCCCAAGATCTGCAGAACAAGCTTCCTGGTCTTAAACTTGTGGTCTTTGACATCTACCAACCCCTCTTCGATATGGTCACAAAGCCCTCTGATAATGGTAATTCATGCATGTCCATGTCCTGTCCTCCTATTTTTAAGCACTAAATAACCAGTCCATGCTATAAACCATGCCATAACTCAAAACATTTTTCATTTTAAATTCATACCATTGATGACGTAATATTACCTTGACATTGAATATTTACTCCTAAATGGCAGGATTTTTTGAATCAAGGAAGGCCTGTTGTGGGACTGGTACACTAGAAACATCCATGCTTTGCAATGAAAGATCAATAGGGACATGCTCAAATGCCACAGGGTATGTGTTTTGGGATGGAAATCATCCTTGTGAAAAAGCCAACCAACTACTGGCACAAGATATGCTTGAACAAGGATTCTCTCTCATCTCCTAATGCCTACCTAGCTATATACCACAGTTTAAGCAATAATAAAGTTCTCCACTTTTGAAATCTGCTTATAAATTGTCACAACCATATAGGGGTTTTGGGTGGTTTTTGTTGTTTGAGAGTTGGGTGTTATGTTTTCCATATTGGGGTGTGTGTGTGTGTAATCTACTTAGCTATGAAAAGAAGGTCAGATTGAGTTCATCCCAGTTGAAGAAATTTCTCTGATCCTTGTATGAATAAGAAATTCTGCTGTTATGAGTAATTTTTTCAGCTATTTATTCACCAAAAAAGTCAAAAATTTGATGCTTGTGTAAACTATTTAAACCAAGTTCCATGGATGATGGCCCAATATATATAATTGAATGCCAGTCATGGGGATTTCCGCATCCCTAACTCGTAGTGCAAGGTCTTTGATTCTCTACTGCTTTCATATTAGTGACGATTACACATGCAAAACTAATAAACATGCTCTCTATCTGTTGCAGACATAAAGAAAGGCAACCTAATTACTTCATCACTACCCAGTAATGCTTTCCAAATACTTTTGCACAACTTCAAAATTGATTGGATGATGAACAAGAAAAATATGTGCTTCACAAATTTTACATATGAATTGTTCCCCATATTCCGGAAGTTCTACTATCCAGTAATTCACTGTTTGTTTCACCTGAAAATTGTCAGATTCAATTGAGAATTTGACATAGCTTTGGCTCTCTTATAAAAAAGAAAGTTTTGATGCTATTTTTATTGTCTATCACTTAAAGAATTGTTTTTTTGATACAAAGAATCTCACTAAGGTACAACTACATTAGACTTATACCTACATAATAAATTTTCGATGTCTGTATTACATGATAACTTTAGGTGTCGTTTTAACTCGAGAGTTATCAACAAGGACTAAATTTAGGACGTCTGAATTTACGGTTCGTTTCGAGTTCAACTCCACACGATTGAGCTGTACATGCGGATTCACTAACCAAATTTTTTACATTTACAACAAAGCAGAACTATATTAGTCTTATTTTTCCCTTATAATATTTAGGAGCTTTTACCCCAACCCAATGGGTTTTCAAACAAAATTCACAAAAGAGGGTTGGTTTAAAAGTATTTCTCAAACTCAGGCTGTTTTAAAAACGTCAGATGGACTAACGTTTTTAGGCTAAAAACGTCAGTCCATCTGACGTTTTTAAAACAGCCACTATGGCCACTAATACAAGTTTAAAAACGTCAGTTTAACTGACGTCTTTTCTAAAAACGTCAGTTTTTAGTGAAAGTTTTTTGTCTCTCTTTTTTTATGAGTAAAATGTTTAATTTTTATTTATTAAAAAAATTAATTATATTTAATAAATAAATTTTGATAATTTTAAAATACATAAATTTTCATTTTTCCTACTGACGTTTTGATGTTTTGCTCTCTTAAAGTGATACTTAAAATTGTTTTGCTCCCTCTCTTTTTTAGAGGATGAGTTTTTTTTTTATTTAAAAAATTAATTACATTCAATAAATAAATTTTGATCATTTAAAAATACTTAAATTTTGAGCATATCAAACTTTAAAAATTGAAAACGTATACATATAATTAATTTTCATTTTATCATATAATTTTAAACGCATACATAAAAAAATAAAATTTTATTTTTAATGTTGATCATGTCGACAATAATGTTTATTAAGCGGTGTAAAAATATATTATTCAGAATGTATACATGTAAAAAAAGAATGTCAATAATGTGGTTGATATTCAAAACAACATAAAGGGTTATCGAGTACACATAAACATGATGGGATAAAAGTGGCAGACGCATCATCGTCCAAATCAAAAAGTTCAGGATTAGAAACAAGTAACGAATCCTCTAAAATTTTAATTTCGGCATATTTAGGATCAAAATGCTCTGTTTTTGCATAATCGAGTGCATGGAAACGATCAAGACGACGCTGCATTTGATCATTTTCACGTTCAAGCCTTGATATGACCTCGTCATGATTGTTTGAATTCTGTGAATTGTAAATATCAGCCGAACGTGCCTTTGATACCACAATTTCATGCCAACGACAAAATACTTCAAGTTCACAACGTTTGTCATATAACTGTCATCATCTTAGTGTGGATTCGATATGAGTACCTGGAGGTGGATAATCAGTTGCAGGCCCAACAATTACATGTCCAGCTTGACCGAATAGGTGATAAGGGTCGATGGGCTCATTGCGGAATGCATGCTTTCGTCCATACCACGTTACACCACTGAAATCAGTATATGATTCAATAGAAGAAACTTTATTCAGCGATGTTGATATGCCCGTTGAGCGTTCACGTTTGTTAGTCGAAGATGAACTATTTTGGTCATTGCGTGAAGAAGAACTTGCATGTGATGTGCTCCTATACATTTTATTTGGTGGTGGTGCATTTACACAATTGTGAATGGTAGTATATATATGCTCGGTTTGACAATTTAAAATTACAGTGAAAGGACATCACAATGCAAAGTTTGGAACTGATTTGACAGTGATGCAAAATGACAATGAAAAAGTTGGGATATGACAACACACTACATAGACTGATAAAGCCACGAGATTGATTAAAGTAAATAGAACATCATAATGTAAAGTTCAGAACTGATTTGACAATGACAGGATGCGACAATGAAAAAGTTGAGATATGACAACACACTGAATCAAACTGATAAAACCACAATATTGATTAAAGTAAATAGGACGTAGACATAAACGTTATATACTTAATAAGGTGGACACTAATTATATTTGTTAATTTTCATCAGACATATACTCATCTGATAGGTATTGTTCATTAGACAATATATTAGATCTCTTAGTAGTTATCAACTCCCTGCCAAATGCAGTTGTCACCATGTCAGATGCTATTTGGAGCATATAATATCGGCACTTACACAACATCATCTTATTATTCTTCTTTTGTACATGTTTAACTACTGCTTCATAGTTTACTCTATTCCTTCGCAGCATGGTAAGTGAAAGTCTATGTGGCACCGGTATACCAAGTTCTCTCAAATCTGTGCATAATGACTGTGATTCATTAGCACGAAAAGTCCACTCTCGACGGAGTCCGGCGTAATACTTCTTTGGATCAGAAAATCTCTTACTCTTGTAATCATCATCTCGTTCTTGTAATAACCATACTGGTTCATGACTACGACTGTTATCACCTGCTTGTGCTATTGAAGTAGACATAATGTGTAATACATGTGATATGAACCACCCCATATTATGTTTTTATAGTGGTTTTCATTGTCTTAAATAAGTACATTTGTCAGCATTGTAGTAGTGTGTAGTCACCTTTATATTTGAGTTGATCGTCAAACATAAAAAAAAATTGTGCAGTAAGTGTGACTACACACTATTACCTATTAGCGTAACCAGACACTGGTACGTAGTGACTGTTACTGCACACTGAGACATGTACTACATTGATTTTAATAGACCCTGATTTATCCTGATTCATAGTGATTCACGTCCGTGATATGTTTAACAGTATTAGGGTTTTTGGTTGTTAACTATTGTGTAGTCACAAGATGTTGATTGTGACTAAACATCAGTGCATTGAAGTGCAATGTAGAGTCTTCATTAACGTGTGTTGCTGAATAAGAAACAGTTACAATGACTGATAATTGCATCATTGTCAGTCATTGTGACTACACACTAGGTTAGTGTGACCAAATACTGGTTCAATGTCAGTTAGTGTGCCTAAACACTGGTTCAATGTCAGCTAGTGTGACTAAACACTGGTTCAATGTTAGTCTATGTGACAACACACTGGTTCAATGTCAGTAAGTGTGACTAAATATTATTGTGTAGTCGGTGAGTGTGACTACACAATGTTGTAATGTCATTCATTTAGGTTGTACACTGGTATACTCACATAAATAATTTGCCTATAAGTTTGAACTCATGGGCAATGTTCAATGTACATAATTCATCTTTAACCATGAATTTTAGTCCGAGAACCCTGTTTGAAGCTCTGGGTTATCATTGGGCTTTAGAGGATGAGTTCTTTTACCCAACGAATCCTCGCTTATGCTATTCAGTAACAGCTAGAAACACAATGATGGCGGAATGACAATATCGTTTGACGGAAGAGAAAATTTAAGCTTAGATTTACGTTCTTGCAACATAAGAAGGCCTCAACAAATTGCCATTGCTATGCTTATTACCACTCCTCAAGAATTAGAGCGAGCATTGTTTCGCATTCGAATTGAGAACAATCGAATGACAATCCATTGTAATCGATACAACCTGCGCCGTATTGCAAGCGACCGTGCTGCAAAAGGGAGGATGCAAGAAACAATTTTAAGCTTCCAATTGAGTGGTGAAGATGGATGTATTTCTGATCATTACCTGTCTGACGAAGATGAAGACCCATGAAGAAGTGTTATGCAACTCCTGTGTTGTAACATTTACAATTCGGTCGTCGTACTTGTATTTGCAGTATGTTTATGTATTATATTTTTATGAAATATGGTGTACTACTCCAGTTAGTATTGTCCATCTAAATTTCAATAATTTATGTTATGTTATTCAAGAAACGTTGGTTAAAGTACTGGATAACTAATTTGAAAGGCAATAATGAAATAACATTATATGAAACTATGAACCCAAAAAGTTTTTATATACAACAATAATAAGCACAAATTTTATACAAAAAAAAAAAACGAAAAAAATGGACTACGTCCCACAAGGTGGTGGTTTCCTCTGTCGTTTGGGCCGCTGTCCATCAGGCGGAGCCGGTATATCTTGAGTGACTCCACCATCGACTAGATTATGTGTATGGTGGCTAGGACGATCGACTCCATGCCCACCTCTGCCTTGACCTCTGTGTGACAATGATGGCTCCTGTGTAACTCCTTCAACTGTAACCTCAGCATCATCAGAACAGTCCTCGTATGGAATAGGAGAAGTAGGTCGTGTGGGCATCGGTGGAACAATATGTGGAATACATGTCCCTGCCTCTGGAAGTGATGTATTTGTCTGTTCTAGTGCAGGTGACATATCTGTTGTACCAACTGGCTCTGGTGAAAGTGTGAATGGAGTCGCCGATGTATCAACACATGGTGAGGTCAGTGGTGGGCCACATGATATAACTGTAGGATGATCAAGCGGTGATGTAGCAGCATGGTGAACGACCGGTGTAGGAATGTAGTAATCAGCAGCTGGGACATATGGGCCAGGGGGACAATCTGCAGCAGTCTAGGGAACATATGCAGCCGATGGGCCTGCCTCTGAGGATGTCGCAGCAGTATCCACGACTGGTTGAGGGGATGTCTGCCCATGTGTACGTGCAGCTGGCCGTCGTGGAATGCGTACACCACGCTGTCGTGCGTGCACTGGTGCTACAACAACTGGTTGTTGAATGTTTGTCGAAGGTTGCACAAGTTTTCGGTGCTCAGAAATAGCTGACAAACACCTGTAGCTTAGATCCCCCATCTGGCTGATGGCCGCCAAACATGTTCGCAAATCAGGCTCTCCACTAATAGTATCACGTGCTGTGTGATATACCTGTGCCAATGTCTATTCTTGCAGCACCATAAAATAATGATTTAAAACAAGATTACGTAATTTCAGTACCACATTTAATTTATCTACCAAATTAACAACACATACCAACATATCCCGCCATTTCAATTAGTTTCCGTTGTGAAATAAGTTCTGAATTCAGAAGAACCTAGGGATGGATTGAAACAGTTAATACTTGAGGAACAACATATCTATATTTCATCAAAGTCCCATGTGAATCTACAACATGCGACCTAGAAGCATTGATCAAATACGAAACCTACGAGGATGAAGTGTACTTGTAGGAAACTAAGAAAAATGGAGATCCAACCTTTATATGAAAGTTTGAAAAAATAATCTCCAAAAAAGGGTATCTCGTAAACATGTCATCATGTATTGAATCAGAATTGAAACATGTTATCAAGCCGATTTGTTTGGCTAACAAGGTAGTAATTGTCTTACAATACTTCAGTAACATTATAGCATTAATCAACTGCTTATTTTGCGCGAAAATGTGTTGCTTGATAAGTAAGAGACAAAACTACACTGCTTCGATTAAGATTGAGAGACACATAGAATATGCTTAATATGATTTATTATATTCTTTTAAAGTCAAATTTCAGTTTCGTATAGATGTTGAATTAGAAAGGACTTAATGAGGACGGAATGAACGAGTACATACTAGGAGTGAGATTGAAGCAAACTGAAATTAACAAAAACAATGATCCAATTCTCAAACAAATAAATGAATGAGTTTTTAACACAAGTTGAAAAAGAATGAATGAGTTTTTAACAAAGGAATGAATGAGTTTTTAACAGAATTTGAAAAAGACAAAATGTTTTGACATAAAAAGAATGAATGAATGATTTATTTGATTCAATTTTAATCCCAAAACTCAGCCAAGGGTTATCGTTAGATAATTATGTACAACTACATACATAATCTATGAGATTATTAGATTAAATTAAATTTAAATTTTGAATTAGCATATAATTAGAACAAATTAGCCTACAAATTTGACAAACTGTATTCAACACCCAAATTGAAAACCCAATTTGAAAACAATTTAGGCTAAAAATTTCACAAAATATATACTCAATAATAATTAACTCAACAGTTACATACTCAAATCAACTCAACAATAATCAACTCATTAATAATCAACTCAATAATAATCAACTCAATATTTCAATATTTGAAATCTATTTAATAATTCAATATTTCAACTCAACTCAATAACTCAATAATCAACTCAATATTTCAAATATTGACAATAGTTCAATATTTCAACTCAACCTAATAACTCAATAATCTACTCAATAACACAATAATCAATATTTTCATAAAATTTCAATATTTCAATATTTCAATAATTTCATATAATTTCAATATTTTTCATTCAATATCTAAAGAGGTCTCCTCGAAGGTGGTGGAGGCGCTGTAAGAGGTGCAGTGAAGGAGCAGTGGAGTGTCTGTGGTGGGTGGTGTTGCAGTTTTGTGAATATTGGGGGATTTTGGGGATTTCCGACGGTGGGGGTGGTAGTGATGATTTATGCAACACACTAGTTGTAGTTGGTGAAAACGTTAGGGCTCAAATGGGGAAGAAGGGAAAATAAGAGAAAGGAAAGAAGAGGAGAGAAAAAACGATGCTCATATTTAACTTAAAAACATCAGTACAACTGACGTTTTCAATTAAAATGTCAATTAGACTGACGCTTTTAAGCCTTCTGGATGCTCACTGTTCAAGCCATAAAACGTCAGTTGGTCTAACGTTTTTACCCTAAAACGTCAGTCCAACTAACGTCTTATGACTTAAAAACGTCATTCCATCTGACATTTTTAAAACAGCATGAGTTTGAAAAATACTTTCAAATCAACCCTCTTTTATGAATTTTGTTTGAAAACCCCTTGGGTTGGGGTAAAATCTCTAATATTTAGTACAATTTTAATTCCTGTGCATCATAGGATTTTGGCTATTTTTAGTTACAAAAGAAATCAAACAACAATTAAATTGTGATGCAAAATCAATTTAAGTCATATGGTATAATAATTTATTACTAAGCTGCTTGTTAACAAAAATAAAAAATGTAAAGGATAAAAACCCCAAAACAAAAATTTCGTAGTGATTGAATGGTCCTTTTGCAAAAACAACGCATATGGTTGGCGCCATCATCCAGCACCCCACCACCACCTACACCACCCTATGTCCCTTCTCTCTCGTCTTCCTCCGTATCCACACCAATTCCAACCTTACCCAGCAAAAGCCACAACCCCATCACCACCACCACCAATGTCCTCTCTTTCTCTCACTAAATCCTTTGCTTCTCTTCCTAAAGCCAAACCCAAAACCCACCTCTTCTCCACCACATCCCCCATCCAATTCCTGCCAAACCCACAACATTCTCACCCTAAACCACCACCCCTCCAACCCCTTTTTACTTCAGAGTGTCTCAACAAGCCACTTGTATCAAATCACTCTAGCCCAGATAGCAAGGACTATTACAATTTGCTTCATCTCTCAGTTCGTTACAGGGACATTGAACTTGCCAAGGCGGTCCACGTTTCAATTCTCAAGCTTGAAGAAGATACCCAATTGTCCACTGCTCTCATTGTTGCTTACCTCAAACTGGGTCAAATCAATCATGCCCAGAAGGTTTTAGAAACTCTTTCATGCCCAAATATTGTGTCATATACAGCAATGATTTCTGGGTTTGCAAAGTCGAATCGAGAATACGATGCCATAGAGCTTTTCTTTGAAATGAGAGAGTCAGGTATTGTGCCTAATGAGTATAGTTTTGTTGCTTTGTTGACCGCTTGTATTCGAATTTCCAAGTTAGAATTGGGTTTTCAGGTTCATGCTTTAGCGATAAAACTGGATTACTTGGACTACACTTACGTTACGAATGCAATTATGGGTTTGTATGCCAAAGGTGGTTGCGTCCACTATGTAGTAAAATTGTTTGATGAAATGCCCCAAAGGGACATTGCGTCATGGAATACGGTGATTTTGGGTGTGCTGAAGGAGTGTATGTATGGGAGAGCATTTCAATTGTTTCGTGATATGTTGAGAATTGATGGTTTTAGAGTTGATCATTTTACTATTTCAACTCTTCTGGCTGCTTCAACTGGGTGTTTTGCTTTGATACAAGGCCGAGAACTTCATGCACATGCACTTAGAATTGGGTTGGAAACTAATTTGAGTGTGAATAATGCTCTTATTGGGTTTTATACGAAGTGTGGGAGTGTGGAAGATGTGGTGGCTTTGTTTGAGAGGATGCATGTGAAAGATGCATTTACCTGGAATGAAATGATTACAGCATACATGGAATTCGGACTTGTTGATTTGGCAGTGGATATTTTCGACTTGATGCCAGGAAAGGATTGTGTTACTTATGATTGTGTCTTATCAGGATACTGTCGAAATGGCAATGGATTAGAGGCTTTGGAGTTGTTTTGCAGAATGGTGGAGGAGGGCACAGAATTAACTGATTTCACTTTGACTAGTGTTGTTAATGCTTGTGGGCTACTCATGGAAGTGAAGATTAGTGAACAGGTTCATGGGTTTGTTCTGAAGTTTGGTGTTGGGTCAAATGAGTGTGTTGAAGCAGCACTTCTTCATATGTGTACAAGGTGTGGACGAATGGCTGATGCTGAGAAGATGTTCCGCTGGCAGCAGTTAAACCAGGACAATTGGCAAATATGGACATCAATGATATGTGGCTATGCTCGAAAAGGACAGCCAAAAGAAGCAATTTCTTTATTCAGCCAGAGGCAATTAGAAGGAGGCATAGCTGTCGATGAAGTTGCTTTAACTGCAGTACTGGGAGTCTGTGGAACATTAGGTTTTCATGTGTTTGGGGAACAAATTCACTGCTGCACTCTGAAGTCCGGTTTTCTGTCTGACATGCTGGTGGGAAATGCCATCATTAGCATGTACTGTAAGTGTGGCTACATGAAAGATGCAATCAATATTTTCAATGTTATGCCAACACGTGATGTGGTTACTTGGAATAGTTTGATTGCTGGTCATGTTCTTCACAGGCAGGGTCATGAGGCCTTGGCTGTGTGGGCAAAGATGGAGAAGGCAGGTTTACAGCCAGATAATATTACATGTACCTTAATAATTTCAGCTTACAAACATACCAACTCAAATTTAGTTGATTGTTGCCATAGATTTTTCCTCTCAATGGAGAGCACATATCACATTGTGCCCACTTCAGAGCACTATGCCTCTTTGGTTGGTGTTTTAGGTCACTGGGGTATGCTCAATGAAGCAGAGGAAGTGATCAATAAGATGCCCTTTAAGCCAGAGGCCTCTGTTTGGCGAGCTTTGCTCGACAGTTGCAGAATCCATGTAAACACAACTGTTGGAAAGCGGGCTGCAAAGCAAATACTTGATATGGAGCCTAGAGATTTATCTACATATGTACTTAAATCAAATCTGTATTCTGCATCTGGAAGATGGCATTGCTCCGAAATGATCAGGGAGGAAATGAAGGCGAAGGGGTTTCAGAAGTTCCCAATCCGAAGTTGGATCATTCATCAAAACAAGGTTCATTCATTTTATGCGAGAGACAAATCACATTCCCAAACCAAGGACGTCTACAGTGGACTTGAAATATTGATATTGGAATGCCTAAAAGCGGGATATGTACCTGATACAAGTTTTGTGCTTCATGAAGTAGAGGAGCATCAGAAGAAGGATTTTTTGTTCTACCACAGTGCAAAACTAGCGATGACATACGGGCTTCTGATGAGCAGGCCAGGAAAACCTGTTTCAATTATGAAGAACATCCTTCTCTGTGGGGACTGCCATACGTTCTTCAAATATGTTTCAGTTGTTACCAAGAGGGAGATACATGTAAGAGACACTTCTGGTTTTCATTGTTTTGTGAATGGCCAATGTTCATGCGGAGATCACTGGTGATGAGACCCGTGCTCCTGTAACATATATACTGTGGAACTCTTCAAAGTGAGGATATAATATTTACTAGTATTTGGATCGACTTTTTTTTTTGGGATCGACTAACTTTGTCACGATTATAACTGAATAAGAGGTTTTCAAGACCCAATAATCAAGTGAATAAACACATGTTAATTCAATCACAGTCGACTTCAATTCCACAATCAGAATTCAAGCAAACAGAGAACAACTCAATGAACACCACTGAAAATTCTAGCAGATCAATGGAAGAGGAAAGCCCTAACAAACAGCTTCAACAGCAAGCCTTTTCCCCAGGAATTCGCAACCACTAGGCTTAAAAGTATCTTCTGATGCAAGAATTACACAACTCTCTTTTCCAACACATGCCTGCAATTTAGAGAACAAAACAATAAGAAATCCTTCAATATTAACAAAAGCTATATACCACTCGCAGCTGCCTCTCAAAGGATTCACAACTGCCTTTCGGGTCACCAAAGCTAGCAAATCTGATTTCAGAAATAACTTTTCCACCTTGGCATGATAGCTCCAGGGTATTCCCTTCATAAGCATTTCCACAAGCTTTTCCGACTGTAACTTTTTGGACATTTACTAGTGATGGATTTCCTCCAAACTCCTCGAATAAAACCAATGTGTTTCCTTCATCACGGAGGAAGGAGCGAGGGATGTGGTACCTAGAACGACAAATTTAATACATATTTAGCGACAAAGTTAACTACAAATATGATACTAAAATTGAGAGGATTCAGAACTTAAATTACCATCGTTGAGAAGATTTTCCACAGTTGGTCAAGCATTTGTTTGGATTGTATTTTCCACGATAGTCACATGGGGAATCACAGCCTTCTTCAACAGCAAGGTAGCTCAGCCAATATCGCCCGATATTGTGACCGTTCACCCAAGCAGTTCCTTTACCCAAGCCAAGTAAGTCAACAACAACAGGATCATCCCCCAAAGGTGATTTGAATGTTGTCTGAAAAAATAAGATGAAAATTCAGTAATCTTCAATGAAATGGGAGTCTAAAAACTTTCTTAAACACAATGCTTTCTTATATAACTTGAATGAATCATCACCTTGTACCAAACAAATGATCTATTTTTTGGAAGGTTTTCAACATTCCAATTGTTTTTGGCATTTGCATCGTCTCGATAGAACCCCATCTCCTCACCATGCAATCCAATCTTGTATGCCCATTTGTTGGTAGACAAATCATTAGCTTGATTATTGCTCCCAATTAACATATCGGGACCAATTATTCCATGTTGTATCGTGTCAAAGTTTGTTCCAGAGTTCTAGTTGTAAACTTTGATCAAATAAAGAATAATGAAAGGAGAAAGAGAAAATATTATTATTACTAAACAAGTCTGTAATACTACTTGACCTAGAATACACAATATAGGCCCTTATATAGTAGGGCAACAAAACAATGTAAAATGCCTAAACTACCCATAATATAAATACTCTAACATCCCCCCTCAAACCCATGATGTGGTAACATCAAACATCAAGAGTTTGCTAAGAAATAAACGGAAGCGCGCGATGGTGTGAGATTTCGTAAAGAAATCTGTCAGCTGCATAGTAGAAGGAAGAAAGGGGAGATATATCATGTCCAGCTGAAGATGGTGGTGCACAAAGTCACAATCAATCTCAATATGTTTTGTGCGCTCATAAAACACCGAGTTGTGGGCAATCTGAATGGCACTGATGTTATCACAATACATAAGAGTAGGAGTAGACAAGGAAATATCAAGATCAACAAATAGCCAACACAACCAAACTATCTCTGTTGTTGTGAAGGCCATAATACGATACTCAGCTTCAGCAGAGGATCGAGCCACAACAATTTGTTTCTTACTTTTCCACGAAATAAGAGAATTACCAAGGAAAAGACAGAAACCAGTAGTGGACTTGCGATCCAATAGAGTCACCAGCCCAGTCCGCATCACAGTAAGCACGGAGTTCTAGAGAAGATGAGGAAGAAAATAATAAACTTTGATGCAACGTACCCTGCAGATATCGAAGAATCCGAAGAATGGCAGACCATTGAAGTGTAGTAGGAACAACAACAAATTGACTAACCACATGAACCACATAAGCAATATCTGGACGAATAACAGTAAGATATACCAAACTCCCAACAATAGTACGATATAAGGTAGGATCAGGCAGGAGAGAACTATTAGAGGAAGTATAATGAACGTTGAGCTCTAAGGGTGTGTCAACTGTTTGAGTATCCGATAAGCAAGCTTGCTGAATAACATCTGAGGCATATTTTGATTGAGAAAAAAAATAACTCTTGAGAGAGGAAACAACCTCAATCCCTAAGAAATATCGAAGTAGACTCAAGTCTTTCATCTCAAAATAATCCTGTAACTGAGTTTTCAACAACTGAATTCCAGATTTTTCATCACCTGTAATAATCATGTCATCCACATAAAGTAATAGAAGAATGAAATCAGAAGAAGTGGATTAGAGGAAGAGAGCAAAATCATGATCACTAGCACAAAAGCCTAAGTCACATATGACTGAAGAAAATTTTGTAAATCATGCCCTTGGGGCCTATTTAAGGCCATATAAAGCCTTGTGAAGTTTGCACACATGACCAGGACTATAAGACAACCCAGGAGGAGGAGTCATGTAGACCTCTTGATGGCGCACCCATTGGTTGGTTGGACCAATACAATCGATTTTGGAAGCCTAGGCGAAAGACTAGGAATTTTTGGTCCAAAGGAAAGTGTAATTGGTAATTTTATTATTATTATTTGATTTATGAGTATTTATTTGGTTAGGAGTATTAGTTAGAGTTTAATTAGGAAATTATTATAGAGTTTTAGTAGGATAGGAATTTGAGAGTTTGATTATGAAACTCTTTTAGTATTTTAGTAGGAAAGTAGTTTTATTTTTAGTAGGGAACGTGGCCTATAAATAATGGTGTAATCCCAACTATTTTTATTAGAGAGATTATGAATAACAATTTAGTATTCTCTGCGGAGATTTGTGTGTTTCTTCACCGATTCCTTGCGAGGATGAGGTAAACCCCTTCCACCCCCTCTGCTTTCTTCTTCTCTTTCTATTATGTGATTTTTAGTCCTTCCCGTTCTACATCAGTTTAGTATCAGAGCCCAACTTCGATCATTATAGATTGTCGCTGTGTTTTTGAGATTTGTCTGACATCTTGTGTTTCAGCCCTTTGTTTTAGGTCTAAAAACTCATCCTATTGCCCTCCCAAAAAAAAAATCCAGCCGTGTAACCCTGAGATTTCTGAAATTACAGATTTGACCCCTAAAATTTTTGAAATTACACTTCATCCCCCAGAAGTTTTAGAAATTATACTTTGACCCTAAAATTTTATGAAATTACAGTTTTGCCCTAGAATTTTTTTAAATTACAGATTGACCCCAGAATTTTTTAAAAAAAAATTCTAAATTATACTCCAATCAAGATGGTGACCAATGCCGAGTTAAGTGCTAGAGTTGAAGCACATGATTCGCGATTAGATTCGCTCCAAGGATCAGTGGATTCTCTCCAAGCATCTGTCGCCTCGATAAAAGAAAATGTGGAAGCCTTGATGGCCATTGTCCTAGATAAAAAGGATAAAGGAGTGGAGATGCATGCAAATCATGATTCCTCCTCATCGGCTATCAATCAACAACCAATGCTCGCACAAGTCCCTCCACCACAAGGCCCAGTTCAAGAAGATCCAAGATTGTTTGATTTTGATAAAGGGGTTAATTTAGAGGTTGGAGATTTTCACGGGGACAATAATCCTGAGATTTTCCTTGATTGGTTGCATAGCATTGAAAGCTTCTTCAGATGGTATCGTTTGACCGATGAGAGAAAGGTATTCTTTGCAGAATCAAAATTGAAGGGTATAGCAAGACTTTGGTGGGTAAAGTACCAACAAACTCACTTTGATAGATCATGGGATGATATGAAGACTGCTATGACCCGCTACTTTGTGCCTACTAATTATAAGCAACGAGCTCATCTATAGTTTACACAATTGAATCAAGGGAATATGTCTGTAGAGGAGTACATAGGAAAGTTCTACAACTTAGCCACCCGATCAGAGTTCCCATGGATTGAGGATGTAATGATTGCCATGTACAGACAAGGTCTCAATTCACAAATTTCTACGGGTTTAACTGCAAGTAGACTTTACACCATGGCAGATGCAGTTCAAGTTGCCTATCAGATGGAAGATGAGTTGAAAAAGAGATCTTATATGAGATCTTCTATGACTCCTTCAACCCGGATCGAGAGAACTGTTGTAGATGCAAATCAAGGTAAGTCCACTAATAACCCCCAAGAGAATACTTTTACTCCAAACAAATCATCTCGGGCTAGTGCTAATTCTTCTTCTCAAGGGAGTACTAATTCTAAGAAAAGATGTTTTAATTGTCTTGGTTTTGGTCATCTCTCGTTTCAATGCCCTTCAAAATCTATTGTTGTGGTTGAAAAGGAAAATTTTAAGGTGCATAATGATTCTGATGAGCCAGAATTTGAAACAGAGATCGTAGAACCTCTTGATATGGGTGAGGTTAATTTTGATGATTTGGACGATGATCATTTTATGGGTGTTATCCGTCCTCTACTTATTGCTAATAAAAAAGTTGCTAATGGTGAGCTTATTCATCGAGGAAAAATCTTTCAAACAAGAGTTTGTTGTGAAGGACATATATGTTCGTTAGTGATTGACACGGGAAGTTGCACAAATGTGGTATCAGAAGAGGTCGTGAAGAAACTAAATTTGAAAGTTGAACCACATTCGGAACCATATCATGTAGCATGGATTACTAATACCAAGCTGAAAGTTGATAAGAGATGTCCAGTTACATTCACCATTGGAAGTCTTAAGGAGACCGTCATGTGTGATGTGCTTCCTCTCAAGCTTTGTCATATACTTTTAGGGCGCACTTGGATATGGGATCGTGATGCACAACATGCGGGGCGTGCTAATACCTATTCTTTTGCAATTGGCAGAAAGAAGTATACTCTTACTTGTGCTACAGATGCGCGTACACTACAATTGAAAAAGAGTTCGTTATTGATTCAGAGAGTTTCTCCATTAGATGGTATTCTTGGCCCTCCTCCTTACTCGCCGGAGTCGAGTTCTTTTCAGCGGGGGAGAATTGATGGCGCACCCATTGGTTGGTTGGACCAATAAAATTGATTTTGGAAGCCTAGGCGAAAGACTAGGAATTTTTGGTCCAAAGGAAAGTGTAATTGGTAATTTTATTATTATTATTTGATTTATGAGTATTTGTTTGGTTAGGAGTATTAGTTAGAGTTTAACTAGAAAATTATTATAGAGTTTTAGTAGGATAGAGATTTGAGAGTTTGATTATGAAACTCTTTTAGTATTTTAGTAGGAAAGTAGTTTATTTTTAGTAGGGAACTTGACCTATAAATAATGGTGTAATCCCAACAATTTTTATTAGAGAGATTATGAATAAGAATTGAGTATTCTCGGCGGAGATTTGTGTGTTTCTTCACCGATTCCTTGCGAGGATGAGATAAACCTCTTCCACCCCCTCTTCTTTCTTCTTCTCTTTCTATTATGTGATTTTTAGTCCTTCCCGTTCTACATCACCTCTTCAGATAAATCACCGTGAAGAAAAGCGTTTTTCACATCCATATGAGAGAAGCTCCATTGACGAACAACTGCCACAACAATTAATGTGCGAATCGTGGTCATCTTAGCCACTAGAGCAAATGTCTCATCATAGTCAAGCCCATACTCTTGAGCAAATCCCTTGGCTACTAATCTAGCCTTGTACATTTCCACAAAACCATCAGATTGAGTTTTGATTTTATAAACTCACTTACAACCAATTGTGCGTTTACTAGGAGGTAAAGGCACCAACTCCCAAGCTTGAGTCTTATGTGAAGTAGAAAGCTCCTCATCCATAGCCTGTTGCCAAAGAGGATCAAGTATAGCCTCCTTATAGGAGGTTGGTTCAGACAGAAAATGCATAGAAGTCAAGAAAGAACAAAAATTAGAAGAGTAACAAGAGTTGGACCAACCAAACCTGTCAGGACACTTCCTAGTACGCTGAGGATAGCGGGGAGTGTGATCCACGGTGTCAGAATTTGATTGGGAGACAGGAGATTCGGATGAAGGCATAACATATGTGGAGGAGACAATGGAAGTCCTGCGAACATAAGTATGCACAATTGGGGGGCGGGTAATAAACAAATCAGGCAAAGAGGAAGAAGAAGAAAAGGAGAAAGATCAGACACAGTCATATCACCAACATATGTATCAGGGGAAATATTAGATGGAAATGGATCAAGATAAATAAGATCAGATTTATGCAGAGATGGAGGAGTAGATGGAATAGAGAAAAAAGGAATATGCTCCATAAAAACAACATGATGAGAAACATAGAGTTTTTGTGTACTAGGATCATAACAACGATATCACTTTTGTCCCTCACCGTATCCAAGAAAAACGCATAAGGCTGAGCGAGAAGAGAGTTTGGTACGATTAGCACTAAATAACAAAACAAAACATGTACAACCAAACACATAGAAAGAGAAATAATCAAGTGTCTTACCACATAATTTTTCAAATGGTGAGATATCAGAATTGAGGATTGTGGGAATGCAATTAATCAGGTGAACTGATGTAAAGACTGTTTCACCCCAAAAAGAGCTAGGAACACTGGTTGACAATAACAGAGAACAAGCAGTCTCAATAATATGGTGATGTTTCCGCTCAGCTACTCCATTCTGCTTAGGGGTGTCAGTACAAGAAGACTGATAAATAGTACCATCAGATTTCAACAAATCACGAAAAGAAATAAAGGAATATTCTCCACCTTGATCACATCGGAAGCATTTAATAATAGAAGAATATTGGGTATGCACCATAGCACGAAAAACAATGAAGACAGAAAAGCATTCAGACCTATGTTTCATCAGATAAACCCAACAACATCTAGTATGATCATCAATAAAAGAGACATAATATATAAACCCAAATTTAGTAGCAATAGGAGTTGGTCCCCAAATATCAGAATGCACTAAATCAAAAAGAGCAAAAGAACGAGAAATACTTTTATTGAAAGGCAGTGCAGTAAACTTTGTCAATTTGCATCCACTACAATTGAAAATATCATGACATTATAAACTACCCAAACTACCAGTAGAAGCTAAAAATTTCAAACGAGAATGAGAAACATGACCCAAATGAGAATGCCATAAATAAAAACTAGACGATTGTTGACTCAATTGAAAAGAAGATAAAGCAATAGTAGATGCAGCAACTTCAGAACATGAAACTCGTCCAACACATACAACCCTCCATTTCTATGGTCTGTCCCAATTAGCTTTTTGGACCGTGGATCTTGCACAACACAACCAGTAGAGGAAAAGTGAACTAAAAGGCCCGACTCAAACAACTGACTAATTGAGATTAAATTTAAAGTAAGCTGATGAATATAGTAGACATCAGGAAGTGTAAGTTGGGAGGACACAACTGTTCCAACACCAGCCAAAGACATTTGGGTGTCATTGGCTGCAACAACAGATATAGAGAGAGGGAACCAATAGAAGCAAATAAAGAAGAATTACTAGTCATGTGATGGGTGGTTCTTGAGTCAAAAACTCAAGCAGTTCTAGATATACCTGAAGGACTCGAAGTGAAAGAACCTACAAAGGGAGAAACTGATAGGGCACCTGGTTGGTGAAAAGAAAGAAGTTTCTACAATTGATCAACTATCATAGTCATGCCGGGAGCTGATGGGAGTGACTCATCCACTAATGATGCAGCTGCTGCTGTATGATAGTCTTTGGGCTTAAATCGCTGATTTAATACCCCCTTAGCATTTTTGTTTATCAATTTAAGACATTGTGCCTTTCAGTGACTCTTACTAATAGTCTGAAGAGAATCAGAATTTTCACTTGTCATAATGTTAACCAAAGGATCAAAAAACCCAAGTCAAACAGCTCAAATCAAGCAGCCAAAATAGGTGCAAAGCCCAAAGTCCAAATCAACAAAATAATACCCAAATCAAATAGCCAAAAGCCCAATAGTCCAAAATAGGTGCAAACTCAAAGTTATGTTCTCAAACTCAAAACAAGAGCCAAAGAGAATACCAGCGAAGTCAAGAGCAGAAACTAGAACCAAAAGAAGCAGCTAACGCCAAACAATCTAAAGTTCACCACAAATCAACTCAACAACTTTGCAAATCAAATATTCATAACAAATTGAGGTTTCTTACACAACAATACAGTAAAAATGGCACTAAAAAACCGAAATTCGACATTGTTCACAGCATGAACAGTAACTTCGGTACTGTTCACAACGCATGAACAATAATTTCGGCACTGTTCACCAAGTGAACAGTATTTTCGGCACTGTTCATAGCCTTTAGAACCACAAAAAGTCAGAAACCCTTCAATTATTAGCCCTCAAATCACACAACCCAGCACCAAGAACTTTTAATCGCACTACTTGGACTTGATATGAAGTAAATAAGTCGAAGAAAATAGCAAAAAAAATAAAAGTAAATTGTCATAGATGATGTCAACCCTAATCCAAAATATATTCTTTCTCCAACTAAATTACTGTGGTGCTACAATACATTTTGGATCGAAACCAAGCTCTGATACCATGTAAACTTTGATCAAATAAAGAAGAACGAAAGGAGAAAGAGAAAATATTATTATTGTTAAGCAAGTCTGCAATACTACTTGACCTAGAATACACAATGTAGGCTCTTATATAATAGGGCAACAAAACAATGTAAAATGCCTAAACTGCCCATAATATAAATACTCTAACACTGGTCACCACATTGGGAAACAAATTTAGTTATGAGGAGATATGTAAAAAAGGGTATTTAAGAAATTTGAGTTCAACCATGCAATTCTCACCGGCAATCCAACCGTGGCACTGAGCAGAGATATTGAATTCTTCCCATGCTGCAACTTGACATTTCTCTCAAACACAAATTTAAAGTTACAAATTTTTGCCCAATGAGATCTTGAAATTGAAAATATTATGCATTTTAGCAACAAAAAAAAAGTGCGATAAGTGAAATTTTGAATTAGATTGCGCAATGAAAACTTTCGTCACATTACCAATGTGCCTCCCATTAACATATGCATGGAGTATGTGCCCGCTAGTACGAACTTGAAGAGTGATCTCATTTCCCTAAACAGGATCATTTCCATCAATGTCCACGCTAAAATGCAAAAATTATTTCAATGGATTTGAGTTTTTGTATAAACATTAAGTAATGAAAGATGTTTAAAAAACTGAAAATTGATGCATATTCCTAAAAACCTTCCAAAAATTTGCCATTTTTTTGAACAAAACAACATCTTGTAATCTAAGATTAAAAGCTAGTCTTTTACGCTTGGAGAGTTTACCTGGACATGTACCACAAGTAATTACTGGTATCATTTGTTACCACCTTTTGATCCAAGAGTTGCAATGCAGAAGTGGTGCCGGTTCAAGACTCGCTCTTCTTTTTCAAGTCTCTCAAGATTCTCAAGTCTCCATTTCCACTGCAGGGGTCCTTCATCAGCTTCATTTGGCTTCTTCACCATTATTGATGTTTGACTGTTAACCTACCGAAATTTTTACTCGATTATTCTCCAATCACAAAGACATACAAACATTTAACGAGAAGTAGAACACGTTTATTAACAACAAAATACATAGCCTGATTGAAAATATATTTACTTGAGCAGTGTTGTATACTATAGTCTGGCATTCAGGAAGGATGCTAACAAACCAAGTAGGAACTGTATACTTGTTGCCTTCAAAGGTGATTGTCAAATCGTCTGTTTCGTTTGCATTTCCAAAGAAACATGCCCGTTATCCATTTAAGTTGTAAATTGTCACCTATAAGTAGAAATAGAATGGTTTAGGAATAGGAAACGAAGAACCATCTCAAAGACAGACAAATTTTTTTCAAGATTTTCTTTACGAGCACATTGCACAATAAAATAGGCCTAAACTCCTCAAAGACAGAAAACTCACCGACATCATGTTGCCATTGTTAATACTTTGGACTTCTCCATATGTGAGAGTCTTCTCGATGGACCTGAGGTGAAGATGGAGCTGCCTAGGATGCCCCCATTTGGGCTAATTCGGATTACCTTAAACATTTCTTAAGTTACATTAGAAAATGAATGAAAGTTGTTTCTTAACAACTACTTTTTAAGGAGTTCACTTACCAAATTCATCTAGTGGTGCATTATAATCATATGTTGTGGCAATATATGGACCACCAGTTGTTCAGCCAAAATTAGCTCCACCATGATACTGTGAACATATCAAACAACATTTACAAGTGAAGATACAAGTATAGCGTAAGTTATATTGAAGAATTTATAAGAATGAGTGGTGTTTGATGACCGAACCATGTAATAGTTTTGCACTGTGCCACCATACTGGAAAAAACATGCAATAGCAAAGGCAACGTCATCTGCAGTTCTATGTGGTTCTCCACCACCCCACTCATTTGTTGGTTGTGTGGTATTTCAAATATTGTAAAATCACTTATTAAACTTTCTGATTTGAACCATGTAAAGAGTTACACAGAGACGAGTTACTCTAACAAAACAGTAACAGTAAAGAGTTACACAGAAACGAAAGAGTTACACGAAAGAGATACAGAAAATAGTTACAGCAGTCTTACGAAACAGTAACAGTAAACAGTTACATGAAAGAGTTACACGCAACTGTTTGTATAACCAAAAAAATTACAATCAGGAACTGTTATTGAACTTTAGGTAGATCAAGGCTAGTGTTTGACACTATGTCCTTAAGACAGATTTCGCCCCCACAGACGGTGCTTATGGAATATCGAGTGTCTGCCTCTCATGATACAATGATCTTTACACGAGCAGAAGTAGCACTTCAATCTACTCGTCCAGCGAACAAAAAATTGTGTTGTGTACTCTCCAAATGCTGACTGTCTTAATACCGAAATGCTATGTACTAATGTCTGGCTTAACTCTGATAATGGAGTGATGAATGATATTGAATGCAGAATGATAATGAGCCTGGGTATTTATAGGAAATGGTGAAGGTAGATATATAAAGGAAATAACGGAAAGAAAAAAAAAAAAGAACGATGATAACAAATGATGGAAAACTTCAGACTAACCAGCCAGTCCAATTCTCAGTCCAAATTTTAGGAGTATTAGGATTACTGGGATAGAATTGATCACAATACCAACTCTTGCAGGTGTTGATCTGTTTAATTATGACAAAAGTCATTTTCTAGCAATATGGAAAACATAAACTTGAATTAATTGAATAATCAGAAATTGATTCAATTTACCATTGTCTGTGGAGCATCCCATTCTTGGCACATAATCCATGGCACTCCGATGTCGAGTGATTTTGCAAAATTTGTACACCAATTCAGGTATGCTTTTCCCTCATTTCCATATGAGCTGCTAACTAGTGCATACTCATTCTCAATCTATACGTTTACATAAACAGAGAACTATGTGAACACACACAAACACACACACACTTGCACAAAACCACAACTAAACAGTGCAAAAATTACATTACAAACCTGAGCAAGGTTTATGGGTCCTCCTTGAAAAGCTAAGGGATCTTAATCAACATTAAGCAAGTGTAGACATACCATAAAAACATCATTTGAAGTCCTCAATTTGGCTCCTGGCATGTTACTCAACCATACAGGAAACCCACTGTTATATAAATGTGAATTAGAATCAATGTGCTTTGATAGATTTAACAAGCATATAAACAGGGGAAGAGCCTGAGAAAATATATATTGTAGGACTATTAGTGGGACTCATTGAAAATATACAAAACTAGAAGGGTTAAACTTAGTAATTTTTAGTCACACACAATATACGTTACTTAAAGATAATTGTAGGAAACTTGGGGGGCCCAAGGTGGCTCTGCCACTGCATATAAACCTAAAGCTAAGTGTGAAGATAATTACCCATAATTCCACTCAGCACACACATGGTCCAATTCTTAGTATGGCATAAAGCCCTTCATCTTGAATGCTTTTGAGAAACCTAATAAGGTCCAGATTGCCTGTGAAATCATACTGAATAAACTGAAGTGATGATAAGTTACAAACTTTGTACAGAGAAGCAGCTATATTTTAGGGGTTAAGCTACGACACCGGGTTGGTACCGTGCCATCATCAATCTCAGCCGTTAATTTTAACCAATATAAAATATTAAAAACTAGAGAAAATTTCTACACCCCCTCTAGTTTACCACATTTTTAAGAACCCCCTCTATTTTCTAAATTTTCACTGACACCCCTGTCAGATTAAAAATATTAACTATAATGTAATTTTATTAAATTGTCCATGATATATTAGAGGACAATTTAACCTTATTAAAATTCAATTCAAGCTAATTAACATTTATTTATTTATGTATTAAAATTCGAGTCGATTAAAAATTATAGTTTATGTATTAAAATTTGAGCCGATTAAATTTTTATTTGAGCCAATTAAAAATTATTTTTAATCGACACAAATCAAATTTTAATCAATTCGCATAGAATTTTAATCGGTCCAAATTTAATACATAAAAAAATATAAATTTTAATTGACTCAAATTTTAATAAATCGAATTTTAATTGACACGAATTTTAATAAGTAAAAAAATATAAATTTTAATCAACTCGAAAGTGAATTTTAATCAACACTAACAACTCGGATAAAGCTTAAATCGGCTCGAATTTTAATACGGAAAAAATAAATTTTAATAGGCTTGAATTTTAATACGTAAAAAAAATTTAAATTTAATCAGCTCGAATCGAATTTAAATCGGCTCAAATTTTAATATGTAAAAAAATAAATTTTAATCAACTCAAATTTTAATATATAAAAAATAAATTTTAATCAATTCAAATTTTAATAAAATTTTATGTAAAAAAATTATTTGGAGTTTATGTTTTGGTATTTTAGATGATTTTTTTTTGTTAGAAATAATAGTTTAATGGCCGAGGATGTTAGTGATGTTTAAATATAAACTATAACAAATGTCACAGATGTGTTTGTGTTATTTGAATGCTAGAAGGCACATGAACACACATATATGTAGAGAGAGAGAGAGAGACCTGACGATATTGAGGCTCACGGGCAATCCAGAAAACGTAAGTCTCCATCGCATTGAGACCTATCTCCTTTGATTTTCTGATCAAGGAAGGCCACATCTGATGGAGACAACATGTAGGAGTATTATAAATAATATTGTCGGTACTAAAATGTTTATAACAAATGTGTGACAATTTGTGATAAGTTAAAGTTAGTGAAGCATATTGATCTAACCCCAGCACGTCTAGAAGACCCCTCAACGAGAGGAGGAGAGACCCCTTGAGAAGAAGAGGTCAGAACAGCCTTCTATGAAGTCGGCGGAGGCGAAAAGATCACCTGAGGAGGAAGAGAAGGTGGAGGAGAAGATAGAGGCAATTCTGTTTTCTTCACCTTTGAAGGAGGATCAAGCTCAAATTCGGTCCACCCTTGCGCTTTCCAGCGGTTTTGCTGCTCCTCATCTGGGATATCTTAGCCCTCACAGCCTCTGCATCAGGAGACATCGACCTGGAACTAAGAAAGTAAACAGGTCAACTAACACAAAGAAAAAGAAAGAAAAAAAACCAGGGATAAAGGGGAAAAAATCTTACTGGTGGGGTCTTCTGCGCCAACTACGGAGATAGGAATTGGAGTCTCAATTCTCACCTCGGGAGGACTAAACCCAAACTTAGTAAGCACATAATGCTTGATCAAGTTAGAGTACTTCTCCGGGCAACAATCCTCAAGCCCCAGCAAAGCAAGCCTATCTTCAGTTCCGAGATCGAGACGAATACCTGAGACAATCTAAAGAGATAAGGTTAGCAAGAAAAATACGAAAACAAAATGAGTCAAGTTAAACCTCCTCTAAACAAGGACTCACTCAGGTTGTCAGGTTTTGACCAAGAAAGAGGAACAGGAAGGGTGTCAGTGGCATTACTCAGGTCAAACTCCCACTTCTTCCCTGACACAAAGAAGAATAGTTTCTTCCAGTTTTTGTGAAAGCTCGGTAGGTCGGTAATCAAGGCTGGGGTCTTCACCCATTTGGAGATGTACAGAAAGCCATCAGATGGGAACTTGACGTTGAAGTATTTCATGAGCAAAGGAACCGAATGGGTACCGAGCTAATTTTTCTTGAAAAAGACAAGAAGGTCTACCAAGACACCCCAAAAGTTGGAGGAGATCTGAGCAGGGCAGACATTAAAATACTGGAGAACAGATTTGATAAAGGGGTGTATGGTAAACCCAAGACCGTTTTCTAGAGAGACGACGAAGAAACAGGTCTTCCTAAGGACCTCGAAGTCATACCTAATATCTATAGAAGGGCACCAATAATGCATGCCCTTGGGAAAGCCTAACCTCATAGAAAGGACACTCATAAAAGAAGGTGTAACCTCACTATGAACTATTAGGTCTGAAGCTCGAGGACCAGGTTCGGAGCCCTCGACACTACTTGAGGGCCCAACTATACCTTTTTTAGTCTTTCCTTTTCGATATCGCTTGGAACTTGAGGACGAACCTGGTAAAGACAAAGACACCTCTGCCCTCCCTTCGACATTAACCCTAGGGAAGTTATCTATTTCATCGCCTACATCCCCCAGGTCATCCTCCTCTATTTTAGGAGACCTATCATCCATGGCAAGAGAGACAGACGAAGTAGTGGCTTTGGAAGAGACAGACATAACTGGACAAGAGAAAGGAAGATTGAAAAAGCTGTAAAGAGGGGGAACGCGAGTGAAGTAATCCCTAAGAGCCCAAGGGTCAAGACACCAATGACCAAAAAGAAAGACTCTAGCAGTAGAGTAGGGATCCAAGAAGAGAGGAAGAAAGGACAGGGTAAGACCTCGATTCCTAAAGTAACAAAAGCGAAAAGTCTAAAAATTAAACAACCACCTCGAATTCGAGGGATCTAGAACGAAAGAGAAGAAGAAGGAATAGAGCAAGGGATGTACCTAGCGGGGAACGATCGACAAACTCAGAACCAAGGAAAAATTTGAACGGATTAGGCTAGCCACGCAGAACCTTCAGGAGTGAAATTGGGAATTTTTCTGAGAAACCCTAGATCTTCAACGAATTGGGGAAGACAGAAGCAAGAAAGGAAGGAAAGGGATAAGAATTTTTAAAGAAAGAAGACGAAGAGGGTTCAAATAATGAAAGAAGCGGTTGTCTGATGAAAGCTAAAGCATACGGACAGACACGTGAAGCCTTAAGGTAAAGAACGTGTGTGAGAAACGAGGAAAGAATGATTGCACGTTCTCCATAACTGTCAAAACATGTCCAATCATGCGCATCTCGAGATCTATCCAAAGTAGCCTCACTCACCCAAGGCAGAGCTTAGTCCCAGCTCATACAATTCTGCCTGACCAGGGACTGGGGGCAACTGATGGTACCACAAAAATACCTAAGGTTGAGCTTGATAACTCAGGTCATGCCACTCAGGTGGACGGTTCAGCCCATTTATATTATTTGCAAACCTCGACCTCAGACCTCAACTCCCTGTATTCACATCTCGAGGAAAGTTGTGCAAAGAACAGCTGGATCCCACCAAACACCCCCTTTTTTTAGCAACAGTTACTCAGCAGGCGCAAGTTTCACAACCACCCCAGCATCTACTACAACCATTGCGCAATGAAGGCGACCGTTACGAGGAAGGGGCGAGGATCTTACCTCAGATCAAGCTAAGGCCCAGGGATAACTATAAATAAGGGGAAAAACCCTCGAAAATGACAACAAGCCATTGTAGCCTCACCAAAAAAATTTCTTTGTAAACTTTCCAGTAATCAATATATTTAGGAGCAAGAGACTCCCTTGAGAGTGGATTAACCAAGCTCCCGAGCTCCTGAACTACATCTAGTTGTTCAGTGCACCTCATATTCACATCACTGCTCAATCGTATTAAGAATATCATCAATAATTATTTTATTTATAGACTAGTGTATCCCATGCAAAACATATACTTTTTTAATAGATGAGTTTTTTTTTTTGAACATTTTTTTACAAGGAGAGGGAGTGGGTGAGGTTTAAACCCACAACCTTTAGGTCCAATGGTAGGGTGGTTGGCCATTAAGTCATCAAATAATCATCTAATACATGAGTTGAACTATTGTGATTAAAAAGTTAAAATATAGGTTGAGTTACTATGATTAAAAAATTAAAATTTAAATGAGTTACTGTGATTAAAAAATTAAAATATTATATTGTAATTTAAACCGTCGAATCAAAATGATCTAAACAGCTCAAGCAACACATCTATTTTATTATAGAAAAAATTTCATCCACACCCCCTGCATTTAAGTCTAAATTCAATGACACTCCCTCCCAATTCTGAAACTTTACTGTCACCCCCTATCAGTGCTTGTTGGGTTACGGTGTTAACAACGATTATTGATTTACAGAAATATCCCTTAGTTTTTTATAAGATAAATTTTATCTACACCCCTTATAAATAGACCTAATTTTAACAATACCCCTGTAAAGAGACCTAACTTTAACAACACCCCCTCCCAATTCTGAAATTTCAATGCACTCTTTTTTAGTTCTATTATATTAGCCTTTAAGTTTATCAATTTAATATTTAATTTTATCAAATTAATGTCTTTTATTTACTTTAAACTAAATTGACATTCTATCTCATCAAATCAAAACAAAATTGATATTTAATTTTATTAAATTAGCATTTAGTTATATTAATTTTATATTTTATTTCATCAAATTAATATTATTTCTTTAACTTGACATTAAATTATTATTTAATTTCATCAAATCAACACCAAATTTTCATTCAATTTTATTAAATTAAAATTTAAAATATTAAATTCTATTAATTTAATGTTTAGCCTTATCAAATTAATGTCATTTATTTAGTTTAATACTAGATGAACATTCAATTTCATTAAAGCAATATTCAATTTTATTCAATTAAAAATAAATTTTATCAAATCAACACTAAATTAATATTTAATTTTATCAAATTAATATCAAATTAATATTTAAATTTATCAAATTAAGACCAAATTTATTCAATTAATTTTAAATTTTATGAAATAATATTTAAATTTTATATACGAAGGGGGATGTAGAAGGAGTGGTCGGGTGACATTGTGGAGGACAGACGGTAACAGAAGAGTTAGAAATAGATGGAATTTTGACATTGACTTTATCGATTGTAATTTTTATTATAGAAAATTATTTTTAACTATAAAATTTATAAAAACTCGATTATGTAACCAAATGAGTGATAATATGATGACTAATATTATAACAAAGTTATTATGTGATGCTTTAAAATGATAAAGAAATTATTGGGATAATATAATGATAGAAATCATGCTTGTTGGCTGACTAAGATATATATAATGGGGAAAGGATTGAGAGCATTTTAGTCTATTTACATAACAAAGGGTAATTTTGGTATTTTTACAAAATATTTAGTCAAATCATTACTTTATCTACTGACAGAGACAAAAATTACCGTTAAGAGTGTTATTGATTTGAAAGTATAAGTCAGAAGGGTGTACAATGAAGTTTCAGAATTGAAAAATAGTATCATTGAATTTAGACCTAACTATAAGGGACGTGAATGAAATTTTCCCTTTATTATATGGATACCAAATTTTCCCTCTTGCTTTATAATAGCAATAGATATGAGAGACACTAACAAACAAGCCTAATTTATTCCTCGGTTTTTCTTTGATTTAATTGGAATGAGATTTTATTCAATACATTTTATTTTAATTTTTTTTCTTGACAGATGACTTATCATTCATTCAAGTGAGACTCATTATATATAAGTAAGTTTCTCACTCAAAAAAATTTAAAAAAAATATATATTAAAAGAGATCTGAATCTATTTTAATTACTTGCAAAACCCGAGTCTTTCTCTACCAACACCGTCTTCAATAATAAACTAAGATGTGAGTAAGTGAAGTCTAAAACATGTTCAGATGCTACTCCATCCATGAGATAATGACCAGTGTAAACAAACTTGGTATTTACCTAAATTTGTAGCATGGTACTTCATGTGAATCTTGAGGGCTCTGGGATAAATTAGAGCAGAATAAACATGTAAAGGCAACAGAGTCCACGAGCCCCATGTGTACCACTATGGAAATAAACCAGGTATTACCCTGCTGTGGGCAGGCTACCTAATTTTGGTACCCCCTAACTATGTACTGCAATCAAAAGTATAATAAGACCATAAAAGGCAGTGTGGGTTATTTTTTTGGATCTCTGTATTGCAGTTTAATGTCATCATTGTCATGAATGCAATCTAAACTTTGGGATGTTACAGAATTTGCAATATCACATGATCGAATTAAGGATGTAACTTGGATGAGACAACTCGATTTGGTTTGACTTAATTCATATTGATTTGTCATTCGTTATTAGTTTTTTTTATAGAATTATGGTCAAGAGTGTCTAGATCTGTTTATGCTCACCTCAATTAATCTCTTTCTCTGATCTGATCAAAGATAGACTATCCATTCCGTGGGATTAAAGAATTTATGAAAAATCAATCCATCATGATCTGTGTCAAAAAATTATCAAATTTTGAACTCAAAATATCTAAATTTACAAATCATCCCTATCTTGAAAACTTATGGGCACTGCCAAGTTTGAATAGGGACAATGTTCAAAAGCCATACTTACAAGATAAAGGAACTCATACACTGCCAGACTTTCTGGCTTTTTGAAGACTGAAAATTCCCACTTTTGTCCTGTGTCAGGGCTGGTAAACGATACAGGGGGTTCAGATTTGGTTCAGTTTTGACTCGCTGATATTATAAAATGAGTCAAATGGGAACATTGTTTTAGGCTCATTTATTATTCAAGCCTAGCTGAGCCAAGCCCGAATTATCCGCGTGTCGGCTCGTTTTTCCTATTTTGTACATAATATAGATATAAATTATTACAAATCTTAGCTTATTTCAATAAAATTAGCAAAAAAATTAAGTTTGTACATTTTTATTGTGATTTAGAGATATTTTATGCTCTGGTTTGTGTTAAAATTTATATTTATTTGTATTTTTGTGAAATTTTTTATTAGGTATTTGAATTTTGTAGATTTGAATTTTTTTTTTTTGAATGGTATTTTTTGGCTCAAGCTCGGCTCATATTCGGTTTAAGCTGAACTTGAATAATATTTTGAACTCAATACGTAAGCCCGATTCAAGCTTGAGCAATCTTTGAATAGCACGAACCGAGCCTGAGCATAACCAAACTCAAAAGACTCGGCTCGATTAAAACCCTCAAGAGACGTGGTGGCGGGTCAAGGGGACTAGGAAAGCTTTAAAAGGACACATCATAAACTCTTAAGAGTGGCTCGAGAAAGTAATCGACGCAAACCTGAACACCCTGTAATAAAAAAAAAAAAAAGACGCATCATATAAGCGGTGAGTAGGATTACCATTAGTAAAATGACAAAACTACCCTTGACCAGTTTCTTTTTCTCTGTCTTTAATTTGATGCATCTGTAACAGCCAAGCAATTAATATGAAAGAAACTGAATACACAATATATATTTGTGGGCCCATAACTTAATTAAGAGGGGGGTTTGTTAGAGCTCCTTTCCTTTGGGCGGAGGTATTATTGCCTTTGTCTTTCAATTGACATTGTTGTATTAATTGTCATCCTCCTCGTTTTAAGAACAACACGTTGTATTTAGATTTTTAGATGATCTATGTCCCAGACAAAAGTGGACCCCCCCGCTGGAGAGCTCAGCAGATTGACGTTTTTTTTACTACATTTCTTTTTTAAAAAATTATTTATTATTAATTCAATTAATATTCACTAAATAAAAGTGAATCCTCTCCCAATATACGATAGATAATCTCGAATAGCAAAGAAAGTTAAAATAAATGTGCATTACAAAGATCTTAAATTTGACACATAAGGTAAATATTGATTTTGCACAATGAATAATTATCACTGATAATTAAATAGTATTGAAATGACCAACCCCTTGAAAATTTTATTAAATAAAAGTGAATCTTCTCTCAATACATGACAAAGAAGTAAATATGAGGTTAAGGCCTAAGCAGACATAATAAATAGGAAGGTGAATATTATTGAATTGACCAACTTGCCCTTGAACATTTTTCATTGACCAAATAGCCCTAATTAGTCCAGTCAAACTTTGTTTTAGGTTTCTAGATGTCCGGGGTAATGAATTAATTAACGTACGAGAAGATTGAGGTTATAAACCTCTTTTCTTGCACGACATTAAGAGAGAGAGAGAGAGAGGGGGGAAAATATTCGGCGTAACCGTTACACCATGTGAATAATATTGACATGGTGTAATCAACTAATAAGAAGAAAACAAAAAAGATAAAATAGGATCCACTTTCTATCATGCAAGTGATTATGAATTTTAGTGAGGTCCATTTACTAATTTGTTTACTTATTAGTAGACCGTTACACCACGTGACACTGCTGACATAGTGTAACGATTACAACCAATATTTTTTTGGGAAATTTGGAGGTCAGTCCCTCTTTGTGGACTTATTTGGTGATAATTCCATTAAAAAAACTTGTTTAATATTAAATTCATTTTGATCTGTATTGTCCAAAATACCCTCATTAGTTATATTTAATTACAACAAAATTTGAAAACTAATAATTCCTAAATTTTAGGAATTTGACTAATATTAAAATTATTTATCTCTCATATCTATCTATATCCATATATAGAATTGTTAGACCTAATGGTCTTAAACAGATCGAATAGAAAACTAACTTTGACTCATGGGATCCATAACAACGATTTTTAATAGAGATATACAGCGAAAATCTCCACGAGAAGAATACCAAGAATACCGAATATAATCACAAACTTGATTCCCAGTAGATTGCAGATAGGTTTTTCCAGAGAGTAAGAGATATTGTAAGCGTGAATAAGAGATGGGGTCTCTCAGTTAAATTATATCCCCATCCCTGATAACCAATTGTCTCACGTTAAAATAATCGGTAATCATTCTCTCCCACAGTAACTATTCCCTCCCATTAAGGTAACTACCAGGAAACTAACTATTTGTTAAACATGTTTCCTTGTACCTAAGACACCACTTTCACAAGGAAACTACCCACTAACCTAACCAACATATGTTAGGTATTTTAATTAGGATATCCTTATCTCAAAACCCAAGTATGTACCTTGTTAATTAAGGTCCACATGTGGGTCCCATTCAATAGGTTCCAACATTCTCCCACTTGGACCGAGTTGACAAGGAAGTTGAAATAAAATAATAATAATAGTAATACTTAAATTTTGAAAATAAGCAAATACTTGGGTTCAATAAAATTATGCGAGCTTTTTATCAAATTATCCCAACATAAGTGAGCTTAATTTTATTCTTGATTACTTGAGCCTAGTAATATGAACCATGGAGGATATATGCCAATAAATAGCATATTGGCGTATATGGTGATATTGTGATCCTTCCATGATCACAATATCAGCAAACCGTTATAAACAAGATTTTAGGCTAATTTTCTTTACGAATAGATTTTCCATAAAATCCATTTGTTGGTAAAAAATTTCTACTAAGAATATATTCGTACCACAAAAAATATAATAAGCAGAATAACATAATAATGTGATAAAATAAATTGATAGTGTCTCCAAATGTGCACATATAGTACATCAGGCAATAACATTGTTCACTAGACCCATATAATCTACATGATCTTTGTACAATCTTGTAACTATAGCTTTGGTCATAGGGTCTGCCACCATAAGCACAGTGTTGATGTACTTAACTAACACCTTATTTTCATCACATTTCTCCTTTATGACAAGGTATTTAATATTCATGTGTTTGTTACCATTAGATACCTTGCCATTATTAATTGAGGAAACGGCTCGTGCATTATCACAAAACATCCTTATAGACCTCGAGATAGAATCAAGAACAATCAACAACCTTAAGCCCAATGATAAAATTCCTCAACCAAATTACTTGTGTAATCACCTCATAGTATGCAACTAACTCAGCCGCCATAGTAGAAGTTGCTTCTAATTTTTGTTTAGTACTTGTCCAAGAGACTGCACCATTAGCAAGCAAAAATATGTGTTCTGATGTTGATCGCTTGCCCTCTAGGCATCTTGCAAAATCGGAATCTGTATATCCGACAACCTCTAGAAAATTAGATCTGCTGTATGTAAGCATATAATATTGTGTTCCTTGTAGATATCTAAGCATCTTCTTTGCAGCTCTCCAGTGATCCAAACCTGGGTCACTCTAGAATTTGCCCAATACACCAACTACAAATGTAATGTCGGGTCTGGTGCAAATTTGGGAATACATTAAAGTCTCAACCAATGATGCATAAGGACATGCTCTCATTTGCTCCTTTTCAAGCTCATTTCTCGGAGATTGAGACTTACTTAATCTGTCATCTTTAGACATAGGTGCAGGGCTTGGTTTGGAGTTTTCCATACCATACCTCTCCAACATTTTCTTGATGTAGGTTCTTTGAGATAGATAAAGTTTTCCTCTAGATCTATCCCCGTGAACCTCTATGCCTATGACATACAAGGCCTCACTCATATCCTTCATTTCAAAATGACTAGAGAGAAAATGCTTAGTCTCAATAAGCAATGCCAAATCACTACTAGCAAGCAAAATATCGTCTACATATAGGACTAGAAAAATGAATCGACTCCCACTGATCTTAAGGTATATACAACGATCAACGACATTTTCTACGAAGCCAAATGAAGAAATCACATCGTTGAAGTTAAGATACCATTGACGGGAAGACGACTTAAGTCCATATATAGACTTATTTAGCTTGCAAACCATATTACTCTGTGCCTCTGAAACAAAACCCTTAGGTTGTTTCATGTACACCTCTTCTTCAATATCTCCATTGAGAAAAGTTGTTCTCACATCCATCTGGTGAAGCTCCAAGTCAAAATGAGCCACCATTGCCATAATTATCCTCAAATAGTCTTTCTTAGAAACATGTAAGAAAGTCTCATTGTAATCAATGCCTTCTTTTTTAGTGAACCCCTTGGCAACAAGTCTGACCTTATGTCGTTCTACCTTTCCTTTACTATCTCTTTTGGTCTTATAGACCCATTTACAGCTGACTGTTGTGGCACCAGGAGGTAGTTCAACTAAATTCCAAACATTGTTTTTATCCATTGAGTTCAACTCTTCCTTCATGGCATCATACCAGTTGGAGTAATTCAAACTATTCATGGCTTGTGAGAAAGTAGTTGGATCATCACACTTTCCAATATCAAAATCGGACTCCTGAAGGTACACAATATAATTTGATGGAATTGCAGATTTCTTAACCCTTGATGACCTCTTTAAAGTTTCTTCTTGTCCCGCTACACGTGAAGGTGAAACAAGATTCTTTGTGACAGTGGGTTCAGTTACAGATGGTACATTAATAGTTGACTCATCCTCCATCAAATTATTATGAATAATAGGATGAGGAATTATTACCAACTCATCTGAACTTTGCATAGAAATTGGATGTTTCTCAAAAATAATATTTTGAGGTTGTATACTCCCACTAACTTAGTCATTTTCAAGAAATTTTGCATTCCGTGTCTCTACAATCCGTAGAGAATGATCAGGATAATAAAATATGTATCCATTGGACTTCTCTTGATAACCAATAAAATAGTCACTTATGGTTCTAGGGTCCAACTTTTTCTCTTGGGGATTATACACTCGAGCCTCTGCTTGACAACCACAGATGTGTAGATGTGCTAAACTGGGTTTTTTACTTGTTCATAACTCATAAGGTGTTTTAGGGACAACCTTAGTAGGAACCCTGTTTAGAATGTACACAACGATTTTCAAGGCATCACCCCAAAAAGAAACTGGGAGAGTGGAGTTACTAATCATACTCCTAACCATATCCATTAGTGTTCGATTCTGCCTTTCTGTTACTCCATTTTGATCAAAAATACCTGACATGGTATATTGTGCCACTATACCTTTGTTCCTGAAGGAATCGAGCAAATGGACTTAAGTGTTGTTCGGATTCAGTGTACCTACTATAATACTCACCACCCATATCTGACCTCACGGTTTTGATCTTTTTGTCAAGCTATAGAGCTACCTCTGTTTTGAAAATCTTGAAAGCATCTAAGGCTTGGTCCTTAAAAAACAAGAGGTACAGACAACTGTATCGTGAGAAATCGTCTGTGAAAGTGATGAAATATTTATGGCCTGTAAAACATGGGGGGGGGGGGGGTAAATGGCCCACAAATATCTGTATATATGATATTCAACACATTCAAGCTTCTTATGACATTTTTCTTGAACTTGTTAGTCTGTTTACCCTTAATACAGTCTATACAAGTGTCAAAATCTGTGAACTCAATGCTTGATAAGATCCCATCATTTACCTATCCTTTGATTCTCCTTATGGAGATGTGTCTTAATCTCCTATGCCATAAAATTGAAGAATTTTCATTCAAAATGCCACGTTTTAATCCACAATGTTCTTTATCATGCAGGGATAGCAAAGATATTGCAAAAGATGTATCTAGAGATAATCTAAATAAACCATCTTCTAAAATACCATTACCAACCACAACATCATTCAAACACAAACTAATAGACGAAGGTCCAAACATAACACGATACCCAAAACAAACAAGTCTAGGTACTGATAAAAGGTTTCTAGGAAAGCCAGGAACATAGAAAATGTCATGCAAATATATGATGTGGCCAGTCTTTAGAACAATTCTGAACATCCCAACAGCTTCCACATGTGACCACATCTTTATTTCCCATAAAAATGCATCGTTCACTTTCCGTTGGGGCTCTTTTGTCCAGCAATTCCTGCATAGTGTTACATATGTGGACAGTTGCACTAGAGTCAATCCACCATGTGTTATCAGGTACATTTATGAAATTTGATTCATAACACACTAAAGAAAGAAATGTACCTTCTTCTCAAGCCATTTCTTATATTTGATGCAGTCTTTCTTTGCATGTCTCTTTTTCTTGTAGAAGAAACATTTGAAGTCCTTTTTGCCTGTTGATTTGGCTAACACCTTCATGTTCTTTTTCTTAATTGGAACATGGTAGCTTCTACTACCTGCTTCCACTTGTCCTTTCCCTTTATAAGATGTCAAATGGACACTTTCTTGCCTCTTTGGCTTCAGTGTGTGTTCTTCATCAACACACATGGTCAAAAGCTGATTCATACACCATTTATCCTTATGTGTGTTGTAAGATATCTTAAATGGAGCATACTCCGAAGGTAGAGTATTAAGGACAAAGTGGACAAGAAATGTCTCACACGTGTCAATTTTCAGTGATTTGAGTTGGGCAGAGATATCACGTAATTCCATAATATGCTCGCGTATGTCATTGTGACCATTATACTTCAAAGAAGCAAACTTTGATATCAGGGAGCTAGCAAGTGCCTTTTCAGAGCTTACAAATTGCTCCTCAACTGCAGTCATGAATTCTTTAGCAGTTTTGGAGTCCGGAATGGGGCCTCTAATTTTCCTTGAGCTATGACTTTGCATGAGCAGGAGACTGAGACGGTTAGACCTCTCCCATTTCTCATGCAACTTTTTCTCCTCAAGCGTACTGAATTCCATAGGGATAGGTGGCCTATCCTCACGAAGCGCCGTGTCAATCTCTATACACCCCAAAGTAAAGATAATTCTATCTTTCCATTCTGAGAAATTTGAACCATTAAGCAAAGGGATATGAGATGCAGATTGAGACATAGACTAGGAAGTAAAGCTACAAAATAAAACATTTCATGCTTACAATTGACATACATGCTAATAATCACACTTAAACTTTATCCAAATTACTAACTCATATTAGCAATTTTAGTGGTAAATCACTTTATACAACATTATAATGATTTACCTAACGATGAAACTAACGACATAAAACATCATAAAAAAGTAGAATTCAAGACCTTTGGGCAACAAAAATTCAACTTAACCACAATACCTCAAACCATTCTTTCACCCCACCGATCACTTATGATATAATAGCTTCCCTTTGGGGTAAAGTCATTATTTAATATGGTGCAAGTGTTTAATGTCATGGATAAACAAATTTTTTTATTGATAAATTTTTTAATATTTTAAAATTATGGGATGCTTTGGCTCGTCACCATAAAATTAAAATAAATATAACTTTATCAAATATAAGTTTCTATACACAAGATGCTTTGGCTCGTCATTATGTATAGAATACTCCGAATCATGACATATGAACAAATAATTTTATCCATATGAATCCAATAATTAAAATAATTAAATTTGGCCTAAAATTGGATTCGGATACAAATAAAAATAAAAAAATCATGGCCAAAATGCCATCAAAACAGTGACACATCATCATCAAATAGGACAAATATAATATATATATATATGTTGATAACTTTTACGCATGCATCATACCCATTGACTATTCAAAGTCTCAAACATTCAAGGCATACCGAGACATATAAGAATTTAACAAATATTATCTCTTCAATTGACAAAATGTCAAATGCCACACAAAAAAATTTAACAATAAAATAATACTCATTCATCATACTTTCATGCTTTTGTCCACAAAGTAGTTCACATGCATTCAAAAAATACACAAGGTCAAGGAGGAATCACAAGGTCCATGTGTGAACGATGACAATCAGCAAAACGTAATATATTTATCGAAATTTCTTTGCACAATTTCGATAATAGAAATCACAAAAATTTGGTAACTCATAAAATTTACTTATCGCAGATTGATCATACAAATAAAATAAATTCTAAGATTAAATCTCATGACTTGGCTCTGATACCAATTGTTAGACTTAATGGTCTTAAACGGATCGAATAGAAAACTAACATTGACTCACGGGATCCATAACAACGATTCTTAATAGAGATATACAGCGAAAATCTCCACGAGAAGAATACCAAGAATACTAAATATAATCACGAACTTGATTTCTAATAAAGTGAGTGAGAGATACTGTAAGTGAGAATAAGAGATGGGGTCTCTCAGGTAATTTATATCCCTTTTACTAGTAGCCAACTGCCTCACGTTAAAATAATCAGTAATCGTTCCTTTCCATCAAGGTAACTGTCAGAAAATTGACTATTTGTTAAACATGTTTCTTTGTACCTAGGACACCACTTTCACAAGGAAACTACCAACTAACCTGACCAACATGTGTTAGATATTTTAATTAGGATATCCTTATTCCAAAATCCAAGTCTGTACCTTGTTAATCAAGGTCCACATGTGGGTCCCATTAAATAGGTTCCAACGAGAATATGACTATTTATTTTTCTCTTCCTCATATATATAGTAACATTAAAAATAAAAATTATATATATATATTAACATTAAAAATAAAAAATAGTAACATTCAAACACAAAAAATAATACCACTTAAACACAAAAAAATAGTAACATTTAAAAATAAAAATAGTAATATTGAACATTAATATTTGAAAAAAAATAACAATAGTAACAGGGTCAACAAAAAAAAGTAACATTGAATATTGATATTTCGAAAAAATAGAAACATTCAATATTAATAATAACATACTCATAAAAAAATATTAACATGCTCAACAAAAAAATAGTAACATGGAAAAAAAAAAAAGTAACATGCATAGTAACATTCAATATTAAATTAATCATAGTCTTCTCTGCAAAAAATTTTTAAAAAAAAAATGAGAGAGAGAGAGAGAGAGAGAGAGAAATGGTAGTAATGTCAAATTTAAATTTGAATTTCGAATTTTATGGAAAAAAAATCTTTCCGTAAGTGTGAATCAAGGATGACCATTTAGGAAACTGATTTAATGTTGAAGAATAGTAGACTTAACTATTTATTAGTAAATAGACTTAACTATTGATTGATTTTTAAATCATTAGAAGGACATTTTGGAGTTTAAAAAAAATAGTAGACTTAACTATTTATTAGTAAAATTAAAAATGAACTTATCCCTAAATAAGTTTCTTTGGCGGACTATAATTATTATAAGTTCCTTAAGGAGGACTCAGCCTCAAATTTTACTATTTTTTTTTAGGGGGGGGGGAGAACTCTTCAACACCACATATCTACACAAAAGGTTTAGCACTTGGTAATTCTTTTTTTTTTTTTTTTCTGTTTTTTGATATTGAAAAAAAGGGTGGGAGCAACAGAGAGTCTCTCGAGACCACCCTGATAGGCTCTCACTAGTGAGATCATGAGGTCCCTAACCACATGGGTTACTTCTCTCGGGAACGAACCTAGCTAGGATAACGTAGCGGTCAACTACCGAGCCTCAATGTAAACTCGAAGACTCGAACCTCCAATCTCAGAGTAATAATTTCGATTGATATACTTACAAAAAAATAATAATAATATGGTTTTATGTTTAATAGCGTTTTTTTTTATGAACACACATTAGGGAATACATGTAATTTTGACATATATACTTTACTTAACATAATATTACAGTCACAAGAGACCAAAAAGACCAAAAAAAATTGAATTTTTGGGACCTACAAAATGATATATGTGGTGCATATGGATTTGGGATGGGAGATTTTAGTTATAACTTGGACATTTTGGGATGGGTGATTGTCACCTTTGTGGTTGCAATTTGATGATGGATGGTAACCGTTTAAAAAAAAAAATGATTTTAGATGGTATATAATCTTGGGCGGATGAATTCTATATGTGTTATTACGCTTACTTCTTAAATTCTTGTTTAATAACATTATGATTTTGATATAAACTATAAAAATATGTCAAGGTCAATTTTCTAAGATTGATGAAAAACAGTTAGAGACAAATCTATTCTTTTAATCGACTCTCAATTGAAAAAAATATTATTTATCTATTATATCTCTATTGTATGACTCAAGCCATGTAATACATAATAATTCTCATGTCATTTTATTATTTTCTTATTGGATAATTACACCCAATATTTACTCAGGATTCAGACCAAAATCCAGGGGCAACCATGGTCCATGTCAAACAAAATTAATATTAATAGCATAAATGACTGTAAATAATTAATTAGCTTATTCCAATTTCATTTAATTCCAGTATGAAACCGGGTATAGACTTAATTACGAATCTGTAAAAACAAAACCCACTCGCCAACACTAAAACATCTAACCCTACTCGCGTCCCCAGGGGAGTTAGTACACGAGTCAAACCTTTTATAGCGAGTAGACAACAATTCGTACTCGAAGCAGTGAGGAAAAGTGAGAATATATTTATGACATCATCGGGGTGGGGTGGGCTTTGTATTTAGGAAAAGGATAGAAGTGGAAATATGAAAAATATTTTTGCATGAAGAACTCGGAAACAGAGGCCAGAACAAGAAGACGCTTGGCGTGGTGTTACAACCATCTCTCACCAATTGTTACTCTCCCCCTGGTCTCCAATTCATCTCTTTCCTTCACTTTACCAAGAAAGACACAGAAAATCACACCAAACCTCAGACAGAAAGCAAGATATATACTTTGCATGTAGAGAGAGAGAGAGAGAGAGACAAGATTTAAGAGAGAAAGAAACAGAAGGGGTGCTAGTGCTACCCTTTACCAAGAAAAGGAGAGAGAAAATCACAGCCACCTCAGAGGAAAGCAAGATATATACTTGCATGTATAGAGATAGAAACAAGATTTAGAGAGAGAGAGAGAGAAACCGAAAGAGGTGTAAGGGAAACAGCTCTTTTGGTAAGAAAATTTTAGGCAACTAAATATTTATCAACAATTTTGAGGATATCCATACAGTTTTTGTTGCCTCCTTTTGTATTCCTACCTGGAAACTGTTTCTCCCCCAGAAAACCCCGTGTGTGTGTGAGAGAGAGAGAGATGGGGGAGCGGAAGAAAAGGGTGTGCCCATGGTGGATTCCAACATCATCATCATCTTCAAGAATTTTATGGTTTATGTTACCATTGATTGTGGTGTCTGTGTTTGTGGGTTTACTGGGTTCAAAGCCCTCCTCCAAGTGGGGTTTTTCTTCTCAGAACTATCCACGGGTATGGAACTCTTTTATCACATCTTATTCTGGGTATGGAATTATGAGCTCAGACGCCGTACAGGGTCCTGTTTCACCACCAAAAGACACGGAGGCGAATTTAGATTTGCGGCCGAGGACGGTGGGTGGTGGTGATAACAGAGAAAAGGCTCTCTCAGATGACTACAATCTAAACCGCTCTTCTTCACCGCCGCTTTCTGTAGAAGCCGTACATGTCCAACAGCCTGTAAGTCTATGCTTTCTCTCTTCCATGTTATGATCGGTTTGTCTTAGATATTGGACTTGGATCATGTGTAGAAATACTTAATTTTTTTTTATATTATTTTGAGTTATTGTCAGTCTTCTTGAAATATCCGTGCTTCATACAAATACCCAATAATTCCTTAATTACATTATTAATTTCATGTGGAAAGGTGGAATGGCCAATGCCCAATTGAAATTTTTGTCCAAAAACTTTTTCTTCTTTCTTAAATTAATGAGTTTGTTTAAGATTTGTTAAAGGTTCGTCTGTTTTGTATATTTCTTATTAAAGAAGGGTACTGGCAATGTAGACATGTTCCCAAGGAACAAGGACATTAAGTGAAAAACGCCATCGTTTGGACTGTAGCCCTTGTATGTGGTCTACTATACCTCAATAACTTGGTGCCTGAAAATTGGAAATTGGAAATAAATACCACGAAGTCATAAGAATCGAATTATGTCTTTATATGAAAATTGGAAAACCAGTAATCTGTGTAATTAGTATACTTACCTTGGTTTTATTATACTTGGAACAAGCATTTATTTCTTGATTCAACAGGTTGGAAATACAAAAGAGAGCTTTAATATTACTACCAACATTCCCCACGTTTTTCCTTCTTGGAATGAAACTCATGCTCTTCCATTGAGTGGAAGATTAGAAAGAAAGCACAGCAATTTACTCAGGCTTGAAGCCGGCCTGGGGCGGGCTCGAGCTGCAATTAGAGAAGCTAAAAATGGAAATCAAACACATGACCCGGACTATATCCCAACAGGTCCAATGTACTGGAACGCCAAGGCCTTTCACCGGTAATGCTTCTTTGACGATCACTATATCTTGAATGTTTTACAAGTAAAAAATGTTTCATCCCCTGTTTGGAGTGTCTTACGAGGATTTGGCTGTGTTTAATATAATATTTTCAGAAGTTGCTTTGTTATGTAGCATTGATGGAAGAATATTTATGATTAAACTGAACTTTTCGAGTATTAGCTGGAGCAATAATTGTACCAATTCGTGCAAATCATTCCAATTAAAGTATAATTCATTTAATCTTATGTTTCATTCCAAGTATTTATGAATCGTCTAACCAGCATTTGGATTATGTATCGCCTTTGAATCTCCTATGTGATTACAGGAGCTATTTGGAAATGGAAAAACAATTCAAGATATTTGTCTATGAAGAAGGAGAGCCTCCGATTTTTCATAATGGTCCCTGCAAGAGCATATATGCAATGGAGGGGAGCTTTATTTACCATATGGAGACAACCCAGTTTCGAACAAGAGACCCGGACAAAGCCCATGTTTACTTTCTTCCAATTAGTGTGACATCAATAGTGCACTTTATTTATGAGCGTAACCATGATTGGCATCCAATGAAAGAAACGGTCAAAGACTACGTCAATCTCCTTGCTGGAAAATACCCCTATTGGAATCGAAGCCTAGGGGCTGACCATTTCATGCTTGCTTGCCACGATTGGGTAAGCAAATTCCGCTTTGCTTTCATAACACACTGATTGTATTGAAAATTATCTGCTCACTTCTGGTTTCTTAACCTTTATTTGAGGTTGAGCTTTTATCATGTGCAACTTGAACTGCTCACTCAGGCTGTTGGTAGTCTTAGAAACTCGGCCATAGTTGCCATTTCCTACAAACACGATCAAATCACCTTAGTTCAATTCTAGTTTCGTGTGAAAATTGTCAATTAGCGTTTATTACAAACCAGCTGCTGCGAAGGCTTGTCAGTTGCTATTAAGCTATCAACATATATACTGGCTACCAGACTATACAAACATTTCTATTCTATAAATTGCATTTCATCTAATAAGAAGTTATGAGTCACATACTTCATAGCTAGTGTTGAGACATTTTATAGCTGATAACAATAAGTTGCGACATTATGTAGTTGATTTGTACTATGGGATTGTAATTTTGATTCGTTAATACTGTTTTTATTCCCAGTAAAGATCATAGGCTATCAAAATTGATTTCAATAATGTTTTTAACTCTTGAGGGACTCTGTTCATTGCAGGGGCCTGAACTTTCCTCTTCTGTTCCTAACCTATACAAAAACTCGATCCGTGCTCTATGCAATGCAAATACCTCAGAAGGGTTCAAACCCTCCAAAGACGTGTCCTTTCCAGAAATTCTTCTCCCTGCTGGTACAATCGAGGGCCTGATAGGTGGCCCATCTCCATCGCGACGACCATATTTGGTTTTCTTTGCTGGAGGGCTTCATGGGCCGATAAGGCCAATACTTCTTGAACATTGGGAAAACAAAGACGAAGAGGTTCAGGTTCACAAGTACCTTCCGAAGGGTGTCTCATATTATGGAATGCTGAGGAAAAGCAAGTACTGCATATGTGCGAGCGGTTATGAAGTTGCGAGTCCAAGAATGGTGGAGGCACTTTACACAGGCTGTGTTCCGGTACTCATTAAGGACCACTATGTGCCACCATTCAGCGATGTGCTAAATTGGAAGTCCTTCTCTGTTGAAGTTCCAGTGAAGGAAATCCCGAACCTGAAGAAAATTCTGTCGGCAATATCTCCGAGGCAGTACATAAGAATGCAGAGGCGAGGTACCCAAATAAGGCGGCATTTTGAGGTGAGTCTGCCTCCAAAGAGGTACGATGTCTTTCATATGATACTTCATTCAGTCTGGCTTAGGAGACTAAACATTCGAATTCATGGCATCGATGAGTCATGACTGTTCGATAGTTTATACATCTGACCCGCTTTGGTCGATTGAGGGAGAAACGAAGGAAGCTTTGTAGGGGATCAGGGCAACAGTGTTAAGGGAATTAGTATGTGAATTAATGAATGTTGGTTTTGTGTTTTGATTGCTGTGTAAAATTTGTTTCTCTTGATAATTAATTGATGATTTTTCAAGCACTTTTGAAATTTAATTTCAATTAATATAGTAATATCATATTTAGTATTTAGTTATTATTAGTAATTTATTGTGGGAATTAATATTATTTTCATGTTTTTTAGGAGAAAACTTAATTTTAGAAAGGAAATTAATTTTAAGAAGAGAACTTGATTTTTGGAATGAAGTAATTTTATGAAGGAGCTTCATATTGATTTGTAGTAATTTTTTAGAATATTCAATCAATTGAGATTATCACAATTGGTCATGGTTTAGGATACCCATCATCATTGTAAATTTGATTATGGTAATAATCTTATTTTTGATTTGGATTACTTAATAATTTAATATCCAAATATGATAATCTAGAATTTAGATTCTATTTTGGCAAAAAGTTTTAAAATGAGCAATGTTATTTGAATGATATAATTCATTATGTTTGAATTGATTGTAAGACTCATCAAACATCGGATAACTTGGTGTCGATTCAATAATTCTAGTGAAACTGCATCATTAAATTAACAAATTAAGTCAAATTTTTAGATTAAAATAACATTACTCTTTCAAAATAATCAAATTCCTGTAAACTTTAGTCGGGCCTTCGGCCTTGATCTTGGGCCTGGAAACTGGTCCATCTCATGCTGGAACAGTAAACCAACCCTCCCTCTTTAGAGAAAAATATTCATTATAACAGTGATACTATACTCTTCTTCTATGTAAGTCCAAGTAGGATTGGATATCCACCTCCCGAGCTTAAGGCTTTTATTGCTACTGATTGTAACTCAAACTTTCCTACTTAATGAAATGATACACACTATTTGTTTGGATCAAAAAAAGCAGAGTTCATTTTACCTGTTTTAAATTTTATTATTGATTAATAATATCATATCAATCAATAATGACGTAATATCACCGTTACATTCAATATTTACTCCCTTCTTTGCAATTTCGGAGTTGACAAAGGCCACCGATGACCCACCCGTCACTTGCTATTCTCATGCATTACACGTTGAATAGTCAACGTGTCACCCTCCCTGCTACGTGTCCATTAACCATCACAGACAGCCACGTGTCAAACTTTCACCAACCTCCAATTTCCTACGTGTTTCCACTTTCCATAACACAGCTCAATCATCATCATCTCTTTTGTTTTTTTTATGAACAAAATCATTTCTCTTTTTCGAACACAAAAACAAAAAGATAAATTTCAGTGACATCTCTTGTATATAAGCATAATTATAGAAACATCCTTATATTTTTTAAAATATCATTGTACTCTCTTATAATTTATAGTTTTTTTCAACTAGTACCTTACAATATGAGACATTACTGACACATTAAAAAATAGTTATATTATTCAATATTTATCTGTTAATGACAAATTTACCCCTCAATAAAGAAACTAAAATATATTTTCCAATCTCTTTCCTCCTTCATGTCTTTTTAGAGCTAAAACATGAAAAAAGTCTAATCCAACATAAAATCTAAGAAAAGCCTAATTTAACTAAAATAAAAAAATATGCAATTAAGAGAAAACCTCAATGTTTGAATATTAAATTGAAGGTCATTTTGTGTTAATTTGATAAAATTTAATTTTAAATTGTAAAAATTGAATATTAAATTGATTAGTTTAAATGCTAATTAAATATTAATTAAAAAATTAAATTGATGAAATTTAATATTAATTAAAAAAATTAAACTGATGATTTTGAATGGTAATTCAAGGGAATTAAAGGTCAATTTAGCGAAATTAACGATCAATTTGGTATTAATTCATGAAACTAAATGTAATGTGGTGATAATTGATGTCAATATGATAAATTAAATAATAGATTACTAACTAACTAGCATAAAAGTATCAGACTAGATAGGGAAAAAAAGTACATTAAAAGTTTTGGGGTTTTAAGTTTTTGTTGAGTGTGTTAGGAATTCACTTTTGTGCGATTGTTTTGTTTTTGTTATAATTACCATACGGGAGAATTCCTGCAATGAGTTGAGATAGTAATCCATGTTGTAATCCTTTGAACAACCCTGCAAAGGAGGGACAAAGTTAAGAAATGGGCCGGGTGAACACCCAGCTTATTCATCTAAAGCTTAAGTCAATCGGCATATAAGTGTGTAAAGTATTCAATGCAGAGCGATTTTAGCTTGTGTACCTTTATTTCACATTTTAGTTATGTATTTATACCTGTGACTGTCATGATGCTTTTCACATCTTAGCCATTAATGTCCTAACTCATTCGGCTAACATAATAAGTGTCTGTGTCACACCTAATTAATGCAAGACGACCTGAAGTCAGAGCTTAGTGTGTCGGAGTGAGTTGCACATTGATGACTCCATCCTGACCATTATAAACATCCTGATAACAAGTGCTCAAGCTGAGGCCGAGTACTTTTAGACATGGACCCGAAGACTTCACAGTTTCCCCCGACTTTTAGATAACCACCCCGTGTCAACACGTTGCTCGAGGTTTGGGAACAGGCCATTTATTGCTCTAGGTACATTGTGCTCCTCAGATCAGAGAGGTCCTGATTGCTTGAACCGCCATGGGTCGACATGTGTCAGCATACAATTGGATCGTCGCCAATGTCCCGTCAACTGCCCCCCAAAATTCATTTCCCTTGCATCGTGGAATAGTTGTCACGAGGGGGATGGAGGCTTCCTCAGCACGCCTCCCTTTTAAGGGTGGTTACAAGCGTGCTTTGCTGCATATTTTTGAATTTTAATTATTACCACCATCTTCTCAATTGCCACCCCTCTCTTGGTTTAGTTTAAATAAGACAAGGATTAGGCACAAAGAGACTTTTCAAACGATTTTCTTTCTCAGACCCCTGATCTCCCGAGTAGTTCTTCATCGAGGCTAGCTTCTGCATTGGGGCAGTTAGGAGAAGTAGAAAACTTAGGAAAATCGAAGTGGACAAGTCCACTTTAAATGACTTTAGATCCACCTACAATATCCCCAACATCGTCTTGACCCTCATTTTTGTCCCTCGGTTCCATAGGGAAGATGTAGGGTCTGATGATCTCATGCCCTTTCATACCAAGACAATTATTGAAGGCGGTGTGAGGTTCCCTCTTTTGCCCCTTCTTCTTAGGTTTCTTATGCATTTCTACCTTTTTCTCGGCCAGTGCTATATAAATTTGTTTAGAGTGGTAATAAGTGTCGTCGCCCTCAATGCTTGGCTGGGGATCAACCTCGGGGTTGACAAAATTCTTTTTTGTTATGACATGAGGATAGTTAGCCACTAAAAATTCTTTCTCAAATGTCGAGACCCCACCATGTACTTGGTGACGCACATTGTCTAACTCGGACAAGGGCTACACCCAGGACCTCCTCATACTCGATGGAAGATGGGAGACTGTTGATGGACTCGAGTACGACGACCTCTATTGCCCCAAGGAAATGAGGGGACTAGGTGCGTCACTCTTCACCACGTCGCATTTGATTCTTCTAAGCCGAGACATCCTACTTACCCTCTTCTTTGATTGTGTATAGAGGGTTACAAGAGAGAGGTCGTGCAGCCGCTTAAAGCCTCGGTTGCCTTTGACAACCTTGTGAAAGTATGGACATACCAACCAGAGAATCCCTTTGCTTGGGCTGCTCTGGTACTTTTGGGGTATTGACCCAGCTATAAACGATTCTCACAGATCCCCGAGCCATTCAACCCTTGCTTCTAGACTGATCATTCTTCAGGAGACAAAGAGGAAGACCTAGAGAGGGATCCTAATCGAGACTTCGAAGCTACCCTTTCTACATCCGATCCCGAAGCTGAGATGTTTTGTTCCCTCTCATTGCCGTAGAAATCCTAGAGGTCACCGCGACGGCTAAGAGGGCCTATGCCTCTTGTCCCGGTGGGGTCTCTGGGACCGCTTCCCTGTCTACCTCGCAGCAATAACAACAACATCAGAAACAATCGCAGCAGCAACAACAGCGACGCCGTCAATACTAATTTGCGTCTTTTTTTAAAAAAAATATATTAAATTGGTGAAGATCAAATTTAATTAATTATAATTAACATATTATTTAAGTCAATATATTTAATGGGCTAAAAGATCAATTATATAATTATTCATCAGAACTTACCCATTACATAATTATGAGTTACATTTCTTACTAATTAATATGGACTCAAATTCTAAACCAATTCATAAAAGCCCATTCATAACATTTATTTTAAATAAGGCTTTTTGGAAGTCGATCCACAGTTATATGGACTTTTAGGGGAAGAAGTCTAGGTGGAAATTTTTTGGGACTTTAAGAACAATCACGTGTGCAAAGATTGAAATAACCCCTATTCTCTTTTAATATACAATTCAAAATTCAAAATTCAAAGAAAATCAAATACAAAATTCAAAATTCAATCCCACAATGTATTGCTGAGAAATTGTGTCGATCGTTGCCTTCAAAAAATTATTCATAGTTGTTATAAATCCGAAGGATTCATGGTGGTGATGTTCTTTGCGCAACTCATGTTGACAATATTTGTTGAATTCATCAATAATGACCATGTGAGCTCATTTTTCTCTCCAAATTAAGACACTTTCTCTTTCTCTCTCTCTATCTCTCTCTAAAAGACATACATAGTATCAGTGTGGGTGTGTCACACTGACAGCCACATTGATATCGTGTATTATAAAATTTTTATCTTTTATTTTTCATTTTTTTTGTATTTGTTCTTCTCGTGGAATAGGCGTTTGAGTAATTATTACTGTCCTGGACTACTACATGTGACATTGTCAATATTCTGGGTGCAGTAATAGTGGAGTATTTTCATCCTAGGACAGTAACAGGGGGCACAATTACTGTCGTGGAGACAGCAACAATTGAGTATTTTCACTATCTCAAGACGATAACTGTGGGTTTCTTTAAATAAAATAAAGAAAATAGAAGAAAATGAGAGAAAAGATAAATAGTTGAATAAAAAAATAAGATAAAGAGATAAAAATTTAAATAAAGTATGAGAGATACGAAAGAGATATGAGAAATAAAGAGTGATATAGCATATAGTGGAGAGAGCGGAATCCAAATAAATGAAGGGGAATCTAAAAAAAATGATATATTGGAGAAAAAAAGTTAGAGTTAGAGTTAGACACAAAAATTAAAGGAATAGATAGGAGAGAGAAATTAAATGGATGGAAGAGAAAGGAGAGAAAAGTAGTGGAATGAAAGATAGAGATAGAAATTAAAGAAGAGAGAGAAATAGTTAGATGAATAAATTAAAGAAGGTGAGAAGAGAGAGAAATTAAAGAAGGTGAGAAGAGAGAAATTAAAGAAGGTGAGAAGAAAGAAATTACAGGAAGAGAGATGAATCTTGAAAATATATGTTTGATCCATTGAATGTCAAAATAGGAAATTAAAAAAAAAAAGTAAAAGCACTATTGGACCTATTTACAAAAATGTATATAAAATATGTCCTTAATAACTTTAAAAGATGGTGTCTGAATCTATTGACAAAAGAGTGTTTTGGTTCCAATTTTCACTATATATATTTTTTTGAGGAATTTATTGTGGGTAGTAAGTGGGCTTGTGAATGGGAAGGGTCTTGTCGCATTAAAATTTCTTTAACCCGTACTCGAATCATTCTCCCTATCATCTCTCAAATGCTCTGTCCATATTGACACACAGTCGAGTTTGTGTCATGTTATATTTATAAAATATGTATAAATGGTATGATAACGAGTTGGATTTATGCTGATTCATTTTTTTAATGAGTTTAACAAATTTTCTTGTTTATCATTGGGATTAATAAATTTAACCTAAATTTGCAATTTTTTTAAGGTCCGTTTGGTGAGCAAGAAAAAGATGATGGAAAATATAAGTGATGATGCACAAATTAGTTTTGTACACCACTTGTCAAGTAATTGGAAATAAAGGTAGTAATCAAAATAGAGAGAGAAGACGAGAATTATAGTGGTTCGGTCAATGTAACTTACGTCCACTTCTGAATGGCTAGAGTTGCCGGGTTACTTTATTAGCTTAGGGATGTAGGGAAAGCAGAGAGTACAAGTTTATAGAGAGAGAGGAGATATGTGCTCTGTTGAGTGTCATGTCATTTGCCTCTAAGTGTTGGTGAGACTTACAATTTATAGTCGTCTCCTAACAGACTTGGGCGACTTAATAGTAACTAAATAGCTATTGTGGTGGAGCTGGCGACTTCTTCTCAACGGGTGAGGCAGTTACGATACTCTCCATAGGACTCGATCAAAGGATGAAGTGGGGGTTGACTCTTTCCAAGGCGGCTTGGATGAGGCTCTTGGAATGGGCCCTACGCTAGGGTGGCGAGGAGGAGACTCTTGGACGACCCTTACTCCAAGGTGGCTAGGAGGAGGCTACCTTGCATGCTCCTTGCTGATGTAGTAGCTAGGGCTGTTAATCGAGCTGAATTCGAGCCTTTGTCAAGCCTAATTTACACATAAACGAGCTGGCTCGTTTAACAATTAACACATAAACGAGCCTTAAATAATGTTCAAGCTTGGCTTGATTAACAGCCCTAGTAGTAGCTCATTGAGCCTGATGAGCTTGACCGGGTTGACCACATTAGGCTGGATTTGCTGGACTTGTGGGAGTTGGGCTATAAACTCAGACCGGGCTTTATAACATGAGTTGGGTCATTGTGCTTGACCCATCAATAAGTAATAGAAAGTGAAGTGAAAGAAAATAAAACGAAAAAAAATATATTTTCATACATGTATTTAATTAGTATGAAAAACTTGTAAGAAAGTTTTAAAAAAAAATCATTTCATTGTTTGAAAGAAAAGAAAGTTATAAGAATTTTTTTAATTATCTAAATTATTCTTAATTATGTTAACTCAGTTTAAAGAAGAAGAAAATATTTATTATTATTAAAAATTAAAAAAATCGGCTCTAACCTAATGCTAAGACAAGAATCGACCCGAACTCGGATATATAGACCAAATTATATGGTTAGTCTAACTCATACCAAAATTTCTCAAAATTAATAACTGATTAAATATTTTAAGAAAAGTAAAAGTAAAATGGAAAGTTAAATTATTGAATACAACTTTTTTGTTTTTTCTTATGTTTTTTTCAAGCAAAAAAAAATTAGATAGCTGGGAGAAAATCTAAACATGAAAAAAAAATTATATTTTTATTATTTTTTATTTTATGCTAACTAAACACATATGTTGGGCTGGTGCAGTGAGTTACATGAGTAGTATTGTTTGGGCTGTCATATCATGCGTTGATCATCACATGATATATTTTTTTTTCATTTCTCAATTTTTGGATACCACATAATTATCATTAATGATCGCATGGGTATCATATGTTCAATTTCAAAGTGAGACTAAAGAATTGTGAAATGAGACACATGAGGAGATAAGTTAAGTGTACACTGAACCTAGGAACGGAATCATGATTTTATCTTGAAGAGAGTCAACAACAACAGAGACAAAAATTTAATTTTATGGAATTATTCAACAGTTAGTGTCAATGATAAATTTTTAAGTACAAAACTCAAAAGTGGTTCATGTCATCATACAAATTCATTTGTGATCATCTCTACTCTTTTTTTTTCTTGTTTATAATCTAACCTTATGTTTATAAATAAATCAATGTCGTAAATAATAGTTTCATGTAATCTCATAATAAAAATGAATTATAAGTCAACCAACTATTTTTGATATAAACCATATTTGTATTCCTATTTTTTTTTTTATAAAAAAAAGTCACTTGTTTTTTTTTTCTTCATCATCAAAAAAATGCAACAAATGTCTTCGTCCGTACAAACAACATTCATCCATGTGATTACATCCTAAATGGTTACTAAATATTAAATCATTTATCTTTTTGAGTACATTAAGTGAGATACTTATATATTGGGAGTTTTGAAAAGTTAGAGGTTAACAATAAATTTTTTTAAAATATAAGGGGATAATGTAAATTTTTAAAATTTGAGGAGGGCCCCCTAGGCCTCCTAATAGTTCCGTCTTTGACTGAACCCCTTATTCTCTCTCTATTATTATTATTATTTTTTTTTTTTGGTATTGTAGTCATGGATGTTCAGACTAATTTACGAATATTTTAACTAATTTTTTTCCTGATTTGATAAAAAATAGACCATTTCCGCTAATATGGGCGGAACTACATTGGGGATTAGGGGCCATGGCCCATGACCTCCTTCAACCATATACTACCCCCTTAGATTTTTTAAAATGTTATACCTTCCCTTAAGTTTTCAAAAAAATTTATATATGTAAGATAATTGAATTAATATATTCAAAAACCTAATTAGCTTGATATTTAATAACAAAAATGGATACTAGTCACATGAATTAATTTTTCTCTTATAGAATAATACACATGTTTGTATGAGTCTTATAACTTGAGAAAAAAAGAAGAAAAAAAAAATATTTTGATTATTTGTGTGACATACATCATAATAATATATTGTCATATTTATAATAATATCACATGAAAATAATATTTTATGACAATTTGTAGTCATTGTATCATGTAATGAATGAGAGAATAAGTGGACCATGACGCTGTCATAAGTTAATTTTACGACGTCAAATAAGAATTAATTTTTAGATTTTTAAAATTTATGACCCAAACTAATTTTTGTAATTCATATCATATAAAGTTGATTTTATAAGTTTTATAAAAATAAAAAATTGACATTAAAGATAACTTATTCAATCATGTTATAGAATAAATTTTTTGATTGTACGACTATTTTTGTGTTGGCCCCCCTCAGGATAAAATCATGATTCTGTCCCTGCACATCAATTTATACCCTCAAAAACATAAATTTGTATCAATGTGTACCGGGGGTTAATTGTCATCCATTTTACAGTTAAAAAAGTTTGGAATAATTATAAATTACACCTTCAAAGTTTAAATATTTTCACATTTATGATTAAAAAAGAATTACATCCATTAATACTTGTTAAAATACCTCTCAATTGTGTCGTATCGTGTTATTTTGTATCATGTTGTATCATTTTCGTATTATTTTCGTGTCAAGTCAATTGCGTTAAGTCATATATTTTACATTTACGACACTTTATATAATAATATTTAATATTTTTTAAAAATTATAAAATAATTATTTTTTGCCTATAATATTCGTTAAATAACTATTTTCTGTCTACAATTGTGTTATTTATATCTAACTTTAATTTGATCGAACAGTCAAAAGATTCGTGCCTAGGTATACAGAGAATAGCTATTTAACAAGTATTATAAACAAAAAATAGGTATTTTATAATTTTTAAAAATTTTTAAAATATTTTTTTATTGACTCAAACATGACATGAAAATATTATGATACGATACAATTGAGAAATATTTAACGAGCATTAATGGAAAAAAAAATTTTGGATCATAAATATAAAATATTTAAACTTTAAAGGTGTAATTTATAATTAGTCCAAAATTTTTTAATGGCAAAATAGATGGCAGTTAATTTCAGGTGCATATTGATACAAATTTGTGTCTTTTATGGTATAAATTAATATTTTTAAACTTTAAGAGCAAAAATTGATATTCAAGTAATCTTTCGGAATACAAGTTGAGATTAGCGTCTAATGAATTTAAGATGAGTTATAAAATTTAATGAAAATTGAGAAAATTTGAAATCACATTCAAAACCGCTCAATCCCCAAAACACTCTCGGTCGTTCTTTCACATCTCTCTCTCTCTCTCTCTCTCTCTCTTATTCCCTGAACCGGTTTCCTTGAGATGAAGGCGAACACGAAGACGACATTCTCAGTTGCTGAATCATCCATTAAACCAGAAGGAGGTACGTCACAGTCGACCAAACACTTTCGTCATTCTTCGCATGCAAAATATCTTTATCTCTACCGTTGGGATGACACTCTAATACTCGTTATTATTTCTTGAGCGTCTAGAACAACCTTTACAATTCACAACAAACAAGTTTAGGAATGCAAATTTAAAGTACAAATTAGTGAAATATTACGAGGTATGCATATCAATCATCATATTGAGTATTGATTTTACTGTTTTTGCTATGGTTATGTGTAATAGCTTTTTAATTCTGAGTATTTCCTTTATTTGGGGATTATTTGGAAAGCAACATTTGTTTGCTATAGAGTTGATCATATTGCTTTTTGGTTAGATAAATAGATGAACAACGGGATTATTGATTGAATTAGAATCATTATTACCTCTTTTTATCGCGGGATTTGAACTTCAGATTGTAGTGAATCCATTGGCATTACACATGATATACTAAATAACTGAGAATGCTTGCATTAATGTTATTCATGATCATTGCAGTTGATCCACTACTGGATATCCTTGATTTCTGCTACTGACCATAGGTTTATGGGTGCTATTTGTAACTTAAGACATTGAGAATTTTTATGTTGGTAGATTAGTATGCAAGTTCAAACATATTTTTGGAAAGAAATGTCCTTCTTATAGGGCCATAGAGTTTTGCTATTGCAATAGAGAACTTATACCTAATTCTCGAATACATTGGGATTCTTAGGGCCTATTTGGTTTGTATTTAAAAAAACAGTATCCAAAAATTATTTTTGGGAAGAATTTTAAGAAAATATTTTTAAAATTTTTTGGATTACAAAACCTGTTTGGTTATATATTTTTGAAAATAGTTTTAAAGAACAAAAATTATAAAATCTATTTGGACAATCTAGGAAGCACGGACACTTCATTTTGAGCAGAATGTCGGTGTCGGACATGTCTGGGACACGGACACGTGTTGGACACATTAAAATGAGTATCCGATTTTTTTATTATTAAATTTTTTTTAGGACACATCGGGAACACGCGGCCAACACGCTCAGGACACGTAAGCGACACGCTGGGGACATGTTTTGAGATTTATTTTCAATTTTTTTGAGAACTTTTCAGATAATTTAGATTTTTTTTTGTAATTTTAAAGGGATATGAGTCACAATTATAATATAAAATAAGTTATAATCATTACATTGAGTACACAACATGAATGTAACATAATTTTGAATACGAATATGAACTTATATACAAATGGAATAAACTTTTAATATAAAAAAAATGGGATTACAAATTGGTGCACTTGGAAATTGATGAAAATTAGGAAGTATTTTTATTTTGTCGCATGATTATATATATATAAATATATATTATTTAACGTATTGCCAACGTGTCTGTGTGCTACTTTTTTGAAAAATTTCGTGTCGGCGTGTCCGTGTCGTATTGTATCTGTGTCCCGTATCTATGTTTGTGCTTCTTAGTGGACAATAATCACACTTCCCATCTCTCTCTCTCTCTCTTTCCCCTATCTCTGTCTCCACAAAACACACAGACACACACACGCACACACAGACACACACACACACACAAAACACACACACACACGCAGACCCACACACACATACACAGACCCACACATATTTGTGCTCAGATCTGTGTATATACATAGTCTGTGTATGTGTGTGTGTTGCTGGAGAAGAAGACGGTGGGCAAAGTGGAGAGAGAGAGAGAGAGAGAGGAAGGGAAAACAAAAAAAGGAGGAAGCTTTTTGCTGCTAAAGGGACTCGAATGGCAAACCTCCTTAAAATTTTTAAGCCAGCATCTCCATGTTTTCAAAATTTCCAAGAAATGTATCAAAAACAAGTCAGCCTTGTTTTCTGTTTTTGTGCTCCAAATCTCATTTTTTTTCCCAAAAATTTGAGAACAAAAATGCTAAACAAATAGGTTTTCGGTGTTTTTGAAATTTTGAGAACAAAAAACAGTTTTCGGGAACAAAACCAAACTTGCCCCTACTTTTTTGTTTTGTTTATGGTCCTTCTATTGTCTCTAATTTTCGTGATTCTATTGGGGGAAAGGGAAAAATGTTGATGAGGAAGTGTTGAGAAATGGTGTGGCTGGGGTTCGTGGGATAAATTCTGGGGAAGGGGGTTTAAACAATGGAAAAAAGGGTACTTTTGGTGAAGGGTCCAGTGAGTTTGAGGTTTCAGGTAGAGAGTTGGTTATTGTTGAGTAATTTGGTTCTACAGATTCTAGGATTGTGACAAAATTTGCTCCGTTAGATGTTCTAGTTGTTGTACGTTGTGACCAATATTTGAGTACTAATAGAAGGGGTAATACAATGAACTTTGGCATGAGGTTTTCTGAAGATGTTACCACTAGACTCTTGTGTGTCATGGTGGAATGAGGGATAATGGAGAGTCGAGGCTAAGAGAGGGAAATAGTGATTGTTTTGTATCTGATGAAGAAAAGTGGGTAGTGTTGAATTTTGTTTTGCAAAAAATGGATTTGTCATTAGTTCCATCTAACGGTTGGGCTTGACATTGTTATTTTGCAAGAGAATAAGTTGGAAGTCATTGATCGAAGGGTTATCAAGTGTGTCTAGGGATATAGGTTCAATTATTAGGTGTTTCTTCCTTCTATTGGTAGATCGGGAGGGATTCCCTCTAAGGGTTTCTTGACTTTGTCTTAGAGGTAAAAGGGTTTGGAGAGAGGTGGGTGAATTGGATCAGAGGATATTTGGAGTCTATGAATTTTTCTGTCATGTTAAATGGGAGACCGAGGGAAAAATTTAAGGCATCAAGAGGGTTGAGACAGGTTGATCCTTTATCTCTTTTCCTGTTTACATTGGTGGTGGATGGTTTGAGTAGAATCATAGACAAGGTAGAGAGGTGTAATTTAGTGGAGGATTTTATGGTTGGTAGGGAGAGAGTGGTGGTTTCTTATTTGCAATTTGCAGATGATACCATTTTCTTCTCTTCGGGGATGAGGTGAAAATCCAAAACTTGAAAAAACTTGTCGAGTTTTTTGGGGTTATATCAGGTCTTAAGGTTAATATGGAGAAAAGTGTTGGTGTGAGTATAAGGTATTAATACTAGTCAGGATAAGATTGATAGATTGACTTTTGATTTGGGTTGTTCAGTGGGTGGTTGGCCCTTGAAGTATCTTGGGCTCCCTTGGGTGGTAATCCGATATCTAGGTTTTTTTGGGATCTAGTAATTGAGAAGATTGGAAAAAGGTTAGATGGATGGAAGAAAGCTTTTATTTCTAGGGAAGGTAGGTTAATTTTGGTTCAGTTTGTTTTGGCTAATGTTTCTATTTATTTCATGTCTATCTTTAGATTACCAACTTTTGTTGCTAGGAAAATTGAAGGCTTGATCAAGGATTTTTTATGGGAGGAATCTAGGAAAGGTAGGAAAGAACATTTGATTTCATGGGAGATTGTGTCTAGCCCTAGGGTTAAAAGTGGTCGTTCAATTGAAAATTTGTTAAAAAGGAACAAGGCTTTGGTTGTGAAATGATTTTGGAGATTTCCTTTGGAACAAGGATCATTGTGGTTTTCCATTATTAGAATCAAATATGGGTTACAACATAATGGTTGGGATGCTAATGGGGTTGATAGAGGTAGCTTTTCCCATGGAAGTTTATAGCACAGGGATTACCAACTTTCTCTCAGAAACTTAAGTTCATGGTGGGTGATGGTACTAGAATTCGTTTTTAAGAAGATTTATGGGTTGGTGAGTCTCCATTGTATGATCTTTTCCCTCGTATTTATCATATTTTGATGTTTCACGGGTATAAAATTGTGTCATTAATTTGTTATGATTCTTCGTTCTTATCTTGGAATTTTGAATTCCGTAGAAGTCACGATGATACGGAATGTTTAGAGGTGGTAGAAATTATTTCTTTCCTTAATAGTGTTTCTTTGACTCATAGTTTTTTGGATCAAAGAGTTTGGACTATTGATCTTCCGATATTTTCTCTTGTAAGTCCTTTTTTTATTCTTTAATTAATGATCCATCAATTCTAATGTTTTCCCCTTCAAGAGTGATATAAGAATCTAGAGTGCCTCTTAAGGTGCAAATTTGTGTATGGGTAATTGTTTATGGTAAGCTTAATACTTATGATGTGTTTCAAAGAAGAAGACCTAAGATTTGTCTTTCATCGCAATGGTGTGTTATGTGCAAAGGTGATGAAGAGAGTATTGATATGTTTGAATGTTTGGAGGGGGGTGGGAATAGGAAGTGGAAAACCCTTTGACTTTATGCTTGTAATGCTATTGTTTGGGTAATTTGGTTGAAAATGAATGCAATGATTTTTTATGACAAATGTGAGGAGATTAAAGAACTATGAGAACGACTTTACTTTTTGGTTCCATTTTGGGCCTCCGTGGCTAAAGAGTTTGAAGATATCCATATTTCTTGCATTATTTTGAGTTGGACTACAACGTGTGAGATGTATTGTTTGCCCATACATGATTTTTGTTTGTTGTCTTGTTTTTGTTATGTTTTCATATCTTAGTTTTTGGATGTCTTATCCAATTATGATATGTCCTTTATATTTTTTGATTTTTAATGAAGTCGTTATTTCTTATAAAAAAATAATAATAAAGTTGATTACTCCGTACAATTTACAACTCTACTCAATAGACCTTTGCTTATTTAAAATCGGTTACATAAATCTTGTTTGGTCATTATGCTCAAGCCAGGACCACATTTTTTTGATAAACAACAAATTGTCAGATAAATTTTATATTCAAGATTAATTTTGGGCTAGTTTTATTTGTTGTATTCGTATTGATAAATATTAAATATCACATTACTATTTTTCACATGTGCTATAAGTCATCCAACGAAGAAGAGTTTCTTCATTCAAATCATCCAATTCGAGATAATATAAAATAAATATTCTTTTTTGTCTTCCAATAATGTCAATTAGACCAAATTTAGGAATCAAATTTGACCACCTAATCTACTGTTGTCATTAGATCAGCAGTGGAGCAGAACTAATATTACGGTCCACTATTGATCCGATAGTAATAATATAAAATAAATCTTTAAATTATATGCAACTAGCACTACTCTTTATGTTCGGAGCATCTCGGTGAGGCTAGTATCCATATCGCTGTCACATGTATACCCCACAAGCAGGGGTGGAACCAAGGACTATCTATGTGGGGTGGGGGGTGGGGGGAGGGGGGAAATAACTTTGTTTTAGATAAAAAGAAAAGTATTGTTAATATATAAATAAATCATTATAGTTACACCTAATTTAGTCAATTCAAAAATAAAATATTTATTTTAGAGGGTTAGTAGTAGTGGACCACAAATTTATTGAAAAAGAGATTACTAGAATCATTATTGAAATATTTACAAATTTAGATGGGGCAAATATTGTATATGAAATAATTTTGAGTCTTCGTCAAAGGTGGTCCAAAAGTTAGGGAAGGGGGTGGAGTGCCCACCCTGGTCTTCATGTGGCTCTGCTTGGGTGAATATTTTCTCTGCAAATAGAGTCCAAGTATTGTTGAAATAGTAGAAGCCAAAAAAATGTTGGGAAAATACTATATATTTCAAATCTTTAATTCAAATTTTCATCCCAAATGAAGGAAGACCATTAGATGAGTGGGTCCCATTAACTTTTTTAAATGAGACACACTGATCTAATGGTCTCCCTTGATTTGGGATGAAAATTTGGGTTAGAGATTTGTGATACATAGCATTGCTCAAAATGTTGATTGGGCTGCTAAATGAAAGTAACTCATTTATTGTCTACCTTTCGGCATTAACAGAGACTGTGTTTAATGAGAATGAATATTCGATTAGTATACACCATTCTTGATGTTGGCAATTTGGACCCACACAATAGACAATACTACCCGATACGAACATTCATGAACTGGTGATGGAGATAAGATGGATGGACTAGGAATTTGCCCATCTGTAGTGTAGTTATCAAAATTGAATTGGTGTACCACAAGCCTACCCACCATAACCACATGTTGTAGTCCAAAAAGACAAACTAGGTTCAGGTCGTACCTATCCGGACTCGTGAAGTGGCATAGATAAGGACCTTCACCCCATCTCTTACCAAACGATTTCGTGAATCAGAATTCATGTTTTTTTTAAATAAAAAAAAAAAATATATGTCTTAATTTACTCAAAAAAAATCCTTGCACGTAAACTGTAATGTGTCTCTGATTTGAAAATTATTTGTTGATTCACGAAAACAATTTTTTTGTATGGGGATAGGATTATGCACACCTGATTCTTTCTAAATCTCATAATTAGTGGTGGAGTTATAAATTCTGTCTAGGGTGGACACTATATTCAGAAAATTTAATTTTTTTCTCCTAATCAATAAAAATAAAATAATGCATTTAAATTTACGTCATTGTATTTGATAATTAAAGATTCTTAAAATACAAAAATTATCAAACTTCGATAAATATAGTGTATACAAATAAAAACAAAAAAAGAAGAGGTTAATTACCACTCTTCACAACAAATGAGACTAAAATGGAAAGGTGTGGAAGTTTGATTGCTTTCTATTTTATATTAGTTGTTTCAATAATTCCTTGAAATATAATTATCAAAACAAACAAAATGGAATCAAAATTATCTGGTCCACTTGTCAGTGTAAATGGTGACAGCAAAATAATGAATGAATTAGAAAAAAGAGAATGGTGTCCTAGGCAAGGAATCTTTTTTGAACATGCCAAGAATTATTTAGGCATAATTGGTTATGGGTTGTAAATGGAAGCATCCTCAAGATCTAAAATGGAAAGACATTTATGGTGCTGATTAATTAGTCTTCTTTATGAAAATAATAGCGACTAACGTTAGACGCTATAACGGTGTTGTTGGTCTTTTTATTTTTTTTTACATTTTAATTTTTTTTTATTATGGTAATAATGTCACGTTATTTGGTTAGTCTAACACGTTTCTTCACTATAATAATGTCATATTATTTAATTTATATTTTTTATACTTAGTCTAACCTTTCTTGTCAACTCTCTCAATAATATAATAGCAGCCATTATGTATTAGAAGAATATTTGTTGTGTATAATGATGATAATTTGTCTATAGAGACACATAACATACACCCTCCAATAATGTCACATATAGAAGGTTTGTGTTGGTGCCACGTGAATTACGATACAGTAGTATTACTGTTTCATAGGTTGTTTTCTGTATTACTTGGATTTATACTTTTTTTTTTTTTTTCTAAATTGAAATTATGGAAAGAGATTGAGGAGTTGATGTTCTTTCCAAAATCATTAGTTTCCCAAATATATATATATTTTCCTTTTTGTCTGTCAACAATCGAAATCCAAATAAAACCAAGCAATGATTCGGTGCTACACAAACCATAAAGTGCATTGTGTCACATGAAAATCGAAGATTGAGTCAATACACTTTTTTTTTGTCCTCTTTATTTTTTATTAACACTTTTTTTATAAAATTAATCAAAAAATAATAAAATATATACTAATAGATAAGAACGATATATGTTGCCCCCAAAAAAACATTGTTTCTAAAGTGACAGATTAGTACTATTTTGACTGTATTTATTTGAATTAATTAATTATTTGTTGCTACTAGATGGACATCACAATATTTAATTAATTATATATCAAAAAAAAAAAAACCTTAATATTACCAAAAACATAAGAAATAAAAACCTTAATTGTTCTTGACATTTTAATCATGCCACGTCTGTCTCTAATACACCCCATGTGTGCTATTGGTTTGTTTTTGGCAAAATACATAATAAGAAAATATTATTTGGACTTAATTTGAGGATTTAATCCTATAGACTTAATGATGTACACTCATTGAATTGATTGTAGGCTTCATCTAATATTAGAACTCACAATTAATTTAATAATTGAAAATTTGGACGCCGGTCCCTCTATATGGACTTATTTGGAGATAAGTCCGCCAAGAAAACTTAAGTCCGTTTTTTGTCAATTTTACAATTGTAACCCTTTCCTATAAGAATGTTATAAACGATATTTATGGACACAATAACCAACTATATACATCTCCTTCATAAATGCCTTCAAATCCGGCTACAATCTTTCCAGCCACAATGTTTCCTTATCCGAAAAACAAGAAACCAGCATTTACCAAAAACCATTCATATTCAAATTTCAAACTCATTACATTCCATAAAATACAATTTTAATTTACTATTCCAGTTTACTTTGGACTCCATCGACAAAATATTAATATTGAATATTAATATTTAAAAAATAACAGTAGTAATATATTCAACAAAGACAGTAACATAGTCACTAAAAAAATAGTAACATGGTAAAAAAGTAATAACAATTAGGGATTTAATTCTGTCAAAGTGGGCATTAACATTGTAACCAAGATTCGAGAGAACTCATACATTAGTACTAAATTAAAGTGTTATAGATTTCGATTTTGTTGATTTTTTTGTTGCACAAGACAATCGAGTATTCATTTGTTGTGTTATTGTGGAAAAAGTTCATGTTATTGTACGTGAACCGAAAAATTGAGTTCAGAATTTCGATATCTTGATGTTCACAATTAGTGATGATGCACAAATCGGTCTTCGTGCAAGATCAACAGTCAAGTATATGAACAGGTGTAATTAATAAGCAGTAAGTAGGCAATCAATGACAGATCAATGGCAATATGACAGTAAATAAGAGATCAACACAGAGATTTATAGTGGTTCGGTCAGGTTGACCTACGTCCACTCTCGGGAACGGCAGCGGTGGCCTGGTGTTCTTTATTGATGAATAATGGTACTCCGGAGAGTTACAATGCTTTGAGAGAGAGGGAGAGCAATGTGTAGAGGTATTGGAGGTGTGGTGTGTGTAAATTGTCAGATGCCTCTCCAAGTGGAGAGAGCTTACATTATATAGGTTCACTAAGACGGTGAGGCGGTCACTACAATTTAGTAAGTATAGTTATGGTAGGATTCTACCACTTTGGTAGGTACAGTTATGGTAGGATTAGATCTCCGGTGCGTATCCCGATATTTTCTCCCTCGTGTCCCTATTCCGTCGGAGGAGGTCCTGAGCTGGACTAGGCTTGAGTCGGAGGAGGCCTTCATTGGAATCAGGAGGCAGGGAGGAGGAGACCAAGGTAGGCGCCTACACGGGCGGCGCCAAGGGTGGCCTCCTCATGGGCGGCGCCCCCTTGGCCCTGGGCTTGGGTTCTTTGGACTCCGTATTGATTTACGGCCGCCTAATTACCTTTATGCCCTCCATATTGTTTTACGGCCGCCTAATTCCCTTTATGCCCTCCGTATTGTTTTACGGCCCAGTTCCGAATAGTATCTCCTTTGGGCTTTCTCGGTCCGTTCAAGTTAGGCTTGGTCCAGTCAAATTTGGACTCGTCATTTGCCCCCCATGCTCCAAGCTTCTGACTTCTGTGGGAGGAAAAGGTTGTGGACATGTACTCCGTCTTTGCTTGAATAGGCATTTCCTTGCTTCCCATAGTGTTTTTTCATTTTCGGAGACTTGCTAAATTTATCGGTATCGGATTTTTTTTCAAAAATTTTTGGCCCACCATCTTTGACTTTTTTTTTTTGCTTTCTGTTGGCTTGGGCGCTGCCTTTGCTGACTTTTTTTTTTTTCTTCTTGGGCTGGGCGTGGCCCTTTTTTTGACTTCTTTCTCTCTTTTTTTTTTTTTCTTCTCTTCCTTCTTGGGCGTGGACACTGACCCTTCTCCCCCCCCCCCCCCCTTTTTTTTTTTTTTTTTGTCTTTTCCTTTCTTTGTTTTGTGCTGGGCGCCTCCCTCTTGTGCTTGGCCATTAGCTGACCTTGTCTCTGATTACAGGCGTCCTATTGATAGGGCGATGATGGAGACTCTTGTGCTTTTAGGGTGATGTCTTCTCCTCCTCCCAAGAGGGCGAGGTTTGATGCCCCCAGTGCTTCTCAGTTAAGGTCCGATGGCTAGATTGCTTCCTGGGAGAAGGGACCCGGTGGTGCCCCCACTCTTTCCCAGACTGTGGCTCATGTGTGTACCAGAGCTAACTGTTGTACTACTGTAAGAGTTGAGACTCCAATGCGGTCTTGCTACGGGGACTTCAGCCTGAGCTTCAAAAGTGTGCCTGGCAAAAACAATGTTATCCCAATATTAAAATATTTAACATGATTACCTGGAGAGAGAGACAGACTGTTTGCATGAGAACAAAGTCATTGTAAACGTCCCGTAGGAGGGCCGCATGAGCTGAAGCCGAGCTACTTTTAGTCTCGGAGGATGGCTGTCGTGGCAGACTACATAGGCCGAGCTACGTATAGTCTCGGGAGATGACTATCGTAGCAGAGGTGACTACTTGCGCGAGAGCAGAGTCATAGGCCGAGCTACGTATAGTCTCGGGTGATGGCTGACGTAGCAGATGCTTACTAAGTGTGTCCCGCACTCCTCTTTGGCTTTGTACTTGGCTTTCTTTCTTTATACTTTTGGTTTTGAATGCCTATAGGTGGCTGCTGCTTTGCCCTGCTTGTTTACAAATACGCTGAAGATCAAGAAGGCAATCGATGTCCAGGCAGCGGAGAGGCGCACACATGAGGCTGCTGAAGAGCAGTTAAGGTTTGAGCGACAGGCACGAGAGGATGCCGCGTAGCTTGCACGGCAGGCACGAGAGGATGCCGTGAAACTGTTAAGGCTCGAGCGGCAGGCACGAGAGGATGCCGCTGAGAAGTTGAGGCTAGCGCATGAGAGGGCTGCTCAACTTGAGGCTGACCTTCGAGTAGCACTTGAAAGAGCTACTAGGCTAGAGGCTCACTCCATAGAGATGGAGGAGATAAGAGATGATGCTGAGGAGCTGGGCGCCTGGTGGGCCCCTACTGCTGGGCGCCTTGTGTTGGGCATCAGCTGCTAGGCGCATGAGGCTAGACGCCTGAGACTGGGCACCTGGTGCTGGGCACCTGTTTCTAGGCGCCTGAGATTGGGCGCCTGAGGCTAGGTGCCTGAGATTGGGCGTCTGCTGCTGGGTGCCTGAGATTGGGCGCCTGGTGTTGGGCGCCTAAGACTGGGTGCCTGGTGAGAGGAGGCGAGACCCCTCGTCTAGGCAACACCATGGGAGCGCTCAAGGTGGAGAGGGCGAGACCCTTCGTCGGCATCATGGGGGTGCCCAAGGTGGAGAGGGCGAGACCCCTTGTCTAGGCACCATGCGGGCACCCAAGGTAGAGAGGGCGAGACCCCTCGTCAGAATCATGGGGGCGCCCAAGGTGGAGAGGGCGAGACCCCTCGTTGGTATCATGGGGGGCGCCCAAGGTGGAGAGGATGAGACCCCTTGTCTGGCGGCATCATGGGAGCGCTCAAGGTGGAGATGATGAGACTCCTTGTCTGGCGGCATCATGGGAGCGCTCAAGGTGGAGAGGGGGAGACCCTTCGTCTAGGCACCATGGGGGCGCCCAAGGTAGAGAGGGCGAGACCCCTCGTTGGCATCATGGGGGGGCGCCCAAGGTGAAGAGGGCGAGACCCCTCGTCTAGGCACCATGGGGGCGCCTCTCAGACCCCTCATCGGCATCTACTGCTGAGGGCGGCTGCTGCTGGGCGCCTGGTGATGGTCGCCTTTTGTCTACCTTGTTGCTAGATTATGTTCAGACTTTTGTAAGTTGTCTGTAAATTTTAGGAAAGCACAATAATCTTCGCAGAAAGTTATTTCATAAAATAATAAATAACAGAATAAATAATCTAAAACGATAAAGGATAGATGAGAGTCATTGGCATTCTCTCTCGTCTTCCTACGCAAGTACATGAGGAGGGGGAACACTTGAGTTCCCTGTACGCTGAGGAGGGACTACTGGGCGAGGGGCACCCTGGTGTGGCCTTGGGGCGTTCTGGCGAGGCCTCCATGGTGGGGTGCTGCTTGGTGCCCTGGGTGATTAGGTTGTTGCTCCTCTCCTGTTGGGTTGAGTGGGGTTCTTCCCACAGGGTGAGGTGACGCCTCCTTGGAGTAGTTGCATGGTCTGTAGGAGCTGTTGCCCGACGACGGGGGTTGCCATAGCAGACGGCTCCGAGGGTGCGAGGGGAGGCGGAGCCTCCTCTTGGTGTGCCGGGTTGTTGTCCCCCGGTTGTCGACTCATTGATCGGGTAGTGATTGTCATGGAACAGCAAGGTGGTAGAACACTTAGTCGTTCCCACAGACGGCGCCAAACTGATGATGCACAAATCGGTCTTCGTGCAAGATCAACAGTCAAGTATATGAACATGTGTAATTAATAAGCAGTAAGTAGGCAATCAATGACAGATCAATGGCAATATGACAGTAAATAAGAGATCAACACAGAGATTTATAGTGGTTCGATCAGGTTCACTTACGTCCACTCTCGGGAACGGCAGCGGTGGTCTGGTGTTCTTTATTGATGAATAATGGTACTCCGGAGAGTTACAATGCTTTGAGAGAGAGGGAGAGCAATGTGTAGAGGTATTGGAGGTGTGGTGTGTGTAAATTGTCAAATGCCTCTCCAAGTGGAGAGAGCTTACATTATATAGGTTCACTAAGGCGGTGAGGCGGTCACTACAATTTAGTAAGTATAGTTATGGTAGGATTCTACCACTTTGGTAGGTATAGTTATGGTAGGATTAGATCTCCGCGTATTCCGATATTTTCTCCCTCGTGTCCCTATTCCGTCGGAGGAGGTCCTGAGCTGGACTAGGCTTGAGTCGGAGGAGGCCTTCATTGGAATCAGGAGGCAGGGAGGAGGAGACCAAGGCAGGCGCCTACATGGGCGGCGCCCCCTTGGGCAGCGCCAAGGGTGGCCTCCTCATGGGTGGCGCCCCCTTGGCCCTGGGCTTAGGTTCTTTGGACTCCGTATTGATTTGCGGCCGCCTAATTACCTTTATGTCATCCGTATTGTTTTACGGCCCAGCTCCGAATAGTATCTCCTTTGGGCTTTCTCGGTCCGTTCAAGTTGGGCTTGGTCCAGTAAAATTTGGACTCGTCAATTAGTGTTGAGTGTCGTAATTCAACTATCGATTGTGTGTTACTACTCGTCATTTTGTAAATTTTCAATTTGTGGATCGTATTTTTACTACAATCATTCGAAAGTTGATGTTACTGTAAAAAAAATATTGTCTTGTATTTTGTAAAATTAAATGTGTTACTGAGCACAAAACTTTGATGTTACTATGAATATTAAAGTGTATGTTACATAATATATGTCTCAAGGTTTGCAATTGTATGTTAAAATTCACTATAGTAACATTACTGTCAATATAGTAACAAGACTGTACTGGTAACACGACCATAATTGTAACTTCAATCATATAATAACATGAATATTACTATATATAAACATTCGTGTTACTGAATTCTGTTGGCATTGTTCGGCCTCCATATATTATTCATTACTGTTATTAAAGAAATTTTGTAATCTGATTTTGACTTAATAGACCAACAATTTATTCGTACATTAAACTTCTCATATATAACTATCAGAATATATAACTTCCATATAAAACTTCCGTTAATTATCATAATATTTAATAAACGGTTTTCATATATAACTCAATTAAGAGTTTCTACATATTCCTCAATGATCTGCCCTATGTGACTTTCCATACTGGACAAAACTAACACCGTTAAGGGTAATTTTGAGATTTAAAAAATACGTAGTTTAAGTACCTACATATAAGTTTAAACATGGTCTTACCTTCAAATAAGTTTCATTATAAGTCCATCTAGAGGGACTCACGCTCAACTTTCACTTTAATAATTACATTAAACTTATATCATTAAATTCTCAAATTAAATCCCTAAATAAATTCCCTACTCCGTTCATCTAATTTATAACACTCCTAAATGCGCTAGCATTCTCTGACCCATGACATGTGCAGCCACCGCAGCCACAGCTAATCTCTCTCTTCGTCCCTATATATAACGCCGTATGCAGGTATCACGCTGTTTGTCTTGGTTGTTTTCATGGTTTGTACTCGTTGCAGAAAGTAACGTAAAGAAAGAGAACTAAGGGAAGGGAGTGAGGTGGTGCCGTCGCTGAAGAAGTTGCAGTTGGCCATGGCTACGAAAGGGTTGGTGGTCTACCTGTTAACAGGTTTCTCTTTGGCTGTTCTGTCTATAGTCATCATCAATAACCACCCAAATGATAGCAACACATACCCATCTCTTCTGTCACTGCCAAACTCCGGTCTTTTGCAGTTGCAGCAACCATATGGATCTGAATCAAAAGTTTGGCCTGTATATATCTCTCTCTCTCTCTTTTTTTTTTTTTTTGCTCATGTCTCTCTCTCTCTCTGCCTATATGTATATGTGGATATATACAACTATATATATTTATATGTATGCCGTACGTTGTATATAAGTGTAAATGTTTTTGTTGTATTTTTAATGGTTTTTTGTTTTTGTCATACAGGAATTGAAATTTAGTTGGAGGATTGTATTGGCCACACTAATAGGATTCTTGGGGTCGGCTTTTGGAACTGTGGGTGGAGTTGGTGGGGGAGGCATTTTTGTTCCAATGCTTACTTTGATTGTTGGGTTTGATACAAAGTCTGCTGCTGCTCTTTCCAAGTGTAAGGACTCTTTCTGTCTCTGTAGACATATATACATATTCGTATGTATCTTAAAATTTCTCCAGAGTTAAGAGGTAGTCTTATATAAAATTTAGAACATACAAATGACCCTCTATAAAGGAAAATAAAAGATAATTTATAGATTTACTTCCATGTACTTGGGCCTCCCCTTCTTATAGTTCGTAAATCTGCATTTAATCTCTTTGAAATTTGGACTAAATATAACTGGAAAATATTTGATAACTTTTATGCATCTCATATATATTTTTCCTTTCCCTCACATAATCTTGTCTATTTCTCTCTTCTCCCTGAACATTAAGTAAAATTTTAAATTGGTAAAAATTTCTTAAGAACATATACAATTACACATCAGTCTGAAATCTTGAAGGGATTACATGTATGGTTTTAAATAAGAGGGTAGTTAGGCATGTGAATTAAAGAAACAATCTTAATCTTAGTCATACGAAATGGCTGTAAGAGGGTATGTCTATTTCATTCATTCATATATTTGAATTGGGGCAATTTTGATTTAAGATTGGGAATGTTGGGTTTATGGTTTTGCAGGTATGATAATGGGAGCATCAGCATCATCAGTTTGGTACAATTTAAGAGTACCCCATCCATGCAGAGACGTGCCTATCCTAGACTACGACCTGGCCCTCTTGTTCCAGCCCATGCTCTTGCTAGGCATCACCATTGGTGTGGCTTTGAGTGTTGTCTTTCCCTATTGGCTCATCACTGTCCTTACAATCATTCTATTCGTGGGTATACATTACTGGGGCTACATATTACCATTAGAACTTAGAACTCAGTTTTTTTTTTTTTTTTTTGATTCTTTCTTTTAATTATTGTCAATAGGGACGTCATCAAGGTCTTTCTTTAAGGGGATTGCAATGTGGAAAGAAGAGACAATCCTGAAAGTGAGTTGTTCTAGTTTATACCCCACTAGATGTGTATTATGGAATGTGTTTCCACTGTATTTAGTAGCATTTTATTTTGAAGTAAAAACAAGAAAAGCTATTAAAGTTCTACTATTTATAATCACGATTGTTTTTATATCTGTTACTTTATCACCCTTTTTTTTGTTTTCCATTGGGGAATTTGCAGAAAGCAATGGTGGAGCAACAAAACACTCTAGTTAATTCCCATGGCGAGCGTGAGTCACCCAAGAAGCTCATGAATTTTCTCAAGAAGAACATTTAGGGTTTCTAATACAGACTTAGCATACACTTTTTGTTTGTGTTTTTTTTTTTTTTCAGTTTTAATTGATACAGAGTATGAGCCATTAGTTCCTAAAGAAGAGAAAACAGAATTGGTGAGCAAACCCTGCTATACTTTTGTGTTTTTTCTCTCTGAGATAGTTTTATTAAACCATTTGTTTTGAAATCTTCCAGCAAATTTTGGGGTTGAACTTAAGATGGAAGAGGTTTCTGGTGTTACTAGTTGTCTGGGTCGCCTTTCTACTTATTCAAGTTCTCAAGGTAAGTGCACTGCCTATCTTCCTCTTTAGATGTATGTCGGTGAGCAAGTGTATGAGCATGTGGATATTTTACGCTCTGCATTTTTATCATGTCCTTTACTTGCAATTTTTGTAATGTCAAAATGATTTTCAGAATAATGAAGTGGCTTGTAGTGCAGGGTATTGGATCCTCTACTCATTACAGGTATGAGAGCAAGTTTACTGAATCTAATATCCTAGGTTTTTTGTTCTTCTTGTTTGTATGTTTCAATTTCAGCAATTTTTTGTTCTGTCCTGCAGTTTCCAGCAGCATTTGGAGTGTTTGGGTATGAAGGTGTAAAACTGTACAAAGAAAGCAAGAAGAGGAGGAAAGCAGGGAACACTGAATTAATATGCGAGGCTGCAATTGAATGGACTGTCCCCTCTCTAGCATTCTGTGCCCTGTGTGGGGTTCTTGGAGGCACTGTTGGGGGCCTTCTAGGCTCTGGTGGAGGATTTATTCTGGGTCCTCTTCTCCTTGAAATTGGTGTCATCCCACAGGTATACACATAATCTTCCACACCACAGTACTTGCCTTGGAAATGAATTGCAATGTGGCTCAACATAATCTGTGCATTATCTCAGCATTTTCTGATTATTGTAATTCGAAGATGTTGAAAGTTGAAACTGATTTGATGACCTATGCAGTTTCTTTTACATCCAAAATGTTGCTTTAATTCGCACTGGATATTGTAAGAAAATCTGATAAAATTTTGGTTATTTTCTCAAAAAGTCCAAATACAAGAAGAATGGCTAACTCATATGTTTCCTTCACAGGTAGCTAGCGCAACAGCAACTTTTGTGATGATGTTCTCATCATCCTTATCTGTGGTGGAGTTCTACCTCCTCCATAGGTTCCCCATTCCATATGGTATATTACCTATTACATGATTTTCTCTCATTTTATTGTAAATGGCATTCATAGCAAAATGATTAATCTTTTTCAACAGAAATTGTCTAGCTAGAAGTTCACCAATACATTATGATCTATTTGGTCTTTGCTGGATTATCTCTTCAACAATTCTGACAAATTTAAAATTTATTTGCAGCTTTATACCTCATGGCAGTGTCTGTTCTGGCTGGCTTTTGGGGACAATTATTTATAAGAAAACTTGTTGCAATACTAAAGAGAGCTTCAGTCATCGTGTTCATCCTCTCTGCAGTCATCTTTGCTAGTGCTTTAACAATGGGTAATTCCAATAAAAACTTGTCCTAAATTCCTTAGTGCTGAAAAATAATAATGTCTGGTGCTTACATAATTATCTCTACCGAGCCTAAGATATATATGATTGACATTATCTCACAGGTGTCATTGGCACTGAGAAAAGCATACGGATGATACACAATCACGAGTTCATGGGATTTTTAGATTTCTGTAGCAGTCAGTGATATTCAGCTTGAAGGAATCAGTAAGGTAGAGCACAAGGGGATGCGAGATTTGCACAGGAATAGCAGTAGGGGTTGTTGGTCAATGCCTATTGACCAACACCAACGCCAAAGTTATTGAATAATAAAGGTGTAATGTGTGTGTGAAATAGGCTTTGGCCGTGTCGAGTGTTAGCATGCGCTAACACCGCCGCCACCGCCACCACCACCATCACCACCACCATTTGTTTTTCCTTTGATTGCAGCATTTACTTCTTCAGGGATAATGTGTATTTTCATTTCGTTTTCTGGTTAAGTAATTTTAAGAACCCTGCCATTGTTTGTTAATTTGTAGTTTGTCTTCTTACTTTTTGATTGATAGATTCATTTTAGAGATGCTTTGATTTATTTGTGAACTCTCCCTGCCTCTCTAATTAGGAAAATTTCATGAACTTCTATTGAAACTAAGGAATCTTATTCCCTGTTGATACTCATAATTACAGTGGACACCCCTAGCATCTTTTTGTAATTGCACTGTTTTTTACCAAACGGCGTTAATGGAATGTATGTTTTTACATTTTTAACCACAAAAAACACTGACAATGAATAAAGTTGATTACTTCGTGGTAGAAATTTTGGAAAGTTGAGAGCATTCGTGTGATGAATAATGTTTAGAATTTACTGTTAATTCAATGATTGTGGTGTGATTGCAAACAAGACAGATTGATTGTTGCTATAATACTATTGTTGGGACTCAAAACTTGGAGTTACGAAGAGAACAAATGTGTACCTATTAGCATCTTTGGTAGGTACCGAAATGTAGTCAATTCCTCCCCATTATTTGTCATGATGTGAAAAAGCTATGGGGGCATCTCTGTTTGCTTTCTTTCTGCCTCACATGGGACTGGGTTCGGCTCCTCTAATGTACAGCAATCAATATTGTTCTCAAAATGACGTCATTTTATGTATAAAAAGGCTTTGTTTTGAAGAATAAAACAACATCGGTGTCATGTTGAGTAACACCATCTTTGTTGTGTAACAGAAAGCTATGTTCCATGGAACTTCTCGTGATTCTGCATGAACAAAGAAAGGGTCATTATTTTTTTTTTTTCCATCGTTTTTGTGCTTACCCTTCTAAACGACATGCACATACGGTTATTGGTGTGAAGTAAAAATTAGTGATTTAAATAAGGTTAAAAAGAGAGTTTAGTAGTTATTTACAAAAAAATAAAGAACAATATTGATATTTCATGAGTGGAGATGATTGAGTGAAGTTAAAGATGGAGTTATGAGTAATTATTTTGAAAGAAAAAAAAAAAGGATATTATGGACAATTTAAGAGTGGACACTAAATTCCACCTCCTTTTATAAATAAATTAAAATAATATTATTTTTATAGAAAATATGAATTATATGTGTAATTAAATTAAATAATAAATGATTAATGCTATTTAGACCTAAAAATCTGACTTAATTTACTGACATAACAATATGGCTTCATAGAAATCATTGGATCAACATCAAGTTTCGATGTTTGATGGGGCCTACAGTCAATCCAAAAGTCACAGTGAATTAGGTAAGCAAATTATGTCAGTAAATTATGTCACAATAGCATTGCTCATAATAAATTAGGTGCTAAATAATTAATTAGTATTTTAATTATTGTTAAATTTAATTATTAATTTATTCTATAAGTCTTTGAATACCTAATATGTTATTTATTTAGGTATTTTTCTGACCCTTTTAGGCATTTACACATCTAATCATATTATAGAATTATTAATTTTTATTTTGTTAAATATATTGATTAGATCACTTATAATATTATTATATTATCGTCTACCAAAAAATTTATATAACATATATTTGACCGTAAAATTCAATCTGATAATGTGTATAATAATATAACTTGTATAGGACTTTACTTTTTCATACAAATATAAAAAATTATATGTAACTGCATTACTAATAAATGAGTTCAAAATAATTTAGAAGTACTTATAAAAAAGTTCAGAACAAGTTAAAAGTCAAATAGTAGTAAAAAAACAAAAATTAGATGAAAGTATATAAGTGGATATAATTGACTTTATTATAATAATTAGGAATAAAATAGGAAATCAAAAAAATTTCGTAGATACCGACATTTATAAATAATATATATATATATAATAAAGTAGCTTACAATTCAAATTTCAAAAGATAAACAAAATGACTTTTGCTTTTTGCGGTTCAGATCGTTTTAAATTTTACTTTAAAGTTAATCTAACGGCTAATATTAACACCCTAAATTTAATAGGAAAAATAGGTCCCTAAAGGTGTGTTTGGAATGACTTTTTAAAAGTATTTTTAGAAATTATTTCTCATAAGTACTTAAAAAAAAAAAAATAGTGTTTGAAACCGTTACACCACTACCTATACCCCCACCACCCCCACCACCACCACCACTGCCACCGCTGCCACCGCCACCACCACCACCGCCGTTGCCACCACCACCACCACCACCGTCACTGCCGCCACCACCACCACCACCACCGCCGCCACCACTACCATCACCACCACCACCGCCACCACCACCCTCACTGCCACCACCACCGCCTTCGTCGCCGCCATCGCAACCACCACCACCACCGCCATCGCTGCCGCCACCACCACCATTGTCGCTGCTGCCACCGTCGCCACCATCACCGCCACCACCCCCGTCATCACCACTGCCGTCGCCACTGCCGCCACCACCACCACCACCACCTCTCACTCCCACTACAACCGATGCTTAAATTCATTTATATCTCATCTATGTTTGTGATTTCATTTTGGATATGAATACAAATATGTTTATTGTTTACCATTTTTTATTACTCTGTGCCTTCAGGCACAAGCAATAACTAGTATATATATATACCAACTAAATAGATGATAACCCACATATATGCTAGTCCTGCTATGTTAGAATCTTTTCACGCCATACCAACTAAATAGATGTGTATCAAAATTAAGTTATTCGTGTTTAATATTAGCATTTTACGTTTATTATTCATGTCATTGAGTCATGTATTAAAAATTCATGTAAAAAACTAGTCAATTAAAATTGCTAATTTCGCATTATATCAACGTGTCGTGGTAAAAATTTTAAGCTTTATCTAAATAGATAAAATTTGAAGTTAAGAGGATCTAAATCCCAAATATGTACATAAAGAGAAACTAGTTATTTATCTATATCTATACTATTTTAAAATGTTAACAAAAGTGAAAAAATTTTGTTTGACCAAAATAACCTTAACAAAATAGCTAATGCCTATCATATTTTTTTTGTAGTTAATAACATTATTAAATTATATGTAATTGTAACATTTATGTGGACTGAATTTGAGTCATTGGTTGCTATTTTAATTTTGAAAAAAAAATGTGATGGTTGAGCTGCTATATTAATATCTTTATATCTAAACTACTAATAAAAAAATGTGATGGTTGAGCTGCTATATTAATATCTTTATATCTAAACTACAAATAAAAAAATGTGATGGTTGAACCGAATTTCGTAAGTACCTAATGCTTTAAGTAATCATTTTGCTTCCATTCCTCAATTTATTTAGTTTCTTTGAGCTATGCAGAAAGATTCTTCATAACCTCTAGAAACCAAAAATTACATCACTTGTGTCTTGCAACAAATGCTTGATATAGTGTGAGTCTTGGGTGATCCTCTAGCACATGTAAATTGGTAATGGGTTGTTAGCTAAGATATATCATTGCTGATGTGAATATTATTCAAGGGGAATTTTTTCTGAATAGATAATACCACGTGGACTTTAGTTATTTTCTTCACCAAATGAAAAGATATTTACCACCGAGCGTTAGATCAGTTGGTGAGGGACTGTTCTAGCTTAACCAAAGTCTCGGGTTCGAGTCTTGGGAACGCAGCTGCGTTCGGTAGGGAGAGCTTTGCCGCCCTTGTGGTCCCACCCGGCTCGAATCCGGATTAGTCGGAGCCCAATGTGACTTTCGGATACTGGATGGTCTGACCAAAAAAGAAAAGATATTTTATGATTACTCAGTAATTATGAAAAAGAGACTTCACATTATGGTTGGTGATAAGATGATAAGAATGCATAAAAAAATGCACGCTTATTATTTGATTGTTGTTGTTGTCTAATATATATCATTGCTCATGTGAATATCATTCAAGGGGACTTTTTTCTGAATAGATAATACCACGTGGGCTTTAATTATTTTCTTCACCAAATGAAAAGATATTTTATGATTACTCAGTAATTATGAAGAAGAGACTTCACATTATGGTTGGTGAGAAGATGATAAGAATGCATAAACAATGCACTCTTATTATTTGATTGTTGTTGTTGTTATCAAGATAACAAGTCTCTGGATATCCATGCCAAGTTGGCAAGCTATCTCAACAACAGGCATTCGTCTTCTAGATGTTTCATGTCTTGGCATGCAACTTCCACAGCTAAGCTGAGATGCCTTTGCTGCAGTGAGTATTTTCTGTAAATTTCATAACTGCTATTTTTATTATCGGGATTTTAGTAAATATTTATTGTTATTCATTAATTTTTATTGTAATGGTTCCTGATATTAATTTGAAAATCAGCTCGCGTGGATGATATTGAAGGTAGACACATGAATAAAAGGTTGAGGATAAAAGAACACTTCAATTTACATAGCAATGAAAACATACTCTACCACTTTGAACAAATTGTTATTACTTAGACATTTCTTCTTCGAAAACTCTCCAAACAAAATGGTGACAATGTTGTAGTTTAAATTTTTTTGAATTTGACGGGGTTGTCTTATAGATGTGGTAGCTTTTATTACAGAAGGTTCGAATTAACTATTTGAAGCATAACTTATGTTTTGCTTGTAAAGAAAAGAGGAGGGACAAAATATCTTTGAAAATGATATTAGTGGGGGTGACAAATAGTAGTTTTTTAAAAATGATATTCGATATATGATGTTTTTTGTTCTTAATATGATTCCTATGGTGATTATGATAAGTAGTAGTTTTTTATGTGTTCCTTGTGACAGTTATTTTTGTCAATATTTTTAATGTATTTGATTTTGGGTTTTTAGTGGATATATTTTCTTTGGTGGTTAGGAGGATGTAGAATAATAACTTGAATATTGTATGAAAATACTACTAATTAGACCTTAACCTGACAGAGGGTTTCGCCTAACATTTTCATTTATGGTCAGTCCGGTTTTATTGCATTTTCCATAGTTATTGTGATACAAAAAAAAAAAGTGCTTAATGGAGCATTTATGTAACGCCCCAAAAATCAAGGGTCCTTAATTTAACAAAATTCGGGTAGAGTCTCTTTTGTTCGGGGAGCTCTACCCAAAACACAACTTGTGCAATTATACTACATTGACCACACCGGGTCCATTTATCCATATTCATATAACCACATAAAATTTTTCTTTTACATTAAAACAATCCATATCCACTTTGGACGACATTACTATCTAAAACCCTTCACATCATGAGAGCAACTAATAAATTCCATCCATAAAGAAATTTCATTCATCATACATGATATCTACAACATCATCTCAAAAGATTATGCCAAATCATGGTCATTGTATCCAAAAGAATATGTCAAACTATGACAATTACATCCAAAGAAATCAAACTTGTCTTGCAGCGGAATAACAAAAAATATTAGACATTACATTGTCTCAAAATAAACTTCCTAGGGTAGAACCTAAGAACATGTAGCTCTAGACATCAATCTCGGGATCCACGTTCCCGTCTATTGGAACTTCTCATTGTGTCAGCTCATCAACTCTAAGCTCCTCCTCTAGGCCAGAATCTGAAAAGGGATATTGTTTGTAGGGGGTGAGCACTAAGTTCTGTAGGAAAATCCTTCCAAACTCGAACAAGGTTTAGAAACATATAAAACAAGTCGGTCTCGTTTCACAAATATCAAATATATAACTTTTGAAGGAAAATCGTGACATTTTAATAGATCTCTAGTTTACGAACAACAATAAAGTTAAACGGAGAAGTGAAATCAATTACCAACATGGAGCCATACAATTTCCCAAAAGTAAACCAATAACCCACACATGATATAATATTGTTCTCTTTGGCATGAGCATCCTTACAAGGAACCTTTCACCCTCAAGATCTTGTTTCTTTGGCATGAGCATCCTTAAAAGGAACCTCTCACCCTCAAGATTTGGTTTCTCAAGCATCCTTACAAGGAACCTCTCATCCTCAAGGTCTTGTTTCTTTGGCATGAGCATCCTTACAAGGAACCTCTCACTCATGTTCATCAAAACAACCATACAAGAAATACAATATCCACAATTTCTCAAAAATAACAAGCCATTCCCAAAAATCCCCAAATTTCTCATAAAGTAGCACAATAGAGACAATGTGAGAAAATATACAAGAGATCCTCAAAAATATCATTTTGTGGTTCAATTTCAAGCACTAAAGTTTTTGAATTCAAGAATCAATGAAAAATCAAGAGAAAAACCTATTTTCCTTGAGAACTAGGGTTTGAGACCAAGACAAGAGTTATAATGGTGATTCCACCATAGCATTGTTTAAAACATGACCACATTTGCATAAATATCAAGAATCAACAATTTCATAGCAAGTATATAAGATTTAGAGTCAAAAGAATGTATATATATGTATGCCCTAACCTCAATGCAAGAGAATGGAAGAAAACCCCTACATTGAATCAAAATTCAAAGTAAGAACTCAAGCTCTAGTGACCTCCTTCTTCCCTTTTCTTCCTCCCTTAATCTTCCTCTAGGATTCCAAGAGGTGTGGGATGAGAGTTGAGTGAAAGAAATGAGGGAAAATGGGGTTTTAAACACATCAGCCCCGAAATTCACTGTTCATGGACTGTTTTGGTCTTCTCCGAAATTACGATTTTGCCACTAAGAATCTCCAATTTGATTTATATGACTATCCTAAGGTTTTTCGAAGTTCCGGATTCATTTTTAATGTTATTTTAACCTAAAAATATTTAGTTTTATGATTTATTTCAAAATTAAAGTAAATTTACACTCGATACACTAAAATTACTATTTTATTCCTCCGAACCGCTATATGTGCTAAACGGCTATTCCAAGTTTTTTGGATCTCTCAGGTTCAATGATAATATTATTTTGACCTAAAAAAAAATTAATATTTTTACTTAGTTGCTTTTACCAATTTTAAACACCTCCAAAAAATTAAATTTCACAATCAATTTGTCTCCCTAGTATTTATTCCTACTATTACAATTTATAGGTTTCATGCATACCTCATCACCTATATTAGCATTTCAAAAATAATTACTTACTATATATAAGATAAGAGTGTGGGGGTTTATAATTTATATTTGTTTAATTTTATGATGATTTTTTAGACAGTATTTGTAACACCCCACCCTCCACATGTCATAATATTGTCTGTTTTGGGCCCACTAGCCCTCACGGTTTTGTTTCTCCCAGTACCCCTGAGAAAAGACCTTATGCCAAGTAAGGCGAGGGGCTTACTTATAAGCCCAACAACTTTCCCCTCCCTAACCGATGTGGGACTCCAGGATCTCACAATCCACCCCCCCTCAGGGCTGCACGTCCCCGTGCAGCAGCTCGCCAGCTACCTGCCCGCCCACTACACGCGAGTACGGCAGGGGCCCACACTCGATCCAGGCAAGAGTCGGTTCTGATACCATCTTGTAACACCCCACCCTCCACATGGCATAATATTGTCCGCTTTTGGCCCACTGGCCCTCACAGTTTTGTTTCTCCCAGTACCCCTGGAAAAAGGCCTTATGCCAAGTAAGGCGAGGGGCTTACTTATAAGCCCAGCAACTTTCCCCTTCCTAACCGATGTGGGACACCAGGATCTCACAGTATTTTTGAATCAAGATTTTATGAAATGAAAACAAAACGTCTATTAAAACATATATTGTTGGAAATATTTAAGATTTTTTTTGGATTTTAAAGAACTAAAATATTACTAGATTATGATCTTAAAATAGTTATGTTTTGGTGACTATAGTGGGATGCAAAAAAAATCATTACAATTTATTTTGCAATGAAGCTACAATTTGCTTGTCACCGCGTATATTGTGAAGCATTTATGTTCGGTGAGAACCATCAGGATACCCCTCTGGCTATGAATGTTTACATTATAAAGACTACAAATAAATTTATATTCAAATATATTGCCAACAGGGACGGCCCAACTGTAGAAGTAAAAAAGTTTGGGTTTTAGGCCCCATAATTTTAGAAGACCCCATAAATTTAGGTTGGCCCACTTTAAAATTTGAAGTCCATGAAAATTATAAGCCCTACAAAAAAAAACCCTATCAAAATTTAAGGCCAATCAAAAATTTTCATTCAAATAATTTTTTGGACTCATGATTCAACACATAACAATAAAAATCAAAATCAAAATCAAAATTTTATTAAAAAAAACTGATGGTATACTCAAAATCAAATATCAAAATTTCGTTTCATTTCATTGTTTCGGTATAACGCCCCAAAATCCACCCAATAAGGCATTACTATGTATAATCATTCATATCATGAGAGCAACTAATGAAATCCATAAATTAAAGAAATTTCATTCGTCATCCATAACAACTAAAGTATCATCCAAAATAAATATGTCAAACCATGACAATTACATCTAAAAACTGAATATTATCATGCAGCGGAATAAATAAAACATTATCCTTAACAATGTCTCATAATTAACCTCCAAAACTAGAACATAAAGGAAACAACTTTAAACATCGACCTCAGGATCCATGTTCCCATCAATTTGAGCTTCCCAATTTACATGCTCATCTAATTCAAGCTCTTCCTCTAAACCATAATTTGAAAAAGATGTTGTTTGTAGAGGGTGAGCACTAAGCTCTGTAGAAAAATCCTCTCAAGCTTGAACAAGGTTTTAAAAACATATAAAATAGGTCAGTCTCGTTTTACAAAATATCATATATATAACTTTTGAAATAAAACAGTGACAGTTTATCAGATCTCAAATTTTCATAGTAACAATAAATTAAATGAAGAAGTAAAATCAACTTTTAGACAACAAACCATTATCAACATTGTATCTCATGTATGTAGTAAGACTTCTCATGAATACACATATTGAGAATATTTTGGCCCACACACACACACCTAATCCTCACAAGGATACATAACTTTAGGAAGGGTGTATACCGACGCATCGACAGTGACGAATCCAACCCAAGAATAGTATATTAGCCCTCAACCTCTATACCCGTGAGCGAATAGTAGTTTGGTCCTCGCAAGACACCAATCCCACTACGAGTGGTATGGAACCTTCAAACCCACTCGGAGTAAGAAATGCATCTACCCACTCTATGATACCCGGTCAATGGTCATCCATGTTCATCAAAACATCCACACAAGAGATACAATACTAAATCAATTTACCAAATCAAAGGTAAACCAAGAACCATAATTCCACAGGTATTTTCCAACAGAACAACTCAAGAAAATATGCAAGAGATCATCAAGAAATATAATTTTATTGTTCAAACAAAATACTAGAGTTTTTAAATCAAGAACCTTAGAATATAAAAGGTAAAATCTATATTTTTTGAAAACTAGGGTTTTGATATCAAGAACAAGAGTTTTTATGGTTGTCAAACGATAACCTCATTCAAGACATGACACGATTTGTAAGAAAACCAAGAAACAATGATTTCATAACATATATATACGATTTAGAATCAAAATATACATATATATTAATCCTAGCCTCAATGAACAAGTTTAGGAAGAAACTCCTACCTTGATTCCGTAGTTTGTGTGTAAACCTCGCGTGTTTGATCCGTTTCCACATGAAAATCTCTTTTGTATCTTTTGTTTTCTCCTTCTCTCTCGCTCTCTAGTGATGCCTAGGATTAAAAAACGGATGAAACATGACTAAAGGGACGTCCTTATGGTATTTATAGAGTGAAAAACGGAGAAAAACCCTAAAACTGAGTGGGACCGTTGTTAGGGTAGCGTCTGGATGGTGCTTGGGCATTCGGACGGTGTCAACTTTCTACCTTGACTTCCAGAAAATTTTAGTTAAAATATACCTTTGTAGCCCTTAAATTCTAGTTTCTACTGTTCAAAAATCAACTCAATCTGAGTTAGTAGTAAAAAATTATGGCTAAAATACTAAGGTAGTGTCAAATTTCTTCCTACTCGAATTCTTTCTAAAATACGTTTTAACTCCGAAATACTTCATAACTTCTAATACACCCTATATTACCTCTCTCAAGGTTTCTCGACCTTCCGGATTCAATGGAGGCATTATTTTGACCTAAAAATATTTAGAAACTTACCTAATCACCCTTCTTAAGCTTACACACATTTGAAACTAAGTTTGACCTGAAAGTCAATTCGTTCGAAACTCAAACTTCATGATCAATCTTTCAACAATGATTCTAAGTTTCTACCCTCATTTTATTCATCTTAGGAGAACTCTTAAGATAATAGTATCCTTATTTAATTTTAATACGGGGTCTTACAATCCACCCCCCTAAAAGAAAGTTTCGTCCTCGAAACTTAATCGTCGAGTTAGTCTATCTAATTCCCATTTGACCATGATGTCTCCACTTCTATTCATCCTTTAAACATCAAAGCCAAGATTAAAATAGAACATCATATCCTAATTTTAAATTCATCCCTTCAACTTATAACGTCACTACAGTTAGTGAAGTCCCCAAGTTTACCTTCATTCACTATTTTCGATTATTCTTTATACTCAATAATTCCATGTGATCGTCTAAACTAATTTCATATCATGCATAATTGTTAGATCTTCAACTTATTTCCTATTCATCGGGTATCACTTCTCTTTTGAATGCACCAATCATTTAAAAAAAATCTCATGTTTACTTCTTACATGTAGCTTATCCATAAGCATTTCACAACAACCAAATTCAATTTCGCTAAAGAGATTACTCATCGTTCCTATACTCAAATTATAGTATAATATAAAACTTAGTAATGTCATTATGCAAGATCTACAACGATTTCTTAAATAGATGCATCATTCTTAATGACTTTGTTTCTCACTAGACTAGAGAAACTCACAATATTTAAAATATAATAACTTCACATCCTATTGACACTTATCAATTTCTATGGTTCGGTATTCGTAGATGTTTTATAAATTATTTGCTTCATGAAATATCTAATTTATCACAAAAACAAATTCTTCTATTAACGATCCAATTCTCTTACATAAATAAAGGTCATTTTCCCTGTAAATCAACCTATTAACATAAGACAATTTTTAGACTCTATCTTTCCCCCTGAGAAAAGAAATAATACCTTGTAATTTAATTTTTGAAACAATTTCTTGATACTAATTGTCGAAAGCATGTTTTTCATATTCGCTACATAAGGAAAAGATCACAAGTTCATTGCATAGCCCAAATGTATCAAAAATCTTGACAACAGTCAATGCTTCAGCTTTTCGAGAAGGTCTAAGTCTCATCATTCCTGCCATTAAGGAAACATTAGAAATATATTGTCAATACAAATTAATAAAAAAGAGACACCTAAAATAGAAAGGATTACAATAATTTCCGTAATGACAAAAATAAGCACAAATTTGAAGCGGTTGCTTTAATTTTTATGTGTGAAATGTTAAAACCATGGATCAACCAAATCCAAAAGCTTCAGTCTATCACATGAGTTATATATCAAGGCTGAAATGATAATTGAAAAAAATGCTCCACTCATGATGGCTCATTAGAGAAAATATCAGCCACATGCAGGGGCGGAGGGAGGCATGGGCCAGGGTGGGCACGTGCCCCCCTCAAATTTTTTTTTTTTTTTTTAGTTATGTATATATATTATATATTTGTATAGTATATTATTTGTGCCCACCCAAAACCCAAGATAAAAATGTTAGGCCCACATTATTTATTCAAAAAAATTAAAAAATTAAGTCCATTTAAAACAAAAAAATTTGAGTTCATCACTATCTACCCAAACTTATTAAAAAAATCAAAATTTTGATCTATTACAATCCACCCAAACCTATTAAAAAAATAAAATTTTGGACCCAACATTAAAAACAAAACTTTTGGCCCACCATATTTAATTGTGTCCACCATAATATTGTGTTTAGGTGATATTGATTTAAATAGACTCATACCTAAATAATTGTTAACTCTTTGAACAATGTTATTGAAACCTAATTTTAGGACCTAATACATTGCGATATTAAATATAATAGTCTTAATATTTAATAAATTCTACTGTCTATCCAATGGTCACAAACCATTGGGTTTCCATCAATTAAATCTCAAATTAGGTACAACTAATATAATTGTTAACTTTTAGACATGTCCGAATATGTTTTGAACATATTGATGTTATTTTATAATTTTTTTAAAATTGTAGGGTTATTTCGTTATTATATAAAAATGTGTGTCGTTATGTAGTAAACTATATAATCATAAATAGAAGATTGTTACCGTGATTTTATATATAAAAGAAATATTATTGATAAAATTAATTTGTAACACTTTCAAATAATAAAAGTATACCATGGTCAATTGTAAGTAATAATAATTAGTCGCATTCTCGATAAGAAGTTTTAATTATTATTTTTTTGTTTATGAGTATATTAATTTTTAATCTTCTATGTTTTAAAAATATTAAATATAAATTTATGAACTTTTACGGTCTATTAAAAAAAATCAAGACATACTAGTGTGCCCACCCTCAAAAAAATTTCTGGCTCCGCCCCTGGCCACATGCATGAATTACGTGAAAATATTGCATGCAATGCTTCTTATTCGGAATTGCATAATTATAGCCTCCTAAAACTCTATAATGTACTTCAAAATTGAGGATTTAATAAACTTTTGTACATATTCGTGAGTATATATCACTCTTAGTACCATAATTGAACCTAACTAAAATTTTGTGAAGACTTATATGATGCAATAACCGATATAAGTCAGTTTAACCATGTTTGACACGTGATTGCCACAAATCATTATACATAAACTCAATTGTTTCATCTATTGTGAAGATCACTATCATAGTTAGGTTCAATTATATTGTGTAAACCTTAGACTAAACCAAATTCATCTCAGCTTAAAATGTGAAAAACTGGCCCAAGCTGACCCAGTACAACATAACTGGAAGGAAATGACAACAAAAACAAAATATATTTTACCTAAGGACTGAAGGCACCTAATAATAAAATAGGAACATAGCACATTGAAAGGCCATGAATCAAACATCAGGAATTAGTTATACTCCATCTGTTTGACTGTTATGTGGTTTTTAAGTCCCAACTCTAGAAAACTTTATTAAATTCTACTTGGCATTGAATAACACTTGTCCGAACTCAAACTTTAGGTTCCAACATTAAGCATAAACCCTACCACACAAGCCTTAAGCTTTCACTATCAAGTCATATTGAATTTCTTACTCCAATGTCCATTTTTTGCCATTTACATACCAATAGCCCTACCATACATCAACAATTGTGAGCCCCCAACCCTACTCCGAGTTCTGAAAATGAGATATCCGGTCATTGTGCTACAAAACAACTCATTTAGTTGTTCCTTCTTCTATCTCTTTATTATCCTTTTTTCTTTTTTACTTTCCCTTCTTTCTATTAATCTTCCTTTAAAAGTTTCATGTGGTCTCTATCCCACGTCTATTCCGGGACCAATGTATCTCTGGATTATTCCTAATATGGAGTCACAAAGATCAATGTATAACCATACACACGCTGAATTTAAAGCTTTATGCTTATGGCATTAGTGATTATGCTAAATACAAAGATTGAATAGCATAGGTTAACCATTTTCATTTGCCAAAACCTTCCATCAACAAGAAGAAACATAATTTTTCATAATTAACTTTTAAAACACTTCATTAAGTTGACAATAGACTTGCTAAGTTACTCATAAACAAGTGAACCATAACATAAGAAACAACTATAACACAAAAATGACCAACCAATACCTTGTTGCATATTGCTTCTTAATTTGAGCCTATTTGGTTCAACAAGCCTTCTCGAGCGCCTTAATAATTGAAGCATCTCGAATTTCATGCTCCAACCCTTCACAGTGAAATCCAATGTGCCAAAAGATAAACCACTCTATCATGCCACACAAACTAAAAATCTGTAACTACCTCAAGGTAATTAGTCCCCAATTAATGACTATATTTTTATGCCTAACAATATTAACATTTGGTGTTCCTCGCAAATGAAACCAAAAAGTCTACCTGACTTTAGTTTCTCTTCAGTCTACGGAGGATGCTTAGGACCAAAAAAAAATACATGTCAGATTTTCCAAACTTCGCAGTTTCTTCTTGAACATACAAAGTAAAATATCATTTTTCACCAAAAAATTTGCAGCTAAACTAGTTCATGTCAAGAAATAAAAAACAGAGCATGAACAATAAAGTACGTAAAACAAGATCTTTATACCTTCACTTGAGGAAAAACCTTTAAACAACATATGAGAGCCTTCCAAATTGGCACACTACAAATTTATCAACAATGTCTCTTTTTTATCTTCTTATTTGGCAACTCGTCTTCGTAAAAGTTCCAACATTAGTGTTTTCCATAACATAAAAGAGATAATGTATATTATTGGGCTTCAAATAAATGAAGAATTGATCCCTCCTTGTTCAATTGGAGCTAGTTATAGACCCCACTTTTTCTATGCTTTATTGATTGTTTGACTTTTGAGATTCACTGGGCCTCTTCTCTCAACAAAGACGATGTGAGCGCAAGCCGATCAAAGAGTCAAAGCAGGGAGGAAAAAGTTCTTTTGATTAGTGTCTCTAATTTGAAAAATGACACAAAGAGGGCATTCCCAAAAGATACCACTATAAAATAATTAGCACAAGGCAGGTCTGCTTTGATTTTGAAAGTATACAACTGTTTGCCCATTATAGAAATGGACCACATCTTGAATGTTCCCTAAAACCTAAAAGCTGGAAAATCTATGATCTCCAAAAGCATATCTATTGTGATAGTACACCCAAGTAAGGACTAAAATTGATGCTTATGCAGCACTGAAAAGCGTTGGATCGAATGATGTTAGACTCACAATTAACTTTACTGTTGACTCCAACTGGATCTTGAGCAACACAACTTGAGATGAGACTATATATAGAATCAGAGGCTAAACACATGGAAATCAAATATGCATCGAAGATAAAGTCATCAGACAACATTAAGGTACCAATCAATAATTACCGGAGAATCTCAATTCTATACTAAAAGATTTGCAATCAGAAAAAAATTTCTCAGCTATAATTTCATGCTATTGGATGAAAGATAATCCCCATCACCAAAAATTCTGTGTTGTGCCTCAAAGAAAGAATTGAAGAGTAATGCATCCAATAATCGATGTTAGAAAATAGATATGGGCGTAATGCCGCTGGGGATCACAAAAATGTACTGACTTGCCAAATAGAACAATATTAAAACAGCTCATGAATGAGACAAACTTTCCAGGTAAGGAAAAACACCAAAAACAAAAACTAATGCAAGAGGCAACTGCAAATTATATCTTGAACGAATCTTATTGCAAACTGCAAAGCAAATGAGATTTGATGTTCAAGCCACTCCACCTGTCTTGCCCACGTTAGCTGTATCCTGAACAACATAAAATAAGTGCATAAAGAAACACATTTTAAAAGAGTCCATCATTTGATATGTAAAATAAATCAATAATAGAGCCCTACCATATTCATGTTTACTTTGACATTCACTTGCGATAGAGAACTAAGATCATGCAAACCTGTAAACAGAATTAAATACTAATCAATTCAAATGCTCAAGCATAAATACAAGTATTTGTCTCTATATTGCACAAAACATTATGATGCACTAAATCATGCCCCCTAACAATAGTAAGAAAACTCAAAGATGTAGATGATACATACCTAATTTCCCTGGCTTTAATTTTTTTCTTCTTCCACTGAATCAGTCGTGGAGACTGGTGCAAATCTGGCAAGCCTAGCTGCCTTCTTTTCTTCTACATCAGCAGGCACAAGCTGCATAATCCCAAACCTGAGAAACCACTAACATAGTCAAACAAAATCATTTACTGAAGATTTCACCAATTCAACAACCAATTTGTCAAAGTAGAATAGGGAGGCAGAAAATAAAACCTCTATGCTCTATCCTTCCTCTTCTGCTCCTCCGATTTCTTCATTGCATTCAATCCATGAAAAACAGATTCATTGTCAAACCTGAAAAGAGAACATAAACCTTCAATTTGAAATAAATAACCAAAAAATATAATTGAAATAGAAAATTCATATGCATCTTAAAAGGGTGCTGAAATTACAATATAATCTATTTGGAAAAAAGCTTGTAGTTCTCCCAGTATTTACCATCCCAACTAAATCTCAAACTCAAAATCATTCAACTATTATATAACTGCATATATTGTAAATTAGGTCAAAAATTCTACCATTTCAAATATAAATCGCAATAGAAACCTAGGCAAAAGACGAAAATGAAGGGCACATTAATTATGCTGAACCAAAGCATAATGATATAAAGAAGGTATTCATCATATCCTGGAGAGAACAACTGAAAATTACAAATTAACCAACAAACTATCTTCTTAAAATAACTAAGAAACTGAAGGAATTGAATTGACGTGTTTTTATCAAAAATAACCAAACCACACAAAATAAATAAGCCACAACCTTAACAAATATGTAAAGCCTTTGCCTAAGACTCAAAAATACGATTCTTTCAAGAATAAAATGGCACCAATTAGATTGCACAAATTCCATACTCGAGTCAAGCAACCAAATAAACCATCAACAAACAATTAGTTTTTCACATGAGGATTTTCAAACCAAAAGAAATAAAGATAATAATTCAACTTAGCAAAACAATTTTACAACAAACCAAAAGTACTAATGATAATAATTAAAGTTAGCATAGCAATTTTAGAACAAAATGAGTAAAGAAAAAACTGCTATCATCAAGTTTCCATATCTAGCGGCTCCTTTCCAACCAGAAAACTTGTCCAAACAAAGCACGTACGCAACCTTTTGCCCAACCCCCATATACACAAAGAGGGTGTGTGATGGAGAAGAGCAATTGTGGCTTAAAAATGCTAATTTCGTTGATTTATTAAACCATAAACCAAAAACAAAGATATTATACGAAAAGAAAAACGTAGTACCTATTGAAGGACACCGTTGGCTCGGCAAGGCAAAGTCTGACGGTATGTGTCTAAGAGAGAAAGAGAGCAGAAAAAATTAGAGTACGTGATGAATAACAACACTGTTGGGTTGCAATTATTTGGATTCCTAATCGTAATTGATGCAACCATTGCTACTACAACCTTTAATTTGTAGAATATGTAGGGCCATGAATTCCAATCTAGAGAGGTTATACACCAACGACAGTTACTGTGAAGGAGGAGGACCTCAACCGACGAAGAAAGAGAGATGAAGGGGTGCCTTTGAGAACTAATGGCAGGAGGTTTAATAACCTAATTAATTTACATGGAATAAAAGACATTTTGAATTCTGAAGGAGTAATGGTTGAAGGTGTAGAAACTGATCGGTATGGAGAAGCCCTTAAAAGAGAGAAGGTGAAGAGAGGGAATTAAAGAGAGACTGACAATGTGTGTGGCTTCTTAGCCGACTGGTGAATACGCATGGGAGGGAGAGAGAGAGAGAGAGAGAGAGATTTAGTAACTACTGAAAATTTGGAATTAGTAGCATAGAGATGATGATATAGGTTTAATGTTGAATGATAAGCATGTCATAGTTGTATTGTTGAAGGGCAAAAGTGAATATAAAATGTTTTTCAACTATGTTGATATTTTAAAATAGTATAGATAAACAAATATACTACTTGAGCTATGGGTCAAGGTATAGTTCTGAAATATTTTTTTTCAGTCCTTAATCTTGTACTCAACTCAATAAGTCTTAGAATCTCATTCATAACTCACATGCATTCGAATTCCTACTATTAGATCACTCTTAATATCTTCACATTATTCACCAACTCGATTAACACTAACCATTTTCTCTATCTCCCAAATATTTCTTCTCAATCTCTAACCTTGAACTAGAATCAATAACCCATGTAATCAATCCCTAGCAGCTTTCACACCCTCTGCCTTCTATTCGTTACTTATAATCTTGAATTCTCATGATTCAATCCAGAATAAATATATTTCTGTTTTATAAGATAAAGATAGACTTTGAAGGATCACAATAATCTCCCTCAATTCAATACTATCAGATTTCTTGTAGTATAATCATAGCAAAAAATAAGACTCTCAATGATTATATCAATGTTCCTCGATTTAACCACATTAGTCATCATAGTCTTAACTATTATTCATAATCTTCAGGATTATAACGATCTGCTAATTATTAGGATAACCATAGTCATTTATCCCAAATATTACATAAAGTTTCTACATCCATGTTAAAGCCAATCTGCATAGGTATCATTATTGATTCCTCCAATTACATCTTCTCAATTATCACCACTAATCATAAAGTTCAAATCTTCAATACTCGAACCAACAATCATCAAGTATAGCTAATCAAATTTATCTTAATAATGTACTAAGAGATATAGAAAAAAGAACTCCATATCCCTCAACACAACTCCAATAACATTAAAAGATCTCACGGAACAATAGAAGTTCATATCAAATTTTGGATATCATCCTTATTTCAATAATTGTTTGATATATCTGACCTCGAGCTTTTTAAACCACTATAATATTTAATTCTACATTATCGAGGGTCAAAGATAACTACTACAACTTAATTAGGCTTCCTAGATTTTCCTTTTTATATGTCTATAAGTTTGTTTCCATAAATTGACCTTAACTTCCAATCAAGATTTGCCATACAAGTCAACTATTAACTCCACACTCAACCAAGAGATGTTTGATTGTTAATACTTTAGAGAGTCTAAGTATGGTGAACTAAGCCCACCATGAAAAAAGATTACCTAAGTATATCGTCCTCAATGAGTATCCTACTTATGACCCTTCTAATCCGTTGATACTTCCAAAATAAATTTAATCAACACTCCATAATATTTTCAACCCAATATTGGGAACCTCAAGTACATAGTTGTGAAACAACCTCCTATCCATTTAAGATATATAACCACAATTCCAATCATTATTCCAAAAATAGGCTCCCATTCGAGGTTAATTCCCTATATCCTTTCAATTTCTATAACTTTTGAGTAACACACATAACTTCCTCTAACCTTATTATTCAAAACTTAGTCCATCTTAAAAAACATCTAATTTGACCTTACCTCTACACAACCACATTGGGTTATCACATCTCCTTCACTTCCAAAAATATAAGCAACACTAATAGTAGAATAGAATACTTAGAGTCAACAAGGCACCAAATCATAGTCACATTTATATTGTTATCCTTAAAAACACTTCAATCAATATGAAGGTGTTTCTAAATCAAAGACTAAATAGTATGGAAGCTTGCTTAAGGATAAGTCCTTCAAAGTCTTAGAAGAAAATCACGACACTTAGATATCCAAGGAATAGCACATTGCATATTTTTGATCAACTTTAGAGAATAAACTGATTTTACTTAGGTATTTTCTAGCATGTGTGACATATATGGTTGGAAATATATACGAGTTAAGCTCTTAACAAAAAAAACGGTGCAAAATTTGGATTTTCCAATAAAGAGTTATGGTCCAATTAGTGAAAAATAGTCTACTTCACTGATGATTCTGCTACAGCTGTCCAATTCGAGTTTGAGTGTCTTTCGTCACAAGTCCTATCTCATATCAATCTTCAATATATATAATATCACTTGCATAAAGATCTAAGTCTAGCATCATTTACTAATCAAAAGTCAAATTACCATCTGTCTCTTAGAATAGTCCATAACTACATGATATAGAACTAGCATATCCATCGCAAAATTATCTTCAATTCCTCTAAATTAGCTAATCCATGAATTTGAACAAATAATTAATCCCAAACCTAACTAAATAATAAATCACACTTATCTTATAAACATATAACTTCAAACAAATTCAAGCCTAGAGTTTCTTCACCCTAACCTAATACTTTAGTGATAGTCCACAACCTACAGCTCCCATGTAAGACCTAATTCCTAGGCTTTGATACCAAACCTATAACGTCCCAAAATCCACCCTGTAATACATTATTATCTATAACTATTCATATCATGAGAACAACTAATGAAATCCATAAATTAAAGAAATGTTATTCGTCATCCATAACACCTAAAGCATCATCCAAAATAAATATGTCAAACAATGGCAATTACATCCAAAAACTAAATATTATCTTGCAGCGGAATAAATAAAACATTATCCTTAACACGGTCTCATAATTAACCTCCCAATCTAGAATATAAAGTAAACAACTCTAAACATCCACCTCAGAATCCACGTTTCCATCAATTTGAGCTTCTCAATTTATCTGTTCATCCAATTCGAGCTCTTTCTCTAAACCATAATCTGAAAAATATGTTTTTTGTAGGGGGTGAGCACTAAGCTCTATAGAAAAATCCTCCCAAGCTCGAACAAGATTTTGAAAATATATAAAACAGGTCGGTCTCATTTTACAAAATATCACATATATAACTTTTGAAATAAAACAATGACGTTTATCAGATCTCAAGTTTACGTAGTAACAATAAATTAAATGAAGAAGTAAAACCAACTTTCAGACAACAAACAATTATCAACTCTGTTTCTCAGGTATGTAGTAAAACTTCGCATGAATACACATATTGAGAATATCCTGACTCACACACCCCCCCAATCCTCACAAAGATACACAACTTTAGGAAGGGCGTATACCGACGCATCGGTAGTGACGAATCGAACCCAAGAATAGTATACTAGCCCTCAACCTCGATACTCGTGAACGAATAGTAGTTTGGTCCTCGCAAAGCACCAACCCCACTACGGGTGGTAGGGGAACCTTCAAACCCACTCGAAGTAAGAAACGTATCTACCCACTCTACGATACCCGGTCAACGGTCACCCATGTTCATCAAAACATCCACACAAGGGACACAATACCAAACCAATTTACCAAATCATAGGTAAACCAAGAATCATAATTCCACAGGTAAACCAAGAACCTTAATTCCATAGGTATTTTCTAACAGAACAACTGAAGAAAATATGCAAGAGATCATCAAGAAATATAATTTTATTGTTCAAACAAAACACTAGAGTTTTTAAATCAAGAACCTTGGAATATCAAGGGTAAAATCTATATTTCTTGAAAACTAGGGTTTTGATATCAAGAACAAGAGTTTTTATGGCTATCTATATACAATTTAGAATCAAAACATACATATATATATTAATCCTAGCCTCAATGAACAAGTTTAGGAAGAAACCCCTACCTTGATTCCGTAGTTTGTGTGTAAACCTCGCGTGTTTGATCCATTCTAACGTGAGAATCTCTTTTGTATATTTTGTTTTCTCCTTCTTTCTTGCTCTCTTGGGATGCCTAGGGTTGAAAACTGATGAAACATGACTAAAGAGCCGTCCTTATGGTATTTATAGGGTAAAAATGGAGAAAAACCCTAAAACTAAGCGGGGCCGTTGTTAGGGTAGCGTCTGGACGGTGCTTGGACATTCAGACTGTGTATATTCATTGTTTTGGATAAAAAAAATAAGGTTTTAGGGTAAGGAGTACCGTTCGGACGGTGCTTGGGGCGTCTGGACGGTGTCAACTTTCTGCCTTGACTTCCAGAGCAGTTTTCACCTATTTAGATGTCGATTCAGAAATTTTCATTAAATACACTTTCGTAGCCCTTGAAGTTTAGTTGCTACTGTCCAAAAATCAGGTCAATAGGAGTTAGTAGTAAAAAATTATGGCTAAAATACTAAGATAGTGTTAATTCTTTTCTACCCGAATTCTTTCTAAAATGTGCTTTATTTCCGGAATACTTCATAACTTCGAATACACCTCATATTACACCTCCCAAAGTTTCTCAATCTTTCGGATTTAATGGAGGCATTATTTTAACCTGAAACCATTTAGATACTTACCTAATCAGCTTTCTTAAGCTTACACACCTTCGAAACTAAGTTTGACCCGAAAGTCAATTCGTTCGAAACTAAAAATTCATGATCAATCTTTCAACAATGATTCTAAGTTTCTACCATCATTTTATTTATCTTAGGAGAACTCTTAAGATAATAGTATCCTTATTTAATTTTAATACTAGGTCTTACATTCGGTCACCTAAAAAACGGAAACGTTTCGACGTATTTCGGAAATATTTCGACCTGTTTCGAAAACATAAAGAAAAAAATAAATAATTTAAAATTTATTTTTTCAAAACATTGGTCTAAATATACCAAAGTAGCTTGAAATACTTTGAAACATTCTGAAATAATTGGTCAAATGCATTGAAACATTACAAAACATCTCGAAACATTATGAATCACCTCGAAGTTTAGAATTTTGATTTCATCACTAATTCATTTTGGTTTTCTCATAAACGGAAACGTTTCAGACGTTTCGACCGTTTCGAAACGAAAATTTGATCCTTGCTCAAAAGTCAAGTCATAATTCACCAAGTCATTCTCAACCACACACACACTCTCTCTCTCTCTCTCTCTCTCTCTCTCTCTCTCTCTCTCTTTGTGGAGTAAATATTCAATGCAACGATGATACCATGTCATCACTACCACGTGGTATCTTTATCCAATTAAAAGACTAGAAATAGGTAAATTGAACCGCACTATTTTCATAACTACCAGTAACCACCATATCCAATCAACAACACATAAGATTAGTGAGATCCATTTTACCTATTTGTTGTCTTATAATTGGATGGTGACACCATGTGACAATGATCACATGGTATCGCCGTTGCAATGAATATTTTCTCCTCTTTGTGCAACACTAGAAAGCCCCTCCTCATTTTCATTCTCACTCACTCTCTCTCCATATCAATTTCAAATAAAGAATTTTTTTTTGTTTTTATTTAACTTAAAAAATAAAATCATTAGATGTTGATTGTTTAAAAAAAATTATCTTGATCTCGAATATTTCTTAAAACATAACAATTGTTTTGACATTGATAGTTTAGATTTATTTTTAAAATAAAATATTTTAAATAATATTTTATAAATAAAATAAAATACACCAATTGAGACACTAAATTATATAAAAAAAACTAGATTTTTTTCTTCAAATGTATGCATTGCTTATAGAATATTATTATTAATTTTTGTAGCAGTTACTTCTATAAAAAGAAGTTTTTCAAAATTAAAATTGATAAAATCTTACTTAAAATCGACTATGTCACAAGAAAAATAATTTGATTAGTTATATTATCAATGAAAAAAAATTTGATAACAAAATTTAAATATAAAAACTCAATTTATACTTTTACAGCTCAAAAAATGAGAAGAATTAATTTTAATCAAAATTTTTAACACTAAAAATAAAAAGACCTCAAAATGAATTACCGCTTTAGGTCTCAAATTGCCTTGAGCCACCCCTGATTGCCAAAACCTGTGTATGTCAATAAACATGTTTTTGCTATTAACGATTTCCTACTTATTGCTTTTGATTTTAGCCTTGAAATGGAGAAGAAGAAAAGTTGCTCTAGGAGGAGCGATGTCAACAACGGTTTTGTCACTCCAAAAGAAAGTTTTATTTTGGCCTTTTTCAGTTGACATGTATTTGTCGGTTTCTAATTCCTTTAAGTTTGGTCTCTAAGTATGATTGTATGTGGAGTCTGATTTTTATGTCGTCATCATGAGTATTTTTTTGTTAGATAATAACATTATAGTATGAGCAAGTTTGGTAACCTAAAGATCATGTTTCTTTAAGTTGGAATCTAGCAGATAGTTCAAGAATAATTTGACCAAACAATACTTTGCTAAAAACAATAACTCGAAAATAGTTCACGTGCAATACACATGTGCACCAATTAGTAACAATAAAATAGAGCATCATGTTTATATAAAATTCAGCAATTAAATTTCATGGTTTTCGTTTAGATTCAATGGATTATCTTACAATTTATATTTCAACTTTTTAATCACAGGAAATTTATCTTTTTATATTCAACCTTTAAGCACAATAAATGTTTTAACCATTCTAACCTTTTAAGCACAATAAATATTTTAATCATAATTATCTTTTAATCTATATCTATATCTATATTGTTCTAAAACGTCGACAAAAGTGAAAAAAAAATTTGTTTGACTATTTTGCCTATGATCAATTTTATAAAGTTAATCATATTCTCTAATTTCTTTTCATTTCTTCAATTAATTACATAATTCTCTCATATACTTTTATCTTAAATTATGTGAATAAACTTAACACTTAATTATATTCATTTGAGCTTTAATGTGTGTGGTATTTTTGGGCATTTAAAACTCAGTTACAGATTTCACACCTACGTGTCCATCTTACTTCAATATTAGCCTCAAAAACTACATGACTAACTTATATTAATTACCAGAAAAGCATCAATGATTGACCAACTACATTGCTCAAAACTCTTTCGCCTTCAATGCAATAGTAGTTTCTTAAGTTTTTACTTTACGCTGCGTTTAGTACGTAGGAATGGACCTTGGGAATGGAATGAGCATTACCAAGTAATTCACATTCCATAGTTTGGTTGATGGTAATGAAATTTGATTCCCATTCCTATGGAATGATAAATCCCACGGGCCAAGTGATTAACCATTCCCCACCAACACATGGTATTGGTCATTCCCAAAGAAGCGGTAATAAGCCCAAACTTCCTTGGACCAAAAGCCCGACTCTCCCATCATTCTTTTTTGCCCCGACCATTCTCTCCTTTGCACCTATGCCTCTTTAGGCCTGTCAAAATTCGACACGATACGATTAACCGACACGAATTAAACGGGTTTGGATAAGACTTTAACGAGTTCGGGTGATAAACGGATTAACCCGCCAAACACGTTTAATAAACGGGTCGTGTTCGGGTGAAACCTATCAACCCTTTTATCACCCGTTTACCCGTTTAAAAAAAATAATATAATAATAAATTAATAATTATTTTAAAAAAATTAGTCAAAATTAAATTAAAATATTATATATATATATATGATAAGGATAAATGAGTTAAAAAAAAATCTTACTTCAAATAATTTAAGTACAAATTATTCACTTCTCCCGTTGCAAAGTGCTCGATGTGGGAACAAAAATTATGGTATTTCACTTGCACAGCCCCGAATGAGGCAAAGTAGAAGAAGAACCCAGAATGAGGATAAAACCAACTTGCACAAAAAGAACCCAGATCATCGTTGTCCATACATGGCAAATCGTCATGAATCAGAGACATGGTGTGGATCATTTCGACGGTGCAAGCTGCACGCATGGCTTGTGACTCATGGCCGCCGAGAAGCTCGTAGGCGGCGATGCAGAGTATTGGTCGGACTCTCTTGCCGCCGGCGAGAAGGGAGTACCTCATTTCTTCGTGGATCATTGGAGGGTCTTTGACTGAGACGGCGGTGTCCAAGGCTCTGTTTATGGAATTGGCCTTTTCAACCATATAGGCTTTGAAATTGAAGGTCAGTTGGCTTTGGGTTTGGTCTTTTGGGGCTTCTCCTACCAGTAATGGGGAGTGGGAAGCCACGACAAAGAGATAGGATAATGAATCAGGAGCGAGAAGGGAATGGAAGGGTCTGTGTTGACATGTGACCAATCACCAAGGTGGAGGAGAACACACAGTGAAAGCAGCACAGTGAACATACAGTGAAAACTTTTGGCTTGAATCCGACAAATTCAAATGAAGAAGACCTTTTATGCCTATAAAATGATGCAGCCCCTCCTTCCTTTACTCATTAAACTTTTTCATTTGCCTTTTCAAGTGGCTGCCAGCTGGAAATATTTTAATTAAGAAAGTATGGTTGGTGTGGATAATTAATTTAGTTTAAATTTTTTGTAGGATAATTTTTTGGTGAGGGTTAAAATTTTAATAGAATATTTTAAAAAAATTAAATGGGTTAAACGAATAGTGTCGTGTTATCCGTTTATTAAATAGTTCGTGTTTAGATTTTTTACTCGTTCATTAAACTGTCGTATATGGGTTTACATGTTTTATCCGACACGTAATCGTTTAATCGGACACGTTTGACACCCCCTATAGCTCTTCCAATCCCTCTTCTCTTCTCCTCTCCTCGCCACTGCATCTCCCCTCACAGAGATCTATGGCGTCCCCCTCCTTCCCTCTCTATCACTCTCTTCGGTGAAGCAATGCACCAGATCCACGACCAAGACCAAGACTAGATCAAATTCGACCTTTGCAACAAATCTCAGGTAATTTCTCATTCTCTTTTCACTGTTGATCTTTATTTTCAAGGTTTCGGCACCACCTACGAAACTAATCTCCTGCATCGATACAAATTTATTCATTTTTTTCCTAGGGTTTTGGAGATATGAATTTGATTTACAAGCACATACTTTGTTTACTTCTTCTCTATATTGTTCGATTTTTCACATAGATTGTTGAATATATCTATAAACATATGTAAGTGTTTTCATATATTGTTACAGCAGTGCCTGTTTGTAATTGGGTTGTGGTGATTTGGGTCTTGCTTTGAAGGTGTTTGAGAAAATGTCTGACAGAAGCATGGTTTGCTAGATTTCTATAATTGATGGGTTTTTTTTTTTGATAATAATAGACCCCTTAAGGCTATAAAATTATTCCAGAAAATGGTGGACTATGTATTTAGCAATTTCTAATAAGTAATATGTAGCATGCAAGCTAGATGCATGCAAACATGGTTGTATAAATTAAATGTACCTGATCCTCTGTATCTTGAAGATGTTGGATTTCACTTACTGTTGAAATATATAATTTTCATTAGGCACATATCTTCATTAGACACATATCTTTCATATTGTAATGTGCAAAATGTATGCATGTGTTCGATAAGAATGGTATATAGATAAACATTCATGTTTCTTTTCGTTTTCTTTATTCTCTTTATTCACATAATTATACCTTGATTACTTTACAGGAAATTGATTTGGCCACAGGAACACTAAGTAATATTCAAACTGGCTCAAGAAAATTCTTAGTTAAAGCAAATCCTGTTTATGCACTGCAAGTTCATGATAGACTGATATATTCAGCCAGCTCTCCGTTGGATGGAGCACCCATGAAGGTACCTGCTTCTACTAAAAGATTTGATTCTGAATTTTGTTTAATAATGTTCCACTTTTTAACCTTTTAATGATTAAGTTCCATCATTCTACCTAACTTATACTTGTCTTCATGTAAAATAAAAGATATGGAGTGCATCAAATTTCAGTATGGTTGGATCGCTGCCATCAACAATGGAAGTACAGGCTATGGCCATAAGCTCAGAGCTAATTTATTTGGGGTGCAAAGGGGGGATAGTGGAGGTATGGTGTAGAAAGAAGCACATTAGAGTAGAAGCACTACAAACTGGTACCATCGGTAAGGTTATTTGCATGTCTCTCGATAGTGATGAAGATGCTTTGGTGATCGGAACCTCTGATGAACGAATTCAGGTAAAGAATCTCTTTCTTCTCAAACTCAGATATAATCTAATCATATTGAAATGTTCGAAATTTTAGACTGTTCTGTTTGGTTACCTATCATTTTCATATAACGACAGCAACAACATGAGGAACATTTTTTTGTTGGTTTGCAGGCGTGGCAACTGAGCTGAAGGAGGATGTTGTAAATTCATGGGGTTTGGGATAACTAGAAACCATTGATCAGCATTCTTTTCTTGGAATAAGCTTTCTCCATTTGAGGGCCCCTGTTAAGAATTGTATATGGTGCAGATTAAAGTATAATAATTTTGTTGTTTCAGTCACAGCCAATTAATTTTTATAACACCCATTTGTATTTGTGTACAGAAAGTGACATGTACATGGAAGCAGAGGTAGATGCCGATAGACCCAATCGAGGGAGAGTTAGATGCATCAGGTCTCATGATGGAAAATGATGCACATGATAATTGTATTACCATGGTTGAAACATCCAATGAGTGGTCAACATTTAGATTGAATTTGGCAAACAAAATGTTTGATGAGTGGAGAGTAAGTAGACAAATAGTGTAATTTTTTGTACCTATATTTGAGAATAATTTTGTTTCTTGGAATTCTACCTTCAATGCTATTGAGATGAAATGAATGGAATTTAAGAATTTCTGTTTTTATTCAACTTATTTTTGTTTTCTGTATACTGTTGATTATTTTTTGGACTTGCTTTTCATCGATTTATTTTTTGGTTCAACCTACATGTTCGGATGAGATTCCTAGTTGTCTTGATAGTTTCTTTTTTGGGTTGGCACATGTACTCTATCGAATTCATAAAGAACTATAGTTGTTCATTTGAAATGAATGACCAATTTTGAATAGTTTTTTATTTTGATTTCTTTTTGTGAACCTATTTTTTGAAGGAATTTGTTTTCTAATTTTTTAAAATTTATAGGGGTTTAATTTTTTTCAATGGATTCTCATTTTTTCTAATTATAAATTTTTTACACAACTTTTAAAGGCAATCGCAATCATAAAAAAAAAATTTGTTATTAATTATTTTTAGTCACTATGGATATTTTGGTTAAAGTTGATTTCATTCTAATGAAAAAAATTGTTTTATCCAAACATAAGAATGAAATGAACATTCCATTCTAGCACTTAATTCTAAACAGCTGCCAAACATTGGAATTGTAATGCGCATTCCATTCCATTCTCAAGTTCATTCCATTTCCAAACTCATTCCATTCCCATTGAAAAACATTACCGCGTACCAAACGCAAGGTGTGAAGATTTGTTTTAGTGACTTACTTGGATAAAGCTCTCACCTTCCTCAAGAACACCTTTGAATGTTGGCAGATATGACTAAGTAATTGAGTCATTATGTACAATTGGATTGACTATACACAGTTGGCTTTTGGGGGAACATTTAACCCTCTACAATGTTGGTTGCTGACATAGATATCAAACATCTCAAGTTGATCAAAACAAAAGGATTGTTGTACCAAAGGTAGGAAGATTACAGATATTTGCCAATAAATCTATTGTGTAAGATTCAAAAGTTCATTTATTTGTTTTCCCATTATGTTTTGGAGTCTCAGAGGGCAGCACTTTGACACATGAATTTTACTCCGGAGACATTTGCAGACCTATTCATTTGACTTTCAGTAAGAAGTTGTCTAATCCAGTCACTTGCTTTGCTGAATAGTCTTAAGATTAAGTATTTCTTATCAGCAACAGTGTGCCGTCTGATATCAATTCTAATCTTGCTTAGTAGAAGTTAAAACTCGAGAAAGAAAGGTGAGAAACAATCACTAGATCAAACACATTATGAAAAAGATTAAGTATATTCTTATTGAGTTTTGTTGTCTTATCCTATGTTATGCTTAGTGATTATTGCTTGTCTTCACGTGCATCAACTGTAATTCTAGAATCTACAAGGCCACCATAAAAAAATAATAAAATAAAATCTAAGATTAAAACTCAAAATAATCGACGTGCAACGTACGTGTGCATCAACTAGTAATATAAGTGAAGGAAGACAGAATTACTATTCCTGATTAGACGTTTAATGATTTGAAATAAGTATGAGCACGTGACTAACCACGTGCCAATATGATGATCACTTGGAACGTCGGCAAACCAAAATCGAGCCCAGCATGATCATCATATATAACACCTAACCAAATTGATGAGTTCGGTAGAATAAGGTAAACTACTGCTAGTACCCGAGATACAATTCAACTCGGGCCAATATAAACTAGCTCGAAATATTCATAATTACGAAGATCGCTCCATTCCGAAGGATTAGAGGAGATGTTATATTAATAAGAACGAATTACGAATAAACATTATCAACGTGCCCAAGTGAAGGGATTGATAAGGAAGGATGGGAAGGATCCTAGCATTCGCAATCTGGCTAAATATAAAGTGTGCCACCTCACATTGCCAAATGAGAGAAATCCTAGAAGATGATACAAACTACTATAAATCTAGAGTAGGCTGAAGTCAAAGGTACGCACTACATTCCCTGCAAGTAGCTCTGATTACATTGTTAATCTTTACTGATTTAAGTATTAAAGTGCCTCCGACCGACCCGTCCCAATTTCTGACAATTTGTTCATTTTGCAAGGGGTGCTGCAACATTTCTTGTTCATTTGATCCAAATCAAATCATATATTTTGTAAGAGGTTTTTCTACCCCTTACAATAGAAAAGTGTACTTTTCATTGGGTACCCTAGTTAAATAATATGAACATCTCAAACTCAAATATTTGAATTTTGAAACCTCTAAATCTAGCCCTTCATGGAAATAAATTGTAAAACAAAAAGATTAACCAAAAGGAGAAAGTCCCTCACACCCTATTTTCCCATAATTTTAAAACTCTTCAATTATTTGTATTCTTTGAATTTATCCAAATATTTTAATCGATGAATGAATCTCAAATCTGTTCAATGATTTTCAAATTTTCATATCACTTTCATATATTTCTAATATATGAAAAATATTCTTGATGTTCTTCTAATGTTCTTAAATTATTGAGAATAATTGTTTAGTAGGACGGCCTATTTTGTCGTTTTGTTTACTTATGTTATTTTTGAGAATTTTTGTATAAACAAATCCAAATAATTTTGTAATTTTTTTTTTTTTGGATTTTGAATTATTTTAAGGTCCTTCGGAAGCCGCTACACGAAATTGGACTTAATTGTGAAAATGTATATAGAAAAAAATATTTTATAAATAAGTCCACTTAAGACATAGAAAAACTTGAATACCCTTTTATTGTAAATAAGTTCCCTAAATCCTCTAAAAAAAATGGAGAGAATTTATTATGAGTATATATATATAGGAGTTCTAACAATACAAAAACCTAAAATTTAGGAAAATCAAAACTCATAATAAATCCTCTCTATTTTTTTTAGGGATATGTTTCAAAGTTTTTGAAAACTAAAATTAAGGAATTTTAATTATCTTATCTTAAAAAGTACTAAAATCAAAAGATTTTGATTTTACATTAAATTTAATTTGGTCACGTATATATATGTTAATATATATGTATATACACATATAATACTACGAAGTCACATTATAAAACCTAGTTTCTATTACTCTTACACTTTTTTTTACTACACTGTATTGATATACTTTAAATTTGTGTAATTCTTAAACTCTACTTTCTATTATTCATACACTATTTTGCTACACTGTATTAATACACTTTAAATTTTTATAAATATACCATAATCATAAAATTCTTGAACATTTTTTTTCTATTGGTGATTGTAGTTGATTTTTTTGTTGAGGTAAATCACATGTATTTGATATTATGATTGTGGATGTACAAAAATTAGACATTTAATTTCATAAATCTTTTAGTGTCAAACTATATTGATACAGTACTTCATGTGACTTCAAATTATAAAGTATTTTATGCACACCATGTAATTATGAATTGAACAAATTCATAGTATCTATTAGTCCCGAAGAAACTACCACGAAAATAACATACAGAAGAAGAAGAAAACACAATTTAGAATTCAAATAACAATCATTATTGTAGTGTTTAGTATTCAAAAACAAAATTGTAAAAAAAAATAAAAATTCATAAAACACAAAAATATTAAAATTTACAAATAATCATTTGAAAGATGAAAGGTTAACAAAAAAAGTGACCATTCAACACAATAAGTAGAAACGAATATGAAAATTGTGAAAAAAAAAAAAAACTTGAAACTAACTAGTAGTTTGTGGAACGAACAAAATAAAAAAAAAATGAAAGAAAACATAAGTTCAACCTGATAATATATGAACGTTGTAGTAGAAGAAATAAAATATATTTGAGCTTTTCCGAACGTTAATGATTGATAATTTGAAAAGAAGAGAGAGATGTTTACTGACAACGATAATGACAAAAAAAATTTAAAATTCAAAATAACAAAGATACACAATCAACGTTATATGCAAATCTTGTGATAATATAATTTTTCTACTATATTAGGAAATTTTTAATACAATAAAACAAAATCAAAAATTAATTAACTACCAAAATAAATATGTATGATTCAAGGAAGGACAAATATGTCAAAAGAAAATCACAAAAAGTCAAATTGTGTACTTAGAAATAATTAAGTTTTAAAAATAAGGACTTAATGACCTAACATTAAGAGTTGTGTACTTTTTGACAAATAATTCTAATTTCGTGTACCTTCTTATAATTTCTTAATTATTTTAGTATGTCACGTCAAGGTCCTTAATCAATTGGACCAATATGTTAAACTTGGGGGCCTCAGTATTGGGCTCATCTCAGCCTGTCCACTGGCCCCAATCACACCAAAATCGAGTCCACATCCCAGTGGCACTTTCGTAGTTCGTGTGATTTGAAAGGGGCCATTTAATACAGTCATCTCCTTTTACATACGAGCTCTCACTAGGGTTTCAGCAAACAACAGCGGCAGCCATGGTTCTCAAGTACGTCTCTCTCTCTCTCTCTCTCTCTCTCTCTCTCTCCACTGAATTTGTATGTAGATATCAAAATGGTTGAATTCGAACATATATATCTTTGTATCTGTTCATTTTTATATGTATGTGTATTTGTACGAAACACTTACCATTGATATATGGGAGATTTACCAAGGGATTGTGGCTTTCATTTGTGGGAAACAGGAAGGACTTTGATACAGCTAGAGAAACCGTGTTAGCTGGTGTTTTGAGTATTTATTATGATTTTGTTTCTGGAAGATCTGATAAAGAAAGGCTTTGTGTAATACAAGGTAGTAGGATTGGGAAAAAAGGTCGGAATCGATCCCAAAACATGTTTCTAAATAACTCAAACTAGAAATATGCGGATGGAGTTTACTTCGACTTCAGTAGCAGTTGGATGTTACATTGTTCGACTTATTCATACATAAGTAATCTATACCGTAGTGGAAAGTACATTATCTGCCCATTTTAGTGTCACCTACCTCTGGACTATAAAACAGAAAACCTTAATCTAAGTGAATCCAAATACTGTGAGAAGAGTTGCAAAAAACTGAGGAGGACAGTAGATCCATCTTCGAAAGGGACGGAATGTGATGGTTAAATTTTTTCTACTACTCCTTAAAACAATACCTTTCTCATCTTCAGGAGATATTGGATCATGTTCTTGTATTCAAACTTAATTGGAAGTTTTTGCTGCCTAAACAAGGAGATGTCTCTCTTTTTAAATGCAATATATTATATTGGTGCTTTTCCAGTTTAGTGTTGAGGCCATGATTAATTGAGAGAGATTGCCTTTGTTTTATGATTAAAGGTCATTGTCTCAGTCATAATCTTTAGAGGGCATGAGGTGTGTCAGAAGAGTGGTTCAAGTCACATGAGATTCATGGTTTACACAAAACATGTAATGATATTGGATCGGGAGGTGTCAAGTCCTATCGACATAGGATAACACATTGAACTATGTTTGTCTAGCTAATGTGTTTGGAGATCCAAACATTGTTTTGGAGATGTTCTCCAAGATGCTTGCGATATTATGATGTTGAGTTGATTTTGGGGAGCTTATACAACTAATGATCTATTATTGACCTGCCTCTCATCCACCTTGAGTGCATGAGGATTAGATATTTCTAGAGTTAAATGATATGGTTTGAGATGTAATATCAACATGACCATTTATTAAGGAAGCTAAACCATGCGATACTAGTTGTCTTATGCTCTTGGTGAGCAAAATTCTTTATGGAAAAATGATAACGAGGCTTTCGAAATATTTTGCAAGTTTCTTACTTTTTTTTAGGAAAAGGTGATGATATACAGATCTTATGCTAGTTTCTCAGCATTTTTATAAAAAGGAGATAATATTCAGTTTGTAAGATGTGAGATGAAGCTTTGTAGTAGTTTTTTGGCAACTTAATTATGCCTTCTTTATCATGAAGTCTTGCTAATGTCTTAAGGACTATACTGATTCTTCTCATTTAGGGCCATATTATGAACTTTGTTAATGTGGATGTTTAATTTTATGATGAATTCGCATGATACATCACCTTACGATGATGCCCTTTTGTTTCTTCCCTCTTACACTAGTTATTATAAACTCCTGCCCTCTGAACTTCCATTTCTAAGAGTCCGTATATGATCTTGTCATTCCAGGACAGAACTCTGTCGTTTCAGCGGGGCCAAGATATATCCTGGGAGGGGCATCAGATTTGTTCGTGCAGATTCGCAGGTAATCCTAATGCTGATATTTTGTCAACTCAATCTTTATAGTCATTGTTCCATTTTCTTTTTTTCTCTGTTTTGGTTGGAGTAGGTAATTTTCTCACCTCATCTATTGATGGTGTTTTCGTGCTCACATTGTTGCCTTTAGGTGTTTTTATTCGCCAACTCAAAATGCAAGAGGTACTTTCACAACCGACTGAAGCCTTCAAAGCTTACTTGGACAGCCATGTACAGGAAGCAGCATAAGAAGGTGAATGACTTTTGACTTTTGACATTTCAAAATTTTTCTTTTTTGTTCTGTATTACTCTCTCAATTGCCAATACATTGAGCATCTTGTGGTTGTTACACCGCTTTAATGAGTAGAGATCTAAGTCACATAGAGAGGGAGCAAGAAGTCCACGGCGAGTGTAAAAGCAGCCAAGAATAAAATTTTGTCAGAAAAGAGTGCCTCAAAAGTGTGTGTGCAATATTATTAGCATATGCTTTCTAGTAACCCTTCTATTATTGCATTATCTACCAGTCTAATACACCATCAAAATGAGGTAAAAATAGAATTTAGCACTTTATTTTGGCTCAAAAGGGCTATAAGATCATCAAACAATATACAGCCAAACATGAGAATTCAAAAGAAAAACATTTGCAGGTAATGGACTTGATGGAAGAAATGGGACAGTTTATTACTGTGTGAGAGAGAGAGAGAGAGAGAGAGAGAGAGGACTTTTTGTTTGGGGGTTTTGGCCGGGGGGGGGGGGGGAGAAGCAGCACATGGAGTAATATAAACTGTCAGCCGCAGGAAAAGAGTGGTAGAATCAGTACTCTCATCATTTGAAGTCATCATCCATGTCGTAGAGTCCAGGGTTCAAAGTATCGGCCGAGTTTGATACGACTCGGCCTCTACCGAAACGATAACGATACACCTTACACTAAATCTCTGAGTCTTACTCGAATCGGCCTTGACTCGGAGACAACTCGGTCAAATCGGTACAACTCGAACTTAACTTAGTTAACTCAGACTGACTCATAACCGAGTCGAACGATTCGTGTTGAAAATCACACAAACCAGTCATAAACAACAAGCCACTGGCTAAATTGGTAGAAGGACAAGAAAGAAAAGGATGAAGCCAACACCCACATAAAAGATGAATAAATCTGTGAGAAACCCAAATGCAAAGCAAACTACGATCAATTTTTTAGTTTCCCAGAGTACCCATATGATATTCTGCAAGAAGAAGAAGAAGAAATTGCAAGCAAAACTGGAAAATCAAGCCCCTACAATTGCAAGGGAGTCTCGCTCTTCTCCCTCTTCTCTTCAGTTATTCCCCAGTCTTCACTTTGTGACAATTGATCGCAACCAGGCTTGGGAATTGGAGCTCCGATAATGGTTCTCTGTGTGTGTGTCAACAACCGACGAATGAGAGCCTAAAGGGAGGGATCCTTAAATGTTATTAGGTATAGTATTTTATTCAATAATTAATTGTTGGTATTCTTCATTGACCTAGTACTTATTATATAGTGTATATACTATAGTTGTATTTTTTATATCAAGTAAAACTAACTCTTAATTGATCTATTGCATTATAATGATATATTGAATTAATCAATAATAGTATTTAGACTGAATTTGATGTCTTAATCTATTGTTATCATTGAATTGGTGATAGATCTCATACAAATTGTGGCTCGGTATGTTCTTAAATATTTAAATTGATCATTAATGATAATCAATATTTCTGGGAACACCTTTATATTTTATTTTCATAAATGTTTAATGTGAAAGATGATATATTTTAGACATAGATGCATGGATGATAATATTTATATGTTATAATTTTTTATGATTTTTTTTAAAAAAATTGGACTTTCTATCTATCGTTTTTAGCGTATCGTCCGATACCACGCCGTGACACCGCGCCCGATGTGTATCAGTGTCCTCCGAGTCAAAGGCCGATACTGCGACCTTGAACCGTGGTAGAGTCACTGATGATCTGGTTGCCGCCATGCAAAAACTAGGCCCTTTCTATCTTCTGTTTTAGTCAATTCCCACAAATCCTTCCTCAAAGATCATCAAATACAAATCAAGTGGTGTGTTCATTACCTCTGACTTGAAAGTTCTAGTATCCAAGCAAATTGATGTTTGAAGGAAAATTCGTTGATTCAACTATCGCAAATTATTTGTAATCTGTTCACGAAATGTGGATGGATTTGTCTTATTACGCTGACGTGCGCATAGTTCCGGGGAGTGGCACTTGTGAGAGACATCATGGCCTGGTCAAAGTCATTTCTGACAAGCTCTTAGGGGGTTGTACTTGAATGTGCAGGAGAAACCTAGTGCTCATGTCCATATATGGTGATGTGTGGCTGTAGAAACTTGTTTGGACTTTTGAGGTTCATACTTTGATGGAAATTTTTTGCGTACTGTTCACTATTACATTGATCTTCTTCCTGCAAAGTTTTAAGAAGGGAAAACATCGATTTTGTTCTTTTCCCTCTTTCAAGTCATGTGTATCACTTAAATGATAAATGGCTCTTTTGCTGACAGTATCATCCTTTAATAATGTTTTGAGATTATTTCTGGGTGCTTAAGCCTAATTTACTGCCTTTGAGTTGAAATTTGCAGGATATTGCCCAAGAGGCTGTCAAGAAGAGGCGCCGTACCACCAAGAAGCCTTACTCTAGGTCCATTGTTGGTGCCACTCTGGAGGTGATCCAGAAGAAGAGAACTGAAAAGCCTGAAGTTCGAGATGCTGCCAGGGAGGCTGCTCTACGGTCTGTTTATGTGCATTTTGCAATGGGTTCTGTTTTTAGATCTAATTCTTCCATTAGTTTTCCTGGTGATGTCATGTAATTTAAAATTTGTGGGATTCTACAAGTGTTGAGTCTATGATTATTAGTATGTGAAACTTGTGCCCACTGACCTATTTGTTTTGTGCAGTGAAATTAAGGAGCGGATCAAGAAAACAAAGGATGAAAAGAAAGCAAAGAAGGCAGAGGTGATGGCCAAGGTACAGAAGACTGGTAGCAAGGGTAACATGCCCAAGGGTGGTGCACCGAAAGGTCCTAAACTTGGAGGAGGTGGTGGAAAGCGTTGAGCATCGTGTTTGTTATTGTTAAATGTATCGGAGCAGCGATGTTGGGTTTTCTAAATGTTGGAAAGTTAATTTTGATGTCAGCAAAAATATTGCATTTTTTTCTCGACACTTGGTAAGATGAGAATTTTGTAGTTCTCGATTGGATTACTTTTGATTGGAATGCAGTTCGTGATGCACTTGCGGATTTAGTAGGAGTGGCTGCCCTTGGTGCACGAAGCTGTTGGCAGGACTTTTGATTTCTGAAGTTTACATTTCTCAGTTTTCTTACCCTTTCTTGTTCAAACAAGTTATGTGTGGGGTTTTGTTGGTTTTATCTTTATAGACTGTCCTTTACATCTTTATGTCCCTCCGCTGCTACGCCCTTTCGTTTCTTCTGATGTCAATCGAGGTTTAGAATCAAGAGGCTCGGGGTGATTTTGCGATCGATGCAGTAGCGACAGTCCTGTGTTGACTACTTGGTAACGAAGACCTTGGGGTTCTTGTAGGTAGAGTTACAGTTTGTTGCACTACGATTCCAATTGTGTGGCTGTATGTGTGATGAACAACCTAAGATGTTCCCGACTCGTACTTTTGTGGGCAATGCCTAATCTTTCGCGTAACGTTTCTCGTTAATATCATAACTTATAATGTTTTTGCATTTGTGGCCAAGGTACCAAGAAGCTTATTAGAAACTATTAATCAGAGCCAAAATGGTAGCAATGATAAGAAAACCAGTAAGAGAAATAGTAGAAGCCTGTGTCGATAGTCCTAATAAACTCCTACTGCCATGGAAGCAGTTGAGTATATTCAGTTCTCCATTACTGGCTCTACTCGATCAAAAGTAGTGTCAATCCTCCATAACTAACTCTGCTAGAAGAAAAGCTACTCCCAATCTGTCAGTAAGGTATGATTTGATGTTTGCGGCCACGCTTCACTAATTGAAGTTGGTTCCTCGTCAACTCCGTTAGCTAGGTCCATTCATGAACAGCTTAGCTGGAGCCCCCTCTGAAGGATAAGAAGGCAAAACTCCCCAGTAAGGCGACATTGCCGGATTGTAGTCGTCCACGTTGAAGACATAGTTGCACTGAGCTATCTGATGGCCACTTGTTCCCCTCTGCTTGGTGGAGCCGTGAGTCGCGACTGCTGTGCTTTCAACAGTCCCCTCACCGGAGATATCTGTATAGCCTGCGGATCTTTGCTTCTTCGTGGCTTGCTCCCTGAGGATGGCTCTCAATGCCATAACCTTATCATAATTGATGAAACAAAATTAGGATAGCTTAATTTACGTACACATGCAATTCAATATCATAGATTCACATGGGAAGCTATCTTGACCCGGCCCATTGACAACCATATGTTTCGACTATCTACAACAAAATCCCAAAATCGAAGGCAGAATTTGATCAAGTTAAATAGAAAAGGATAAATATCATAATTACTCCCTAAATTTTGTCTCCAGTTTAAATTTGATTATTGAATTTTTAATTGTTCTAATTTAGTCCCTCAAGCTATCAATTTTTGTCTCAATTAAGTCATTTCGTCTATGTCTACCGTTAGATATCAAGTATTAAATCATATTTTTCGTTTTGATTTAACAATAGAAATGAACGTAATGACTTAATTGAGACAAAATTGATAATTGAGAGATTAAATTTGCACAAGTGAAAGTTCAGAAACCAAATTTAAACCCGAGACAATTTAGGTTTGATTTAATTGCAACTATATTAGAGTTGTTTGAAAAATAAACAACGATTGCATAGATATTTGGACTCGTTAAATCTCCCTAAGAGCAACAAAAAAGTGTTATAAAAAAATGAAAAACAACAAAGAAATTATTCACAAGAGCAATGCTATTGAGACATAATTTAGAGACATAAGGTGAGAACCTAATGATTTTAGTCGTTAGATTGTTAGTAAGTCTCAGCATTGAATGCATTTTACTATCAATCAAATGATCATAATCCATTAAATTCCTAAATTATATTCTCAAGTTATGTTCCAATAGTATTAATGTATTCACAAATCTCATAGAAGTCTATGTATTGTGAAAGACATTAGTTTCTTCTAACCAATTGAATACTCATGGAGAGAAGGAAAACGGTGGGAAAAAATATAGGTTATTTCCATTTTTGTGATGGTTTCCATAATGAACCTTTGATAAATGTAAGAATCTCATTTGAACATCAATAACAATAGCAAATCATCTCAATGTCAAGCTAATAGAATCTCAAAAAATCAAGTTTGATGCACTATTTCTCTTAAGTAGTATAAGTGTGTCATGATTCATATGTAATATATTTATGTATGTACACATATAAATGCATTACAATATACATGCTATTATAATGGGAAAAAAAAAAAGGTGAACCCAAAAACAAACTAGAAAATATGACTTTGTTTTACGTTTAGAAAACCAAAACTAAAAGTTTACTTAGAAACTTCTTAGAAATGTGTTTTTTTTTAGCTCAAATTTAATGTTACTTGTACATATATAAACAAATCAAAGAATTAACAAAAGAAAACCTAAAAACGAATTACATGTCATGCATGGAGACTCATGAGAGAGAGAGAGAGAGAGAGAGAGAGAGAGAGAGAGAGAGAGAGAGAGAGAGAGAGAGAGAGAGAGAGAGAGAGAGAGGTAGGTTCAAGTTTTGGAGTTATGTAACCTCCTCTTGGAGCTCCTGCTTCTCCTTATGCACAACATCAAGTTCCAGTTTAACTGCATCATATAGGCGCTCAAGCTGCTTAGTCTTCCACCTAGCCCTCCTGTTTTGGAACCAAACACTAATTTGCCGAGGCTGCAGCCCTAGCTCCTTTGCCAGCTTCATCTTTCTATCTTGGTCGAGCTTCATATCCTCCTGAAAACTACTCTCCAATGACTCAAACTGATCACTTGTCAATCTCTTCTTCTTCTCTTCACTCCCATAGTTGTTCATGTCCATCACTGGAAAGACTGCACTCTGAGTCTGCACCGGAAGCTTCATTTCTATGGATGCAATAAAAAAAGAAAGAAAAATCAAGTTGCATGTTCAGAAACCGCATATTTCAATGGCCAAAAAATGATTCTTAATGGCTGTTGTTAAAGTTGGTGCTTGGGCATGTAATTATGGCTTCTTGCTAACTAACTGGACGATAGTCGATTTGAGAGTGTCATTTTTGCGTAACAACCATGCTAATCTTGTCTGTATGGTTCCAATTTTATCCACAAATGGATTGTTGAATAATATTAATTATTGTTTCCAATTCTTTAGAAGAAAACAAGTTTGGATCTTCCTCTCTTTCTCTCTCTCCACAAAAGGGGATGTCTGATGACTGAGGCTTGTGAAAGGGCAAGACTTTGAGATTACCTGGATATTGGTCACACTTGGAGTTGTAGACAAAGCCCAATGAGTTATCTGGTCGAGGAACAAAGGGTTTAAGATTGCCATTCCAGTGATTCCACTCCATGTTTTGGACCCTCTTTGAGTTTGGACCCTCTTTTGCTCTTTCTTTCTCTCCGCACAAGGAAACAATCAACCCAAAAGCTATATCTAATATATGGGTCTTGGTCTGGGTCGAGTATCGGACTGGGACCAGAAAGCTGAGAGAGAGAAAGAGACGGGCGTGGGTTGGAAGTTTAGAGGTTTCCTAGTTTTGTTTTGGTGAAAAAAAATGAATTAAGGAGAGTATAAATACCAAAAAAAAGGGGTGTTCCTAATGCACGAGGTTTCGTCATTGTGGGGTTTGGAAAGGGTTAGATGTATACAACATTACTCCTCCAAGTAGAGACTATTTTTAGTACCCTAGTCAAATCCGGAGTTTTTACCTCTCTGTTGATTGTTGAATGCAGCCAGTGTACAGTGTATGTGTAGGGTTCTGTACTTCTCTTTTGGGTGCAACTGATAAGCAGTATTGTCTCTCCCTTTCCCTCTGTCTCAAACTCTCCCCGCATGCGTGTGTGTGTGTGTGACAGAGAGAGAGAGAGAGAGAGAGGCATGTTGTCGGTTGGGTGAAAGGAAGATAGAAATGGGGATCAATGGTCGCCATCTGGTCCCCTTGTACCTGCCTTCATGCAACTGATGACACACTATGCCTTCCCTTTCTCACGCCTCCTCCTGACTAACCCTTTCTCTCTCTGTTTCTTTCTCTCTAGATGAGAGCAAAGCAGACATTGGGCTTTTTAAGATGGTGGCATGCAACCATTACTACACATTGCCATCTCAAACCAACACCAGAAAATGACAAAATTTTCCAACTGATAAAATGACAAAGTCCAAAGAAAGCTACAAAAAAAAAGAAGGTGGTCTTTGCTTGGTTGAACAAAAAAGCCACATTACTCTTTGATCATGACCCATTATTAGTTAGCCCACAACCCTCTTTTTTTTTTTGCTTGGACACCTCTTTCATCATTTGTTGGCAGTGGATATTATCAATTTAGCAAACGTTTTCAGATCCAACAATATTATAGAAAAAGTAATTTTTCAATATCGTAACTTCTTTTGACACCGTGACAGGTGTAAAATTTCATATTTTACTTAATTTATTTTGCTTGCATTATTTTCACAATGACTAGCTATAAATAAATCAAATCTAAATCTACCACTACAAATTATGTTTCATGAGACCCGGTGGTCTATCGTTGCCCACAAAAGAGAGGGCCTTCAAGAAAATTATAATCGCTTCGGAGACATCTGATAAAATTGAAATGATATAAAGAAGATTATCACGACTCCGCACAAGTATGACACGTGCAAATCAAAAAATTGCTGCAGGAGAACTGTAACACAGTTTAAGTTTGCATAGGCATAAATTTCAAGCTGCTAAAAGTACCCATCTCCAGAAGACATAATGAAAATGACTGTACAATTTTTGCGCAGGCGGCGCCGAACCAGGACAATTTCTCCAGAGTAAGGTTCTACTCTTATAGATTCTTCAAGCAGGTATTTAATGGAAGGAAAGCCATGGAATTCAAGTTCCACTGGACAGAGAGAGAGAGAGAGAGAGATCTGCACCATGTGATAAAATCATAAATGCAGTACTTCAAAGAGCATCTCTTAATTCACTTGGCCTGCTATGAAAGCAGATTGATCGGTTTAGTCTCAACCACTAATGCCCGACCCATTTGACTGTTATTATGCCAAAAAAATGCCTACCTCTTCGTCTATTAATCTAGTATTATTAGTAGGACCTGTATGTTGTAGAATTGGTTGAGAAAAAAAAGTAACCAAGCCTTACAATTTTTGGTTCACAGATGGCACTCAAATGATATCATTACGACACGAATTCAATTGACACAACTTGAATATAACACGACCTCAACATAATATAAAAAAACCCGAATATTGAAAATAAAAATATGACAAGACCAGGACACGACTCAACAGACACAGTAGAAATTCATCTACTGCATTCTATACGTACAAACATGTCAAACGAGTACACAGTTGGAAATATTTTAGTATCTCAAAGAATTTGCAAAGATGATTGTCATATTTGGTCACACCACCCAACTTAGTTCGCTTGGCATGCCCTATGGACCACATGCAAATCAAAAGAAAGACCAATCCTTCTGGGTTTTCTTTTTTAATAGCAATAAATGGTATATGAATGAATGAATGAATGAAAGGGTGGTCCAGTAAACAGACAAGGGGGCACACTCTATCATTACTCTCAAATGGTACCAAGAGACCAGCTTCACAAGGTAAACGGAAAATGACAGAGGAAGGGAAAGGCTTAGAATGTTCAAATTTAAGACACAGCATATCTACAGCAATCCGAACTCAAAAACATTTTAATGTATAATCGTAAAGTAATGCACCATTAAAACAATATGCCCAAGTGAAGAACTAGTATATTTGCAAAAGAACATGTAAAGCACATCAACAAAGCTATTATTTATTGGGTCGATTATATAAACAGTCCAAACACCGTGCATCTTAGCGCAGGATTTGGAGATGGGAGCACACTTGTGAGTATATCAGAAATAACAAATGCAACAACAGTGTGTTAATTAGCCAAGAAAATTGCAATAACAGCACCTGTAGTAATGCTATTTAAGAAAGAATTTCACCTCATTTCCATCTATATGAAGCAATGAAATGCTTAACAGTGTTTGCGGCAAAACAAAAAAAAGTGATAATGAAAGCACATTCTCTAATCTTCTGCAAAGGTATATTTTGAAACAAAACGGGACCAAAATACAAACCCAGTAAAAATTACATGGACATTAGAGGACACATACCTACTGCCAAAAAAACGATTAAGATGACATCCTCCACAGTATCGAATGTTTTGAGAAGTATAGGTTGTGCAATATCCGGGATCTTTGGCAACACCAGACAATAGATGCATCATAGTTACTTTTTTTTTTTTTTTTCATAACCAGAATCATAGTTACTTCAAAAATCCTCTTCTTCCACGGTTTTTCAAATTGCTGGGGATGATATATACAGAATCTACACAAAGCCCACCTTTGGAATGCGTGCAATCAATCTGTTTCATAGAAAATCTCACCTCAGTTGGCGGATCTGACTCACTGACGACGAATTCCCCAACCTTGTACTCTATCCAACATCCACGCTTGTGGTTCCCATTCACATCATCTTGTTCACTTTCGTCTAAACAGCACTCACTTGATGCTTGCTGACCATCTGAAGTAGACAACTCAAATCGTACTGGCTTTATATCCCAACCATGGGTGTGGTCAAAATTGCTAACACGTCTTCCGAGCCTTTTGCCAAATCTTCCTAGGTGAATCCTGAATGACAGAGTGTAGATATCGGGAGGAAAAGGGAATTTTACAAACCCATCTACTTCAAACCACCATATTTGCTGCAAATAGGCCACAACATGGAACCTGCAACAAGATAGCATTCCAACAAACGCACATTCAAATTCCACATGAGCATCATTGTCTGCGAAAATAGAGCAGTAATAAGAAATCACCAAAGCAAGCTGATTTATATGGCCAGTCTCTTAAACTTAGTGGAGTTTGCAGTTTGCAAAGCCATGAAGAAAAAAACAATGAACTTCTATCATCATGTCTGAGCTGATTTGTGTTCCAGCATAAACTCTTAGATCCTTTTCCGAGGAAATGTAAGATCATCAATGCCTATTCATCAACCACACATTAATTTGTACAACAATGAAGCATGAAGACAGGTTTGCCTCCAATTCCTTAGATAATCGTGGATGATTTCAAGAAATTATGAGCTCTTGCCAGTAATGTAGTACCAAGCATACCTAAATCATGTAGCAGCAAAACCAAACAAGTATTTCCACAAGGTGAGTAGAAAAAACTAGGCTTGTTTGTCAACACGAAAGTGAGGACATTGACAGCAAGTACCATAAAGTTTACAGACTAAAGAACATACCATCTTTAGACTTATTCATGAACTCAATCACATGCAGGCAAAGTACCAGTGACTAGTAAATAATTCTACTTATTTTAAGAGCTAGAAAGCAAATGCAAACTAACCAAAACAAAAAAATTGAATAAAGAAAACACTCAAAACAGAGAAAAGGCAAAAAAGTAAAACTCATTACTCTACAAACAAGAAGAAAAAAATATTGATTTTGCAGAAGAAATTTGCCATTCACCAGCGTTGGCATGAAGCAGAACAAAAGCCAACTTAAAAAAAAACAGACCATGACATAATGAGACATCATGAGCAGGACAGTGAGACCAGAAAGTATTCCCAATGAGCCACCTTAAGAGGAAGCTTTCCGAGGTACAGACTGAAACCCATTGATGATGAATTGGAGAACAAAAAATCCAAGGTCTACAGTCTAGTCCTTCAGGAATCTAGGTAAAGGCTACAGTGAGGTTCCGACTGAGCAATGCAAAACACTAGTTTTGCTTTTCCATGTGCATTGCCCATATGACAGATAGGACTAGACCTGGCACGGGCAATACATCCAGAATTCATCAAACTGAATAGCAGAAAAAGTGTCTGTGTAGTTTTTGGCTTTCCTTAGTTGCAGCAAGGATGTTGACATAGAATTTCTAAACTTGGATGTCTAAAGGCCTTTGCAACTATTTTTATTGATGTGGTAGGATTCACACCCTAAGCTGGAGCAGTATGGAAACATGTAGACTGGATAAGAGCTGCTCCTGCAATCTGCTACCACCACAATGGCAGTCCTTTCTACAATCAGTCAGTCCGCATTAGATATGTGATCATATATTTTGGGAGACGCATAGGTCTCCTCTAGAACCCTAGAAGCTCAATTAACAAAATAACTTCCTTATCTTTCAGCTTCCTCCAAAAGATTGGTTTTAGAATTTTGCCCCATCTAATAAGATATTATTCCCATAAACCACTGCAATGAACAATCCATTAGTTTTAACCTATAATAACATATCCTACTGAATGATACAAAATTCCATTATAATGTTGGACAATTACTATTAAGTACTTAAAACACTTGAACTTGGTACTTAACCTATTAAATGCACTTGATGTTTCCTAGTAAACTGCCATTTAAAAGTAGGTTTCACTTCAAATGGGACTCGTGTTTTAAGCCAAAAAGACTAGAGATATCACCTGCTATTAAACAGGCTTACTGGAAAGTAGTTGTAATCCCACAGCTGTCATACAGATAATATAATTTTTTGCTTTGTTTTTACAAGTCATTGTGTTGGACGTGTTGTCCACCTTTGATTTGGTTTTTTCTTTTGTAATGTTTTCTTCTCTTTATTAATAAAGTTACTGTTTCTTATCCGCCCCCCGCACCCCCTGGGGGGGGGGGGGGGAGGGGGGAGGGGGAGAGGCGAAGGAGCCATACTTATCCTTATGTATTACGGCATGAACTAACAATTTTCAATACTACTAAATCAGCACTTATATATTCAGAATTATCGAATAGCGCATCATGTTTACCTACCAAAGCATATAGACATTCGTTAATTTTACAGCACAATGTCACTCCAATTTCTTCTAAAATTCATTTTATGAAAGACACTATCCTAGTTTACTTCATTTGATCCATTATTTCACTAGTTTACTTCACAATCTGAAACCATCATCGCCACATCAAAAAGTTGAGATTTCCATTCAGAAGTTCCCAGAAACTTACTCATCAACAACACACGATAGAATGGATAAATTTCCAGCTACAAGTATTCTATTAAACAAATTTCAAACAACAAATAGCACCAAACAAACTCTTCCTGTAATAAGTAGCACCAAACAACATAAATTCATCAAACTTTCCTTAGCTTCCACGATTTTAAAACATGAAAATATTTTTGACAAAATAAGCTCTGAAGCTGTTAAAGAGAACCACATGTTTAAAATTATTTATCTCCCCGCCCTGATAAAATCTAATTGATATGGTTCATAACATATAGCAATGAGCAAGCCATGGCATGTGACTCTAATATGTCCTTTAAAAAAAAAGGTGTAAGAATAGAGCATCAGCATCGTTTGTTGTTCCATGAGGCATCACCATCAAACTCTAACTTCAAGTTTATTGCAAGTTTTGGCAACGTCACAGGAAAAATTGTTACCGAACTAAAAGTTCCTCAGAGATTTTATCAGTGTCCATAATAAGAAAAAGAATAATGTTTGTAGCATCAGATTCAGATTGTTTGAATCTAACCTAGATTCTTCAGTAGGAACCCAATTCCAGTATCTGCGATCTTCGATCCCAGTAATTCCCATCGCCTTTGCTGAGATCGACATGCAAACTCTTCCAGTAACCCTATCCAACCATACTTCCTGTAATATATCTGATGTCAGAGTAGTACATGTTAACTAATAATCAACACTTCATACCCAATACTAGAACTGCTCAATATCTCAATCAATCCCCAAAAACTAGACTCAGAACACTGGCGGTAGAAAAAACAGATCTAAAGTGAAAAATCAAACTGACCCAAAACTCTATTTTTCTTCAAACGTCAAGAAACAAATATTAAATGATAACCAACCCTCCAAACCCAAACTAAACTGAATCAATACCATAAATCCAGGATTTCTACAAAATTTCTATAAAACTAAAACCAGAAAACCAGATGCAATTAGGAAAGGAAAAAAAAAGGCCCCTGAAGCTGTAAATCCCTCCAATTCTAGGAAAATTGATATACTCTGTAGTACAAAATGAATAACAAAACGCCTCGAAAATTTCATTTCAGATCATATCCCCAACTGAAAGATACAAAAGTAACCTGACACTAACTCACTCAAAATACCAACCTCACACAGATCGATTAAACAACAAATAACGAAGCACCGACACAGCAAACCCATGTAGAAAAAAAGGAAGTTACATTGTAACGTTAAACCACGAAAACAGATACCAAGTACTTTTTTTTTTTTTTGGTATAGCAGATCATGGTAGTTGTTCGTTATACAACTGCAATTTGATTTCCGATGAATACTCGGAACACTGGCCAACGCTTCAGTCTTTAATCATTCAATCAAAAATACAAATTAAGCAGGAAATAACAAATTAAGAAATATCACTCCAAACAAGCACTAGAATTTCCCACGAACAGCAACTTCATTTGCAATGAATTCAAAGATAACTATCTCATTCCCAACACCCCAAAACTAACATCAAACTTTCCCAGAACCCCGATTCCCAATCCGTTTCAACAAAATTCCAAGAAAATTAGTTCATTTAAATCCTTAAAAAAAAAAACCAGAAATTTGAAGAAAGTCGTGAGGAAGCATGCCTTGTTACCATCATCGAAGGGCACGGGTCGAGAGAATATGGCAAAGATGTCTTTTTTGCAGAGGTTTTGGTACCGTTCAGGAGGCATTAGGTCAAGCAGATCTTGGTATTTGGGAGGAAGCTTCGATTCCCAGACGCAGTCGGAGGAGGCGGCGCCGCGGAAGGAGCGGTTGAGCCTTGCGAGGTTGCAAATCTCCGGCGGTGTCAGGTAGTGGAAGACGCAAGCGACGCAGCTCTCCGGTATGTCGCCGAGGCTCGGTCTTCCACCGTTGGACTCTTCGGTCAAGTTCGACAACGACGCTCCCATCGTGTGGAGTAGCGTCTCCTTTTGTTCAAATCATTGTCCTGGTGGTGGTAGTAGTAGTAGTGGTGTGGTGGTGGTAGAGACAGACGCCGTGAATGGTAGCTTTTGAGTTTAGTTATGAAAGCTTCATTGGGTGCGGGTTGCGGAGGGGATTAATAGTAATAGGGAGGGAATTGACTGACACATCTGAGAGAGAAAGAGAGAGAGAGAGAATTTTCTTGCATGCCTTTCTGTCAATTTATTATCTTCTCTTTTTCCCAATTTCTAGTTGATGCGAAAGTTTCATAAATTTGTTAATTTCTATTCACACCCTTAAATTTCCTCTATAGCTATTTATCCCAATTTTTAGTTGATACGAAAAAGTATCTATTTTGGTAATTTATAATGTTATACAAAAACCCTTAAATTTTGATAAAATAACATGACAAACCCTTTATTTTATTTTAATTAAATAACACAATCAATGCATCAGAATTTTGGTTATGAAAAGTCTACACAGTGTTTGGGCGGCGAATATTGTCAAACTATGCAATTATTATCATTTTAATTAATATATATTCTTGTTCAAAAGTTGAGAGCTTGTTTATATATATATATTTTTTATAAACATCCTGACGACTATGCTAAGCACGTGCTTTTCACCTTTTTGTGTTGATTGATTATATGTTAGATTATCTTTTTTCTTTGTTTTTACCGCCAAACAAGTATTTCTGGCAGGGGCGGAGCCGTCTTATCTCTGGCGCACATGCCCGTCCTCAATTTTTTTTTAAAATTATTTATATATATTTTAAATATTTTGTACAATATATTAAATTGTATCTATCGTATTTTTTAATCAAGATCAAAAAAGGTATGATATATCCATAAATTTACTTATAATTTTAATATTTATTTTAATAATTATCACCGATATTATAGAGAATATATTTTATTATGTAATCGAATGAATGATAAATAGCTAAGTGATAATATGATTGTAAATATAAATAATAATAAAGTTAATGCAAGACTTTTAACGTATAAAAATTCATCGAAAGCAATTTTAAATAATTTTGATTAGCCTTTGTTTGGTAAAAATATATAATTAGTTTTTTTTTTTTGTCATTTTGTATTTACTATGTTTAGCAATTTTAGTCTTTTAAGTTTAATGAACTTTTAAGAATTAAATAGGATATAATTAAATATAAATGTATTATTCTTTTTTTTTAATCAATTACAAGAAAAAAATTATGCTTGTTAAAATATACAGTGTCTACCCTGAAACAATTTTCTAACTCCAGCCCTGATTTCTGGACACATATTATACAAAAAAAATACATCGTGGGTCACATAAACTAAGATATTTATTCAAGTTATTAAATTAAGGACATGTAATTTATATAATTTCGTGTGGTAGATGATGATGCATTATTTAAAATGCCAATGTTGGAGGTATTAGCCCTTTTGATGCCATCATAGTTTAAGCGGATCATGTTATTGTCATTATTTTTTTGATGTGTGAATTTATTATCTCCATTGTGATAAGGTTTTTTTTTTTTTTTAAGAGTATTGATAGATGGAAAAAGGGGAAAGGGGGGGGGGGGGGGTGGCTAAACTGGTAACAAATAACCAAATAGACTTAAATCAACATCAATTTTTTTTGTTTGGCCTTTAAGTTAAGATATGGAAGAACTAACGGCCCTACCATAAGATTTGATGAGGATTCACTTCTAGAGAATAAATGCAGCAGAGCTCATCTTCTATGGGGGGGTCGGACAAACCCTTGGCTCGGTGATGGAGGAAGCAAAGTGACCATAATAATAAGGTCTACAAGCACCTTTTGTGAATTACATTGTATTATTTGTTGTTCCATGCACGACATGGGTAGTATGAATTAGGCCTAACAATCAAATTGTGTTCAAATCTTAGTAGGTTCGTGTTAAAAAACTACTTAACCAGTATACATTTCACTTATTAAACACATGTAAATTGTAAAATCGATTACAATTCGTTTATTAAACGACACGACTCGTGTTATCCTCTAATTCTACAACATAAAAAATCTTAATTAATAGCCTAATTTTACAACAAATTGGGTCATATATTAAATGAGAAATCGTGTGATACACAGATAATCAGATGATGAATAGGTAATCGTGTAGTAAATGGATAATCGAGTGATATATCAAGTTATTAAACGATAATTGGATGATAAATAGGTTAAAGTACTCCAACTAAACATGACTCATTTATTATGCGGATTAAGCGAATTCACTAATTTCGTGTCGATTCATATCAACTAATCAAATCATGATAAATTTTGTTAGTCCTAATATAGATAGATGAAATACTAATATGCTGATTTCAGGACACGCTATTGTCATTTAAAAAATTCTAGGGTGTAATATGAAATGTTTTATATTTTAACATGGTAAAATCTTCAGAAATGAGTAGAGGTTGGCGATGAGAGAGAATTCAGAGATTGAAAATCTCTTATTCTTAAATTTGTTTGGTGCCTATTGTGATTATGGGCTTACTTTAGAATTATTAATTAAAAAACCTCCAATCACAATTAATTGGGTATTTTTTTTAACTACCCATCTACTCTCCATTAATTAATCACCTTTAATTTGAATTTATTTAAAAAAATATACGATTATCACACAATGACTTTAGATAATTATTTATCATTTCTTTAATTAATAAAAATTAAAAAAGAAATAACAAGTTATATATTCCGTACATTGCACGGAGCGAACCGCTAGTTATTAACTATTTGAAACATGTCTTAAGCTTCGCTAGGTAGTTGAAGAAAATGTTGAATGAATCATGATATATGTTCAAAGCCAGAAGGTTTTCACGGTTTAAGAATCAATCATTTTCAAAACGAAAATAAAACAAACTATCACTTCTCGCGTATAGCCGTAGATAGTACCCACGTTTTTACTTCACCAGTTGTGTAAATATATCGTGACTCCGAAAAAAAACACAAGATAAGGACATTTGGCAAAACAAAAAGAGAAAATCCTATTTTCCCCTCTTAAAGATATAAAAAAATTTAGTTTGCTCCCTAAATGATTAATTTTCTCAAATTACACCCTCAAAGAAATAAAAATGTTGTAATATAGTATACCGTCTTATTTTCTTTTAATTGTCCGTCTGTTTTATGTCAAATCAATCAATCAGGAATTACAAAACAAACGAAATACTAAACGAAAATAAAACGGTGAATCACATTACAATATTTTTATTTCTTTAAGGAGATAATATGAAAAAAATTAATCATTCGGAGGATAAACTAAGAATTTTTCTATCTTTTAGGGACAAAATAGAATTTAGTGAAACAAAATTCACTTGGACCATCGTTTCAAGGAGAACTGCAAAAGGCTTGGACGATATCCTTTATTTTCTTTTTGTACGAGGAATACGAGATTATTTTTTATTAATTTTTTTTTTAATTTTTGTCTTCTAGCATTCATTATGTTTACAGAAAGAAAAACACCATACTTGTTGATTATTTGTAGTCCATGCGCAAAATTACAACTTTTGTTGGGTCGAACAGCACTATGACAAACAGTGGATTGTGTGTCTTTTTAAAAGCATGAATGTTCCAAGTTGGTGCTGGATTACATCAACTCATGTGTAAAATTGCCATCATTTCATGCACCTTCTAACTAATAATCCATAACTTGTCCCCCCCACTTGTTTTGTGGATCCGACAATGGAACTGAAAAGACCTTGATTCTTGTAATTCATCCAATAGATAGAGTTAAATAAGAAGAATTAATTGTTGGTATCATAGTTTTATCTCAACCAAATAATTAATGTCATTATTATGATTGAAGACAAATGATCTACTACTAAGAAAATATAAAAAATATGCCTGAGGGGTTCCAGATCCCTAGACTTAGTATTTAGTAACAGTGATGGGACTACTTGGACACCTTAGGGTGTGTTTGGATAATCGGTAAGGATAGGAATGAATTGAATTTTTTGTATTCTAATTCATCCCACCCAAACCCATTTAGACACTTAATTAGATGGGTTATGTATGTCATCCAACTCAAACCATTGTTTGGCAAGGAACAATTGAATTAGATGGACTCCACTTGACTTATGTAGATATTTACCATTGTACTCATGGACGAACCAGACCTGTATAGTAGTCGTCACCACCACAGCCACAACAGAAACGCTGCCATCGCCACAATAGAACACCCACCACAACAGAAACGTCACCACCGCCACAACAGAAATGCCACCACCACAATAGAACACCCACCACAACATAAACGACACCATCAGCACCACCAGCACCACAATAGAAACACCCACCATTACCACCACAAAAACACACACCACCACTACCACCAATAGAAACACCCATCACCACCACAAAAATGACTCAAATCTGAAAGACAGAGAAGAGAATTATGGTTTCAAAATCACCCACCATCACATCAGATCTGAGAGATAGAGAAATTAGGGTTTCAAAATCATCCACCATCGTGGTGGTGCGGGTGACTGTGAACGTGGTGATTGTGAACGATCGAGGTTAGGAGTGGTGCTAGTGAAGATCTCTTCTTCATTCGGTCCACTCAGGCACCCAAACCCATCCCAGCAGAAATGTTGGGCTTGGGCTTCGTCGCCTTCACAAAGCGAGAGAGAGCTCTCAAGAGAGGAAGGTGGGTAAATATGTCATTACCCCTTCATAACCCGTCGGCTGGGATTGAAACCCATGGTGGAGGTGGGTTAATTTTAACCCATGTAGCAGAGTTAAAAAGCACTGTAACATCTGGGTCAAGGATAGACCCGAGATTTATATCCTTGCTCAATTTTGGCTTTCCAAACAAAAGATTTGTGGGACCCACTGCCTTATTACCTTATCCTTATGGATGCTAACCCACTTTAACCCACTACCCAAACACAGCCTAAGAGGTTTATGGCCCCCCTTATATTTTTTAAAATACCCTATATTCCTTTAAGATTTTTAAATCTTATACATCACAAATTGTGTTACAAACATGACTTAGATCACTTGCAATGCACTAACTCACAACTCACCTTCACGAGTGTAACAAGAAAATAATATTTATGATGGTAATTTATTCGTAGTGACTATTTGATGTCATAAATGAGAAAATAAGTAGACCACGATATTATTTCAAATTAATTTTTAAATTCTATGATCCAAATTAATATTAATGATTGTATTAGAAAAAAATTATTTTTGAGAGGTTTTTTGTAACTAAATATCCGGCATTAACAATAACACGTTAAATGATTCTATTAAATAAATTTCATAGCCATGTCCCTTTTTTTATTTAGCCCCCACACAATAACACTCCTGGTTTCATCCATGTTTAGTAGAGACATAAATACTAACTCTAGGGATTTAGAACCTTCAATATTTGAGTTTTTCTTAAAAGCATATCATTTCTCTTTAATCATAGTGACACCTCTTGGAGATGCTCTTATGTATTCAAAGAAAATAGCAAAGGATGGTTGCCAAATGCCATTTTGAAGCCAATCTCAGCCGCATACTTAGAGTATCTCTGATGAATTATTTATTTTCATTCAACTCTTTATTTTAGAGAATTAATCATAAAAAATTAAGCTCTAATAAACTCTCTATTTAGAGTGGCTAAAATAGATAACTTTATTTGACTCTCTACATAAAATAGCATATATACATCCATATAATAAAGTACAATACAATTCAAATATCAAAAGATAAACAAAATGATTTTTTTTTTCGCGGTTGAGATCTCTTTAAATTTTATTTTAAAGTTAATTTGACGGCTAATATTAACACCTCAAATTTAATAGCAAAAATAGGGCTCTAAGGGTGTGTTTGTGGTAACTTTTTAAAAGTGTTTCTAAAACTTATAATTTCTTATAAGTACCTTTAAAAAAACTATATATATAGTGTTTGAAACTGCCACATCACCACCACTATCACCACCACCCCACCACAATCACTATTACCACCTCCACCGCCACCCCGCCACCACAACTACCCTCACCCCCACCCCCACCACCACTATCACCACTATCACTACCACCACCACCACAACCACCGTCACCGCCACTACCACTACCGCCATCCCACCACCACCATACCCACCGCCCCACCACTACCGTTGCAGCCACCCTACCACCACCACTTCCATCACTGCCCCACCACCATCATCCCCACTACCACAACCAGTATCACCACCACCGCCACCCCACCACCACCGATGTTGCCACCCTACCACCATCGCCACTATTCCACCATCACCTTTACCATCACCGCCCCACGACCATCATCACTACCACCACCACCGTTACCCCATCACCATCGTCACCCACCATTGATTGCTACCACCGTCGTCCACTGTCACCACCCACCACTATCGTCATCTCATTCTTATATTTATTACCATTACCACAATTATCTCACTGCCACCGTCGCCCACCATTAGCACCCACCAACACCATTGTTGCCTACCACCACCCGTTGTCGTCTATCATTGCCGCCCGCCACTGTCACCATCACCCATCATCGCTTACCATTACTGCCACTCATTGTCACCCACCTCCACCACCACTACCATCATTCGTCACCACCCATTACACTATCGCCCAGAAGCATCCATCGTCGCCCCACCACCACCATCGTCACCGCCCCACCACCACAACCCACCATCGTTGTCGCCCCACCACCATCACTCATGATTGCCACTACCACTATCGTCACTCAAAACCCACTACCACCATCACCCTTACCACCGACGACTGTCACCATCACCACGGTCGTCGCCACTCACTATAACCATCACCGTCTCCCACCATCACCACTATCGCACACCACCATTACTACTGCTCACCTCCACTACAATCGGTGCTTAAATTTCTTTCTCTTTCCTCTTTGTTTGTGATTTGATTTTGAGTGTGAATACAAATATGTTTATTTTTGACCATTTTTTTTGTTATTCCGTGCCTTCAGGCACATGCAATAACTAATTCTTTATTAAATTCTATTAACTTTAAGACTATTTTTCCACTAGAATAGAGTGTTCATTAATGTTGTCTAAAATATTTCACTTTCTATTTTATAATTTTATCAAATATGTTCTCTATTTTAAAAAAGATCTATAATAAAAAGAGCAATATTTTTGATACATAATTTGGAGACAAAATGCATTGTGATCAATAGAGTGATAGTGGAATACATTTAATGTTGTAATGGGTCACATCATTAAATGTACTCTACTATCATCCATTGGTCACAATGTATTATATCCTCAAATTATGTCCAAATAGCATTACGGTAATAATAAAACAGAGCATCCTACTTAAGTTACTTAAGCTTCTCACTTAGAAAAGCAAAACAATAGGCCAATTTATTTAGTTCCGATAGCATATATTATGATTTAATCTTTTAACCGTTATAACTCATTTAAATTTTAACTATTTAACCATAATAATTTTAATTTTAATATTTTAATCTTTTAGCTACAATAACTCATTTGACCTTAATCTCATATTTAATTAAAAGCATATCATTCATGGTGTTGTAGGGGAGAATGCGACATGGGAAAAAGATGGGTGACATTCGAAGTCAAGGTTTCACACATAGATGTGGTCCATGTGGATTGGGTAGAACATGTGTAATTATTATTTTTAAGCCCACGCAACACACGTCACCCACAAAATGAAAGCAATGCCAACTTCTTTTTTGAACTAGAGGGTCTTGCTCACCATCACTTGTCTGGTTGATTACAATGAAGTGAGATATGAGAAAGAGAGATGCTAGAGAACTCGAAAACAATTTGATGTGCCAAACTTTCTCGACCTCTTGAATGACTTGAGATGTGGTTGTAGGGCCTACATGGATCTTCGGGGGTTCGATTTTCGTCAATAAGGAGAGACAGAGAGAGGGAGAGAGAGAGACGGAGGGAGATAGGGAGAGGGAGAGGGAGAGGGAGAGAACGAAAAAGGAAAAGAGCGAGAGAGATAAAATAATTATGGACGGTTCATACAGTGTAAATCAAACTTCTTCTCTATCTTTATTAATATTAGTTGATGGCTTGATGTACACGTGTTTTGCATATGAATTATTTTTAATTACAACTTTTATTTTAATTTTTGGTGCACGTGAGAGATTACAAAACATAATGACTAATTATAAAACAATATGACATTAATAAATATGTTACGAATTCATGTGAACCAATTTGAAAAGAAGCAATAAATTTGTGGTATAAACAAAAAAAGGATTCTGAAGAGAAACCTATTAAAAAAACGATCAAAAGAATATGGGATACACAAGTAGTTTGAGACAAAAGGGATTAGGAATGGTTTTTTTAAAAAAAAAAAAGACTATTACACCCAACAACAAACCAAACTAAATAAAAGAAAAAATGAGAGGTTTAATTGAGAATAAAAAAGATCAAGCATTTAAACCAAGGTCAAACATAAAGAGCACTGATACCACTATAGAGAGTTTTAGTATAGAGAACATGCTGTCAATTCATTCAGATATCTCACAAGGGCTGCAACACATCAACCTTATATATATACTAGTTATTGTATGTGCCTGAAGGCACAATGTAATAGAAAATGTTAAACAATTAATATATTTGTATTCATATCCAAAATCAAATTACAAACATAGAGAAGAGATAAAAGAATTTAAATATCGGTTTGTAGTGAGGGTGAGAGGTGGTGGTGGTAGGAGACGGTGATGGTTGTAGTGGGTGGCAATGACCGTGGTGGTGGTGGTGGCGGCGGTGATGGGGGCGACGGTGGTGGTGGTGGCGACGACGACGGCGGCGGCGGCGGTGGTGGTGGTGGTAGAGGTAGTGATGGTGGGGGTGGCGATGGTAGACGTAGTGGTGGGGCGGTTTCAAACACTATTTTTTTTTTTTAAAGTACTTATGAGAAATAATTTCTAGAAATACTTTTAAAAAGTAACTCCAAACACACTCTTAGGGGCCTATTTTTTTTATTAAATTTAGGGTTATAATATTAGATGCTAGATTAATTTTAAGGTAAAATTTAAAACGATCTCAACCGCGAAAAACAAAAGTCATTTTGTTTATTTTTTGAAATTTGAATTGTAAACTACTTTATTATATAGATGTTGTCGAACACTAAATATATTTGACATAATTTTGATTTCCAACATTCCCTTATTATCACTATAATTAATGCTATTTGTTTTTGTGAGGAAGATCTCCCACTTGATCATCATGACCCTTACGAGTCGAATCTCAAAGGCAATTCTAAGAGAAGAACCACGACAAACCACAAAACAAAAAATGTTCAATTATAAGAAATTCTCATTAGTATTCAATTATCATAGGCAATTTCTATTGACAAAGTCCATTTGCCATAGCCTAGAAACCAACAAAACAAAAAATGTTTAATGATAAGAAATTTCCATTGGTACTCAATTATCATAGTAATAAATTCAATTATTATTTTAAAGAAGTGATCGATATGATTATCAATAATACATTTCTATATGTGCAAGTGTATACTACTATAAATATGATCAAACTTAGAAGAAGAGAACACAAACAATAAGAAGGGACAACCCAAAAAAAAATACCACTAAAAAAGTATTCAAAAATGTTATCGCTAGCGTTTGAGGTTGCTATACTTTAGGTACACCTTCACTTGTTATTATGTCTGCTGCACACAAACACAAGCTTCGTAAAATTGTTGAAAATCTCTTTGTTATTGATCTAAAAACATTTGTATGATAAATAACTCAATTGATTGAGAACTTAGAATCAATGCAACCTGATCCAATATCATCCATTCTAAGAACAAATAATCAAGATGATTTAACCCGCAAACAATTACACCATCCAAGAATATTGCATACAGTAATAGTTCATAATTTTCGTAGTCACTTAAAAGGTAACATGATTTAGTTGTGAGCCCTTAGAAAGTGGAGAATTCAAATCAAATAACATAATTGGTTAGCAACATTCATAAGTAAAAGTGTTTGTAATTTTCTCACATAACAATTAGCGTAGAAAATACAAATATACTAACCTTCATGGAAAAGCCTCCATTTGTAGCCTTCCTTTTGAAGTCTGATATGGTGGAGCTCCAACTCTGCACCCATGGTTAGATTCTTATTAATATCCGGCATTAACAATAACACGTTAAATGATTCTATTAAATAAATTTCATAGCCATGTCTCTTTTTTTATTTAGCCCCCACACAATAACACTCCTGGTTTCATCCATGTTTAGTAGAGACATAAATACTAACTCTAGGGATTTAGAACCTTCAATATTTGAGTTTTTCTTAAAAGCAGATCATTTGTCTTTAATCATAGTGACACCTCTTGGAGATGCTCTTATGTATTCAAAGAAAATAGCAAAGGATGGTTGCCAAATGCCATTTTGAAGCCAATCTCAGCCGCATACTTAGAGTATCTCTGATGAGTTATTTATTTTCATTCAACTCTTTATTTTAGAGAATTAATCATCAAAAATTAAGTTCTAATAAACTCTCTATTTAGACTGGCTAAAATAGATAACTTTATTTGACTCTCTACATAAAATAAGCATATATACATCTATATAATAAAGTACAATACAATTCAAATATCAAAAGTTAAACAAAATGATTTTTTTTTTCCAAGTTGAGATCTCTTTAAATTTTATTTTAAAGTTAATCGGACGACTGATATTAACACCTCAAATTTAATAATAAAAATAGAGTTCTAAGGGTGTGCTTGTGGTAACTTTTTAAAAAGGTTTCTAAAACTTATAATTTATCATAAGTACCTTTAAAAAAAATATATATATATATATAGTGTTTGAAACTGCCACATCACCACCACTATCACCACCACCCCACCACAATCACCATTACCGCCACCCCCGCCACCACAACTACCCCCACCCCCACCGCCCCACCACCACTATCACCACTACCGTCATCCCACCACCACCATACCCACCGCCCCACCACCACCGTTGCAGCCACCCTACCACCACCATGTCCCCCACTGACCCACCACCATCATCCCCACTACCACAACCAGTATCACCACCACCGCCACCCCACCACCACCGATGTTGCCACCCTACCACCACCGCCACTATCCCACCATCACCGCCCCACGACCATCATCACTACCACCACCACCGTCACCCCATCACCACCACCACCATCGTCACCCACCACTGATTGCTACCACCGTCGTCCACTGTCACCACCCACCACTATCATCATCTCATTCTTATATTTATTACCATTACCACCATTATCTCACTACCACCGTCGCCCACCATTAGCACCCACCAACACCATTGTTGCCCACCACCACCCGTTGTCGTCTACCATCGTCGTCAGCCATTGTCACCACCCCCACCACACCTACCACCATCACCCATCATCGCTTACCATTACCGCCACCCATTGTCACCCCTCCCCTACCACACCTACCACCACTACTGTCATTCGTCACCACCCATTACACTATCGCCCAGAAGCATCCATCGTCGCCCACCACCACCATCGTCACCGCCCCACCACCACAACCCACCATCATCGTCGCCCCACCACCATCACTCATGGTTGCCACTACCACTATCGTCACCCAAAATCCACTACCACCATCACCCTTACCACCCACGACTGTCACCATCACCACGGTCGTCGCCACTCACTATAACCATCACCGTCTCCCACCATCACCACTACCGCACACCACCATTACTACTGCTCACCTCCACTGCAATCGGTGCTTAAATTCATTTCTCTTTCCTCTTTGTTTGTGATTTGATTTTGAGTGTGAATACAAATATGTTTATTTTTGACCATTTTTTTTGTTATTTCATGCCTTCAGGCACATGCAATAACTAATTCTTCATTAAATGCTATTAACTTTAAGACTATTTTTCCACTAGAATAGAGTGTTCATTACTGTTGTCTAAAATATTTCACTTTCTATTTTATAATTTTATCAAATATGTTCTCTATTTTAAAAAAGATCTATAATAAAAAGAGCAATACTTTTGAGACATAATTTAGAGATATAATGCATTGTGATCAATAAAGTGATAGTTGAATGCATTTAATGTTATAATGGGTCCCATCATTAAATGTATTCTACTATTATCCATTGGTCACAATTTATTATATCCTCAAATTATGTCTCAATAACATTAAGGTAATAATAAAACAGAGCATCTTGCTTAAATTACTTAAGCTTCTCACTTAGAAAAGCAAAACAACAGACCAATTCATTTAGTTCCGACAACATATATTATGATTTAATCTTTTAACCGTTACAACTTATTTAAATTTTAACTATTTAACCATAATAATATAAATTTTAATATTTTAATCTTTTAGCCACAATAACTCATTTGACCTTAACCTCATATTTAATTAAAAGCTAATTCATGTTGTTGTAGGGGAGAATGCGACATGGGAAAAAGATGGGTGACATTCGAAGTCAAGGTTTCACACATAGATGTGGTCCATGTGGATTGGGTAGAGCATGTGTAATTATTATTTTTAAGCCCACGCAACACACGTCACCCGCAAAATGAAAGCAATGCCAACTTCTTTTTTGAACTAGAGGGTCTTGCTCACGATCACTTGTCTGGTTGATTACAATGAAGTGAGATATGAGAAAGAGAGATGCTAGAGAACTCGAAAACAATTTGATGTGCCAAACTTTCTCGATCTCTTGAATGACTTGAGATGTGGTTGTAGGGCCTACATGGATCTTCGGGAGTTCGATTTTCGTCGATAAGGAGAGAAGGGAGAGGGAGAGAGAGGGAGAGAACGAAAAAGGAAAAGATCGAGAGAGATAAAATAATTATGGACGGTTAATGTACAAATATTTCATGTATAGTGTAAATCAAACTTTTTCTCTATCTTGATTAATATTAGTTGATGCTTTGATGTACACGTGCGTTGCATGTGAATTATTTTTAATTACAACTGATGATGCACAAAATTATCTCGTGCAAGATCAACAGTTAAGAATGTATAAGGGTGTGATTAATGAGCAATTAACAAGCAATCAATGACAATCAAAGAATTAAAACGATAAACAATAGATCAACACAGGGATATATAGTGGTTCGGTCCGAGTGACCTACTCCACTCTCGGGAATGGCAGCGGTGGCCTGAGTCTTTTATTGATAAATAACAGTCACCGGAGAGTTACAGTGCTTTGAGAGAGAGAGAGAGAGAGAGAGAGAGAGAGCAAGGTGCAGAGGGATGTGTGTCTAGATGTCAAGATGCCTCTCCAAGTGGAGAGAGTTTACATTATATAGGTTCACTAAGGCGGTGAGGCGGTGAGTTGAGACGGTCACTACTATTTTGGTAAGTATAGTTATGGTAGGATTCTACTATTTTGGTAAGCACAGTTAAGGTAGGAATAGATCTCCGGTGCGTATCCCGATATTCTCTCCCTCGTGTCCCTATTCTATCGGAGGAGGACTCTGAGCTGGGTTGGACTTGAGTTGTCCTCTTGAGCTGGGTTGGACTTGATTTGGAGTGACGGAGTCAAGAGGAGTGGAGAGAAGTAGACACCCAAGTGATGAGGTCCAAGTGACCAGGTCCAAGTGATGAGTGAGGGTGACGCCCAAGTGATGAGTGAGGGTGGCGCCCAAGTGATGGGTGACCTCCTTGTTGGCGCCCCTTCGTCTCCTTTGGCCATTTGGCTTCCTTCTGGATTCCTTTTGGATGGGTTGACCCGACTGAATGGGTCTTAGCGACTTGGGCTTCTTCTTGAGTTTTTAATATTTGGGCCTTTCTCGATTTATTTTTATCGGGCTTGGCCAGTCAAATTTGGGCTCGTCATTTGCCCCCCATGCCCCGAGCTCTGACTTTCTCGAGAGGAAGTGGTTGAGGGCATGTGCTTCGTCTTCGCTTGAGTGAGCAGAAATTTTCTTATTTCTCACGGTGCTTTTTCATCTTCGGAGACTTGCTGAATTTATCGGTATCGCATATAAAAAAATTTTTTTTTTTTTTTTCTTGGGCGCAAGCCCTCATTTGTCCTTTTCTCTTTTCTTCTTTTTTTTTTTTTTTCTTTCTTTCTTAGCCTTTTTGGGCGCCTGGCCACCACCCTTTTTCTTTTTCTTTTTTTGTCTTTTTCTTCCTTTGGCTTGCTTGGGCGCTGACACTTCTCCCCTCTCTTTTTTTTTTTTTTTTTCATTTTCTTCCTCCTTTCTTGGTCTTGGGCGTTGGCCTCCTTTCTTTCCTTTTTTTTTTCTTCTCTCCTTGCTTGGGCGCCGCCTCTTGGGGGCTGGCTTTTCCTTTTTTTTTTTTTTTCTTGGTCTGGGCTTGGGCGCTGCCTTCTTCTTCTTCTTTTTTTTTTTCTTTCTTTTGGCTTGGGCGCCAACTTCCCTTTTCTCTCTTTTTTTTTTTTCTTCTTTCTTTTGGCTTGGGCGCTGCCTCTTTTTTTTTTTTTTTCTTCTTTGGCCTACTTGGGCGTTGACCCTTCTCCTCCTTTTTTTTTTTTTTTTGGCTTGGGCGCCGCCTCCTAGGCGTTGGCCCTTTTCTCACTTTTTTTTTTTTTTTTTGAACTCCCTGAGCGAGGAGACTTGGGCGCCTCCTTTGGGCGAGAGGGAGAGCCGTTGTGGGCGCCACCTGGAGACTGGTAGGGTGCTTTGAGTGACGCCAAGAGGTTGGCAGGGCGACGCCAGAGGCCTTGAGCACTGCTATGTTTGAGCAAAGCCTTGAGTCTTGCTATGGGCGGCGCCTCTCTGCTACTTGGTCATTAGCTGACCTTGTCTCTGATTGTCGGCGTCCTGTTGATAGGGCGAGTTAGGGTGGTGTCTTCTCCTCCTCCCGAGAGGGCGAGGTTTGACGCCCCAAGTGCTTCTCGGTCTAGGTCCGATGGCTAGATTACTTCTTGGGAGATGGACCCCGTGGTGCCCTCACTCTTTCTCTGACTGTGACTCATGTGTGTATCAGAGCTAGCTGTTGTATTGCTGTAGGAGTTGGAGCTCTAGTGCAGACGGCTTGAGTTTCAAAAGTGTACCTGACAAAGACTATGTTATCCCAACATTAAAATATCTAACATGATTACCTGGAGAGAGAGAGAGACAGACTGTTTGCGTGAGAGCAAAGTCAGGGATGTGGACATCCCGTGAGAGGGCTGCATGAGCTGAGGCCGAGCTACTCAGAGTCTCGGAGGATGGCTGTCGTGGCAGACTGCATAGGCCGAGCTACGTATAGTCTCAGGAGATGGCTGTCGTAGCAGAGGTGACTACTTGCGCGAGAGCAGAGTCGTAGAGCCCGAGCTACGTATAGTCTCGGGAGATGGCTGCCGTAGCAGCGGTGACTACTTGCGCGAGAGCAGAGTCATAGAGGCCGAGCTACGTATAGTCTCGGGAGATGGCCGTCGTAGCAGAGGCTTACAAGGTGACAACTTGCGCGAGAGCAGAGTCGTAGAGGCCGAGCTACGTATAGTCTCGGGAGATGGCTGCCGTAGCAGAGGCTTACGAGGTGACTATTTTGCGCGAGAGCAGAGTTGTAGTGGCCGAGCTACGTATAGTCTAGGGAGATGGCTGCCGTAGCAGAGACTTACGAGGTGACTACTTTGCGCGAGAGTAGAGTCGTAGAGGCCGAGCTACGTATAGTCTCGGGAGATGGCTGCCGTAGCAGAGGCTCATTCCATTGAGATGGAGATGAGGAGATGGCTGCCGTAGCAGAAGCTCATTCCATTGAGATGGAGATGAGGAGGGCGCTGAGGAGCTGAGCACCTGAGGTGCGCCTGGTGAGATGGGACGAGACCCATCATCTAGGCGGGATCATTGGAGGTGCCTAAGGTGGAGAGGGCGAGACCCCTCGTCTGGGCGACTGCTCTGCTGGGAGCTGTTTGTAAATTTTAGGAAAGAAAAATAATTCTGGACACAATAATCTTCGCATAATTTTATTTCATAAAGTAACAAATAACAAAATAAATTGACTGATAAAGGATAGATAAAATCTTCAGGTGCTCGGTGTCCCGTAGGTGAGCCAAGACATTCCTGGTGAAGTTGGAGTCACCTCCTCCTAGCCCTTAGGCGATCGTCTGGATTTCTCTGAGGGGTTGCTGGCGTTCTCTGTTATCCTGGTCCCGACCAGGTGGTGGGGCTCGTCCTCTGCCAGCAACGTACTGTCTCAACTGACCACGCTCTATAAGCTCTACGATCTGCCTTTTAAGATCAAAGCAGTCGTCAGTATCATGGCCGTGGTCGCGGTGGAAGCGACAGTACCTGCTGGGATTTCTACGGTTTGAGGCGGACTTCATTTTTTCGGGCCAGCGGAGTGTGAGATCATCCTGTATCTAGAATAGGATGTGCTCCACCGAGGCATTGAGCGGCGTAAAGGCTTGCCACTCTCTCAGAGGTGGGGGACTGTAACACCCCGCATATTCTTTTATATATATGAATATAGATATATAGTAAATAATTGTTTTAAAAATGTGGATATGTGAAATGATGTAGGACTAAACTATATAGATTGTAATAGTAGGAGAAATGCTAGAGATAAATATGGATTGGGAAGTTGGAGTTTCCAAGACGTTTAAACTTGGAAAGGGTGACTAGACGAATTTTTAAATATTTTTAGGTCAAAATAAGGTGTCCATTGAATCCGGAAGGTCGAACAACCTTGGGAGAGGTAATATGAGGTGTATTGGAAGTTAGGACGTATTCCGGAGTGAAAACACACTTAGAGAAAATTTGGGTAAAAATGAGTTGGGACACCTTCTAGTATTTTGGTCATAACTTTTTATCCTTATGTCCAATTGATCTGAAATTTGTACAGTAGATATTAGACATCTAGGGCTAAAAAAGTGTATCTCATGAAAATTTTCCAATTCGACCTCTAAATGGGTCAAAACTGCCCTGGAAGTCGAAGTAGCCGAAGTGTACCGGTACCGCGTACCGCGTACCATACCGTACCGGTACCGCGTACCGGTACGACTACTCCAGTAGCTTAACCGTACCGGTACCGCGTACCGGTACCATATCGTACCGGTACCGCGTACCGGTACCATTTATCTGACGCCCGCCGAACAGTAAAAATCGGGATTTGACCATTTAAAACACCCATTTCCACTACATTTTACCCCATTCTTACATTCCACTCTCACCCTAAACATATTAGAACCCTAGGAGGAGATAAAGGAGGAGAAAGAAACACAAGGTCAAAGGGTGATTCAAGGATCAAACCCTAGATTTTCAAGAACACCAAGGTAGGAGATTTCTTCTCTTTCTCTTACATTGAGGTTAGGGTATTTATATATGTATGTTTTGGCTATCAATGGTATATATATGCTATGTAATCATCCTCTTTTAGGCTTTTTGACAAAGATTACATGTTTTACACAAAGTTAGGGTTGTATACCCATGAAATCCCTCTTTTGTTTGAAAAACCCTAGTTTTCAAGAGTGATGGGTTTTCCTCTTGAACTCTTCATTTATTCTTGATTTCAAAATCATAGTGTTTTGTGTTGAGTAATAAAATGATATTGTTGTGATCTCTTGCATTTTCTTTGTTGGTTATCGAAAATGTCACATGCTTAAATTGGGGATTTTTAAGATATTCTTGTAAATTGTGAAATTGGGTTTGGTATTGTATCTCTTCTGAGTGTGGGATGACCATGGGTGGCCTTTGACGAGATATCGTAGAGTGGGTAGACGTGTTGCTTGCTCCGTGGGGGTTGGCATTTCTCCTACCACTTGTAGTGGGGTTAGTGCTTTGGTAAGACTAAACCGTTATTGCTCACGGGTGTCGTGTAAGAGGGTTAGTATACTAATACCTGGGTTGGATACGTCACTGTCATTGGTGTGGCATACGCCTTTCCTAAAGGATGAATATCTTTGATAAGATTTGTGTGGGTGTGTGTGGGTTAGATATTACTCAATGTGTCGATTCATGGGGTTTGTCTTACATCATGTTTGAGATACATATACATATTGATGGATTGTTGTATTATTGTGGAAAATGGTTTCCTACAAGGACTTGTGGGAGTATGGGATTCCACAAGGTCTTATGGGAAAATGGTTTATATTTTGGAAAATGGATATGTATTGGATCTTGGTTTCTTTTACTGTTTATGTAAATTACTGTTGCTACTTAAACTTGAGATCCATTTTGAAATGTCCCTGTTTTACTTCAAAAATTATGTATGCTATTTGTAAAAATGAGACCGGCCATTTTATATGTTTTTATAAACCTTGTTCGAGTTTGGGAGGAATGTTACTACGGAGCTTAGTGCTCACCCCCTATAAATTACATTTTTCAGATACGGTGCTAGAGGAGAACCTCGGAGTTGACGAGCAGGGGTATTAGGAGGCCCCATTCGAGGGAAATCTAGATCCCGAGGTGGACATATAGAGATATAGCTTCTTTTGCACTAGACTAGAGAATTTATTTTGAGATCATGTATCGTCTAGTATTCTGTTTATTCCGCTGCTAAGTTTAAGTATAATTCTTTTGGAATGTAAGTGTCATAGCTTGGCTTATTCTTTTGGGATGATATTGTAAATTCTATGGATGATGAATGGAAAAATTTTCTTATTGATGGATTATCTTAGTGCTCTTATTATGTAAATGGTTTTAGAATGTAATGCCGTCCAGGGTGTGTTTTGGGGTGTTACAGGGACCAAGACGGTCCTTGACAGAGATTCTATCTGTCATATTTCTTTTGTTCTCTACCTCCCACTTGTCTTCGCGGGTGTCCTTCCTTTTCTCCCCTCCTCGGGAGGACTCACCTCGACGGGCCTTGGTGACGTCCTCGGCATTCATATACTTCTGGGCCCTTGACAGTAGCTCGGGCATGCTGGAGGGCGGCTTCTTGAGGACTGAGAACATGAAGCTAGAGGTGCGGAGACCGGCAATAAAGGTGGCCAGAGCTACCTTATCATCTGGCTCCTCAACTTGGAGAATCTCCTCATTGAAGCGGGCAAGGTAGTCCCTTAGGCTTTCATCCCTGTCCTGCTTGATGGTGAGCAGGTGGGTCACTGGTTTCTGATGTCGGCGTCCCCCAATGAAGTGGGAGACGAATGACCTACTCAACTCTGCGAAGGAGTGGATGGAGGAGGGCTTGATCTTTGCAAACCATTGGCGAGCAGACCCCTTCAAGGTGGTAGGGAAAGCTCTACACATAATCTCCTCAGGCACGTTGTGGAGTTGCATGAGAGACTTGTATGTGTCAAGGTGGTCGAGGGGGTTATTGGTACCTTCGAAGATCTTGATGGTAGGCATCTTGAACTTCGAGGGTAGGGGATAGTTAACTATATCAGCAATGAATGGTGTATCAGTGCGTCTTACCAGGTAGTCCACGGTTTCGTGCGCCTGTGCCTTGATGGCGTTGAGGGCATCACCGAGTTGGTTTTGTACCTCCCTGATTTTCTCGTCCCAGTGGTTGGGGACATCCTCTGTTGGGTGGTGGTACTGGTTTTTATGGTCACCATATTGACTCTCGCCGTCTTCATTCTCCTGTGCAGGTACGTGTGGAGGGGGTACACGTGAGCTCCCCGCACGTTGAGGAGGGACTGTTGGGCGAGGGGAACCCTGGTGTGGCCTTGGGGCATTTTGGCGAGGGACCCCATGGCAGGGTGCTGCTTGGCGCCCTGAGTGAATAGGTTGTTGTTCCTCTCCTGTTGGAGGGAGTGATGTTCCTCCTATAGGGTGAGGGGCGACGCCTCCTTGGGTGAGCATAAGCTGGATGATTTGCTGGTTCTGTTTAACCAGCAGCTGCATAATCTGTAAGAGCTGTGGCTGTCCGACGACGGGGGTCGCCGTAGCAGACGGTTCCGAGGGTGCGAGGGGAGGCGGTACCTCCTCTCGGGGGGCCGAGTTGTTGTCTCCGGTTGTTGGCTCATTGACCTTGTAGTGATCACCATGGATTAGAAGAGAACATAAAACTTAGTCATTTCCCACAGACGGCGCCAAACTAATGATGCACAAAATTGTCTCGTGCAAGATCAATAGTCAAGAATGTATAAGGGTGTGATTAATGAGCAATTAACAAGCAATCAAGGAATTAAAACGATAAACAATAGATCAACACAGGGATATATAGTGGTTCGGTCCGGGTGACCTACTCCACTCTCGGGAACGGCAGCGGTGGCCTGAGTCTTTTATTGATAAATAATAGTCACCGGAGAGTTACAGTGCTTTGAGAGAGAGAGAGAGAGAGAGAGCAAGGTGCAGAGGGATGTGTGTCTAGATGTTAAGATGCCTCTCCAAGTGGAGAGAGCTTACATTATAGAGGTTCACTAAGGCGGTGAGGCGGTGAGTTGAGGCGGTCACCACTATTTTGGTAAGTATAGTTATGGTAGGATTCTACCACTTTGGTAAGCACAGTTAAGGTAGGAATAGATTTTTGGTGCGTATCCCGATATTCTCTCCCTCGTGTCCCTATTCCATCGGAGGAGGACTCTGAGCTGGGTTGGACTTGAGTTGTCCTCTTGAGCTGGGTTGGACTTGATTTGGAGTGACGGAGTCAATAGGAGTGGAGAGAAGTAGGCGCCCAAGTGATAAGGTCCAAGTGATGAAGTTCAAGTGATGAGGTCCAAGTGATGAGTGAGGGTGGCGCCCAAGTGATGGGTGACCTCCTTGTTGGCGCCTCTTCGTCTCCCTTGGCCATTTGGCTTCCTTCTGGATTCCTTTTGGATGGGTTGACTTGATCGAATGGGTCTCAGCGACTTGGGCTTCTTCTTGAGTTTTTAATATTTGGGTCTTTCTCGATTTATTTTTATCGGGCTTGGCCAGTCAAATTTGGGCTCGTCAACAACTTTTATTTTATTTTTTGATGCACGGGAGAGGTTACAAAACATAATGACTAATTATAAAATAATATGACATTAGTAAATATGTTACGAATTCATGAGAACCAATTTGAAAAGAAGCAATAAATTTGTGGTATAAACAAAAGAAGGATTCTGATGAGAAACCTATTAAAAAAGCGATCAAAATAATATGGGATACACAAGTAAACAACAAACCAAACTAAATAAAAGAAAAAATGAGAGGTTTAATTGAGAATAAAAAAGATCAAGCATTTAAACCTAGGTCAAACATAAAGAGCTCTGATACCACTATAGGGAATTTTAGTATAGAGAACATGCTGTTAATTCATTCAGATATCTCACAAGGGCTGCAACACATCAACCTTATATATATGTTGTTGAACACTGAATATATTTGACATAATTTTGATTTCCAACATTCCCTTATTATCACTATAATTAATGCTATTTGTTTTTGTGAGGAAGATCTCCCACTTGATCATCATGACCCTTACGAGTCGAATCTCAAAGGCAATTCTAAGAGAAGAACCACGACAAACCACAAAACAAAAAATGTTCAATTATAAGAAATTCGCATTAGTATTCAATTATCATAGGCAATTTCTATTGACAAAGTCCATTTGCCATAGCCTAGAAACCAACAAAACAAAAAATGTTTAATGATAAGAAATTTCCATTGGTACTCAATTATCATAGTAATAAATTCAATTATTATTTTAAAGAAGTGATCGATATGATTATCAATAATACATTTCTATATGTGCAAGTGTATACTACTATAAATATGATCAAACTTAGAAGAAGAGAACACAAACAATAAGAAGGGACAACCCAAAAAAAAATACCACTAAAAAAGTATTCAAAAATGTTATCGCTAGCGTTTGAGGTTGCTATACTTTAGGTACACCTTCACTTGTTATTATGTCTGCTGCACACAAACACAAGCTTCGTAAAATTATTGAAAATCTCTTTGTTATTGATCTAAAAACATTTGTATGATAAATAACTCAATTGATTGAGAACTTAGAATCAATGCAACCTGATCCAATATCATCCATTCTAAGAACAAATAATCAAGATGATTTAACCCGCAAACAATTACACCATCCAAGAATATTGCATACAGTAATAGTTCATAATTTTCGTAGTCACTTAAAAGGTAACATGATTTAGTTGTGAGCCCTTAGAAAGTGGAGAATTCAAATCAAATAACATAATTGGTTAGCAACATTCATAAGTAAAAGTGTTTGTAATTTTCTCACATAACAATTAGCGTAGAAAATACAAATATACTAACCTTCATGGAAAAGCCTCCATTTGTAGCCTTCCTTTTGAAGTCTGATATGGTGGAGCTCCAACTCTGCACCCATGGTTAGATTCTTATTATTATCATGGGTAAAATTGAAACTCATAAATAATTTTCACAATAATTCAAATTAGAAAATTGAATGAGGGATTATAGAATAATTTGGATATTAAATAATGGAGGACATACCAATAATTTAGATATAGATATTTATGTAGAGTATGACATCTATATAATAAAGTAGAACGATTTTGAATTCAAGAGACAAAGAGCGGCTCAGATCGTTCTGAGATTAAAAAAAAACATCATCCAACGGCCGACGATATTTTAAACTGTCTCAAGCTATTGACGTCTCAGATCGTTTCGATCCGACGTACCATATTAGCTCTTGAAAATTTTTGCCGCTCAAAACTTTTAGTTTCTAAAATTTACATCCCTAAATTTAATTTCCCAACCCAATTAAATCCGACAATTAAGCGATCTCTCATTCCTCAACTCTGTCTCTCTCTCCCTAAAATACAGATTACAACTCTTATCATTATTTCCCTGATTTTATTTCCTATGTGAAGGGATCACTTTCTATACTGAGACATTGATTGTCTCTCACACTCTCATCTTTCATGATTCTCTTTCCAAACTGAGACACATGTCTCCCCAAAATTCTATCATAATGCAGGTGCTCTCCATCTTTATTGTTCATATCACACACACATCTTTACTGTACATATATATAGTCCAAAGATTGAAGACATATTATATCTACATATTATATCTAAGGAAAGTTTCATCTAAACACCATGTAATTGAGTCTAAATTCAATGACAACCACTATAACAATAACTTTTGTCTCTATCAGTAGATAAAATAATGATTTAAATAAATATTTTGTGAAAATACTAAAATTACCCTTTATTATGTAAATAGACTAAAATGTCATCAATTATTTCTCCATTATATATGCGCTAGCCAGCCAACAAACATAATTTCAATCATTATACTATCCCAATGAATTTTTTATTTTAAAAAGTTGTATTATAACTTTGTTATAATATTAATCATCATATTATCACTCATTTGGTTACATAATCAAGTTTTTATAATTTTTATATTTTTTTATCATAATAATTTTTATAGTTAAAAATGATTTTTCTATAATACAAATTACAATTAATAAAATCAATGTCAAAATCTCATCCATTTCTAATTCCTCTGCTATCATATGTCCTCCACAACGTCGCCCGACCGCTACTCACACATCATACTTCATATATAAAATTTAATATTAATTGAATAAATTTGATCTTAATTTTGATAAATTTAAATATTAATTTAGTTTTAATTTGATAAAATTAAATATTAATTTAGTATTAATTTGATTGAATTTAATGTTAATTGAATAAATTTGAATGTTGTTTTAATAAAATTGAATGTTCATTTGGTGTTAAATTAAAGAAATAACATTAATTTGATAAGGTTAAATTTTAAATTAATGGAATTTAATATTCTATTTAATAAATTAAATAGTTTAATTTAATAAAATTGAATGTCAATTTGATGTTGATTTGATAAAAATAAATAATAAATTAATATTAAATTAAAGAAATAATATTAATTTGATGAAATGAAATATTAAATAAATATAACTAAATGCTAATTTGATAAAATTAAATATCAATTTTGTGTTGATTTGATGAAATGAAATGTTAATTTAGTTTACATTAAATAAAGAAAATTAATTTGATAAAATTGAATATTAAATTGATCAAAATAAATGCTAATATAATAGAACTAAAAGGGTGTGCATTGAAATTTCATAATCAAGAGAGGGTGTTGTTAAAATTAGGTCTATTTACGAGGGGTGTTGTTAAAGTTAGGTTTATTTATAAGGGGTGTGGATAAAATTTACCCTATAAAATACTCGGGGATATTTCTATAAATCAACCATCGTCATTAACAGTGTAACCCGACAATCACTAACAGGGAGTGATAGTGAAATTTCAAAATCGGAAGGAGGTGTCATTAAATTTAGAACTAACTATAGGAGATCTAGATGAAATTTTCTCTTATATCTATACAAATCTATATAATAAAACACATAGAAAGTTGAATTCTATCCCTATACATTTCTCCCCTCCGAAAACCATCACATCACTTATTTCTATCACATGCTCAACCATTTAATATTTGATTAATTTTTAATTTAACATAATTTTTATTTCAGATATTATCCATACACAATAGTATAGATCTGTTAAAAAAAATTATCGAATTACATATTTTGAGAAAATTTTGTCAATATCATTAAAAAAATAATGGGTAAAAATATAATTTAAATGATTTAATCAAATAAATGAAGGAAAGAAAAATTATTATTTAATATAGTGATATCGATTTTTTAGAAATCGAATTTTTTGTTATATCGTGCCTTCAGGCACGGGTTATGACTAGTATATCTATATAATAAAGTAGAACGATTTTGAATTTTGGAGACAAAGAGCGGCCTAGATCGTTTCGTAACCAAAAAAGTCATCATTCAACGGACGGTGTTATCCCAAACTGTCTCAAGCTATTGACGTCTCAGATCGTTTTGATCCAACGTACCACATTAGCTCTTTTGAAATATTTTTGTTGCTCAAAATTTTTAGTTTCCAAAATTGACACCCTTACATTGAATTCGCCTCTCAATCTCGCCCAAAATCTATATCATCTAAATTTAAAATTCTATCCAAATATAAAATTAACTCCATATTTAAATTTTGACCCCCACTCATGCTGCTCTAAATAATATCATTTTCATATCAGAGAAATCATTTTTTCACATCACAGCTTCAGAATATTCAATATAATGATGATACTATATTATTTACTCCGTTTTTCTTTATCACCTGCATCCATCTCGATCTTTTCACCCAATTATTTCTGATATCCCCTTTCTCCTCTGTCTCCCTCTCTTTCTCTCTTTGTTCCTCATCTCGATCTTTGCCCCCAACGAATAGCCACCCAGGGTCAACCCAACAGTATGGAAAAAAAAAAAAAGCATGGGCTTTAGGGCCCAAATTTTTAAAAGACCCCATAATTTTACGTACATTACTAGCCTATAAAAAAAATTAAATCCATTAAATTTTAAGCCCTACAAAAAGCTCCAAAAAAATTAAATCCAATCAAAATTTTTACTGCAATAATTTAACCCTATAATCCAATCCATAACATCAAAAACTTATAAATTAAAAAAATAAAAAAAAATACTCAAAAGTCAACTCATATTTACTCCCACCCACTTTTTTTTTCTCTCTCTCTCTCTCTCTCCATCCAGTAAAAAAAATAAAAAACAAAAACAAAAGTTGAAATTAAACATTCTCTCTCATTTCTCTGTGGTAAAAAACAAAAACAAAAGTTGAATCTCTTTCTCAACAATATTAATACATCCTTATTTTGTCTCCCTCTCACATAGAAAATTAAAAATAAATTAATTTTTAAAAAAAAATAATACTAAAAATAAAAAGGCTTCCATTTAATATTTTCTGTTTTAGGCCTCAAATTGGTTTAAGTCGCCCCTGTAGGCACTGGTGCCCCTTTCTCTTCTCTCTTTTTCTCTCCTCACCGAAACCGTCTCTCTTCACAGCAACACTATGGAGGAACCATCGGAGACACAGTGATCAACCATCGACAATCTTGAAGCCTCATCCGGGTATCCCTCCATTCTCTCTCTCTCTCTCTCTCTGCGTATGTCTCCCCTTACCGCAACCACCCTTTCCTTCACTCTCCCCTCTGCCTCCGAAACTCATAACAGCCCACCAAACACCCTATATATCCAAAGCCAAACTCTTACCTATAGCCGAAACCTCCCAAGCCAACAAACGCCTCCCCATCCCCACACGCATACATTGCTACCGAAACCCACCACTGTCATCGAAACACCAAGTATTTGTATTATTGCTTCAATGAGCGGGCCAACATTGTCCTTATTTTTTAGCTAACTTACTTTGTTTGCTGCAGCGACTATCTATAGCACGACGACGCAACTCCAGCGATCAGCAATAACACAACTCCAGCGGGACAATGATCTCCTAAAATAGTAGTTTATTGGTTTGGGTTTGTTATTTTTTTTTGTTTTACATATTTTTAGGTTATTTACAATCTTTTTATGTACGTTCTAGGATATGAGGACCTAAGATTGGTTCAGGCTAAGTGGTCATTTGTGAACAAGGATGAGTTCATTTATTTCTGGTGTTTGTTTTGTCCAAAAACTGTAAAGAATTCCGAAAGAACCAAGGAGCCCTTTTGATAAAGAGCCAAGTCTTTTATTTTTTTGGCACATTTGGGAATGGTTTGCATCAAAAGAAAACAAAAATGATAGGAACCACTGTGAGGTGTATTCACGATGTTTAATGAGTTCTCCATGCTGTTATTCAAAGTTCTTTAGGTTGTAATGTCTATGTCTTTAAATATTATTTTCTCTCTAAAAAATTTCAAATCTTGACTTCAATTTAATACTTTGTGCACATTTATAAATTTTGCAAGTTATACACTATTCCTGCAGTATACTGAAATTCAACTTGATTTGTTGTCAATATGTCTTATAGTTCATTTGATTTGTTGCCAATTTGATACATTGTTTGGCTTAGATTGTAGTTAAAAGTAAGTTCACCTTCTCAAAGCGGTACCGATAGTTGCTGAAGATGTGTTTTATGTTTAGAAGTGATAATGATGGTGATCTTAGTGATGATAGTTAATCTCGAAGTTGTGATGAATGTGTGGCGGTGGGGTAAAGCTCTTGAGACAAATTTGTGCAACATAAAATTAACTTAGTTGATGAAATTTGGTTTGAATTGAATAGCAAAATTAATTTAAATAGTTGACTTTGTTAGATTTAATTTCAATTTGAGCACAAAATTTGATTAGTTATCAAAATTTAGGCTAAGTGGTAATAATGGTAATGGTGGTATTAGTGGTAATAGTTCTTTATAGTTGTGTTTTTGGAGGATTTTGCTTGAATTCTGTATGAGACTCAAATTTTATGTATTCAGTTTCTCAATTTGATAATGTTAGCGTAGTTGAATTTAATCATGGAAAATTGATCAAGACCAGTTTCCATTGATGTCACGCTATTTCTCCACGAATATGTTTAAGTATGATATATGAAAAACATCTTTATTTGATAAGATTTGCATATCTTTATATTTTTGTAGCGTCTTATTTTTAGAGAGAATTTAACTGTAATTGTTTGGAAGAATAGAAAAAAAAAATGCTATATTTAGAGGCACGAACATTCTCTAAACTATCAATATACTATGAGGACAAAAAGTGTAATTTAACCTGATAAAGTGTTAAAAATTTAGTTTTAATTGATTTAGGTTTTGTTGATGTTGTTTATTATATTTTTTGTTGCAATTCATCTCTTAATCCCCCTTCCTTGCTTTCTATCTTATATTTATTTGATTGTTTTCATACCACAATGATTTTTGAATTTACTACCATTTGGATATCAATCAATAATTAAACGGTCATTGAACAATGTTTGAAATTGTTTTGATTTGTATTCTATCAATTTTAAAAAAAAAAATAATAGGTCCATATTATATTTATCAATGTTTTTTCTTAGTTTTTCTAATTGACAATTTTTTATGGCATACAGTCTCTTAAAGCATATGTTTTTGTTTTCAATTTTTTTGTTTGTTACATCGTGCCTTCAGCCACGGGCAATTGCTAGTTTATATAATAAAGTAGCTTATAATTCAAATCTCAAAAGATAAACAAAATCACTTTTGCTATTCGCGGTTCAGATCGCTTTAAATTTTACTTTAAAGTTAATCTAACGGCTAATATTAACACCCTATATTTAATAGGAAAAATAGGTTCCTAAGGGTGTGTTTGGAGTGATTTTTTAAAAGTACTTCTAAAAATTATTTATCATAAGTACTTTAAAAAAAAAAATAGTGTTTGAAACCGCTCCACCACTACATCTATCACCACCACCACCACCACCACCACCACCACCACTGCCACCGCCACCGCCACCACCACCACCACCACTGCCACCGCCACCACCACCACGGCCACCACCACCACCACCACTAACACCACCGTCGCCGCCATCACCATCGCCGCCACCGCCACCACGGTCATTGCCACCCACCACAACTATCACTGTTTCCTATCACCACCACCTCTCACCCTCACTACAATCAATACTTAAATTCATTTATCTCTCCTCTATGTTTGTGATTTGATTTTGGATATGAATACAAATATATTTATTGTTTACCATTTTTTATTACACTGTGCCTTCAGGCACAGGCAATAACTAGTATATATATATAGACTAATAGTTAAAGGAGAATCATTTAATATCTATGATTACTACACAAATTCTAAAAGCACAAAAACTAGTTGCATATAGCAAAACATAGTCGTCTTTTCAAATTTCAAGAATATAACTTAAAATTTCAAAATAATACTTACAAAAGATTTTTCACTTAAATTATTTTGACGAATTCGAGGGAGACGTAACATACTACATCGAGTATTAATTGGATGAGATTATGGTGCCCATTTTGAGTTCCCCTAATGTCCTACTCTCGTGGTCTACAATAGAAGAGGCTCCATTTTGAGAAACATCTCACATCACTTGTGATTGATTTTCACGGGTGGCCTATTTTCTAGACTAAAGTGATTGATTTTCATGCCCATAATAATACCTTTCATCTTTAGTCTTCAAAGATTCCACTTTGTCCACCACCTGTGGATGTGATAAAGAAGCAATTTTGATCAAACATAGGGTTGTCAGCGAATCATAGATGGAAGGACTTAAATTGAGATAAAATTTATAGTTGAGGGGATTAAACTGAGATAATTGAAAGTTTATGGACCAAATTAAAATTAAAGACAAAGTTTAAGAACCAATTATGATATTTATCCTAAAAAAATACAATTGAGCCTTACTTTTTTCTCTTCTTTTTTTTTTTTCATTAGGTTTTAATTACAAAAATCTGAATATGAAAAATCATTAAATTAAAAAAAAAATTGAAATGAACAAAACTTTCAATTTAAATCATTAATTAATATGATTTGGTGTCTACAAACCTTTATTAGAAAGCTAGAAGAATGATTTAAATTGTAGCCTATTTCATTGGTATGTTATTATTTTTTCAAGAAAATAAAAGGGTTATACAAATTTAAGGAAAAAAATAGCGGATTAATGTAATATATCAAATATCATATGAAAATCATTTGTGTATGGTGATTAACTTAAAATCATTTATTTTAAATAACTTAAAATTCATTAAAAATAATGAACAAAATTGTAATTATGTTTAAATAAAAAGGAGGAAAGTTGGAATAAAAATATGATTTATTAACTGTTAGCTAAATCAAAAAAAATTAATTGTCCTAACAGAATTTCATGAGACTCATTGGTTTTTACTTCTTCCCTACCAAAGTAAGAGTTTTAGTTATTTTTCAAAATAAGAAATGAAAAAATAAAAAGCAACAAAAGTTTGTTTGGTTTGCATCTGTTAAATAGTTTTTCTATTTTCGGATATGAAAAACAGAAGAAAAGTTATTTGGACAGAGTCATGTATCCAGTTTTCTAAAAATTGGGAACAAAAATTCAAAATTTCAGAAAACACTAATAGCATATTTTCTCCAATTTTGAGACAATTTTAGAAAAAAAAAATCAAAATTTCAGAAAACACTACTAGCATATTTTCTCCTGAAAAATGTTCTTTCCATGTACTTTGTATTTTTTTGTCAATTGATTTTACATATTTTATTGAGGTTTGGCTTTCTCTTTAGATGAAGCCCTATGCAAACCAAAAATTTGGGATCTATGTTGTTGCTTATATTTTACCGCTGTTCACAATGAGGAGGAGGAGGATGACATATTGATTGACATCTATCCATGGGTATTCAACACTTGTCCTTTATCATTGGGTTTTCTTTCAATTTTTTTTATTTCGTGGATTAATTTCTAGCATCGAGTAATACAATGTTTGAGAGTTTTGTGAGTAAATTTTGTTTGTCCACATGTTTTATAATACTGGCTAAAAAAGAAAACCATAGTAACAAACCTCATCCCTACTTTGCTCAGACTGCCAGCTCTCACCTTGGTATTCTTTTTATAAGATTTTGGTCTTTTTGCGCTTTATATTTTAAAAGATTTTAAGATTCTCACTTTGTACAGGGGTGGTTTAAGGGAATTGGAGGCCTAAAGCGAAAATATTAAATAAGATTTTTTTTTTATTTTTAATATTAATTTTTTTAAAAAAATTAATTTATTTTTAATTTATTATATGAGAGAGAGACCTAGAAGGACGTGCTAGTGTTACTGAAAAAAATATTTTAACTTTTGTTTTTATTTTTTTATCAGAAAGAGAGTTTAATTTTAACTTTTTTTTAATGTTTTGTACTAATTTTTACACACAGAGAGAGAAGGGGTAAATATGAGTTGATTTTTGGGTACTTATTATTTTTTTTAACTTATGATTTTTAGATTTTTAATGTTATGAATTGAATTATGTATCCAAATTATTACAAATGTTTATTGTACTTAATATTTTGGGGCCTTTTTTTAGGGTTTAAAATTTAAAAGATTTAATTTTTTTTATGGGTTAATAATGTACCTAAAAATTTGGGGCCTTCTAAAAATTTGGGGCCTAAAGCCCATGCTTTTTTTTTAATGATGTTGAGCCGGCCCTGACTTTGTACTATCAAAAATAAAATTTCTCATATTGCAACTCTTCATATATCAAAAGTGTTACAATGTGATCCTTTTGTTAGCTTCTGTTATTTTTTTTAGTCAAAAGTCAATGCATTGATAATGACAAAAAAACTACCGGAAAACTAACAAAAGAATCAAATTGCAATATTTTTGATACATTGAGGGTGCAATATGAGAAATTTAATCTTTGAAAGTATAAAGTAAGAATCTTAAAATTTTTTAGGGTACAAAGTACAATTCCCCTAACCCAGAAACCCACCCACTCGAAAACGTCTCTCTCACCCTTTTGGCTATTTTTGTTGTTCTATCTTTCTATATTTTTGTAACTTTTGAAGATTATAAGAATCTTAATCGTTTTTTTTTTTTTTGGATTATTACTTCAGAAATTGAATATCAAATATTTGGAATATTTTCATATATTTTGGATTTTAATATCATTATTTAATGTGAGATGCCTCTGTCTTTCCCCTATTGCCCACAACTGCACTCTTCTTTTCGACCTTCCATGCCTCTCACTTCCTATGATGCCAACGAAATTCAATTTTACGGTCACGAAACAAAACAACCAAGTTGATAGAGCAAAAACTGGCGAGTACATTATGTTTCATGGTTTTGCTTTGTTTTATGGTGTTACCGTACCTTGATTGAATTTTCTTTTGTGATCAATAGAGGCATACCAACCCAGTGAATATTTGTTTCTATATGTACTATATCATTACTATTTATTTCTATTCTAATTGCACATTTACATCAATTTTTAGTCGTTAATTCTAATTCATAAAACCATCCAGGAATTCGTTAGAGAAAGGAGAAACATTGGCAAAATAGGATGCTCAGATGCATCGCGAAAAGGCTGATGCTCCTACTCAAAATTTCAGAGAACACTACTAGCATGGGCAGATTCGACATGTGCACTGTAGCATCCACAGTTCAGTTATCTGTGCTCATGTAATTTTATTTTTGGTTGAATTTGGTGGTTGAATGATAGCAGCCCGTATATATTTTTTTTGAATAAAATTATAGAGAAAGTGAGGTCAGAATGCTCTAATCATCTTCCACATCCCCAATCTATCGATTTTGAAGAGAATTTGGTTTCTTTATCAAATCTTACCTTATAACACACACACGAAAGAACATCTACGCTATGTAGTTGGTGGAGACATATATAACTTTTTATTAGAGTCTTTTAGATATATTTTATGGTTTGATCTCTCTTCTTTTGCAGATTTATTTAGCTCTGAATTTGTGCATTTTGGATATCTGGTCAATGATGTATTTGGTTTGGTTGGACGATAATTGCATGATGAGAAATAGAAAAGTTTTTGCAAGAAGCTTATTGTTGAACTTAAATCAATTGATGCCAAGACTTGAGATGAATTGTGTGAACAATAATTTTTGACCTCTTTCTTTTTCTTTCGAAAATTGGTTTATGGGGGTTTCTATTTATCAGTCGCTTCATGGCATGAATCTTCTCTCAAGTATGACATGTTTTTTATTTCTACTCTTTTTTTGGTACAAATTCATGCTTCATATTTATTTTGCTTTTTTTTGTCTGGTGACAATCTCACAATTTTTGGGAGGTTGTCGGCCTTTGAGTTCCTAAATGTTGTGTTCTTTCAATTCACATGTTTTTTATTGAATAATGCATTTTTTCCATCATACATAGAAAAATAAAAATATTTAGCCATTTGGTACAGTCAGCACTTATCTTTTCTCAAGTTATACCTCTTTATTATTTACTGTAGTTGGTAAATGTTTTTGTATTATATAGAACCTTTCGGCACTTACAATTACTTGCAACTTTTTTTGTTTGGTAAAGTGCCTTCAGGCGCAGGCAATGACTAGTAGATTAATATTTTAATATGTTTACCCAAATCCGATCCGAATTCGATTAAGTTTCTTTAAACAGATTTGGATAATTGGATTATGATGATGCACAAATTGACTTTGTACACCACCTGTCAAATAATTGGAAATAAAGGCAGTAATTAAAGTAGAGAGAGAAGACGGGAATTATAGTGGTTCGGTCAATGTGACCTACGTCCACTTTTGAATGGCTAGAGTTGCCGGATTATTTTATTAACTCCGGTGTGCAGGGAGAGCAGAGAGTACAAGTTTAGAGAGGGAGGGGAGTTATGTGCTCTGTTTAGTGTGATGTCCCCCAAGTGTTGGTGGGGCTTACATTTTATAGTCGTCTCCTAACAAATTGAGGTGACTTAATAGCAACTATCCAACTATTCTGGTGGGACTTGCGACTTCTCCTCAACGGGTGAGACCGTTGAGGTGCTCTCCATGAGACTCGCTCAAAGGATGAGGAAGGTTGACCGCTTCCAAGGTGGTAGAGGTGAGGGTCTTGAGTGCTCCTTTGATGCCTTGCATGTTCCCCTGATGTAGCTGCTGATGTAGCACCTCCTAATGAATTTGACCGGACGTGGACCACTTTGGGCTCTTGATCTCTTGGAGTTGGGTCATTGGGCTTGTAACATGAGTTGGGCTCTTGGGCTTGGCCCATCATTTGCCCCACAATGCCCTGTGTCCAATGGAACTTGGAGAGGAGGGCATTCGGTTGAATTTGAATTTTCGGCTGACCGACATAATTGGAAAAACTTCGGGAGGCCAAAACCTGTGTTTTTAGGCATTTTTTGATCTTTTAACAGCATCAGTCACAGCCTGTGATCTTGTAGGTCTCGCCGAGAGCTTCGATTTGATATATTATAAGTCTCATTTCGAGTAACGGAACAAAAGTTACGGTCAAAATTTCGAGCAGAGAACTGGGTGCACGGTTTTGGGCGACCAGGCAACTTTTTGGCGAGCACACTGTCTCTTGGGCAAGCAGATAGGGTCCTGGGCGAGCAGAATTTTTTTTTTTTTTTTTTGAAAAAACTTTGGTAGGCCAAAACAGTTGTTTCTGAGCCTTTTTTAGATTTTTTACAGCATCAGTCACAACCATAGGCTGTGGGGCTTGTAGAGCTCGTTGAGAGCTTCGATTTAATATATTATAAGCCCCGTTTTTAGCACCTTGGGAGAGCCTGGGCTGTCTTGGGCGAGCCTGGGGCTGCCTTGGGCATCTTGGGCGAGCAAAGGGGGTCAGACACCTCTCCAGTCACTGGTTTGGCTCATTTGGGCGAGCAAAGGGGGTCAGGCACCTCTCCAGGCGCTAGGCTGCCCCATTTGGGCGAGCAAAGGGGGTCTGCACCTCTCTTTTGGCTCATTTGGGTGAGCAAAGGGGTCTGCTCCTCTCCAGGCGCTAGACTGGCTCATTTGGGTGAGCAAAGGGGGTCTGCTCTTTTCCAGGCGCTAGGCTGGCTCATTTGCGTGAGCAAAGGGGGTCTGCACCTCTCTTTGGCTCATTTGGGTGAGCAAAGGGGGTCTGGGCGCCTGAGGATGTTGCCTTGTCGCCAGTCTGGGCGCCTGAGGGGTCTGGACGCCTTGCTTGGGCGCCCGAGGATGTCTAGGCGCAAGGTCTGGGCGCCTGAGTGCCTGGTCTAGGCGCCTGGGTGTTCTGAGAGATGTTGGGAGCCTGTGTTGGAGATGTCAAAAATAATGTTATTCCAAACGTTAAATTATCTAACATAATTACCTGGAGAGAAAGTTAGGCTGCTTGCACGAGAGCAAATACAGAGTTTGAGGATTGCTCATGAGAGAGCTACACCTTTTGAGACTGAGCTTTTGGCGACCCATGAGAGAGTTTTTAAGCTTGAGGTATAGGCTGCTTGCTTGAAAGTAGAGCAGAGACTAAGCTTTTGGCGACTCGTAAGAGAGCCACTAAGCTGGAGATAGGTTTCCTGCTTGAGAACAGAGCAGAGATAGGCCAAGCTTTTTTGGCGACCCGCGAGAGAGCCGCTAAGCTGGAGATAAGCTACCTGTTTGAGAACAGTGCAGAGGCCAAGCTTTTTTGGCGACCTGCGAGAGAACCGCTAAGCTGGAGTTAGACTGCCTGTTTGAGAACAGTGCAGAGGCCAAACTTTTTTGGCCACCCGCGAGAGAGCCGCTAAGTTAGAGATAGACTGCCTGTTTGAGAACAGTGCAGAGGCCAAGCTTTTTTGGTGACCCGCGAGAGAGCCTCTAAGCTGGAGTTAGGCTGCCTATTTGAGAACAGTGCAGAGGCAGGTCAATCTTTTGACGATCCGCGAGATGATTCACCTCGCCTAGACTTGTTGATTTCCTCAGCATTCATATATTTTTGAGCTTTTGCCAATAGTTTTGGCATGCTCTTTGGTGGTCGCTTCATCACGGAGAAAAGGAAGCTCGATGATCGGAGGCCTCCCAGGAAGGCGGTCATGCTGACTTTTTCATCGGGTTCTTCGACCTGAAGGACCCCCTCGTTAAAACGAGTGAGGTAGCTTCTCAGGCTCTCATCTTGGTCCTGCTTTATGCTGAGCAGATGGGTGACAGGCTTCTGCTGACGGCGTCCACCAATGAACTGTGTCACAAAGGATCTACTCAATTCGGCGAAGGAGCCTATGGAGGCCGGGGTGAGTTTGGCGAACCATTGTCGCGATGATCCCTTCAAGGTGGTCGGGAACGCTCTGCACATGATTTCGTCAAGGACGTTGTGCAGCTACATCAAGGTCTTGTAAGTTTCCAGATGGTTCAATGGATCCTTCGTACCATCAAAGGTCTCCACGGATGACATTTTAAATTTTTGAGGGAGGGGGTAGTTCACCACGTCAGGTTTGAAAGGCGTGTCAGTTCGCCTAACAAGGTAGTCCACAATCTCAGGTCCTTGTGCTTTCATGGCGTTGAAGACGTCACCTAGTTGATTTTGCACCTCTTTTATCTTTTCGTCCCACTGGTTGGGAGCTCCTTTGGAATTATCATGGAAATGGCTTTCATGTTCTGGTTCTCCCCCTCGTCCTCTTGAAAATGAGGGTTTCCACCATGGGAAGCAGGAGCTGGAGGAAGAGGTAGAGGTCTCTCATGGTGGGCTCCCCTATGTGGGGCGCCCAAGGGAACTCCAAATGGGGAGCACTAAGGTGTGGAGCTCCTTGGTGTCCAGGCTTGGAGCTCCTCTGACTTGAGGTCCTCCAGGCTATACTCCTCCTTGTCCGGCGAGCATGAGTTACAGAATTTGCTGGTTTTGGGCTACCAGCTCCTGCATGGTCTGCAACATCTGCTGCGCATTTGGGACAGGATTGGCTGGTGGAGGAGCAACCTCCTCCTCTGGTGATGGATTTTCTTCATGCTGGTTCATCGATCTGGTAGTGATTGCCATCGATTCAACAGAGAATGTACTTATAGGTGAGAAGTTTGTCGGTTCCCACAGACGACGTCAAACTGATGATGCACAAATTGACTTTGTACACCACCTGTCAAATAATTGGAAATAAAGGCAGTAATTAAAGTAGAGAGAGAAGACGGGAATTATAGTGGTTCGGTCAATATGACATACGTCCACTTTTGAATGGCTAGAGTTGCCGGATTATTTTATTAACTCCGGTGTGCAGGGAGAGCAGAGAGTACAAGTTCAGAGAGGGAGATGAGTTATGTGCTCTGTTTAGTGTGATGTCCCCTAAGTGTTGGTGGGGCTTACATTTTATAGTCGTCCCCTAACAGATTGGGGCGACTTAATAACAACTATCCAACTATTCTGGTGGGGCTTGCGACTTCTCCTTAACAGGTGAGACCGTTGAGGCTCCATGAGACTCGCTCAAAGGATGAGGAAGGTTGAACGCTTCTAAGGTGGTAGAGGTGAGGGTCTTGAGTGCTCCCTTGCTGCCTTGCATGCTCCCCTGATGTAACTGCTGATGTAGCACCTCCTAATGAGTTTGACCGGACGTGGACCACTTTGGGCGCTGAATCTCTTGGAGTTGGGTCATTGAGCTTGTAACATGAGTTTTCGAATTTTGATATATGTAAATCCGATATAATAAAAAATATATACACACACACATACATATTTAATTGAGAGAAATTATTATATATACATACATACTTAGTTAGATTATTAATGAGATTGATATGAAATTAAATAGAAATTATCGAATAGAATGATTGGTTGATTATATTAAGTTGAAGTTAACTTAAATTAAGTAAAATTATTTTTTTTTATGAAATTTGTTGGGATTCAAATTATCAGATCGAATCGGATAATTGGATCAGATATTCGATTATTAATAGATATGGATATAGATTAAAAATTTTAAATTTGCCTGGTAAATGAATTGAATTCGGAACTTGAATTTTTTTATCAAATTCAAATATAGACAAGTCAAAATTCGATCCCGATCCAATCCGTAGACAATCCTACAGGAGTTCTCACCCTCTATGGGACTATTATTTGTAGGGGTGTCAATTCAAGTCATGTTGTGTAATCCATGTGTTGTGTATTTTTGTGTCGTATCATTGTTATTCGTGTCATATTCATATCAAGACCTACAAAAAAAATTAATGTGTTTTGAGTGTTAAACATTAATCTAAACCATTTATTATGTGTATTTAATCATCGTGTTAATTTTATAATCGTATCGTATCGAGTTCATGTCAAATTTGTATTAACGGATCAGAATTGACACCACTAATTATTTGGGCCCACAATGCAAAACCATGGACAAGGAGGCGTGGCATGTTATATGAGAAGGGTAACAATAACTACCGTGATTCATTTTTTTTGTAATGTATCGAAAATTAAAAAAAAGTGATAAATTTCACTCAAAAATCATAAGTAAAAAGTGATAGGAAAAATTTCAGTCATACTTTTTTTAGTTTATTATATTTTTAAGGACACCCCTTCTATTATTCAAAATATTACTGACACCTCTTTTAGTTTATATTTAAATATCACTGACACCCTCTCCCATTAAACCACCATTTTTAACAAAATAAATTATCTAAAATACTACATTTATATAAACCCCCTAATAATCTTTCTACGTAAAATTCTATTAAAATTCAAGTCGATTAAAATTTATTTTTTTACATATTAAAATTTTAGTTAATTAAAATTCGTTTTTCTACATATTAAAATTTGAACTAATTAAAACTTGATTCGAGCTGATTAAATTTTATTTTTTTACGTACTAAAATTCTAGCCTATTAAAATTCCTTTTTTTTTGTATTAAAATTTGAGTTGATTTGTGCTCTACCTGAGCTGTTAGCGTTGATTAAAATTTGTTTCGAGTCGATTAAAATTTGTATTATTTCTTAATAAAATTTGTGTCAATTAAAATTCGATTCAAATTTTTACGTATTAAAATTTGAGTCGATTAAAATTTATATTTTTTTTATGTATCAAAATTCGAATCGATTAAAAATAAATTTTTATCGGCTTGAGTAGAATTTTAAAAAAATATTCAAAAAATAGAGGGAGTTTTTTTGAAAGTATAATAAATTAAAAAGAGTGTAACTAAAATTTTTCCAAAGTGATATAAATATAAAAAAATAATAATAATAAATAAATCGGTATCTATATCACATTTTTATCATAGTCAAATCCATATGAGAAAGCAGCAAGTATTAATCAATGCATGCAAAATCTTTTTTCCAACAACCCAAAATGCCTGTATTATGCTTTAAGCCTCCACCATCCACTCAGTGCCAATTCTGGACCATGCGTAGTGCTCCTTAAATGGACCGCCCATAACAAATTTAGAAAATCAGCGTACAATTTGGGTAATAGGAATCGGAGGCAATCGTGTCACGTCGAATTGTGTTTATATCGTGTTATTTTAGATTTGTGTCGATAATTAATCAATTTTAAATTAACTCACTTAATTAATCGCATCGTGCCGCATTGATCTATTTATTTTTGTGTTCGTATTCATGTTGACCCATATAATCTATGAATAAAAAATTTAACACTAAATTTTATGTCTAAAATTTCATTATCACTTAATCGAACATATTTTCATACTTTTTCTATAAACTAAAAATTAACTTAATAAATATAATAATAAAAATGAGTAAAAATATTTTTTTTGTACAAGAATTAGGTCACTATTTGATAATATATAATAAAAGTTTGACATTTTATTCTTAGAATACTACTTAAATGTGTTAATTTGTGTTGTTTGTGTTTGACACTAATTCAACCCATTTATTATTCTTGTTAACGAGTTTGTGTCGAGAAATGATCAATCATAATCCCTAATTTCGTGTCGATTTTGAGTCATGTTTTTGTGTTGTATCAGAAATTGTCAACCTAGATAGGATTGATTGAGAAACTAAATCAACTTCAATTTAAATTACAAAAAAATTAATTTGAGGTGAATTTGAATCTAACTAAGCTTGAACCCTTCAAGTAAATACTATAGAATTTTTTGTATTTTGTAAAATATGGGTTGAAGAATTCAAATTGAAATTCGAGTTCAATTCTTGGGTTGAAACCGATTCAATATAACTTTTTTTTTGGGTAACGGAGGAAATCTCTAGTCTGTCTCCGGCAAATAGAGGTGCGGTTATGTTGCTCAGGCTTGTGAGTCCAGGTAGAATCGAGGGCAAACTTCGGGTATATGAACCAATCTCTCAACCCATACACTAGTTAAATCAAGATTTGTGCTTCGATGCCAGAGATTTGGATATGGTTCGTCCAAACAACTGAGATCTGTTCTACCAATCAACTACAGTTTTTCGTTCAGGGAACTTGAACCATTAACTCCAAGAAAGCAAAACATTCATAAGAAATGGGGTATCACATAACCAAAAACTTATTTGTGATTCAATAGAACTTTGATTCTAAAGTAATAAATCTTAAACTGAAACTCAAATTAATTTCAAAGTGAATCGTAATTTCACAAATTTGATTTAGATTCAAATTGAATTGTGAAAACTCAAATAATATCTTAGACTGAATTTAATTAACATTCATATTTGTAATGAAATCTAATCTTAATACCGGAAATTCTTTATACAAATGATATAAATTCTAAATTAATCTCGAACTGAGTTGGAATTGACCGGTCTACCTCACTGAAAAGGGAGCCAAATATAATTAACGCTATTAAAATATGACACAATCTGCTAACATGATTGAAACATGATACTAATTTAGAAGATTTTAATCTTTCTTAAATCACCTATTTTGTAAATTAGTGGACATAACACGATTAATAAATAAATTAAATATAAACTATAAATTAAGTAAATCAAAAAAAATAAAATACGACTCATTTATATATTAATTATAAATTATTTATATACAACACAAATTTAATATAATAGAATTATAAAAATCTGATCTAATAAACAAATTAAATATAAATAAAATATTTGTTAATACGAAACCATTAGATTTGACACAAAGTCGTCAAACTCAAATTAACGGGGCTAAAAACAACAGTACGTATGGGCGACAGTTTTGCACAATCCCGTGGTCTTTCTCTCCATACCAGAGCTGGTCGGGGAAAGGAAGGCAAAACCATGGGCAGTTTTCTGTCAGCATAAACCCAAAACCTCCCATAAGAAAACCGGCTGCTCCGCTCTCTGTATCTACACACAGATTATGTCTGTATCCATCAATATCACTACGTGCACCTACGAAGTCACCGTCTCACTTTCTCTCTCTTTTCTCCAACTGATGAAAGAGATAATGCTGCAAAACCTGATGAATCACTAAACCTCTCTGGGTGTTGAAGAAGTGCCTCAGGACCTGGTGATTTCTCTTCAATCTCAAAATTTTCCAATACTTGTTGCTTAATGGCAATTTTGATTTCGGGGTTTTGTTTGAAATATCATTTCAAGTGCTGGGTAGATTTCTTTTTCTAGTTCTGTTTGATTTTTTCTCTCTCTTTTTTTTTTTTCAGTCCCTTTCGATCGTATTCAGTGTGAAAACAGTAAACCACGACATTTTTCTCAAACTGGGTCTTCAAAATTTTGATCATAGAAGTAGTCTAAGTTTGTTCGATGGAATCTAATGGCTTACCTGGTGGAATGTTTTCTCGAATGGGCTCTGGAATGCTAGGGCTAGAAATGTCACTCCAACACCACCAAAACCACATACCACCACAAAACACCCACGACTTGCAACAGCACCACCGCCCTATGGTAGCTTACGGCCACCGTGAAATTGACCGCCACCCACAAACTCAACAATCTGTAAAACAAGGCCAACCATATGCTACAGAGGTCAAAAACACAAATTTAACTCTTAGTGATGAGGATGAGCCTGGACTGACTGCTGAGGACAGTGGTGGTGATGGGAAGAAAAAAATGTCTCCATGGAGAAGAATGAAATGGACTGACAATATGGTGAGGCTATTGATAATGGTGGTGTTCTATATTGGGGATGAAGCTGGATCAGAAGGGAATGACCCTACTGGGAAGAAGAAGGCTGGGGTTTTGCAGAAGAAAGGGAAGTGGAAATCAGTGTCGAGGGCGATGATGGAGAGGGGTTTTTATGTGTCTCCACAGCAATGTGAAGACAAATTCAATGACTTGAATAAGAGGTATAAGAGGGTTAATGATATACTTGGGAAGGGGACATCATGCCGGGTTGTGGAGAATCAGAGTTTGCTTGATACTATGGATCATGTATCGCCGAAAATGAAGGAAGAAGTGAAGAAATTGCTTAATTCTAAGCACTTGTTTTTCAGGGAGATGTGTGCTTATCATAATAGCTGTGGTCATGGTGCTGGTGGTAGTGGTGCTGGTGGCGGCGGCGGTAGTGGTAATGGGGGAACCGGTGGTGATCACCAAGCGCTAGAGGTGGCAGCAGAACCAAGTGAAAATCAGCAGCAGTCACAGCAACAAGGATGTTTGCATTCATCAGAAAATGCCTCAATTGTGCCTAATTCGGGCAGAGCGGAGACAGAGGTATCAAAAATGGCAAAGGTGGGAAGTGGTGAACACGAGGATGATGAGGACGATGATGATGGGGATGGGCATGAGGATGAGGAGGATGATGACGAGGAGGATGATGAAGTGTTGGGAGGTGGAGCAATAGATCATGGTCATGATGAAGAGGATGATACTGACGAAAGATCATCAAGGAAGAGGCAGAAAAAGGAAATGTTCACTTCCCCTATTATTCAACAATTGAGTACTGAATTACAGAGTGTGGTTCAAGATGGAAGGAAGACTTCAATGGAAAAAAGGGAGTGGGTGAAGACGCGGTTAATGCAATTGGAGGAGCAGCGAGTGGGCTATCAAATGCAAGCGTACGAACTTGAAAAGCAGCGGGTGAAATGGTTGAAGTTCAGAACCAAGAAGGAGAGGGAAATGGAGAAAGAAAAGCTTTTAAACGAGCGAATGAAGCTTGAAAATGAGAGAATGCACCTTATTTTTCGCCAAAAGGGACTAGATTTGCTTGATCTTCAACAGCCGCAGGAACAACAGTCAATCAACAAGAGGAGTGCCCCATCCATTTAGTTCTATTGGTGCTCATCTGAAGCATAGCAAGATCAAATGAGGAACATACTCATTTTCTAACCATGGCAGCTGTTGGAAAAAACACTCCGAATCCAAGAGGTACAGGTACATAGAAAGAAAGGGAACTCACCACTCACTGGTACAAAAATGAATTAATTCTGTTTGATAAATAGTTTTGTAGCACTTGCAACTACTTTACATGATGCAATCAACGATCTGTTGGAGGAAAAGGAGATGAATTGTCTGATGACAGATGAGAACTTGTATGCTGAAATTGCACTTGGAGAGATGTTGTGGTAGAACCTTTGTTAGGAAAGATTTACTTACTTTTGAATAGAAATGTTAAAGTAGTTTGTGAAGTTCCTAGCTTTCCAAATGTTTAGCTTGTGTGGAAAATTGGCAGCTTCTTTTGTGCAATGCAATTTGTGATCTTACAAGCCATACCAAAAACATTTATAAGTCAGGAATCATTAGTCCAATTTATGGTGATGTAACTGAATATATATCTCATGTTTTAGACCCCATTGATGGGATTGTATTGTAATTCATAAATTCTTCGCTGCCTTCTTCAGATAAGACCCCAGTATCGAAAGGGGTACAGGGCCGAAAGTTACAACTAAATGAAACAATCACATAACTTTGTTTGGCATTGAATCGAAAAAAAAGCAGCAGCTAGGGAACGGTCGTTGTCTTCTCTACTTGATATACTGTATTGAATCAGATGTAGTTCAGCTGACCAAGTCAGCTGCTTTGAGTGAGGAGTCGGTTGCACTGGATAAGGAGGAGCAGCTTCATCCTAGGCCTGCTCAACTGTCTAACAAAAACTTGCTGTTATATTTGAAGACTCATTCCCTGTAATAGATCGGAGTAAATATTGTAGATTAGTTAGACTATGCTTCTATATAAAGTGTATATGTGATGTACTTCAAATCATCCAATGAAACAATAGTTTTTAAAACATCTCTGTTTAAAATTTTTTACATGGTATCAGAGCTCCTTTGACAAATGTCAAAATGTCTTCTCCAAATTCTTCAACATTCTCTGATAACACAAACTCTACTCTCCTTGTCTTCAATCCCTCTTCTACCATAAATGTGTCCAAACTGACCCACAACAGTTACCCATTTGGAAAGCTCAAATGCTTCCCTATCTCAAAGGTCAAGAGGTCTTTGGCTATGTTGATGGCACAATTAAGCAGCCCCCCGCAGAAATTTTAGCTGAGAATGGCACTCCTTCTCCCAACCCTATGTATGCTCTTTTGGATTAAACAGGATAATTTTATCCTTAGTACCATCAATGCTTCCCTGACATAAGAAGTTCTTGCTCAAGTATATCACTGCACTACCTCTTGCGACGTATGGATTGCTCTTAAAAAATGCTTCGCTTCCCAATCTCGTGCTGAGGCTATCCAAGTTCGTTCTCAACTAGCTATTGCCCGTAAGGGTAACATGTCTACCACTGATTACTTCATGCACATTAAGAAACTAACAGATGAACTCACCATTGCTGGACAAGCCATGAAATGTGATGACATTATCACCTATGTTCTGGCAGGCCTTGGCTCTGAATATGATTCTTTGGTGGCCACTGTCTCTGCTCGATCAGATTCAGTCTCTCTTGAAGAGGTCTTTTCTCTTCTTCTTACCAGTGATGCACGCATAAATCATAACAGTCAGCCTCTCTCTATGTCTAGAGCTAGTGCAAATGTTGCAATTCGCCAAGGGGAGAACACTCGTAGCCGTGGCCATGGGAACCCGAACAACTTTTGTGGTCGTGGACGCAACCAGCAACTTAATCGTGGTAGTTTTTCTCGAGGGAATTATCAATACAACAATCAAAACAACAATGGTGGCAACCGTTCCAATCTCTTGTGCCAATTATGTGAAAAATCGGGTCAAACTGTTCATAAATGCTTCCACAGGTTTGATATCACTTTCCTTCAACCCACCAAAAATACTAATGCACAGGTAATGCTCGCTCCTAATCAACAGCAAAGGGAGGATGATTGGCATCCCGATACTGGAGCCACGCACCATTTGACCTCCGACTTCAATAACCTCAATGTTCGTGGTGATGAATACAATGGTTTAGATCAGATTCAAGTTGGGAACGGAGCAGGTTTGCATGTTTCCCATACTGGTACTTCCACTCTTACTACTCCCTCCCGATCCTTTGTCGTCAATCAAGTCTTCGTCGTACCAGAAATTCAAAAAAACCTCTTATCCGTTCATAAATTTGCTCTTGACAATCATGTCTATTTCGAGTTTCATGATTCTTTCTTTCTTATTAAGGATTACTCGGGGAACATTCAGCATAAAGGCCATCTTCGTGATGGTTTGTACTGCTTCTCATCTCCACTCCAAAAACTTTCAGCATTGGTTTTTGTGGACGCACGCATTCCCTTCTCGGATTGGCATCGCAGACTAGGCCATGCTTCCTATCCAATTGTTCAGAAAGTTCTTTCAGCAAATAACATCCCAGTTGCCGAGAATAAGAGATAAATTGTTTGTCCTGAATGCCAAATGGCGAAAAGGCATAACTTGCCTTTTTCAATTTCAAATTTTACAGCTACTCAGCCTCTTGAGTTGATTTACTCAGATGTATGGGGGCCTTCAGCTGTAGTTTCCACTTATGGATCTCGATATTATGTTTCTTTTGTTGATGATTTCACAAAATTTATTTGGCTATTTCCAATCAAACAAAAGTCTGATGTTGAACCTCTTTTTCTTCAATTTCAAGCATTGGTTGAACGTCACTTTGACACCAAAATTAAATCAATGCAAACTGATTGGGGCGGCGAATATCGTAGACTCAACCAATATTTTAAAACTTGTGGCATCAGACATTGTGTTGCTTGCCCTCACACACATGAACAAATAGGAGCTGTAGAACGGCGTCATCGTCATGTAGTTGAAATAGGATTGGCCCTTTTAGCTCATTCAAATCTTCCACAACACTACTGGGAAGATGCCTTCCTTACTGCTACTTACATAATAAACAGGTTACCCACAAAAATTCTTCAGCAAAAATCTCCTTTTGAATTGGTTTATGAACAGAAACCTGATTACCAATTTATGCGTATCTTTGGTTGTGCATGATGGCCAAACTTGAGATCATATAACAAACATAAAATTGATTTCTGCTAAAAAATGTGCATCTTCATTGGTTATACCCTCTGTCATCATGGTTACAAATGTCTCGACTTGTCAGCCGGGAAGGTTTTTGTGTCTATACATGTTGTTTTTAATTAGACCCTTTTTCCTTATTTTAAAAATCTTGAATCAAAAGTCCAATCATGTCATAACTCTATAATACTTCCTGCTTCCTTACAAGTATCCACAAGGTCTTCTGTTGTTTCTATAGGTACATTTTTGTGCCCCCTCTCCTTGAATCTGGATTTGATCATTGTGTTCACCGAGCAGAGGAAGAGACAAGTGTTCAAGTGATTCTAGAAAGGGATGCTGAATCAGAATCAACTGTTCTTGTTACTGCAACACTTGTTTCCACTCGTCCTCAATCCTCCAAAGTTCCAGCATCGCATCAGATGGTAACTAGATCCAAAACCAACTCCCTTAAGCCAAAGTTACAGCATGATGGTACAATTAAGTACTCATTACCACGGGCATTGCTATCAGAAGCAACTACCATCGTCGTTGAACCTTCAACTTTCACTGAGGCAGTGAAGCGACCTGAATGGCGTGCAGCTATGAATAGTGAGTTCGATGCACTTCTCAGAAACGGCACCTGGACACTTGTTCCATCACGACCAGACATAAATTTAGTTGGAAACAGATGGGTGATAAGGTGAAAAAGAAAGCAGACGGTACCATTGAACGCTTCAAAGCAAGGCTTGTAGCCAAGGGGTACCACCAACATTAAGGTATTGACTTCCATGAGACATTTACTCCAGTTGTTAAGCCTGGAACTATTCGTCTAGTGCTCTATATAGCCATCTCTCGCAACTGGTCAATCAAACATATTGACATTCATAATGCCTTCTTGCATGGAATCTTAAATGAAGAAGTGTACATGAGTCAGCCACCAGGTTTCTCTCATCCTGATTTCCCTCAATATGTCTGCAAAATTCACAAGAGTTTGTATGGATTACATCAAGCTCCGCGAGCTTGGTTTTCAAGGCTCACGGATAAACTTCAGTTCCTTGGTTTCGTTGGCTCAAAGGTCGACACTTCCTTGTATGTTTTGAATCAAGGCTCCATGCAATTTTATTTCTTGATATATGTCGATGACATAATCATCAAAGGATTTGACTCACAGCATATTGATACTATTATTCGGCTCCTTGGACAAGATTTTTCGGTTAAAGATCTTGGACAGCTCAGTTTCTTCCTCGGGGTTGAGGCCTTGCGAACTGATGCAGGCTTGTTTCTCACACAGCGTAAATACATTGTGGAATTACTCAAGAATGCATCGCTGTATAAGGCTAAACCTTGCATAACTCCAATGTCCATCACTAATCAGCTTTCAAAGTTTGAAGGCACTGATTTCGAAGACCCTTAACTTTACAGAAGTGTGGTAGGTGGTCTACAATATCTTACCTTCACAAGGCCAGATATTGCCTTTTCTATACATAGAGTAAGTAAATTCATGCATCTTCCAAATGACCCTCACTAGCAGGCGGTGAAACGAATACTACGGTACCTCAAGCATACAATTTCCCACGATTTACAGTTCACTGCCAATAAAATTCATGCTCTTCAAGGGTTCTCCGATGCTGACTGGGCTTCAGATAAAGATGATCGTCGATCTATAGGTGCTTATTGAGTCTTCCATGGACAGAATTTGATTACTTGGAGTTGCATGCAATAGAAGACAGTTACATGTAGTAGCACCGAGGCAGAATACAAAGTCTTCTCGAACACAGCAGCAGAATTGCAATGGTTACAATCTGTCTTGTCTGATCTTGGCCTGCCACTGCTACAACCACCAAAGCTGTGGTGTGATAACATAGGAGCTACATACCTAAGCTCCAATCCAGTCTTCCATGCAAGGACTAAACATATAGAAATCGATTTTCATCATGTTCGAAATCAAGTTCTGCAGAAGAAGTTACAAGTGTGTTTTCTTTCATCCAAAGATCAATTAGCTGATCTACTGACTAAGCCCCTCAACAATGTCTGGTTTCATACTTTAAAACACAATCTTCATGTCCAGGAGCTTCCCATTCGATTGTGGGAGCGTATTGAATCAGATGTAGTTCAGCTGACCAAGTCTGTTGCTTTAAATGAGGAGTCAGTTGCACTAGATAAGGAGGAGCAGCTTCATCCTAGGCCTGCTCAACTGTCTAACAAAAACTAGTTTTTATATTTGAAGACTCGTTCCCTGTAACATATAGGAGTAAATATAGTAGATTAGTTAGACTACACTTCTATATAAAGTGTATATGTGATGTACTTCAAATCATCTAATGAAACAATAGTTTTTAAAACATCTCTGCTTAGAATTTTTTACATGCTGATGCAACCGTTCTTACCTTAAAACTTTACTAAGGTTTGGACTTGGGACACCTGAAGCAAAAGCTTTTTGGTTTATCAGAGATACAAAAACAAAACTCTCTAGCTCACCGGTACTTATGTTGTAAAGTTGCAATCCCTATCATGGTTATGTTTGTTTACTGATCCTACTTCCTCTTAGTTTCAAGGGTTCAAACTCTAGCAAAATTAACTCAAAAGTAAACATTGCAAGCACTTCTGGTTCTGGGGGATAGGATAAGAGAAGACAAAGGTTGAAAAACATTCAATTTAGGAAACTCGCCCAGGAGGACTCGAACCCACAATCCCCTGATTAGAAGACAGAAGCTTTTTTCATTAGGCCTTGGGTGTCTCTTCATTTTTTACAAGTAAAACTGTCGAATTTTGTTATGAGCTCCTGATTGAGAGCACGTCATAGGCTTATGAATGGGAAGAACACACAGATCGGTCTTTCGTCATCAACCTATTTTTGCTAGAATGCTTCGAGGGATCCTGGACCTCCTGCTGGTTCAATCAAGGGAATTGGACCTCCTTGTATCAATTTAGTTGATAGAGATATAATTCTTGATGCTTTATTCATAATCATAGGCTCCTATAAATAGAGCTTACAACTTGAATCTTACTGAAATACAAATATCTAAACTTTAGCTAAAGAAATTCTTCTAGCAATAAAAAATCCTACAAAGTAGCTAGCATCCGATTATATTTCCTAACTTCTCTAGAAAAGAATAAAGTCATCTAAACTACTAGATAAACAATAAAGATATATCCATATCAACTTCCTTCCCCCTAGAAATCACCCTTTTCCTCAAGGGTAAAAATCGGGATACTGGGCCACAAACTTCTCCATTCTCTCCCACGTGGAATCCGTGGGATGTGTTTTTCCAATGCACCAAAATCTCCTCTTCTCCTCTCATGACCCGTCTGTCCATAACAGCTTGAGGCTTTGGAATGATCGCAGCGCCACTATCATCAAATGGAGGCATCTCTAATTGTTCCTCCCCTCCTACCCCAATCTTCTTTTTCAGCAAGGAGACATGAAATACTGGGTGAAACTTACTGGTGGGCGGCAACTATAGCGTATAGGAGACATGGCCAATTCCACCCACAACCTAGAATGGGCCAAAATACCTTGATGATAGCTTTTGATTCCTTCGTCGGGCTAATGTCTGCTGGCGATAAGGCTTCAACTTAACATATACCCAGTCACCCATCTCAAAACTTTTCTCAACGTGGTTCCTTTCATAAATTACCTTCATCTTATCTAAGCCTCCTTCAACTTGGCTTTGGCTTCTTTGAGCACCTCATCTCTCTCCAAGAGAAATTTATCTATTGAGTCAACAACAGCCATTCCATGAACATAGGCTAAGAGAGAGGGTGGGTTTTGGCCATAGAGGATCTCAAAAGGGGATTTACCAAGAGCCGAATGAATACTGGTATTATAACAATATTGGACCCATGGAATCCACTAGGAATATTCCTTAGGCTTAGAGCTCGTCAAACATCGAAGATACATTTCAAGAGTTCTATTAAGCACTTCTATTTAACCATCTGTTTGGGGGTGATAAGCAGAGCTAAAATTAAATTTAAACCCATTCAACTGAAATAGCTCCTTTCAAAATCACTTGTAAAAATCATATCTCTATCACATACTATGGTCTCCGGCATACCATATGGCTTAAAGATTTGATCAAAAAATATTTGAGCTACTGTAGAGGCGATGTAAGGAAGGACAGTATGAATGAATTGGCCAAATTTAGATGGCCTATCGACTACCACAAAAATAGTGGTCTTACCCTTGGAGTTAGGTAGTCCTTCAACCAAGTCCATGGAGATCTCAATCCAAACATGCTTGGGTATAGGTAGCAGACTCAAGAGACCGACAGGCTTAGTGAGCTCGGCCTTATGCGTTTGACATACCCCACATTCTCGTATGAAATTTCGAACTCCACCCTTCATTCCCTTCTAGTAAAAAGTAGCTCTAATTCGATGCAATATCTTATGAAGGCCCTCATGTGTGGTGGAATGATACTCATGTATTACTGACGGAATTAGAGAAGATTTTTCTCTCAGACAAACTCAGTTTTTAAAGAAAAGAATACCTTCTTTGAAAACCCATGGTTCGAGTGCCTCCCCCTCCAAGATTTTCTTGACCAACTCTTGTAATTCAGCCTCCTATTTCACTTCAGCTTTAATGGGCTCTACCTAGTGAGGAATCGGTTGAGAGAGAGCCTTTAGTTCGCCTTCGAATCTTCTTGATAATGCATCTGCCACCGAGTTCTCCTTCCTCTTTTTGTACTATATTTTGAAATCATATTCCATCAATTTAACTAGCCATTTTTGTTGGGTTGTGGTGGTAATTGTTTGACCCAAAAGGTATTGTAAACTTCGTTGATCTGTCCTTACTACAAATTTGAAGCCTAACAAATATGGCCGCCATTTTTGTACTGCGTTGACCAATGCCAACATTTCCTTCTCATAAGTTGAGAGGGTTAAGTTTTTTCCCTCAATGGCTTGAATAAATAAAGCAATAATAGGTCTATTCTGATGCATTAAGATTGCTCCAAGGCCCGTACTTGATGCATCACACTCCATTACAAAAGATGTGGAAAAATCTGGTAGAGTTAAAACTGGCCCTTGTGTCATGTCTTTCTTGAGTTTTTGAAACGACTCTTCAACTGGTGGACTCCACTTGAAAGCATCCTTCTTGATCATTTGTGTAAGTGGCCTTGCTATTTTCCCATATCCTTGAATAAATTTTTTGTAATATCTCGTGAGTCCCAAAAAACCTCTTAACCCCTTCAAATTAATAGGTTGTGGCCAAGACATCATAGCTTCGATTTTCTCAGGATCCATCGCTACCCCCTTTAATGAAATTACATCCCCAAATAATTAACTTTATTGAGCCCAAATTGACACTTCTCCCTCTTAATAAAAAAATTGGTGTTCAAGTAACCTTTGAAATACTCTACCAACATGCTCTAAGTGTTCATTCTCATTTCGACTATAAATTAAAATGTCGTCGAAAAAGACTATTACAAACTTTCTCAAAAAATCTTGAAATACCTTGTTTATAATGGATTGGAAAGTGGATGGGGCATTAGTCAACCCAAAGGGCATGACAAGGAACTCATAGTGTCTGTGGTGAGTGCAAAAAGCCTTCTTCTCCACATCCTCAGGGCGCATCCGAATTTGGTGGTATCCGGAACGAAGATCTAATTTGGTGAAAAGACACGCACCATATAACTCATCCAATAGCTCATCAATGACCTATATGGGAAACTTATCTTTGATGGTTACTTGATTGAGAGCCCGGTTGTCAATGCAAAGTCTTCATGAACCATCATGCTTCTTGACCAAAAGCACCGGAGAAGAGTAAGGGCTTGTGCTATCCTTAATTACCCTAGATGCGAGTAGGCGAATTACAATCTTCTCAATCTCATTTTTTTGGTAGTGTTGATATCGGTAAGGCCATACATTTATTGGGCCTGTGCCAGGCTTTAATGGAATTTTGTGATCTTCACTCCTTTGTGGGGGTAATCCTTTGGGCTCAAAAAATAGGCTATTGTATTTGTCCAATAGTCCTTGGATGCTAGGTTCGGTTGGCTCATCCGTCGACTAATCCGGACTCAATAATATAGAAGTGAGTTGAAGAAGATATGCCCTCTTCTTTTTTTGGAGGTCTCTGGGCAGTGAATGCTTTTTAGAAAATTTGTCTTGAGGACCCTTTTCCCCCTACAACTCTACCGCCTTTCCCTTCCACCAATATCTCATCCATAATTCCTTGAATTCCCAAATCACTGGCCCTAATTGTTGAAGCCATAGAGTGCCTAAAACGGCATCACAACCTTCAATTGAGAGGAGGAAAAAATCAACCGCGACGGTTTCTCCTTGCACCCAGATTTGGACCCCCTTGCAAACCCCTTCCCCTGCAATTTTGTTCTCCACTAGCGATGGTGACAGAGAAATTTTCTTTTCTTGGCTTGAGCTGCAATTTCTTAGCCATGACTGGATTTAAAAAATTGTGTGAGCTCCTTGTATCCACCAAGAGAACCAACCCAAGAGAGCCCACCCTCCCCTTGACCCTCATTGTTTGAGGGGCGTGTGCGCCTGAGATAGCGTGCAGGCTGATTTCCGGCGACTCTTCGTCTTCTTCAATTTGGCCGAAAATTCCCTCTATTAAAAACAACTTCTTGCATCTCTGCTCAGGGGAAAATTTTTCATTGCAATTGAAACATAATCCTTTCTACCTCCGTTTTTTCATATCCTCCGGGTTTAAATGACAAATTGCAAGAGATTTTGGTCGTGCAAGGGATGGAGATGGTAGCGGTGGTCCTCCTCCAGAAAGTGAAGTCCCTTTTGGTTCGACATATTGAAACCGACGCTGCATGGTGCCCCTTGACTCATATAGCCGTGCAAGACCCACAACGGTTGAAAGAGTTGCGGGGTTAGCTGCTTGAACATCTACCCACAGGTGCTCCTTCAACCCACTAATAAATCCTCCAATTTTTTGCTTTGTGGTAAGCTTCCTTGCCTCTTAATTTGTTATATTCAGCCACATAATCCCACACCGTTCTTGTTTGCCTGAGTTTTGTGAGATCTCCATAGAAATTTTGAAACTTGGTAGGGCCATAGCGCAATTGTAGCTCATCCTTTAAACCTTCCCAATCTACGTATTCCTCTTCTTCCTTGAAATTCTGATACCAAATTTGGACATCTCCATAGAGATGATAGTCGACCATAGGTAGTTTGTCTATTTCTTCTGTTTGTTGAAATTCAAAAAATTGCTCTACACGAGCAATCCACCCCGTCGGATCTTCGGTTCCTTCATAATGAGAAAAATCCAATTTGGTCACCTTTGGTGCAGTAGATCCCCCAGAGGAGGATGCTTGTTTTTCCTTGTTTTTGGAAGAAAAAACCCCCACCTCGACCACTGTTAACTTGCTCAGAGGGACTGCCCACCTTACCATTGATCAGAACATAGTCTCCATATGCCTCATTGTTCATTCTTTGCCCGCCCGGAGTTCTTTTTGCAATTCCTCCTTTAACGTACTTTGTCCTACACTCAGAGCTCTGACATCTTTCTCAATCTGTTTGAACTTTTGATCCGACATGTCTGGCTCTGATACCAAGTTGTTATGAGCTCCTGATTGAGAGCGCGGCTTATGAATGGGAAGAGCACAGGGATCGGTCTTTTGTCGTCAACCTATTTTTACTAGGATGCTTCGAGGGATCCTGGACCTCCTACTGGTTCATTCGAGGGAATCGGACCTCCTTGTATCAATTTAGTTGATAGAGATAATTCTTGATGCTTTATTCATAATCAAAGGCTCCCATAAATAGAGCTTACAACTTGAATCCTATTGAAATAAAAATATCTAAACTTTAGCAAAAGAAATTCTACTAGCAATAAAAAATCCTACAAAGTAGTTAGCATCCGATTATATTTCCTAACGTCTCTAGTAAATAATAAAGTCATCTAAACTACTAGATAAGCAATAAAGATATATCCATATCAAATTTATTGTTCTTCTAGCAACGATTTCAAAGGACTCAATTCTCAAAGAGGACATTTGACAAGAGTAAGTAATTCCAAGGGGTCGCATCTGTATGAAGGAGAATGAATCAGTGGAGCACATGCTTTTCCATTGCGAATGGGCCAAGAGGGTGTGGTTTGGCCTGGATCTAAGCTTCAGGGGGCGACCCAGAAGGGTCTATCTCCGTTTCACAGTGGACCTCATCTCTTCTAAAAAGCATCAACAATGGTAGTCAAGGGATACAAATTCTCAGCAAGGTGGCGACGGTGGGTTGGATAATATGGAAAGGGAGGAATGATTATGTTTTCAACAAATCAGAACCTAATCCCATAGCCACAATATACCAAGCTAAATCTAAAAATCTGTGAAAGTAGAGGCAAGGAATCCCAAGACACAACACCACAGAGCAGAAGTGGCCCAACCCAAACGACATGGAGCCCACCAGATCAGGGTAATCTCAAGATCAACTGCGATGGCACCTTCAATACTAGAGGACAGAAAGCTTCACTGGGCAATTATCATCAGGAACCATATGCGGAAAGTGGTGGATGGGAGAGCAAGGAGTATCCCAGGAATTTCAAGTCTATATTCAGAGGCAGCGGTAACGGTAGTGAGGGAAGCATGCATCATGGTAGTTACTCTAGAGAGTAACAATGCATCCATCATCAAATATGGAAGCTACTGAGGGGGAACCTGCCCATTGGGTAGCGAAAAATTATCTGCACCAACGTCTTTCCCAAAATTGGGCTTCTATTCCCCCTTTTGGATTAGAGAATTTATTAGAGCATATCCAAGAGATGAGTTAAAGAACACAAAATCTTCAACTTTTAGCTATTTAACCCAAAAAATTTATTACAACATATTATCTTCAAAACATCTAAAATAATATTTTGCCACGTCGACGTCACATCATTATGTCCCTATTTTATGTCCTCATTGTATGTCCCAATAGCATTACTGTTTAGAGTATCACAGTAGCGATATATAAAAAAAAATTATAATATTTTCTCTATTTCTCTCATTTCTTCTACTCTCTCTCTTTCTCCCTTTCACTATTCTAAAAAAAAAAAATATAAAAGAAATGAGAAATAATATTTAAAATGAGTAGTTAAAAATATAGAAAATCTGTTGTAGTATATATTGAAAAAATGAGTAGTTAAAATAGAAAATGTTGTCTTTTTAGTAGCTAAAATAGCTTTTATTGTTGGAGATACTCTTAGGTACTGATTGTATTTCTTTCTCAAATATTTGACTGAATACATTATCACAGTTAATAAAAAAAAAAAAATAACAAGAGTAATTCACATTAGATAAGATTACAATAGCAAAAGTGAAAATTCTATTGGGAATTTAATTAAATATACCAATTAAATTAGAAATAATTTTCATTTAACATTAAAATTCACAACTAATCCAATAATTACATTGAATTAATTTTCTACATTACTCTACCAAAAGACATCCGACTGTTAAGTGTGGATGATACGCAACTATTGATTGAAAAAATAATAGAATATTTTTTTAAAAAAATTTCATATTTTTCATTAAATAAAAAATGTAATTTTAAAAAATTAATTTTCGGTAGCATATTTGAATCCCATTATGTCATTGAGTTTTTATAACATAATATGGAGAATCCTCCGGTGTTTGACAACCGAAACAGACTTTTTGCTAAATAATTAAATGAAAACCAGATTCTATTGTTATTTGGTTGTTTAAGAAATCAAAAATCATCAAAATGAGGGACAAAGTTGTCCTAATTTCGGGCAATATTAGAACAATTTACCCCAGGGTCTTAACGAAAAAGACTGCGATTACAACTAAAACCCGACTCAACAAAACCTTGTCTCAACATGAAAAAGACAGCCAATAACCCGACTCAACAAAATCTTGTCTCAACATGAGAAAGACTGCCAATAAGTTACCCTATTATGCAATTGATAGGAAATTGAATGTGCTGTTACTTTCAGTACCAATCATATATATTCCAATCAACAGGAATATCATTATTCAAAACTAAATTTCCCTTGAAAGCAATGAGCCCAAGATACATTGCCATAGCAGCTGTTTGATGGGGTATATTTCACGATGGGGGCGTCGCTCGATCCTACATTGACTGCACCATGAGCGAGGGTAAACGACAGGGCGCTTGCCGCAAGAGTGAAGCCATGAGCTTGAACGGAACAAACATCATCTCACCAAGAATTCAAGATCAATTCATTAAAAAAAAAAAAATTCCAGTAGCCTCGCCAAGCCAAAACTGATTTATTCATCCGTTGCCAGAAAATACATATTACGAAATTATTGGGCATGAGCCTGAAGATGACTTCGATACTTATTAAACAAAAACATGGGGGTCGCCCACAATAGTTTGTGTGACCACAATTTCGATGGACGAAAATTGCCCAGCATACATTTATATTATATGCAGAATATGAAGATAGTCTCCAAACCTTGAGATTAAACCTCATGGCTGATGGCGATAAAGTCCAGCACCAGTTCCAAATTAGGAAGAAGAAACGACTCAAAAGGAGGCTGACATAAGGGTTTTAATCTTCAAGCTCAATAATCTTCACCACAGATGCATCCCCAAGTTTTTGGCAAACCACAACCCTGTCATGTGACTTTACAACTCCTGAGGCCTTTCCATGATCAAGTGCAACCTTCAGAACTGATTCATTTGTCGCGTTTGTAGACTCAGCCTGGAAAATCAAGTAGGTGAACATCAGATTTTATGAAATCTAAATCAAGAACAATATGCACACAATCACACTGACTTCATCTTTTGGTCCATTTTGAACTACACCAAACTGGCTCGTGAGGCAACCAAACATAAGCCAAGCCAACCAGATTCTGAGATGAAGCCCCCAAGTTAGCCAAAACAAGCGAGTCGGAGCATAGGGGATTTCACTGAGCTGAGCCAAACAGACTCTTGCTTGGCTCGGCTCAACTAGCCTCAGCCCATTTGCGACCCAATCACTGGTGGCACTCATGCTGGATTGAGTGAACATAGGATTTGCAGGAAGTACAGTCTGAACTTATCAAGGTACCATCCAAGATGTGGCTTTGGACAGCACTAAAAAAAGGGGACAACAGAATTGTTAGGAAATACAGACTTTTTTAGCAGTGTTCATTCCTGATCTCAGACCTATAAGAGGAAGAAAATTAATTTTGGCTCTGAAGAAAACACTAATCCCAGCAGTCTGGCAATAGTACTGGCTTTGGCCCTGTGCATATAGTTTTCCACACCTTATTGTGCTAGCCAGGAAAGTCAAGCCAATGGAATATATCCAGCATAAGACTGGTTTACTAAGCGTATCTAGTCCAGTAAAAAATATTAATGGACTGCTTTAATGTCCCGTAGAAAGTATGTTAGTCCACATCATTTTCCATAGCACAGTCGGTGTAAAGCATCCTTAAGAACGAAGCCAGTGCAAAAATAGATATCTAAATATGTTTCTTACGCATCCTGATTGTAAGTAGAATAGTTCAATGAGGTCACTTAAATGATGAATATGCAATCAAGGTCCCTTTCACATTTTCTTGTAGGAAACCCCACTATAGGAAAACAAATTAAAGTTGAACCATAAACAACAGCATCAACCAATAAGTCAATTAACAACTTACAGGATGTCGAGGATCAGCAAGCATTGGGAAAAGACCTCTGACTATAAGGGACTGCCTTGCCTAATCATTCAGATAGAGACACAAAAATGGAGCCATTAGCTCAAATACTAAACGGATAGTAGAAGGGAGGAACAAGGAAATTTACATAGGAACACTAAGAAACTTCTATAACACAGACAGTCAATTGCCTAAGGTGAAAGTTCCTGAAAATCATACATCAATGTACTTTGATAAGTATAAATCAATATCTAATGTATTTTGGTCAAGTGCAGACCACCGTGTAAAAAGCTATAGCAACTTCTAAATCAGATCACATTAGGCAATATGGATTTCCAGATTCAATGCATTAAGATGCCGCACATATAAAAATATAATAGTAGTGTAAGATTATAAACTGTCAGTCAAGACTAAGAAGAACTATTTACCAATATGCCTTCTGTAAGACAATGATTGGCAGGGCCCCATGCAAGTGCCCCCCAACTCCCAGCCGCACCAACAAATCAAAAAAAAGAACAAAAAAAGAGAAAGAAGGGGAAACAGAAAAAAGAAAGGAGAAGAATAAGAAAGCCCATCAAAGAGAAGGGTGTGAAAAGAGAAAAAGTTAACTCGTTGGCAGTTTTCATTCGAGGATTATCATGGCTGTCATAACATCTGATACAGATCACAAATTCACAATCACATACCACTAGGTCAGTTGAAAACTAAAATGTTAGGACAATGACCACGATCCTTTATTCATTCATTTATCAACTGGGCATCTAAGAAGAGAAGTCAACAATCATAGATCCAATTCAGTATTTGCTTCAGTAAAGACAAGAAAATTGATGGCTGTGAAAAAGTTCAATCAAGTTCCATCCCCTATTGCAAGTAACAAGAACTTTCTTCCTGCTATAGGCAGCCCATAATTAAAAGAGTCAGAAGCATACCTCAAATGCACCACTAAAGCTCCATCGCAATTGATTTGTCTTAAGCCTGGGGATGACAACTGATAGAACTGGCATGGTTGGCCTATACTTTGCAATTAACCTGCACATTACAACAACAACATTATTAAGTAATATGTGGATGAGAGAATTTGAGAAAGATAATTGCATATTGGAATTATACTCATGGTATGGAAGACAATTCATGTTCCACACCTCACAACATTTCCGATTTGGGGAGGTATGGATTCAGAAGTCTATGTTCTTATGTAGAGAGAACAATAAAATACCTTGCAGCCCTTCCAGATGAAGTGAAGCAAATAATAACAGATGCCTTCACCTTAATGGCAGCCCGCACCTAGAAAAGAAAGTGAAGGATACATGTTACAAAACCAATATGACAAAACTAAAACCAAAAAAAAAGGAGTACAATAGCAACACTGAAGTAAAACTACCGCGGATGAAGCAATAGATTCTAAGTGGGTCATTGGTTCTCCAACATATTTGACAGTCTTCTTGAAGTACAGATCTTGATTGAAGACCTTCTCTGCCTTCATAATAACAACAAAATAAGGCTTGCAGTTAGTAGCTGCTAAAGCATAACAAATTCCAAATAAAGAGCATCCTGTGGGTTTGTGAGCAGCATATGAAAGCAAGCCATAATTTTGTAACGTCTAAAGTGGAAAATCATCATAATATCAATCTGTAAAGCAAAACATGAACATAAAAGTTAAGTATAGATATCTGCATTGTGCCCCTTTGTATAACATACAAAATAGTGGAATCTTTTTCCTCCCAAAAAATATTAAGAATATTTTAATCATAATCAGCATGACTCAAGTTATTTATAATATTGAATAGAAGCAAATATTATAGCACAACTGCACAAGCAATCAATCAAAACAAAGATTTATGTAACATTCAGAGTTCAAGAGAATTTATCACGACCCATTCCCATACAGATATCTCCCAGATCATAAAAGAACATAAAATTACTGAGCAAGGTGCTGACGATCATAAAAGCAAAATTCAAATCAATAAATCTCCAGGAAAAATCTGTTAGGTGAATAGTACAAAGAGTGCTACGTGCAACAAGTATCTAGCATCAAGCTGGGAAGATCTTTCCAAAACATAAGGGTATGTTAAAAACCTTTTCCATTGTTCTAGGGAAATACGGGCATCCAAGCCCATCTAGAGAGGTAAAAGAGAAGTTAACACTAAATGCCAACAGCACAACCATACAAGACAAAAAAGGCAAGAACATCGTCAAGTAGTACACCTCATTATCAACACATTATGAGGCACAATGAGTTCCAAGCCTTCAGAAAATCAAGGTAACATAGATTAACCCATTCTTTACAATATAATTTCACAGGGTAAAGATTTGAAGTAAATTTTCTCAAAAAGCAGAAAATTTCATGAGCAATGTCAAGGAAAAAGCTTTTACCTCAGCACAAATTTTACCGACGATAGAAATAGTCTCAACAGGGTATAATCCTCTCAAAGTCTCAGCACCAAGAAGAATTGCATCACTGCCTGCACAATTTAAATACATTATGTATATATTAGCATTCAGATCTCCATTTCATAATTCAAAAAATGCCAAACTACAAAGTCGTGAAAATGAAAATGAGAGCAAAGGGAATTCAAAAAATGCGGGCACCAAACCAATGGATAGTGATACTAACCATACATATGTTGAAAACAATAACATAACATAGTATGGAGAAACCAGTGATAACAATAAAGGACTAAAAGACCTCAATGGGCAACCACAAAAAAACCTCTGGCTGGAAACAGAGACTTACCATCCAACACGGCATTGGCAACATCAGTAGCTTCTGCACGAGTTGGTCTCAGATTGTCAGTCATGCTGTCCACGACACGAGTTACCACAGCTGGTTTTCCAGCCATGTTACACTTGTAAACAGCAGCCTTCTGAAACAAGAACACCTGCAAATTCCACACAGGGCGATAGTAATTATCAAAAAGTCCTATACAAACATAAAATAAACATTAATTAATAAGTACCAGCCCTAAAATATATTCTTCAAACCAGGACCCAGAATAAGAAATCCCATTTTTTGTTGTAAGAGATAGAAAAAGGTACTAAAATATAGGATAAGGCTTCCTTCAAAAGGAATAGATAACACACTGATTTAAGGAAGACGAAATGAACTTGAACTCCTCTTTTTTGGCATATCAAGCATGCAAATATGCAGATATTATATACTTGCATTGGCATGCATATGCATAATGCTACCCTTGTATTTGTGGCATACGGGTACATGTATAGTGGCAGGGCTCGACATAATGTCTAGGCCAGCATGTGAGAATTTTGTGCATGTATCAAGTGACCATGGATATGTGAACACTAACCATCCTAACATCCCAATCTGTACAATAAAATGATTTTGCCTCCAAATTATCAAAACTAACCTTCTCAGGTGGGAGATCTATGCCAAGGTTTCCACGGGACAGGATGATCCCATCTGCTTCTTGTAGGATCTCATCAAAATGGTTTAAACCCTACACAGTTGAAAAAGAAATGTATAAATTCTAAACCTCACAGAGCATCTGGCAAACAGTGCCCACCTCATTCAAGCTAGTAATATATGAACTCACCTCTACATTTTCGATTTTTGCAAAAATATGAGTCTGACTAAGATCACCCAACTTAGATAGATATTCACGGGCCTGTGTCATGGCAAAAAGAAGAAACTTACTTATACACCCAAAATGATTACAGAAAGACTTAAGGAAATAAAAGAGGAACATCAAAAATAAGGCCACAAGTCAAGCATGATTCTTACTTCACGAACATCTTCTGCATGCCTTGTATATGATAGTGAGAGGAAGTCAATTTTATTTTGAACACCCCATGTACTAATAACCTGAAATCAAATCCATATGTCACCAAATATACTAGGTTTATAATCATATAAAAAAGAGTCACATGGCATAGAATGAAATCTAACTGGACAAAAAGGGGAAAATTAGCAACTTTTTTCTGCAAGCATATGTCGCCAAATGTCAACCAAATCGTGCAGATTTCAAATATTAAATGCCCTATATATCCTCCAATTCTGTGCACTATACTCGAAAATATGCAAGGAGGTAACTATGCGTGGTTTCATTTTTCCAAATACGCGTTAATGGAGATTCCTCCAATAAAAATTTTCAGCAAGCAGCAAATACAAACAACTGTATCTTCACAAAAATGAAGATCACCGACAGTATTTTATCTGAGAAAAAGTTGCCTTTGGGTGGTAGTTTCATATTTAGTATGTTATCAACCATTTTCATATGTTACAAAAACTGCATATGCACATGTGCATGAGAACAATCTTTCTCATTCTTAGAATGTATTGTTTAAAATCAGAACTCACCTCCTTATCCTTGTCCGAGAGGGTAGGCAAGTCAATACGAATTTGAGAGGCATGCAAAGTGAACAGAGACCCAGCCAAGGTTGCAGAGTTCTTTATCACACAGACTACATCTTCATTTTTCACCTCATCTACCTGCTCAACCCAAATGAAAAACCCGATCATGCAACATACTATTTAATGACCCTGATCACCTGGTGTGCAGCTTAAGGCAAAACATCAACTTTCATTACCATTTCTTGTTCACCTCTGACTTGACCTTTGTTGGTTTTTTTTTTTTTTTTTTTGGGGGGGGCGGGGGGATAGAGAAAAGAGAAACGAACAAAAAAAAACTACTCAAATAAAATAGTAAATTAAATTCATCATTCTATGTAGTATTCTTCCTACCTCCAGCCACACCGAAGTAGTTTCACTTCCTGTAAACAGGTATTGGCCAACAAAAATGGTGTCTCCCTTCTTTACAGCCTGTGAAAACAAATAAGCGGCCTCTTAAGTATGTAGACAAAAACAAAACCTAAATAAACATATTTATCATGCAGTCTTTGATTTAAAAAAGGCTTCATCATATGTGAATATTATCAAGGATGCTACAAGAGAATGACACAGATTTGGCAATTTCAGGATGAGAGAACATTTAGCTTGCAACATCCATAATCATTAGTCATTTGTATCCGTCTCAAAACAAAACAATTGCCACAGCACAGGCAAGAGGGTAACATTCATGTTATCAAAAAAAATATATATAAAATCTACAATTCAGTCAACTTCTTTTTCTTTTTTTTTTGGTCATTAATTCAGTCAACTTCCACAAGTGCATATATCAAATCCCAGTAATATGAAGACACCATACTATCCAAATATCAGTCTGTTTCTAAAAGCATCTTAATGCAGTAGTAATTTTGGAGAATTGTGTGCTTGTAGATATGAAACCCTTTCCGCGTAATGGTTTTGGTAATTCTAGCCAAGTGCATCAATTTTCTCAAAACTTACAGAATCTCTTGTAGAATCACCGATTTCTCATGTATTGGGCATCAGAAATATAGATTTTGCTCGAATTTTCCATCCTGTGGCCTAAATAAAGCCATGCATTCCAAATAAAAAATGCTTCGAGATAACCACGAGGAGATGGAAGTGTTTAAACCTTAGATAGTCCAGCAAAGTTGATAGGCAATACTTCCGAAGTCGCTTCCTGGCCCTGATGAGGTGTCAGAATAACAGTACCGTCTGCCACAAGTGAAATAGCCGTCTCACTTTTATTCACAACCTGCATCTCGGGGCCCACCGTATCCAGCATAACCTGAAAAAAAGTTAAAAAAAACCCATGAATTCTACCTTGCTTTTTCTATGAACTGAAAACGTGTTCAATTGAATTGTAGAAAAACTTTAGACTAATCAAATTGAATAATCATTGTTGTATTTACAACCTCACCTCAGCTCAATCTACTACAATCTGTTGCTTAAGCAACACAAAGAGCTTGCAGTTTCTCAGATACCATACAGGATCAGAGTTCAAGCCATATTTTCTAATTATTTTGCTCCTTTTTCTCATAAACAAGCAGGGCAACAGAAAATACACTGTCAAAAAACTGAAAAAAAACAAATTTTTTCCATAAGTGGAAAAAAAACCCAATTTCCAGAACACACAAAACTCTATTGCCCTCAATTAGTTAGGTCAATTGTCAGCAACCAAGCATAGCCAATGAGTAACCAAAACCCCAGGTTTGGAATCATAAATACAATAATACATACAGCACAGAGCTTCTTGGTGCTCTTGATAGCCATCCTCAAATTCTCCAATGTTTCTTGATGATACGGTGAGTCTCCCCAAGAAAAGTCAAATCTAGCCACTGCAGTGGTTCCCAAATCATTAATCAGAAAACCTCCATCTTCAGTATAAAATCAAATCCCAAATCTAACCATTTTCCACCACAAAACCACTACAATCCTATGCATGCTCGTACATATATATGAACAGATACTTCGCTACGTATACATATATATATATATATATATATATAAAGAAAAGTTAAAAATTAATCAATATACCAGACATTCCAGCTTTGAGGCAACCGGAGATAACGTCGACGGATCGAGACCTGGGGCCCAAAGTCCCCACGATCTTTGTCATTGCAGGGAAGAAACTCTGCATATATATACAGCGACATCAATAATCACCCAAATTTATAGTCCTGTCCTGCGTATTGAGATCAAAAGTAAAATCGGAGAGAAAAACGAGTGATTGAGGCTACTAACAGATTTGGATGGCTCGAGGATGGAGGCCATCCTTATAGGCTCTTCGAGAAGCAAGTGATTGGAATGCATTTTCTCCGGTCGACGAGTAACAGGCCTCTGTACACTGAACTATGGCGAGAAAGAGAGAGAGAAAGGAGCTGCTGGGTCTGCGTGAAAAGACAGAACCAAAAGAATATGCTTTGTTTTGGTTTCCTAATTTACAATTTGTATTTTTTTATAACTAGTTGGTGCACGCTAACTATTTAGACTTTTTTTTTTTAAATAATAAATAAATTGGACTAATTTTCTTTATATGGGGATGATTATATATTACACGATGGTTATTAAATTTTATGAGGCTTATTTGTTCACTTGTTCTCTTGTTGGTGGATGATTATACAAAGTAACACTGCTGACGTGGGGTAACTATTATGCTAAAAAGATTTCTCGTATTTTAGGTTGTATGAACTGAATTGCATATGGTTCAAAAAAAAATTCGAATTACATTGCATTGCATTTAAAAAATATAATGTTTAACTTCAGTAAGTGATTAATAACTGGATGACTAATGATTTCTTGAATTAATAAGAAGTTATTACAATATATTATTATTGTCTTTTTATTTTTTTAAGGAAAGTATTATTAATTACATTTTTTTGATAAACATTGACATTCGAAAGTAATATATAAATTATTAGATCTATTCAAATATTTATTTTTTAGCGAATTTGGATATGCACTACGTATCTATAAATATATAATGTAATTTGGTGAGTATTTAATAAAATTGAGGAGAAATCCATGTGCTAAATGTTAAAATCATCTCTAATCAACTTATTCGAATCAAAACGGATATCTATTTTAATAGATTCATATATGCGCAGTGAAAAATAAAATTCGTTGGACAATTGAATTGAATTCGGATCACATTTTTCAAATCGAATTTACATTGTTTGGAAAGAAGATAATCAAAAGTCAAACAATGAAGTTATTAGTTGAATTAATACAACTATAAAAAAAATAAAAAATTCCTCCAAAAAAGATAAAGTAGACATTATAGAATTTTTGAAGGATAAATAAGAAAATCAAAATTTTTTCTCTTAAGCCACTTTAAAAATGATAAAATAGACATTATAAAATTATTGAAGGATAAACAAGGAAATCAAAAAAAATTCACTTAAGCCACTTTTATTAGTAGTATAAATATAGATATAGATTATGATTTAAGCAATAAGTTTAAGAACAAAATAGAAATTCAAATTTTTTTTATATTTAGATCAAATTATTAATGTGAGATATAATTGTTCTTATAATTTTGTTTAAGGGTAGAAGAGGAATTCAAAAGTTTTTCATCTAAGGTAATTTTATTAGTAGTATAGATTAGATTAAAAATAGATTAATTATGTCAAATTATAAAATTCATGTATGTGTCTCTACTGGGTACCTTATGGTTAATTTGTATTTATTTAATAGTTGGAAATAGAGTTATAATAGTCTACAAGTCTGTCGGCTGATGAAGTGATCGTCCATGAACCTTGAAACACCGCTGGTACACCGGAGCAAAATCGAGAAATTGGATTCCCCCACCTCCAATAATTGAAATAAAAAGTTAACTTTAATTTGACTTTTAAAACCTACACTTCACTAGGCAATTTTTTTTTTTTTTTTTTGATACTTTTCGCTAAAGAGGGGTGAAAGTAAGGAAGGACAGTAGCGACTATTCCGATAGACTCTCACCGGTGGAAATCATAAAGTTGTGCCTGGAGAACACCTTACAGGACCAAACCTAGCTAAGCTAACATACTGGCCAACCACCAAATCCCAATAGAGACTCCAAAACTCGAACTCCCGACCTCAAGGTAAAAAGTAAGGTCAATACCCCACTAGACCACCCTTCTTGACGGTACTTCACTGGGCAATTAAAAACAAGGAAACGAATTTCTTTCAAAGAAGGGATGAAGGCATGAAACAGACCTTGCACCTAGGAAGGAAGGAAATGTAATCTGGAGAGAGATTCATGGGAAAATGAGACATCTAGCCCTGTAACTAAAATTCTTGTGGATAATTACAAATTTATCCTTAAGATACAAAATGTGGATTTGGGTGGCTCACTCAAGGTGTGAGAAGGAAACAACAATGGCACAAATTACCTTGCTAATCTTGGTTTGAGCCAACTTGAAGAGGTGGTGATCTTTGGGTTGCCACCTCATTGTTTTTGGCATTTGTTATTAGCCGACATCTCCAACACTTGTTTTATTAGGGAATTCAAGTAACTGTGGTTCTCTCCAAAGTACCAAAAAAAAAAAAAAAAGCAAAAAGGTGGCCAAAAAAATAAAAGATACTTTCTAAGTTGATGATATTAACAAAAAGTATAGTAAAACCGGAACTTTTGTTGAATTTCACACACTTCTTAGTTAGGTTGCAGTACAATCTGCTTACATCTCTCTTCATCAACTATTTATTCCCCGAGTAATGTTATTTGGACTTAAAAAATTGATTTAATGATATGATTTCAATGAAACACCAAGTTCCAATGTTTAATAGAGCCCACAAACACAGTCAATCTAAAGACCATAGTAAATTATGTTAGCGAATTAGGTTAGTAAATTTGGTCCCAAAAACATTACTCTTATTCACCTTGTCCCATTAAGAAATAACTCACTGATAATATCTTAGCCTAAATAGTCTATATTTAGATCAAAACAGCGACTTTAATATACTAATAATAAAACAAGGTTTATCGCAACTACTCAAAAAAAAAAAAATACTTGAATTGGGCAAAATTCAGTTTATCTTCTTGTAGTTGAGGTCTTTTCCAGATGACCCCTTTATTATTTGGAAATCAACAAATGACCCCTTTATAGTTTTGGACTAAAGTACTAGTGTTACTTGTTCAGTTCAAATTGATAAAAATTAAAACACATGCACCAAGTTCAAAAGTGTGGATGAAATTTTTTTCAGTCAAAATTCATTTTAAAAGTTCAAATATACATTTGTGATCTTTTTCAAAGAAAAAACTTAACATTATTCATTTCTTCCACAAATATTAGAATAAAAAATAAAAAAACCCAGTCCACCCCAACGCCGAATCTATTACCAAAGTACCCCAAAATTTAAACTTAAATACCAAAGTACAGCCGTTTTGAACTTATTTATCAAACTACAGCTGTTTTAAAAGCGGAAATACGAAATCTGATTTTATTTAAAAGCGGAATTAGTAAGTACGACTTTAACTGAAAAAGCGGATGTACCAATTACGATTTCATTTAAAATCGGACTTACCAAATCCGCTTTCTATTGAAAACGTATTTACCAGACCCGCTTTTAACAATAAAAAATTGTAACTATATTTCAATGAAAGCGGATATGCCAAAGCTGCTTTTATTAATAGACGGATATGCCAAATCCGCTTTCATTAGAAAGCGGACTTAACAAAGCCGCTTTCTAATGAAAGCGTTTTTAGCAAATCCGCTATCTAAGTGATGTATCCTTGCCAAAAACGTTAAGTCCGCAAGTGTTGTATACCAAAAAAAAGCGATAAAAATTATTACCACAATAATGATAAAAAAAACACTCACAAATGTAATAAATCACCCAGAAAAATAATAATATTTTTATACCAAAAATAGTAAAAATAGTTATACCAATATTGATAAAAATACTCACAACAGTAATAAAAATATCCATAAATGTTCTTATCCACAAAAATAATAAATTTTTTAGTTATAAAATGACCTATAAATTTATAAAAATATTTATTAAAATAATAAATTTTGAAGATATAATAGTATTTTTTTTTTGTTGTTGATACTGTAGACAAATCTCTATTGTCATCTCATTTTCTACTTAGAACGTTATCCTCAAAGCAAGTGTATGGTTAAGAAGGCACAAGTCACAATGTCAAAGCGGAATTACCAATTCCGACTTCATTATAACTTTCTCCCGCTATCACACTTTAAGAAATTACGGTATTTTTTAGACTATTTGTACGTAGTCCCAGAAATGAAAATTTCATTCCCACCACCTCTATTAAAGAATAAATAATAAAACTATTAAGTTCACCCTTTTTATTTCTTTTGCGATAAAAACATTCAAAAAACGAAGAGACGTTATGTCTTTTGTTGAAATAGAACTATAAAATTTTATTTTAAAAGACATAATACAGACATATTAGTCAAAAATATTTCTAATGATGATCATATTTCCAATAGCATAGTAGTGTGCCATGTAAACAAAGAGTAGCAGGGAGAAATTTTGCACAATGATTATCATCACTTGATTCTTCAAAATCAGAAAGTTCATTGTCAGAAGCCAACGATTGATCAGAGAGTATTGCATTAATAGGCTCTACATGGTCTGAATGTTCAATCTTTGCCTTTGTAATAAAGTGAGATCGATTTAGCCGTCGTTCCATCTGATCATTCTCATGAGCCAGTGTTGCAATGATATCATTGTAGTTATCCGTGCACCAATCCACATACATTTCAGTTGAACGTGTTTGTGGCACTCGTAATCCATGTCAACGACAATATACTTCAAGCTCACAACGCTTGAAATAAGATTTCAACCAACTTGGTCCCTGTAGGTGATAATAAAACTCTAGAGGCGGAACAAATGTTGCATGTCCAATCATCACATGACCGACTTCAGTGAAAGGGTTATGAATGTTGATTGGCTCATTCTTAAAGGAACGTAAATTTTCATACCATGTTACTCCATGAGGATCTGTGTAATTACCGGGTTCTGGTGAACTGAATGAAGAAAATATTTCATGATGGCAGTGGTTGGTTGAGAATGAGTCATCGTTAGGTTGGCTTGAAGACGCATTTGGTGATGTTGTTGACATTATAGTGTACGTATGGGTTACACTGCAGATAAGTAGCTATATTTAAACATGAACATAAATGATTTTAATATTACATTCATTGAATTGAGTAATAAAATATTGCAGTGAAGATACAGGTACGAGCAATAATAGCGACTAGACACTGTTAAAGCTTTGTGATAAAACAAACGTTGATGACATAACACTGAAAAATTTATACAAACAGTATTGTGTAAAATCACCACTAATGCCTTAACAGTGGTAGTGATGTGTTGCGTGCAGTGATGAGACAAAACAGAAGCGCTGCAGGAGTTGTCAAATCAACAAATTGTAAAAAAATTTATCCACAGCTGGCTAAATAGTTAGCACGACTACCATCAGAATATCACTATAAATTAATTGTGTATGTTGCTCTATTACCATACTTATCAACTGCAAATATGATTTACAGTCCACGCTCAGTGTTTGAAGCTATGGGCTATCATTGAGCGTTAGAAGATGAATTCTTCTATCCTCTAAATCCTCGTTTACCTTTTGCCCAGAGGTTAGTGAATAGAATGATGGATGAATGGCAATATCATTTGAATGAGAGAGAAGTTGTTAGTGAATATTTACGCATTTGTAACATACGAAGGCCGCGACAAGTTGCCATTAATATGCCTATTCAAACACCACAAGAGTTGGAAGGTGCATTGTGGCGTATTCGTGCTGAAAACAATCGTATGGCAATACGGCAAACTCAGTACAACCTCCACCGAATTGCAGGTGATCGTGCTGCAGAAAGTTTGGTTGAAGAAGCACGTTTGTGTCTACAGTTGTCTAGAGAAGGAGGAAGTGTTTCTGACGTTGAAATGTCGAACGAAGAAACTTTCCCATGATGAAGATTTCTTGATGAATAAGGCGTATTTACGCATATGTTGATTTATCCTCCAAGAGTTGTAATAGGAATCTATGTCGTTGGTTATAATCATGTTTATATGTCATGTACTACTATGTTGTTTTAGTTTATCTGTATTGTCATTATGCATTGCTCAAATATAATGTACCGCTTGTTGTTCCGTGTTTTATCTTAAGCAATGAAGTGGATAACAACACTAAACATAATAATGCATATAATATATAGAAACATAATAAATATTTAACATAATGAATTTTAAAAAAATTCAGCAGAATTTCCCTTAAAACTCTGTCATACCAAAAATAATTTTGCCATGTATGCACAATATCAAAACAACAACAATCATAACAACACAACCATAACACCAACACCCAACTACCACCACAAACACCCAACCACAATTACCACCAACAACACCCAACCACAATATCACAAACACCACACATCACAACCAATAACAATACAGTGCAAAATTCTATAATATACATGTGAAAATAAATGTCATAAAATGATAAAACAGGACAACACTAAGTGCCACAAGACGGCTTCTTCCTGAGCCGTTTGGGACGCCTATCCTCTAACTGTGACGGCTCGCCATCGATCACCTGTGAATCCGGATCTCCAGCTGGAATACTATTTCTGCCTCTGCCTCTGTTTATGTCTCTACCACTGCGGCCTCTCAAACCTCTCAATCTGCCACCTCGACCTCTACCTCGAACTAATGAAATTAAATGGGCAAGTGGAGTCGTAGCACGGTGTTGTGACCTATGTACAACTGCTATAGTTGATGCAAGTCTTATACCATGACCCTACATGACCTCATCTACTGCCTGTGAAATATGAACATCTATCAGAGGTGACGTCATCAATGCATCGTCATAGATAGGGTGGCTGGGCAATGTAACTCCTGAACCATCTGATGTGTATGTGTCTGGTCCTGCCATAGGGAAAACATGCCCTGCGGGGTACTCATATGGGCTATCATTGGGCGTTGAAAATGCTGAATGTTGGGAAAATATCAACAAGACCACATGTCATGACTTGAGGATATAAAGTTATCAGTCGAGAACATGGAAAATTATGAAGAACAGGAGTAGAAGTTAAATCATATTGAATAAGCACTATCGTACTTGTTTTACTCAGCTATGCGAACACTAGATTGCTAGTTTGCTCTATCAAGAGCGGACTATATTGTTACCAAATTTTGTAGTCTACATAACTAAAAGAAGCTCTTTTTTTTGTATTACCCTGTTACTGTGCAAACCACAAATAACACTATCCAAGCACACTAATCAGGAAACACTGTGTTTCCACACAAAACCCACCAGAGTACTATAATTTTGTTTTCTAAATAATTTTTATTAAACTGCAAGGCTCACATCCCACACTTCATCACTATCTTGTTGTCCCCAATTTGTCATAATGCCTCCTATTTATTATTTTTTTCCCTAGCCCGATTCAATCTCAACATGCTTCATTTTTCTGCAGCTCCTCACATTCAATTATCCAAATAATCATGCAGTTTCTGGATAACCTAACCTATTTACACTAAACAACATGGCTGTCTTTTTGCAGTGTTGTGCCTTGTAGTTGTCTTAATTCTTGTCAAGCTGTTGTCATTCTTTTCACTTCAAACCCAAAAAGCTAGGTCCTTATGAATCCTAATTATTTTTCACTGTACAGACAGTATGCAATAAATTAGAGGGGTGATTCTTTTTGAATTTGTTGGGATTGTTTTTATAGTTAACAACATGCAATTTGTGGTTTTGGCTCATCAAGTTACGATTAGAAAGCATCAAGTTACAATGTCTAATGAGTAACAAAAAAACATTCAACTTTGGTGATTTGTGAAGTTTTTTTCCTGAAGTTTATAGATTAAAGGTATAATATGTGGCTAGATGCTTGTGTTTTAGGTATAGATGGTGTTAAATATCACAAAATCATCTTTTTTGGAAAAGGGTGATAGAAGGGAATATATGCACAGAGATTGGTGCCATAAAGTGCCTGACAACATTAGAAAGAGTTATAACAGGTGACTGTGTCACTTAGTTTGGGGTGTAATGTGTATAAAGTGATTGAAGGAATCCATTTGAATTGATGTATACTTGAAAAAAGTGTGCATGAAAGGAATAATGGTATTCCAAAGCCTAATGAAGATGGCATTTTCTTCCTTTTTTTTTTACCCCGGAAAAGGAGGACTTTGGGATTTACTAACTTGGTAAAGCATAGTGCTTGAGAAGATAATTCCATTATGTATGTTTCTTAATTTTTCCTTCCTATTATGAGCTTGAAAATTTCATTTAGGCCATTACTTATGAATGTTATTGTGGGCTGTGTCACTTGGTATCTTTGATATTCAACATTATGCCCATATTGAACTTCAAATGATATAGAAAATTTGAAATCACTGAAGCATTAGGAGAGAGAAAATGTACAGCAAAACCCTCAATTTTCTAGTTGAAAAACTTGCCAAATAATCATGCAATTTCCAGATAACCTAACCTATTTACACTAAACAACATGGCTGCCTTCTGGCTATTGCTGATATCCTGGTCAAATTTCTAAGTTTTAAGAGTGTATCAAAACTGGATTTAGACATGACAACCAAGAAACACTGCCTTATCTAAATCAACTAGCTGAACCCTCTGCTTCTCTAACCAAGATGCTCAGTCACAGCCCAGTAGTCACATGCATAATCACTCAAGGATTTAGCCACTTCACATTTTCTTCTCTCTCAGGTTTTTTCAATGTTAAGTTTTACTGTTTTTACACAGCCAACTTTGTCTATTGCACAATCGAACTTACAGATTCATAAATTCAATTATTTTCTAAACCATCAAATGCAACAGACTAATGCAAAATACAAATCAAATTCAGAAACAACAAATCAATAGCTATCGAAAAACTAGAAATATGCAAACAAATATGGCTGCCTTCACACTGTGATGCAGTTGAAAATAAATTTCTGAATAAAAATATACCTTCACACTGTAATCTTCTGAAATAAGGATGCAGTTCAAACTACTCGCAGCATTAATGGGGATTTTTGGAATCACAGTAATTGGGCAATGAGGATTGAAATTTTGCACTAACACTTGGGAATTTCTGAATTCAACATTCATGGGGATTGGGCAATGGGGAAATTTTGCAGTTACACTTGAGTTTTTTGTGAATTAGAGACTCAATTCTGCGTACCTGGTTAAATAGAAGCTTTGTGTTCAACACATGAACCGCTGTCTTCTCCTTGGTTCAGACCTATTCCACGGGTGTGTACCAGTCTACTGCTTCATTTGACAAAACTAGGGCTTAGAATGGAATCTCACAGCCGAATGTCACACCACAGGCGAATCTCACAGCCGAATATTGCTCTAGAACTCAGTTGTCTTCTTCGAAGAAGCTAGGGCTACGCTTCGATTTCATCAGTAGGGTTTGTGCATTATAAGGGCTGAGCTTAGGGGTGACGAAATCAGACACAATAATGGAAGAAAGAGGAGGACTCAGTGAAGACAAAAGCGAGAGAGGCGAAGTCTGAACTTCCACAAAGAGAAGAGAGAAGAGAGGAGAGAGAGGCGAAGTCGAGGAATAACAGAAAGGGGGCCCTGGGAGGTTGATTATTTAAATGAAAGCGGATTTATTATATCCGCTTCATTTGATAAAACGGACTTACGAAATACGCTTTCAATTTTAAAAACAAATTTCAATAGTGCAATTATTCAATAGAAAGCGGATTTAGTAAGTCCGATTTTAAATGAAATCGTAATTGGTACATCCACTTTTTCAGCTAAAGTCGTACTTACTAATTCCGCTTTTAAATAAAATCAGATTTTGTACTTCCGCTTTTAAAACAGCTGTAGTTTGGTAAATAAGTTCAAAACGACTGTACTTTGGTATTTAAGTTTAAATTTTGGGGTACTTTGGTAATAGATTCCCCCAACGCCTCTACCTCTCTCTGTCTCTCTCATGTATGAAATCCTCACCCTCAGCCACCCAAACCCTCTTGCACATCCTTCTCCTCCTCATCTTATGGTTAAAACCAGTTCATTTTGTTGAACCACGGTTCACTCTAACAAAAAAAAAAAAAATTTAGCACGTCACTTCGGGAAAAAAGTGAACAGGGACCCCCCCTACTACCCACACCTATATATATTCCTCCTATCAAGGCAAAAAATAGTCCACTTCAGCGAATCACCAATTTGCTCCAGGAAAGTCAAAATTTTCTAGCACTTCACTTCGGCAAAACCAATGCTGCGACAATCTGAAAATACAAATTAAAATTAAAATTAAAATAAAAAATGGACATAAAAAATTGATTTTGATTTTAATTTTAATTTCCACTATGGTTTCAATTTTAGTTTCCATTACAAAATTGGTTTCCAATTGAATCTGTATCTTCATTAGGTTGTCGAATTTTCTTTCTAAGAGTGGGTGGTGATCAGAGGTGGTTGTGCGCCTGTTGTTTTGTGGGTGCTGGAACTAGGTCAAATCCATAGTCAAATCCATGAATACCCACAGAATGACAGAAATATGTGGGTAACAGACTAAAGTTGACTACGAGTGGTAAATTTAATTTTGATTTGTTTCTAATTATTTAATTATAAAAATATTAAATAAAAATATTTTATGCATACTTTAAAATTTTATTAAATAAACAATAGATTAGTGGGATTGCTTTTCAGTACTGGACCCTAAAATGGAAGGATTTCAATATTAATATAACCAAGGATGTGTAATGTCCAATTGGTTCCACTTGACCCACACCATAAAGCTCAATGAAAGGTCTTTGACCCATGGGCTACCCTGATAAGTTAGTGATCCACCAGACTATGGGATGGGTTTGTATGCCACATGATGACTTGGGTTGTGATCAGCCTAACAGCCCGATAGAATAGGATATGGGTCAATTTTTGGCCCACTAGGCCTGCAGCCTTACAGAATGGCCTGTCAAGGGCCCACTGATTAAACAAGAAGTGTTAGCTTAACTTTTGTGTATCATCTCCTCTCCGATTCATTATGTGTGTGCCATTTAATCTGATGCCACCGAAGGTACAGCTTTTATTAATTCAAAAATAAATAAATAATTTAATATAAATTGCTCAAAACAGCCAAAGATGCACACGGGACGGGAGTATGCTCACTCATAAAGGCAAGTTACTTAATGCGGAGAAATAAACCTTAATCTACTCGAAACAACCCATTGGACTTATCAAACAAAATACCCAAATTGGGAACAGCAGAAAAACGAAACAAAGTGGACAAGAGTCGCATTAAACCTCGGCCCATCCCACATAAACCAGTACAGAGCCCGTTGGGCCAAATGCATGAATACCCATTCTCTAATTGGAGAAAATATTGAATGTAAGGGTTACACTACGTCATCATGTTAATATGATGTAACCGTCTAATAATAAGATAGCGTGTGGACAAGTGGATCTCATATGGGGTAGTTATTGCATAAAATGAATATGTAGTTATTTAATTATGATGGTACCACAAAAATATCTAAAGATGAGCTCGGTAACCCAGGTCATGTTACTCAGGTCGGAAGTTCAGCTATATTATTTACAAACCTCGACCTCAACTTCAAATTCACGTGTCCACATCTCGAGGAAGGCTATGCAAAGGATAGCTGGATCCCACCGAGTCCCTCCTTTCTGTAGCACCAATCACTCAACAGGCGCAAGTCTCGTTGCACAATAAGGACAACCGTTATAAGGAAGGAGCGAAGATCTCGCCTCAGATCAAGCAAGACCCAGAGCCAGAGATAGCTATAAATAGGAGACAAAGCCCTCGAAAATAAAAAACAAGCCATGAAAGCTTTACAAAAGCACTCTTTGTCAACTTCACACAGTAATCAATATATTCAGGAGTAAGAGACTATTTTGAGAGTGCATTAGCCGAGCTCTTGAGGTAGTGAACCACTATAAACATTCTGCGCAATCAATCACTTATCCCCAAATTCTATTCCCTAGAGCTTTGGAGCTCAGATCGAATTGAATCCAACTGTTCAGTACACTTTATTGAACTATTACATCATGTTAGCATAATGATATGGTATAACGATTACCCTCAATATTTTTTTCTTCAATTGACCCATCACAACAAACCAGAGTTCAGCCCATTAGCCCAACACTTGAGATGACAGTCCTGTACATTTTGGTGGTTGTTTGGAAAGGAGTTTGAGGGTGCCGGAAGAAAGAGGGGGGGGGGGGGGGGGGGGGGGGGGGGGGGGGTGGGGGGGGTGGGGGGGCTTTAAGAGTATTGCAAGTATTAGTGTGGGGGTTTAAGAGTATTGCAAGTATTAGTGTGGATTTGCTGTTGCGCATTTGAGCCGGATGTGGTTTTTTTATTTCCTTCAATTTGGTCTCAAGAATTAGGAAGCCTTATTAAAACTTTTAAAATAGAGAGTTAATATCATAATCAAGTGTTGGAGTACAAGCCTTCGCCCAGTAATAAATTGATTCAGTTTGTAACTTTGGACATTACAAATTTGAATTAAACAACCTCGTTCCGTAAGGTGTAAGAATATGCACATCGGGACCTTTCCCCGATTTTTTTCCAAAATCCTAGGCACCAACATTAAATTCACTGTCTGCTGCCACCACCTCTAGGACAACCTGAATACCCCTTCCTATGTAGCTCTTAGGGCATGTTTGAATCATTTTGAAATGGGGGATTTGATTGCTTTCATCAAATCCTTCCAAATTCAAACCCCTTTTTGAACATGAGATTCATATATAAATTATATTCAATCCTTTATTTGGTAAGTAACATAAATACATGTGGGATTCACAGATTAATCACAATTATAACCAAACATTTTTCATGTAATTGACTAAATTGCCCTATCCAATCTTTTTATTGTTGGGTAGATTAGGGATACAAAGATTTTTTAGCATTATGTCCTGGGTTGGCTGTTTTCAAACCCACTTCTCCTATGGGTTGGCTGTTTTAGCATTATAGGTTTAACCTTCTGAGCCGGTTACGGGCCAAGATTTTAATCTCGAATTTATGACTACTTTAATTAAATTCGCATGTACACACTCTCTCAAACCTAATAAACAACGAAGCTTTTAAGTTCCAAATATGATACTGAAAAATAATTTATTCAGACCATACTTGTTTTATTTAAGCATTAAGAATATAATGTGTGATATTTTTCTTAATCAATTATTTTACTCTATTTTTTTGTTTTTATGATTAATAATTACTGAATCAACCGAAAATTTAAGATTAAAATGAAATGATAGCGGATGTTTTTAAAAAGCCTGCCAAGAGTATGCCCTTGAGAGCCATCAAGATGCTCTGCCTTTTTCCAACCGTCATCAGTGGATGAAAGCCCCAAAACAAATCGATAATTGTGAAAAAGAAAAGCTACCAGGCTAAAGCAGGTAAAGTTCATTTTTTTTTTTATAAAAAAATAAAAAAAATCTGTGTAAGTAATTGTCTCAAATATGTGTATGAATCTCCACACGAATATAAGACGTACACAATCAGTTATCATCGATTATTAGTACACAATCAGTTATCATCGATTATTCGTATCGATCGAATTTCAATGTTATGTTGTTCATGGCCTAAACTCATGATGCACGAGTTTATGTTAGGGCACATGTCGTACCACTTTGAACCAACAGGTGAAGTGGTGCACAAATTTTTGGAGGATTTAGTGCCAGTGCAGGCTAGAAAGCTGCTCGAAGTTACCATACAAAACAATGTTTATTTTGCAAATTACTCAACTAATTCAAATACCAAAGTACATTACAAAATAGGTACTAATTAAAACAAACTATCTTTGCTGGCTAGTAGATCAGATCATCCGATCTACCTGCTTGCAACAACTAAAAATAATCCAAAGACACAGAATATCACAAAAGGAAAAAAAAACATAAGAGAATCAATAGCTTCTGAGAATAGAATTTGCAACAGCAACACATTTGCAGTAAGGCAGTGCAAATGGAGAAGATGGTCATAGAAAGCCGGTGCCAAACGGCCCGGTAACGGCTTAGGCTGCTAGGCATCTTCAGTGGTGGCAAGTGAGGGGGAGAGAGAATTGCGCGATTCGTCGTAATCTTCCCCTAATGGAGATTGCTCCACCCTGATCTCCTCTATCATCTTAGCCACTTCAGCCATTGTTGGCCTGTTTTCGGGCTGTGGCACAACACATGCCATTGCCACATGAAGCATTGACACAAGTTCCTCCTCAATGTTCTTGTACCTCAACAGTTCTTGATCAAACACTTCAGCTGTCCACTCATCTCTTACCACTGATCGGACCCATTTAGGCAAATCCACTGCCTGTTCTTCTTCCTCAACCCGAAGGCGAGTTGGAGAAGGGTACTGTAATGGAGATCTACCAGTAAGCACTTCCAATAACAAAACCCCAAAACTATAAACATCGGACTTTTGGGATAGCCTCTTCATTTCTGCTTGCTCTGGTGCTCTGTATCCACCCAATTTAGCTATGGCATGAACAGGATTCAAAAGCAGTGACAACCCAAAATCAGATATACAAGCAACACCATTTTTATCAAGAAGTACATTCGATGATTTCATGTTCCCATGGGGAATTCTCGAAACTGCATACTCTTCATGAATCTGAGCAAGCCCACGAGCAGCCCCTAACACCAAGCTAATCCTTGTAGTCCAATCCAATGGAATTCTTCCCGGACCTCGATTTCCTATTAACATGAACAAAATAAGCAATAGTCAAAATTTCGTTTCGATCCCTAGTTTTGTTAGCTCTAAATTTATCTTTTGATTCAAAATCGTGGTGTAACTTGTGTGTGCTCGTCTAATCCGGTCATGAAACTGATAGTCTTTAAGAATGAAATCTTATTGAAACAGTTCATATTCACTTCATCCTTCACAACCATATCACATCCCGGATCTAATGAAGTAAGATGAATTGAGATAGTAAAAGATGTTTTGGAAATAGAATGAAAATAAACAAAAAAAATTGCAATTTTAATTTTGAAAAATCCCAATTTTTTGTTTGAAGTTCTTGTAAGTGATTTCAGTGGAAAGGAAACAAAATTTTGATGTTTGATCAATACCCAGAAGTTCTAACACACACACACAAAATTGGTTCATTGAGATGTGCAGAGTGCATACCATGAAGAAGTGAATGCAGGCTACCGTTGGGGAGATAATCATACACAAGAAGCTTTTCTTCTTTAGCATAATAGTAAGCTCTGAGTCTGACAATGTTGGGGTGCTTAAGCTTCCCAATCACATCCATATACTGTTCAAACTCCTTCCTAGCACAAGGGTTAGCATCTTTCAGCCTCTTCACCGCCATTGTACACCCATCATCAAGCACTGCCTTATACACAGTCCCCAAACTCCCTTTTCCGAGCATCTCCGCCGACGCCCGGAGCAAATCCTCAAGCTCAAATTGCTTTCTCCTATCGAAAAACACGAGCCTACTCCGATCCGTGGCTGTTGTTCCATCACTGTCTCCACCCACATTATTCGCATAAACTTTCTTTTCGCTCGAATAACTACTCCTCCTCTTCCCACTCTCACTTCCAGATCTTGAATTCGAGTCTCTGGAGTACCTGCCACAGTAATATGCAACCACAAATGATGCTATTACTAATACAACTACTGAATTTGCAATCACAATTGCAACTATGGCACCAGGACTTAGTCCTTTTTTTGGTTGTTTCTTGATCTCTGGATTAGTGATGGAAGGCAATGAACTTGGATTGGATGGAACTGTTTGGGCTGAAGCGACCGCCGGAGGGGTGCCGGTGAAGGAGCAAGCCGGCAATGGACTCGACCCACAAAGGCCTTCATTGCCGGAAAAGCTCCGGTCACCGAACTTTCTCAATAAATTCTGTTGCAATTGCCCATACAGCTCGTTGTTTGATAAGTTCAATTCTTTGAGTTGTGGAAGAGAATCAAGAGATTTGGGAATTGGGCCAGAGAGCTCATTGTTTTGGAGGCGAACAGTGAGCAGACGAGTGAGTTTAGATAATTCAGGCGGGATGGGTCCTCTCAGATTGTTGTTGGAGAGGTCTAGTCGGAGAAGTCGGCTGAGTGAGGCTATTCCCGGTGGGATTTCGCCGGAGAAGTCGTTGCCGGAGAGATAAATAAGCTTAAGGTTGGAGCAGTTGGTAATGGGGATGATAGTGCCGTTGAGGCGGTTGTTGCGGAGGTCAATGACGCGTAGCTGGTCAAGAGAGGAGAGAGAGAATAACGGACCGCGAAGGTCGAGGGAGGGGAGAGAGAGGGCGGTGACGCGGCCGTTGATGCACTTTACGCCTTGCCATCCGGCGGAGCAGGCGGTGGCTTCGGTGGGGAGTGTCCAGTTTGAGAGGAGGGTGCCGTGGAGGTCGGTTTGGGAGCGGAAGAGAGAGAGGGCGGCGGTGTCATCGGCGGTGGTGGTGGAGAGAGAAAATGTAGATAGAGAAAGTAAAAGGAGGAGAGAGAGGGAGGGGAATAGATAGACTTCCATGGGGCTGGGGCTGGGGCTGGGGCAGGGACTGAGGCGGGAATGGATGCTGGGGGGGAAGAGTTTTAAAAGTACAAACAAAGCAACAACAAGTGACTTTGAATTGCACAGAGGAAAAAGTGGGTGTTTAAATTCATATGGCTGTCCTGTCTGTCTTGGTGTTTAAAGGAAGGAAATGAGAATAGGATAATTCTACATTATTTATTCAAAATGATATAAATTATAATCACATTTCATGACATTTATGGTTAATTGTATTAGAAGTCCTCAAAGGATGAGGTTTGTTTCATTTTGATCTCTAATGTTTTAAATACATCATTTTAGTCTCTGAAATATTGAATATGTTTTTATATAATCTCTCAAGCAGATAACGTCCAAATTGCTAACGATTTTTTATCATAAACTTATCACATAATAGCTAAATATGAACAAAAAATAATTTTGATAGCTCTTAAATAAAATTTGGGTATCTCTTGACCAAAATGTGTAATATGGGTAGTTTTTAATCAAAATTGGGATAACTCATTATCAAAACTGTGTAATTTGGATAACTATTTAACCCAAATTTAAGTAGAAATTTGGTCAAGAATTATTCAAATTATTTTTTTGTCCATATGTAAGTATCATGTGATAAGTTTATGATAAAAAATTGTTAGTAATCTGAACGCTGTCTGCTTGAAGGACTATATAAAAACATATTTAATATTTCAAGGACCAAAATGATACAATTAAAATATTCGGGACTAAAATGAGACAAATCACATACTTTAAGGACTTCTCGTACAACTAACCTTAACATTTATAATTTACTATTCAACCACCTTGTCACATTTTCAGAATAACACGTTCATTCTATAATATTTAAATATTACAAAGCAAGATGTTTATACTCTTATGCTTAAATTACTAACAACTTTTTCGTTCTTTATTGAAACAAGATAGTTTCGTTTTCAAAACTTATGTTATGTTGGAGCGAAATAGATCATTATCCAAACATCACCTCTTCTTATGGAAATCGACACGTAAGAAAACAATTTGATAATAAATAATGTGTTTGTATATATACAGAGATAAAGTTACATTTATTTGACACTTTTTAAACCTCACAATAATAAGAGACTGGTGCATTAATTATACAGTATTTTTTACATGAGAAACACTCCCCTCCCAACTCCCCCCAATCCCAAACCAGCTCCCCTCCTTCCTCTTTCGAAACCAACCCCTTCCAAACCAATCAATTCATCCTTTGCACTACGGTTTATAGAAACCGAAGATCAATTCAATTGAAATTTCGAAGAATCATTGAGGGTTCTTCCCATAGATCAATTCAATGGGTAATCTCTTTATTGTTAAACCCACCAATTCAATCCTCGGTTTGATAAATGGTGGAGAGAGAGAGAGAGCACTCTGATTGGGCAGGGATTTGGGAATATGCATAATAATGGAAAGGAGCTATAACACCAACTTGGGGGTGACGGTAATCTAAGATTAGGATCTTATTATCGTTTATTAAGACTAGGGATGCTCAAAGAATAGATGTAAATATCAGGGGTATCATTATAGTTTACCAAAGACATTTTTTTGGGAGGGGTGGGGGGGGGGGGGGGGGGGGGGGGGAGAGAGTTAGGATTTTGATACTACTGTCATCTATCTCTCTCTCTCTCTCTCTCTCTCATACACACACACACACACAAAAAATCAAACTTCTGGAGAAAATTGAAATGATTAAAGGTGATATTAGTGAGTGGGAGCATGAGAAGGGGTTGGTTGTGTGAATGATTGCTGTTCTCCACTACTCTCAGCTGGAATTGAGTAAAAAGCTTTCATTGCAGGCTTTTCCTTTCTCTTTCTCTTTTTTACTTGGATGAACAACATGTAAAAGTGGGCACCCTCTTCAAACACATTGAGGCCCATGTCTTGGGGTGTTTTGACTTTTTCTTTTCTTTTCTTCCTTTCACTTTTATTAAGGCTGCTTCTGTTTCTTCTACTTATAAAACTCTAATTCAATTTTTGTTGCCATGGTGAAGTCTGAGTATCTTTGTAGATAATTGTAAGAAATTTGAAAACTTTGTAATATTGAAAATTATAAAGTAAATATTGCATTGATATGTCATTGTATGACAAATGATTAGAAGTCGGATACTCAACAATGTCTAATTTTCATTTGTCTAAGTGATATATATGAGTTCAAAAATTGGGTATGACTGTCTATCACTTATTTCTCATAGACTAACGGGACATACACGTGGTCACCGGAATGCATGGTTGCAAAAGGAGTGAGATAATAGAAGGTGGAAAGTTACGTGAGTGAGAAGAGATGAAGAGAAGAAAAATGAGTACTGATGATGATAGATTTAAGTTTGGGCCTCCTCTAGAGCCCAAAACTCGTTGGGCTCATTTAAGACGATCTCAAGCGCTTCATCTAGGCAACACTCATTGGAACCAAGCTAGACTGCAACTCAGTCCCATAGAAGTCCGCAATAAACCAGCTCGAAATAGGTAACAGCTCGACATCGGCAAGCTCAGCACAGGTACCAGCTTGGGAGTTGGGAGCGCGGCACCAAGCTATTCGCCAAAAGGTGTACCACGACACGTGGACAAAGGACAAAGGGATAGTACCTGACAGTCCTAACTAACGAATATCCACCAGTAGTGGAGATGACTCACGTATTCTATTCGGGGCGTAGTGGGCGCAGAAAAGCGTCAAAAATGGCAGAATCCACCAAAAGGACAAACGTAGAGATGACCATAGAATTAGTCAAAAAAGAAACCACCACGAAACCCTAAGAACAAGACGTATAAATAGTAAATGGCATCACAGAGAAAGGCATCCCCCCAGTAGTAACAATCTAGGCAACACTTTGTAAAAAGCTTCAAGCCGATTCTTTTGTAACATCTTCTTTTTCAAGTAATACAATTCCTTAAGGAGCAAGAGCCTCCCTTACAGAGGATGTAACCCTAGTCATTTGGTTAGGGTGAACCACTCATACTGTTATCTTAGTCTTACATCTAACACTGAGCACCCTACCTGTCACAAACACACGTTTACCTACCTTTGGACCATGTCCTGGATTGTTCTGTGATCGGGTCCAATAGGTGGCCATCAAATCCCTCCTATCCCTTTATTATAATGATAGATTCGGGTATATTAAATGATAATCTTGTATGCTAAGTATGATATTTTATCAGATGAATGAATGATTGATTGAACTTTCAATTTCAGAGCGAATCCAATTTATCACCTAGCCATGACAACATTTATCTTTGAATTAATCTTTTCAATATTGCAAGGTATCAAAGGAATTTTGAAATTGAGTCAGTGGCCATGGCAAGATCATTTTACCAGTAGTAAACTAACGTATTTACAATGAGTACAAATCCAGGTATCTCTTGTGAGTTGTAACATGTTTATACTTACCGGGAAAAAATCTTTCCTGTTTACAATGCAATTTTGAGACAAAAAATTTCTCGTAAAAGTGAAAATTGTCAGTTTAAGGACTCCATTTTCAATGAAGATTTTTCTACTTTGTCGTGTTTCTCACTTCATTTCAATCCTCTCTCTTCTTAGCTCTCTGAATTTGAAGGTTTTTCTCATGTATAAATGTCAAAAGGGGAAGACTTCATCATACTTGTGAAAGGAACAACATAATAAAATATAACTAAGTCTCATTCAATATATTTTCTTTGATGATAGATCACTTATAATAATTAATGTATTGATAATAGACCTACTTATACATACGGAAATTGTATCGGATGAGAGCCAAATTCCTCCCACGCGAGAAAATATTTATGTTTTTTTTTTTATTCAACGGTTAGAGATGTGTGGGTCACCTTTTCAGTCCAGTTAAAAGCAAGTCATCCACATCGGGATTAGGATATTCATGAGAGATAAATGTCACATGACTTGACCCTAAAGAATTGTCAAGATTTAAACTCAAGACGTCTGAGTTTACAGTTTGTCTCTGTTATCACTTGAGCTACCCCTACGATTCACGCAAGAAAATATTTCATTTAACAAAGATATTATGTTATTATTAATATGTGTTATGAGGCGGATATGCAACTCTTACGCAGTTGAGACTATTGACATCTGATCTAATATATAAAGAAATTGTTACCAATGCATATATTTAGACTCCCATTTATAGCATGATGTAGGAGAGATTAATGGAAGTAGTAGCCTTACTTTCATGTCGAAAAAGTTAATTCTTAGATTCGAATCCGAAATATATCACTTTTGGCGGATCAGCACTAGTAATATATAATCTGACTATTTTCATTTGATAAATAATTTATTTTCATTAATTTAAAAAGAGAAAGTAAAAAAGAAAAAAGAAAAGAGAAAAGAGAAAAGAAGTGGATTCAACTCCCAGTCCTAATTAAGAAAGCAAAGTTTCCAACCTTAATTACAAAACATCATTACCGATAACTAATCACATGGGAGTGAAAATGACTGCACAACTGCTTAACTTGATTATTCTTCTGCCCCTATGTATGAACTCCAAAACCCACTTTCACTTTGTCAATTCATGGCTTTTAATTTTATGTTTAATAGGTTTACCAAGCATGGACATTGTTAAACAACCTGTGATTTTTTTTTTTGATGATGTGGAACCCTCCAAGGGAGAGGCCTTTTAGATCCACTCCTAAGAAGTAAATTTTTCATATTTGCAATTATTCGTAAATTATAAGTATCGGTTAAACCTAAGAAATATAGTGAGAGTCGAACTTAAGATCTCTGAGCGTACCCAAGAGTTAACTCTACTCCGTTGGATTACCTGTGCGTGATTAACAACTTGCGATCAGCTAGAGTGAGACAGAGAAAAATACATCGGTTAATTCAAATTTCCATTTTGTTAAAGAAAAGTCGTTCACAACAAAACTAAAAATGTTCTTACTCAGAATGATACGAAAAATGAATTTTCCAAAAAAAAATTGAATCTTCTAGAAGTAAATTCCATATGTCCCGCTGTTGAACATTAAGGTCGAGGATTCGAATTTCGTTGTCCCATCCAAAAAATATCAACTTTGCTTTCTTTTTTATTTTTTTTTCGATTTTCTGATGTGTTAAACAGGTACAATTGCTGTCGTCAAAAGCGAATGAATGGATTAGAGGCTTACAGCTTTGTGCTGTTATGGAATATTGTGGTTGAGAGATTTAAGGCGGGATTGGCGTTCGAAAAGCCCCACATTGTTATCAATCTTGCATAGAAGTGCACTTTTACTATTTTTACTTCTTCTGGGTCATTGTAGAAAGTTGGTCTTTTTCAGTTTTTAAGAAGCTTCTTGGTAATAGTTTTAGCTTGGGCCATCTGGTATAATAGGAATAAGGTAAGACTTGAGGAGTGTTCTAAGGCGCCGTTTGAAGTGGTTGAATTTCCAAAGGATAATCTCCAACAATTTCATTCTATTCAAAGTCAAGGCTAAGCAGAACACATTCATGTTGATTGGCTGCAGAATACAAAATGGATTGCTCCTTCAATGGGAAGTTGCAAAATCAATTTTGATGGGGGCATTATTTAGTTTGTCTGGATGTTCTGATGGTGAGAGTGGTAATAAGGGATTACAATGGGCATTTTTAGCAGGCTATAGTTATAAAATGGTTGGGTTGCTAAGTTCAAATAATTAATGTGGAAGCTCTGGCGGTTTATTCTGCTATGTGTTTGGGTTACGAACTTGAATTTACGAGAATTATTTTAAAATGAGACTCTAAAGTTGTAGTTGAGGCCATTTAGAAAAATCAATCAGAGTAATCGGAGATAGGGGGCTTTGTGGAGCACCTTCAAATCATTTTCAACATCATGAATCCGTAGAGAAGAAAATAGTGTTGCCGACTATCTGGCTAAATTTACTATAAATTGTAATTTTTCAGCTTTGTGAATAGAGGAGATTCTCTCTTTTATATTATCTTCATTTCATAAAGATATAACTTCTTCTAATTAATAAAATATCTATCGTGTTTTCGTCAAAAAAGAAGCTTCTTATTGAAGACAAATCAAAGCAAATTAGATTGATTAGCTGGCTTTTGTCCCTTTGACTAGAATTAAAGAAATTAGAGAAGTTGATTTATTATTTAAATTTGACAGTTTTTGAATTTCTTATTGAGATTCGACCATGAGAAAAATTTGACCGCCAACCCCACAATATCACAATGTAAGGGTAAGGGCAGGGCCATCATGAGTTTAGGTGCGCACCTAGGGTCCCCACCTTCCGTCCTTAGTGCCACAATCACTAGAGCTCACTTGTTTGTACCACACATGACCATTTTGTTTTTCCATAAATTCAAAATAAATTAAAAATTATTTTTTTTTTTTTACAGAAATACTTACATGTATATATGTGCCTATTCAACGACGTTGAAAATCCCCTTTGTCAAATTCATATTTTGATAGAATCCTATTAGTTATGTTGTTAAATTCAACCCGAATATATAAATCAGACTCAACTCAAACATATTTAAAAATAAATATATAAATTAATATAACAATATAACTTACAAGTTAAAACACTAGAGATCAGTCCTCTGATTCAATCTTATGTTAAACATTTAACTATTATATCTTTATGTTAAACATTGATTTTTATGTTTTCAATACTATAGTCTTTATGTTAAATATTTGATTGAAGTTGTTGATTGTTACTTTAAGTAAATATTTGATCGGACTTAAATGAACTCAACTCGAATTCTAACCTGAAATCAACCTAAATTATGTAACTCGAACCCAACCCGAATTCTAACCCAAAATTTACCCAAATTATGTAACCGAAATTCAACCCGAACCCTCCCGAATTAAACTTGAGCAATACTCAAGTTGGGTACCTCGGGTTGAGATCAAGTTAGGATTAAGATTCGAGTTGAGAATTATATACCTAGAGTTAGGCTATGGTTGACCCCTCAACCCGCCCGAGTTGCACCCCTACTATAAAACAGGAGTAAATATTCAATGTAACAGTGACACCATGTCATCACTGCCACGTGATATCACCATCCAATTAAAAGACTAGAAATAAATAAAGTGAACGCCACTATTTTCATAATTACCAATAACCACCACATCTAATCAGTAACACATAAGATTAGTGAGATTCACTTTACCTATTTTGTCGTCTTCTAATTGAATGGTGACATCACGTGACGGTAATGACGTGGTGTCACCATTACATGAATATTTTCTCATAAAACAGGTCATGGGTTGCAGCTTCTATCCCAAACAGTAGTGGAATATACAGCCTCTACACATCTTCCTCAACCTTCCTTTCTGACCATTTATGCATGCCTTCAATATCAACTAGACAACTAGTAAGCTTCTATAAACCACCAATTAATTGGTTTCTATCAATAAATATAGATATTGATAGACCTAAGCCTGACCCCAAGAAAAACATTGGTTGTGATTGTGAATAGTTGACCGTCCGATAAAGGGGCCCCCTCGGGAGACAAATGACATAGATCACCGGTAGAGTAATCTTATTTCATGACAAGAACTCCATGTTCCCGTGGTACGTGCATTTTCCTTGAAGCATAACCTAAATAGTTACTGAAAGAGAAAGGATAGTGTGTGAAGTTCAATCCTAGTTGAGACGCCTAAAAGTCTGTCAGGACACCTCACAAGCAAGGGCTACATACTACTGCAATTGAAAGATAGTAGATAAACACTATGGTGGGAAGCCGAGTAATGGGTACTGATGATGCACAAATTGGTTTTCGTGCACCACAGTCAAGTAAATAATATAAAATGCAATAAACAAACAATTAATGACAACTATCGCAAATAAAGGATCAACACAGAGAGATTTATAGTGGTTCGGCCGTGGCCTACGTCCACTTTTAATGGCAACGGTGGCCTTTGGTGTTATTTATTGATGAATAATCGTCACCGGAGCTACAGAGCTTTTAAGGAAAAAGGAATAACGACCTTGTGGTATTGAGGCAGGAGATGAGGTATCTTTGGGAGGCCTACCCTAGATGGTGAGAGGGCTTACCTTTTATAGAGCTAGGGTCTTGAGGTGAGGTGGTGACGTGAGGGATGAGTTTCCTAATTAGGTAGGGTTTCTCCGTGCACCGCATCTTTTTCCTTCGTACTCCAATTCCTAAGGAGGAGGGCCCTAGATGGATTGGACTTGGATATAGCCTTGGTGGGTCTTTGCACTTTGGGCTTCATAGGGCCTGTTGGGTCTTCATGAGTTTGGGTCTATGATCACAATTGGGCTTCAACATGGATTTGGGCCTTTTGGGCCTGACCCATCATGTGCCCCCCAATGCCCCGTGTCCTAGGAAACTTGGGCAAGGGGACATTTACTTGAATCTTGAGTTCTTGGTGGTGTAGACTTCCTTTGCTAGATAACTCTTCCCTTCCAAGATATTATTCTTGTGAGGAAATTTTCCTTGGGTGCTCATTGATCAAGAGAATGTTGGAGAGGCGAGGCAAAGTGGGCGAGTGGAATGCTTGGGCGCTGGTTCGGGTAACAGATTGGGCGCCATAGGCGCTAATCCAGGCGGCATAGGAGTTGATTTGGGCGAGATAAGGGATGGTCCAGGTGGTGGTGGACGAGAAGACCAGCTGGGCGCCATAGGCGCTGGTTCGGGAGGCTCCTTGGGCGCCATAGGCGCTGGGCAATCAGCCCCTATGCTAGACGGGCATGGGCGACCAGCCCATGTGCTGGGAGAGCTTGGGCGAGATGCCCATGTGCCAGGAGAGGTTGGGCGAGATGCCCATGTGGTGGGAGATCATGGGCGAGATGCCCATGTGCTAGGAGAGATTGGGCGAGATGCCCATGTGCTGATGAGGAGACCTAGGCGCCTGAGGAGGAGGGCAGGTCGCCTGGCGTGATGGCCTGGGCGCCAGGGGTCATTGGATGACCTTGTGTGCTCCCTGCTAATTTAACTCCTTGAGCTTGATGAGCTTGACCGGGTTGACCATATTGGGCTGGATTTGCTGGATCTCTTGGAGTCGGGCCCTTGGGCTTGTAACATGAACTGGGCCCTTGGGCTTGGCCCATCATTTGCACCCTATGCCCTGTGTCCAATGGAACTTGGAGAGGAGGGCATTCGGTTGAATTTGAATTTTCGGCTGACCGGCATAACTGGAAGATCTTCGGGAGGCCAAAACAGCTGTTTCTGAGCTTTTTTTGGACTTTTTACAGCATCAATCACTGCCATAGGCAGTGAGTTTTGTAGGACTTGTCGAAAACTTCGATTTGATATATTATAAGCCTCATTTGGAACAACGGAACAAAGTTGCGGTCAAAACTTCGAGCAGAGAGTTGTATGCTCGGTTTTGGGCGAGATGGAGGTCTCCTGGGCGAGCTGGAAGTGTCCTGGTCGAGCAGAAATTTTTTTTTTTTTTTTTTTTTTTTTCAAAAAAAACTTCGGGAGGTCAAAACAGCTGTTTCTGAGCATTTTTTGGACTTTTTACAGCATCAGTCACAGCCAAAGGCTGTGAGTCTTGTAGAGCTCGTCAAGAGCTTCGATTTGATATATTATAAGCCTCATTTGGAGCAACGGAACAAAAGTTGCGGTCAAAACTTCGAGCAGAGAGCTGTATGCTCGGTTTTGGGCGAGATGACAGATTTTGGGCGAGATGGAGGTGTCCTGGGCGAGCTGGAAGTGTCCTGGGCGAGCAGAATTTTTTTTTTTTTTTTTTTCAAAAAAACTTCGGGAGGCCAAAACAGCTGTTTCTGAGCCTTTTTTGGACTTTTTACAGCATCAATCAAAGCCAAAGGCTGTGAGTCTTGTAGAGCTCGTCGAGAGCTTCGATTTGATATATTATAAGCCCCATTTTGAGCACCTTGGGTGAGCTGGAGCTGCCTTGGGCGAGCCGGAGTTGCCTTGGGCGAGCCTGGGGGGTCTGGACGCCCGAGAGGTACTGGGCGCCTGTGCTGGGCGCCTGGGAGGTGTTGAGGGCCTATGTTGGGCGCCTTAGAGGTGTTCGGCGCATGTGCTCGGCGCTTGAGAGGTGTTGAAAAAACAATGTTATTCCAAACATTAAAATATTTAACACAATTACCTGGAGAGAAAGGTAAGCTGTCTGCTTGAGAACAGTGCAAATGTAGGTGGGCTGCCTGCTTGAGATCAGTGCAGAGGTAGGCTGCCTGCTTAAGAGCAGTGCAGAGGTAGGTGGGCTGCCTGCTTGAGAACAGTGCAGAGGTAGGATGCCTACTTAAGAGCAGTGCCGAGGTACGTCAAGCTTTTTTGGCGACCCGCAAGAGAGCCGCTAAGCTGGAGATAGACTACCTGTTTGAGAACAGTGTAGAGGCCAAGCTTTTTTGGTGACCCGTGAGAGAGCCACTAAGCTGGAGTTAGGCTGCCTGTTTGAGAACAGTGCAGAGGCAGGTCAATATTTTGGCGATCCGCGAGATGATTCACCTCGCCTAGACTTGTTGATTTCTTCAGCATTCATATATTTTTGAGTTTTTGCCAATAGTTCTGGCATGCTCTTTGGTGGTCGCTTTATCACGGAGAAAAGGAAGTTCGATGATCGGAGGCCTCCCAGGAAGGCGACCATGCTGACTTTTTCATCGGGTTCTTCGACCTGAAGGACCCCCTCGTTAAAACGAGTGAGGTAGCTTCTCAGGCTCTCATCTTGGTCCTGCTTTATGCTGAGCAGATGGGTGACTGGCTTCTGCTGGCGGCGTCCACCGATGAACCGTGTCACAAAGGATCTGCTCAATTCGGCGAAGGAGCCTATGGAGGCCGGGGTGAGTTTGGCGAACCATTGTCGCGCTGATCCCTTCAAGGTGGTCGGGAATGCTTTGCACATGATTTCGTCAGGGACACTGTGCAGCTGCATTAGAGTTTTGTAAGTCTCCAGATGGTCCAGTGGATCCTTCTTCCCGTCAAAGGTCTCCACCGATGGCATTTTAAACTTTTGAGGGAGGGGGTAGTTCGCCACGTCCGGCTTGAAAGGTGTGTCAGTTCGCCTAACAAGATAGTCCACAGTCTCAGGTCCTTGCGCCTTCATGGCATTGAAGACGTCACCTAGCTGGTTTTGCACTTCCTTGATTTTCTCATCCCAAAGGTTGGGAGCTCCTCTGGGGTGGTCATGAAAGTGACTCCCATGCTCCACGCTTTGGTTTTCGCCCTCGTCCTCTTGGAGAGGAGGGTCCTCACTATGGGAAGCAAGAGGAAGGGGTGGAGGTCCTTCATGATGAGCCTCCCTGTGTAGAACCTCCCTGTTTAGGGCGCCTAGGGGGACTCCAAAGGGGGCGCCCAGCCCTACGGGGGCGCCTAGATGTGGAGCAGCAGGGCGTGGAGCTCCTTGACCCCAAGGACGTGGGGCTCCTCCAAGCTGTGCTCCGCCGAGTTGAGATCCTCCTCGTCCGGCGAGCATAAGTTGTAGCATCTGCTGATTTTGGGCCACCAGCTGCTGCATGGTCTCTAACATTTGTTGAGGGTTTGGAGCTGGAGCATTTGGCACATGGTTGGTAGGCGGAGGGACCTGCTCCTCTCGTGGAGGGTTGTCTTCCTGCTGGTTCATAGATCTGGTAGTGATCGCCATTGTTTCAGTAAAAATGGATTGTGTTTTGGAATGAGAATTCTGTCGATTCCCACAGACGGCGCCAAACTGATGATGCACAAATTGGTTTTCGTGCACCACAATCAAGTAAATAATATAAAATGCAATAAACAAACAATTAATGACAACTATCGCAAATAAATGATCAACACAGAGAGATTTATAGTGGTTCGGCCGTGGCCTACGTCCACTTTTAATGGCAACGGTGGCCTTTGGTGTTATTTATTGATGAATAATCGTCACCGGAGCTACAGAGCTTTTAAGGAAAAAGGAGTAACGACCTTGTGGTATTGAGGCAGGAGATGAGGTATCCTTGGGAGGCCTACCCTAGATGGTGAGAGGGCTTACCTTTTATAGAGCTAGGGTCTTGATGTGAGGTGGTGACGTGAGGGATGGGTTTCCTAATTAGGTAGGGTTTCTCCGTGCGCCGCATCTTTTTCCTTCGTACTCCAATTCCTAAGGAGGAGGGCCCTAGATGGATTGGGCTTGGATATAGCCTTGGTGGGTCTTTGCACTTTGGGCTTCATAGGACCTGTTGGGTCTTCATGAGTTTGGGTCTATGATCACAATTGGGCTTCAACATGGATTTGGGCCTTTTGGGCCTGACCCATCAGGTACGACTATCACCAGAAAGAATAAACATAACTTTTGATGCACAGAGAACCCCAAGTGTCGAAGAGCCAACTCAATTAGACTACATACTCAAACGATAAAAGTTACATAATTTATGACCTCACCAATTATAACATCCAAACTGCATATGGTAGTTTTCGGCTGTTTCCGGAAAAACTATAAAATTATACATTAACAAAGCCTCCATACGTACCTCCTACAAGAAATTATAGATGTGACCATCAACAAGATTGTGGAGCTGAATAGTTTGCATGTGGCACTAACTAGGAGTTCGAGAGGATAAACCACCTTCGGATGTCCCTCAGGTTCATCAAGCCGCGACTGCAGGGAAGCTGGCAGGAGATTTGTTATAAAGGCAGATTGTCTGAACCATCCATTTTTCGGGCAGCTACAAGAGCAAACATATGAATTTTTGGCTATACCCTGTGATAATTTCCTCTTCCAAACCTTCAGAGATGGTAGTGTACGTAATTTTTGTTAAGCTAATGAGGTACTTGAGGCTCCTTCGGCATAGTTCCAGATCATATAGACATGCTAGATGAAAAACTAAAGTGGTCCCAGAGGCGGATGAACCTGCTGTTCTTGTTATACTTCTCTTCTAGCCACATAATCATGTGAGCAATCGTATTCTCCTCTTCTTTTCTTTAATGAAATCAACAACATGAAAATTTGTTCAAACCTTCATATGCAAAGAAAAATTATGACCATACAATAGTTTGTGTCATGGCAAAACATATATTTAGAAGGCAAGACATATATTTAGAAGCCAATAAGATACTAAAGAAAGAGAACTTGGTGTAGGCCAATATAAGGCAGCAGGAAACTGGTACATTCTTTAGTCCAATTGAACTGTCTATAATTCATTGATACATTCAATTGCACAATCACGAAGGAACTAACACGAATCTCATTTGGGACTTGCCACTAGAAAGAAGGGTGTTTTCTCCTACTGTACGATAAGCATTATCCCACTGAAAATAGAGCTTACAGGATGGTTCAGTGATCACACTTTTCATTTCTCAACTTCACATATTATTTTGTTTTTTTCTGGCCAACCAATATGCATTGTGAGCTGGATGACCAGTCATCCTACAAGATGCAAAAGAATAAAGGTACCAGTGAAAAGATTAGGGCATTCAAGATTTTGATAAAACATAAACATCCACCTGATGTACTCCCTAAGTTTTTAGTAAGCTTAGCCTACTTTACTAAGTCATAAATAAAAGTAGGGTAAATTACACCCAGACCCTCTGAAGTTTGTCACTTAATCACCTAAACCCCCTCACATTTGACATATTACACCTAGACCCCTGAGGTTGACGAGTAATTGACAGATGCAACGGAACTAATCAAAAGACCTAAATGCCCCTTAGGCTGAGTATATAACCATTCCTGCCTTTTAGTCGTTTCCTAGTGTCTGTCGCGCGCCTTGAGAGTCAGTTCACAGAGTTTGTACTCCTCCAGATGAAGAAAGGTTTGGGCCATCTAAAGATCCTTGGCGTTTGACGATTCCTATCAAATTTGTTCTCCACCAGGTGGTGAAAGGTACACATTCTGATTAAGATTTTCTTAGGAAAAACTAGGGTTTCTTCAAACAAATTAAGGTTTTTTTTTTCCTTTTTTGTTAGTGCAGTATACACCATAAGTAGACAAGAGGACATTCTAGCTTACAGTTTTTAGGCTTTTTGTATGTGTACATTGGTTAGGGTTTTTTTGATGAGATCCAATCAATGAAAATGTCATAAAAAAACCTAGATTTTGTGGTTCTCATCCAATTATTTGTTTATTTTTCATTTTTTTAGTAAGCTCTACTGATTATGATTTGGGTTTTTGAGAAATTTGTACTGAATAGGTTTCGATTTTTTTGAAAATTGTACACTGATTAGAGCTTCGTTCTAGAAAAAAAAATATTTTTTTTTCGATTTTGGCTTTACTAATTAGGAATCTATATTGATTAGGGATTTGTTAAAGCATATCAAATCATTTTTTTTATTTTTAAAAAATATCTATATTGATCAGACGTGAGTTGTTCTACGTGGGTTTTTTTTTTTTTTAAATATCTATGCTCATTAGAATTGTTGTTCTTCAGGGTTTTTTTTTTGAAATATTTATTCTATTTCATTCTCTATTTTTGGTTTCCTTATTCCACTGTTTGTTTATAATCTGACAAACTGTTTCATAAAATTGTTGTTTTGATTTGTTCGATTGTAGGATGGCCAACGTTTGTTATCATGATCTCGTTGTGCATTACTTAGTAGATCAATTTTTTGTGAAGAATATTGCCCATGAGAAGTACTTTTATTTTAGCCTGTTAAGTGATGTGTGTGACGTGGCTTTAAAAGATGTTCCCTCTGCCATAAGCACTTTTATAACATTGACTTGTTCTATCCCTGGGACTACTCAAGAAATGGGTATAAGAACTGGTGCAGATGTCCTTGAGATGTTCAAGTTACACAACAAGTGTGCAGTGATTCAGTTGTATATCAAAGATGTTCAATTTCAACGACCATTAGCTGTGCAAGTTCTTAATCCCCGACCCTCTGGGAATGAAAGAAGTAATGGTGATGAGGAAGAAGTTGGGGTTGAGGATGAGGAGTTACAATTCAGTTATGATGATAGGTGGTGTGTGCACACTGAAAGTGATATTAGTTTGAGTGATGTAGAGTTAGGGGATATTGAGAGAGATACAGATGATGTGGCAGATGGTGGACCATTGTCAGACTATGAGTCAAATAGTGAGGGTGGGCAGCATGTAGATTCTGATGATGAGCTTGAGGATGACCCATTGGATGCTTCACTTTGTGGTAAAATATTCAATGTCGGGGAAGGTGAAAAAATTGAATTTGAGGCAGGAATGTTATTTCCAAACATCAATGTATTTAGAGATGCATTGAAAGAGTATGTGATTCAAGAGGGATTCCTATTAGTTAGAGATAAAAATGAAAAGAAGAGGGTCACAGCACACTGTGGTGTTGAGGGATACCCTTGGAGGATACATGCTTCTCTTTTACCTGATATGCTTACCTACAAGATAAAGACATATAACTTTATCCATAGTTGTGTTAGGAATATACCAAACCCAAGGAAGCAAATGCTCCATAGATTGCCAAAAAACTAGTGAATATGTTAAGGGCTAATCCTAACATGACAATTTTAGAAATGAGGGAATAGTTGAAAAAGTATGAAGTGCAACCTCCTAGGATGCAATTGTATAGGGCAAGAAAGAAGGCTCTAGAATGGATTCAGGGTAACCATGGCGATTTGTATGGAAGGCTACCTACATATGCTCATTTGGTGTATCAAACAAACCCGGGTAGCATTGCGAAGATCCATTACCAGTTAGATAACTTGGCAAGTGAGAATGTGTCCCAAATGTTCGGTTCAAGAAGGGCATCTCAGCTCCTTGGAAATGCAAGAATGGAAGGTTTGGAAGCTATGCTAGGCAAGAAGGTTTGGGCATTCACCTTTATAGTTAATCTTATATGCTATATACCAAATTTTAATTAAAGCAATGATCATATGACTAATTTGTTCACATTACTAATACATTTCTTAGGGACGAGGAAAGAAAAAAATTATGTCTTCAAGAACTAGAGTAACAGAGACTGTCACTCAAGAAGGGAGTAGCATAGGCAGTGAGCCTGCTGCAACTAAAGTGACAGTGGAGTCTGAATATGCAATGTTCTGATTTTCTGTGCATATGTTTCTAGCTAGGAAAATTGTTTTTGTTGTTGGCATGGTGTATTTGAAGTAGGCAGGGGCTTTTGTTGGCAGTTTATCTTTTGTATGGTTTATTGAAAGTGCTTAGGTGAAGGGCCTATTTTTTTGAATGCTTGCATATATTTTTGGCTCCCTGCATATTTTGGATGCCAGTCTAGTTGATGTAAATGTAAATTACGTTCAGTCAACAGGGCTTGTATTATGACACTTTCAGTAATATTTGGATGATAAATAGAAAATATTGCTTAGTTTGTATTTATAAAATATCTTTGAGATGCAGAGTTTTGGTTAGTTTGTATTTATAGAATCTCTTTGATATGCAGAGTGGCATCTAATATGGCAACATTAGTCTTTATGGACAATGTTCCAACGGTAATAGATGGGAAGTTGGTTTGGTTAGATAACCAAGTGCTAGTGGGCCCCATATAAAGGGTAGATTGGGAAATTATTTTTATATGTTATGATGACATCATGAAGTTATAACGGCATACACTAACGGAGAATGGTGGTGGGGGTTATGTGTTACACACGCACAAACTTCAGGGGGTCTAGGTATGTCAAATGTGAGGGGATCTAAGTAATTAAGTAACAAACCTCAGGGAGTCTAGGTGTAATTTACCCATAAAAGTAACTATGTCACCCTCTTGCCTCTTCTGTAGGCTCTATTATTTTGTTCCTTTCTTTCTTTTCTTTCAACACCTTTGCATAGATATTTTCTTTCACCTGGTGATGTAGGATAAATAGAGGAAACACTATCATACAAGCTTTATTGCCAAAATGAAAATCTAGGGGCTGATTATGGTTGATTTGATAGTTGATTAGTTGCAAAATTTCATAATAAACACTGTTGAAGTTCGGGGACAGCAGGCCATTCAGGGTCATAGGTATTAATTTATTGGCCAAAGTGCAGTAATGTTAAGGTTGATTAAGGATCCATATGTTAGGGTTTCAGGATTGAAAGGTGGGCAGTGGACTGTCCTAGGGATGTGAATAATAACCTGAGAGGAGTGTTTTTGGTGTTCTTGGGTCTTTTGGGTGATAGGATAGAGTCTCTAATGATGGAAAGTGTTTGGTGTCATAAAACAAGGATGTATGGTAGGAAACAGATGGTTATAAGGTCCCATTGCATGTAGATGATATTTAAAAGAAATAGTAGAAGAAAAGAATAAATGGATTTATATAGGCTGCTGAAACTTTAATCTATGACTATGACTCCAAAGTTAGGAAACTAGAACACTTCAATTTGGGACTATTCTTAACACATTGAGGACCGTGTAAACACCAACCTGAAAACTTATTTGATCCAAAATATGTCCCATGGAACATAGATACAACAAGCCTTTTTTTTTTTTGGATAAGAAACTACACTTTTCATTTCATTGAAAGATGAAAAATTAAATAAATGGTGGATAAGAAATCCACTCAATACCAAAAAGAAAAACTAAAAAAACAAAAAAAAAAAAACTTCAACTACAAACGGCTTTCTAATTTTGTTGGAAAAGTGAAAGAGTAATGTCCCTAAACTCATTTAAAACCTTTGCCCATAATGATGCTGATGTAGGACGGGAAGGACTAGAAATCAGATAATAAAAAGAGAAGAAGAAAGGAGTGTAAGGGATTTACCTCATCCTCGCAAGGAATCGGTCAAGAAACACACAAAATTCTTCACAGAGAAACAAAACTGCATTTTCCTCTGAACCAAATTACCTATTGCCAACCCACCTTTTTGTTTTGATCTTGACACAACTTCCCATCTAACTAAATAATTTTCCTTTCCTTCTCCACTTTCTTCCCACAAAAAATCTCTCATTATTTTTTCTAATATCTTGGCTACTTTTCTAGGTATCTTAACGAGACTCAAAAAATATGTGGGTATACTACCCAAAACCATTTGTATTAAGGTAAGTCTCCCTCCCCTAGACAAACAACCTTTCTTCCATCCATCTAACATTTTTGTACTCTCTCGATAACCGAATTCCAAAAAGTAATGGCTAAAGGATTACAACTCAATAGAAGACCCAAATATTTTAAAGGTCACTCACTCACTTCACACCACAACCATCTAGTGAAATTTTCAATCTTATTCCCAGTAGCATTAATACCCACAACTGAACTCTTTTCCATATTCACTTTCAACCCTGAAGCCAAACTCAAAATCCAAACAATGTTAACTAAATTTTTGTTCATCTGGTGACACGAAAAAAATAGTATCATCCGCAAACTGTAAATAAAAAACACTAATCCTATCCTCCCCCACTAAAAACCTTTCCACTAAACTATACTCCATACCTCTATCCACCAACCGACTTAAACCATCAACCACCAAAGTAAAAAAAAAAAATGGTGAAAGAGAATCTCCATACCTCAAGCCCCTAGAGACATTAAACCTACCACATGGCTTACCATTAACCACCACTGAAAAATTCATACAAGATAAACAACTTCTAATCCATCTTCTCCACCTACTCCCAAAACCTTTAACTTTAAACACAAATTCCAAAAACTCCCAATCCACATGATCATATACCTTTTCAAAGTCGATCCTAAAAATAACCCCTTCCTTACTTTTTGCTCTATGCTCCTCTACCACTTAATTAGCCACCAAGACACTATCTAATTTCTCGAAACAAAAGCACTTCATTAGCCTCCCCATAACAAAAGCACTCTAATTTTCCAAAATTGTATCCCTTAAAACCTCCCTCAATTTCATTGACAACACCTTTGACAAAACCTTATACAAATTAGTAACTAAGTTTATCGGCCTAAAATCCCCAATTTTCACTGAATTATGTTTTTTAGAAATCAAGCAAATAAAAGTTGCATTTTTGTTCAAATTCACAACACCATAATTGTAAAACTCCCTAAGCACCTTCATTAAATCATTTTTAATCACCTCCAAACAATCTTGAAACAAGGCTATGGAAAAACCATCCAGCCCGGGGGACTTATCTCTAGAACACTGAAAAACTGCATCTTTCACTTCCTTTTCTTCAAAAGGTCTCCCCAACCACCTAGATTTATCCACCTCAATAGGATCCCACTCAAATCCTAATAACTTCAGCCTACATCCCTCTTGAACTGCATAAAGATCCTTAAAGTATTTAATGATTTCCTCCTCTATTTTGCTTTCATCCTCAATAATCACACAGTTGCCAGTTTCAAGTTTGCAATCCCCATCTTTCACCCATTTAACTTTAGTCTTTTGTCTCCAACTAATATCCCCTTTGAACACAGTCCCCTCAAACTTATTCCTTAACTTCAATCTCTCCCATCTCACCAGCTCATCTAATTCTCCCACCACTTTCAACCTATCAAGTTTAGAAATACGATTGAAAACATACCCCTTTCAAGCCTCACATCACCAAACAACTTCTCGATTCCAAACCTGACTTTCTGTCTTACCATTTCTAATTTTTTCATAAATTTAAACCCCTCCCATCCTTGAGCCACACTATCTCGCCACCAACCCCGAAAATGTTTCTTAAAACTATGATGCTCCAATCACATATGCTTAAATCTAAAAGGAATCGGTCCCCACTTAAAAGCATTCGAATCTAAAACAATAGGAAAATGATCAGAAAGACATTAGAAAAACATTCCTCCCATTCTGGTGAAAATAAAAACCTATCCAGTCTGCAACAAACAATATTTTCCTTCATATTGGTCCAAGTGTATAATGCATTACCTAAAGGAGGATCCCTCAAACTAGTTTCCTTAATCAAAACATTAAAATCACGAATACTTCTAATTATTCTGCCCCTTGATGACTTTTCAAACACATATCTCACGGTCTCACCACATTAAAATCACCCCCCAAACACCATCTGGCTCCGCATATACCATTGAGATCCACTAATTCCTCCAAAAAATCTTTCCTTAATCTAATACTATTTGGACCATAGACCCCAGACAACCACCACTCCAAACCATCCTATATCCTAAAATGAACTGGAAGAGTAAAAATCCCCCGCAACAACTCTAAGGTAGACACTACCCTCACATCCCATATTATAACCATCCCGATTTTCCACATGCCGATAAGAAAGCCCAATCTTTATATCTAACTCCCCAGATGTTAATCACTATTCTTTTGTCAATCACTTCCGTCTTAGTCTCTTGCAACACTACAATATCCAGATCAACCTTAATTAAAACCTCCTTAATGGAACTACGTTTCTTCCTCTTCCCAAATCCACACACATTTCAACTTAAAATCTTCATAAAACAACTAACTCTCCCTCTTCATCTCTCCTATGATAATTCCTCTAATAATTGACTCCAAACTCTAAATTTTTTAACTCCCTCAAGCCTTTGTTCCTTCGTACTCCATTGTTTTTACTATTTTTCTTGCCTTTTTTCCGATTAGGAACTAATGAAAGATCCATTTTCACAAGAAAATCCCTCAGACGAACCCAACTTGCTTCGTCAAACAAACCTTCCTTATCCATTCCACCCTCACTGCCCAATAACCTCTTCGCAACTACCAGGTTTTCATCTCCCACCCTTTCCTTAGTTGCCTCCCTATTATAAAAAATAACTATTTTCTGCCCAATAACACCACTGCAGTGATTCCTCTTTGGAATTTCAAGTCCCCAAACATCACCCTTTAAAAATTCACCCACAAGGTTGTCAGATTTCATAGTAGGACTAGGAGAAAAACACACACACACCCACATCTCTCTAAGGACTCCAAACCAGTTTCCCCGTAACAACAAACTCGAACTATGATTTTTCAAGCGAACAATGCCCAAAAGAAGAAGAAAAACACTTACCTGGATTAGTCCCTAGTTTAGCCAACAACTCAAAACTTATTGTGTCAGATCCAGCTTCACCTTCGTCAAACAGTCTCTACCCATATCGATGATAGTTTCAGCCACTCTAGACTCGTCTTGTGTATAACAAATCATCGCAGGCGCTGTCTTCAACCTCCATGAATGAATCAGAGGATTCATCTTCCCCACAACAGACTTCATTACTATTGAATTTGTCAAATTTGTCTTCCTTCTAGTCAATTAAAGCGAACCCAACACCTTCCTTCCTCTCCAAAAACTCTCTTTATCCTTTGTCGAATCCCTGTGACCTCACTGGCATAGTATCAATGGTCTTTCCCAACTCCTTCCTTTTCCCAACCTGTAGACCAGTGAAGAAACTCGACCCATCCTCATACCCTCGTTGTGTCGACACCACAAAATTTTGCTTTCATATTAGAGGGATCTCTATCCTCAGACGGAGACACCTTATACAATGAAGCCCTTCTGCCATGTAAAGGGATCTGGACCAGACTTGATTTTTGCCTAAAATTGAGCCAATCCACAGACTTTAGTTTTACAAACCTGCCTACTAGAGTTAGGTCCAAAACCTGAAATTCTTCTTAAAAATAATCGACCACTCCAGACCGCTTTATTATCCAACCCAACATCACAACCATTAACCAAATGAGCCTCAACCATATTATTTGACATATTTGAGCCTAAACCATTTTTATTCACATAACCCATCCCATTATCCTTAATTCCTAGTAAATCCAACTTTAAATCAATCTAACCCTTCTTTTGAAATTCAAAATATCACTAATTTGCTCCATTATCCTGAACCGTTAAGCAATTAATGGAGATTTATTTTCTAATAATCTCGGTCCAATGACCTTCTCCTTTCCATTTACCTCTTGCCCAGGAACCTTAATGTTACCTTTAGCCTTAGAAAATATTTGTGTAACATCGGCCTCTTTTGCTCCACGTAATCTCAAGTGACCTAACTGACCTTCTTCAACCTCTCGACCAGTGGACGAAAATTCCGTGCTACCTTCTAGACTCCTCTTCCAAACTTTTCAATCTTCATCCACAAGCCTCAAAATAGCTTTAACTTTGAGCTGGTAAACTTTCTCTTGAAGATTAACATCCGGAGATGACGGAATAATTCCCAACTGTACTCTTTTCACCTTTAATTTAACCATGAACAAACTTTTCATATTTAGAGTACTTGAATCAACATCCACAAAACCTCCACAATAGTCTGCAATTTTCTTAAAAACCTTTTGTTTCCAAAGGTGGAAAGACAACACTTCAACCCCGATCTAACCACCAGAAAAGAAATTTTGTTACGATCTGGATTTGACTCAGGCTTCCATCTTTCAAAATTAACAAGAAATTTACCCTCTAACCTACACTTCCCACAACGACATAATTATTCAAGAACAAAATTATCGCAAAACATAATAGCCCTATCAACTTAAAAAGGGATCAATTTCACGTCGAATGTCACTTGTTTGCCAAAGCTCTATGAATATCAACCCATGCTTAAAAAATGCTTTCTCTAATGCAAACTACTGCACTATCCCATCCCCTCGACAACAATCAAATCATTTTCATTTGATACAACATTAGCATGATTCACACCAGAAATATCGACGGTTGGTGCTTTGCTATTAGCAATCCCTGTTTTGACGATTCTTTTTGTGTTTCTTAGACATCCTCCATTTACCACATCTCCAATCGCAAGCCAAGTCAATCCAACCTCTTCCTCCCATCCCTCTTGGAACAATCAAACCCATTTGCTCACCATTATGAAGCATCTTTGATATATTGGCAAAAGTTCCTCTGCCATTAATAACCACTTCAATCCATAACAAATAGAATTTCCCTAGTAATTCCTGAAAAAACTTCCATTTCCTTCGCATCTCAAAACCATTTCTCTAAACATAAAGCATGATCCCAATTTGTATCCAACACAAAAGCTTTCATGTAACTCCTCTCCATAATACAAACGAACTTATTTCGACCTCTAAAAAGAACTTCAATGTCGAAACACTACTGTTTAATCTGAATCATCATTCTCGATGGAAATTTGAGACCTATTCGCTCTCAGCAATTTATATTTGATCTAGTATTCATATATTCTTAAGTGGTTTTACTGGATTTACATGTAAAAATCAGCAGCTTACTAACATTATACTACCGGCATCTAAGACATGAATTTAGCCCTGCAATTCATGACACATGCTAAAAACGAACCACATGTACAATTTCATAAGTGTCCTTCCTGTTAGTATGTTCTGCATTCCCTTGCAGTCAGAAGGGGGGGAGGGGGCGGACTAAAATTTGAAGAATCCTAGCAAAAAGCTACATCCGGGAATTGAACCATTTTTATCATTCAAAAAGAACAAAGCACAGTGATAAAACAGTACATGCCACAGGCCAAAAAAAAAAACTTAGCAGTAAGATTATACTTGTTTCACTTACTGTGCAAAGGAGAAAACATTAATTTCCGACAAGGTAGCTGCTGCACAATTATTCAAATATCGACTTTATGACCCCGAAATCAGAATGCAAAATATTAATTAGCACCCCATACGCTTTACTAATTAAGAAAGGAAAACTCAAATTGACCCTATCCAGGCCCTCTAATGATGGGTGTCTTGTGCACCGGACCGCTCTTTTTAAGTAAACAAGTACACATTACTCAGAAAGGAGTTCACTCGGCATGAGGGTTTAATAGAGTTTACCAGCAAATCACAATGAACTAAACATAGGGCATAGGTTTCTACATATTTTCGGCATTCTTTTCTTGGTGTAACTCAATACACTGGATATTACATTGAGTGTAATCTAAGGGTTCAAATCATCATTGTATGATGCTCACTATGGTGAATCCGTATTCGCACTTTGAACTCGAAACAAACCCATGTCCATCTTGCTTACAACATGTACCACATTCCTACCAAGTAGTGCAAATGCAAAAATGCCTGTAAGATATATAGAGGGAAAGGGAGCAAGGACAAAGGTTTCAGCACTCATGATGGAACAAAGGAAAGCCCTGAGTAATCATAACAATATGTCAGCTGAAAAGCTAGAAGTAATTCATTTACCACAATACCCCCCTTTGATCGTTCCATGCAGAATGGTTCAGTCAAATGCTTATTCTGAAAATCCTCCAGAAAATAATGCAATCAAATGCACATTAAGAATACTTACAACTAGCTAAGCTACCACTGCTGCCACTACCACTATAGATACTACTGTTATTGTCAGAAGGAAAAAAAATTTAGCAAAACATATCAATTCAGTAGCTTCTTGAGTGTCATCAGGCAGAAATTTGCTAGTTGTTATATAAGAGGATGGTCAGTCAGTGAAGATAAATACATTAAGGTCAGGGTTATGTACTTTTGTCAGGGAATGCGCGTGGAAAACTGCCATTTAGGCATGGGACTGGATTTTTTACGAATCAATTTACTTCCAATTAACCGCCATAAACTCACAAAAAGGTATAACTATGCATGACTGCAAGTCAAGCAACTGAATTCAACCCAAAAATGAAAGACACAGATGGGAACAAAAAGTGTAAATGCACTGATACAAGGGTCTCAAAAGAGGAAAATGGAAAACGGAAAAAAGCAACAGATTTATATATATTTTGGAGGGAGGGGGGACTTTGTGTTTGAGTGAATATCAAAGGCAACAGCCGCAGAGGCCATAATGAGGGCATTGAAACTACTGAGCAAATGGGCTCAGATTTAATGGATGCAATCAATAAGTGCTTTAAGCTAGATGCAAAAAATCTTTACCTCCACATCTTATTTGCTACAAACCAATCTTATATTTCCGCCATAGCTCTCCTGAAAATATGGAAATTTAGCAGATTCCAGATATTTTCAATAACTCCATTTGACAGGACATGAAAAGCTTGTTTTGCAGCCACACGTCGGGCTTCCAAAACTTTGACATTACTGAAGAGCTCACTGAGAGCTTTGGCAAGCTCTCTTTCATCAGAAACCTACACATGTAGTGACACTGAGAGCTTTCCCCGCAGAGAAAGAGAGAAAAAATTTTAAACTAAATTTAAAAAGGAAATCAGCATACCAGATCAAAATTAGTCCATCAGAACTAAAAGTACATATCACCAAATTTTCCCAATGTAAGTAAATTTACCTACTGTTATGACTGCAAGTTTAACACACTGACTGCAATCACCACCCCAAGGAAATACTTTTTCTCACCAATAATTTCCTTAATCCAAGATGCCTCAAGAATTAAGTGCATAAGCCAATTATTTGAAAATTGATAGATAACTAAACCTACACTTGGTTAAGTACAGCTTAACTCATCCATGCATTGACTTCATGTTGAGCTAGGCTAGGACATTTATCAGGCTGATATCAACAGCTGTCTAGCCTTTTTCCCATTTCAAGAGGTACTCTTATTAGTTTAGGTTTATTCAGATATTCTTGACCCTCACTTCCTCCGCCCCTCCCATCTAAATCTCTTGTTTTCTTTCAAGTACAAACATGGTTTACAACATTTAGAGTTGTAGTATTCAAATAAAAGACGGCCATCATCTTGCAAAAATTCTATAACTTTCTATTCAAAAAGAAGAAAACAAGGACGAATCAGGATACGGTTATCAATATGGGCCTACGTTTCTAGGCGCATGCTTAAAGGCATGATATTTCTTATACTATTACTGTCTTAATACAGTCTGAATAGTGTCTGCCCTGACTAGTTTCTCCAACTCTTATTCATTCAAGAAGGGATAGGATGTACAAATAAGAGGAGGTTATTCACACCTGTAGAACTGACAAAGGATTCAACCGTTGCATTTCCCTTGCCATGTGTGAGAAGTGGCCAACATAATTACCTGGCAATTGCCATCGAGAAAGACTCTAGCTATCATATGTTTGAAGCACTATATGAAACAAATAAGAGGGTTTTTGTGAGAAAGCACTTGCCAGTCAAAACAGCACATCCAGCTGCAGCAGCTTCTGAAATATTATGCCCAGCTAAACCAGGCAAAAAAGAACCTCCAATTACAGCAATTGGAGTTAGTCTATAAAATTGTCTTAATTCACCTACAAAGCAAGTTGAACATTTTACACCTCCATGGACAAAATCCTGAAAATGCAAACAATCAAGCTTCCATGTAATTTTTATGTTCATAAGAAAATAGTCTAGATTGACACTGTATACTGAAATATAGAAAGGGGCAACTACTGTCAGACCTGCCAGGTTTAAAATTATCAACACATCCGATCCAAATTTCAATTATGATCTCAACAGATCTATTAAACTATATCATGAAAGAAGTAACAAATGAGCTACAGGTGGCATATCTAACCAGCAAAGGTACTGGTGTAACCAGATTTAGAGTGTTGAGTCCAAGGTAAGATTTAACCCCGCCAGTGTTGTATTCAACATTGCCAGTCCCAAGCCTGGACAAAGGAGAAGGGTTGCGTTAGGTAGCCGACAAACAGCGTAAAACTTTGTCGGATGCACTATGACGAGTCCAAACGACAGAGTCATATAGCCGACCCCAAATGATTGGAATATAAGACTTGGTTTGGTTTGGTTAGTCCAAGGTAAGATTTGCTCACTGGCTGCCAAAATATTTTCTATAATCTTCTAAATTATTATAAGTTCCTAAAAAAATCTAACTTAAAAAATGTCTCGATATATTTTTGAGGGTGAGGGTGTCAGGTTGCCCATAAAAGGATTGAGCCAGTAATAGATTTCATGTTGCACATTGAGGTAAAGGGCCTAAAGGCTTAAGTATCACTACTTTAGCAACATTAACCATATGTAAAGTGCAGAGAAAACATTAAAGAATGAATAACAAGATAACAGACAATCGATATTTCCAGATTGCTCACATAATAACTGTAAAAATCAAGATACTGGGAAAGCTAGCCTTCCTATGCTGGTCAACAACTCACCATACAAAGGAGAGATTTCCAAGTGACTTTTTAAGATGTGGAGAAAAACGTTATAAGCTACAGAGTATGATAACATGTTGGGGCCATAAAATATGAATTCATTCAGCTGTCCCTAAGGAAATCCTGCAAAGTAATTTGAATTATCCAAAGTGTAATTTCAGTTTCCTAATTAAAAAAGAGCACAAATGTCACTTAAACAAATAGGAAAGGAGGACAAGCAAAACAGTCTTCTTTTATTCTTGAAGTCCTAATTTTGTTATGGGAATTGCAACCATGTGTTTAACATATCCCATATCTCACACGCATATACTTAAGGTGTGTGCTCATGAATGCCTAGTTGTCTTACTTGAAGAAAACTGTCCCAGGGACATAAAAACCAGGAGAAGAGTAGGCAAACCAAGATTGCAAGATGGGAAAAATCTATAAATGTGCCCACCCCCCCCCAAAAAAAAACCCCCACAAAAAAAAAAAATGCTTCTACTACCATGACTAATTCTCCTGCCACAAACAATGACTGATAGCAAATGGAACAAGGTCCCAAAGCATCTTGCATCTGCGGCTGAAGAATGCCATCCAAGAATAGAACAGTGAGAGATTCTGAAAAAGGAGAACACCACGCCAAGATGAGTGGCTCATAATTTTCATGTGTTTTCCTGAGATAAATGCCACCATATTGTCCTTCAGGACATTACCCTTAAAATAGCTTCAGATTAAGTTGTCTGCACTGCCCACTGTTTTCTACAACGTATAGTTTGGACAAGTAGAAAGAGGCCCAATAGCTACGGGTGTGTTTGGCATCACTTCCTGCAGATGAAGGAGATATTGAGCAGACGTACAAAAGTCCACTGCTACTTGACTTATTCAGAAAGAGGGATGTTCGGTGAAACTCATATTCTATATAAGCTTATAAAAAAATACATACATATATCTAGAAAACAAGGATACGGTATGAGTACAATAAGATAACCAGCGATATCTCAAAACCTATCAAACTAGGATATGCATCCCACTAAGATACGTCTATCATAAAATACATTTTGTGTTTTCACTATTATCAGACAATTTGAAACTTATAATTCTCAATAAAATCTTTTATAATAATTCGAAAAATAAGCAATTTTACTTTCAAAGAACCATGGATTGTCTCATCATTCTAAAGCTACATTGTAAAGCTACAAAGTGAATATGGCTAATTAAAGGAACCAAAATCAGCATTGAACCAGCTAGATCGAATAAAAGTACTTGTTGCCAAGAGATAAGGTGCAATCAACTTATTTTACATCTGATTAACATGGGTTAGTAGATCATAATAACAAAACACCCATGTGTCTTCCAAGTTATAAGAATTTTTCTAATGCGTACCATTGTATGTGAATTTGAGAAGAAAAGGTACAAATTAAAATTAAAATTAAAATTATACTTATTGCACTTTATCGACTTCAATACCTGAAGTATATTGATCTTAGATACACATGTCTGAGACACATTTAGAAATGAAAGAATACGTCATCAATTATTGGATACGTATGGGCTAGGACGCACGGATACGGACACGGGTGTCGTATCCGATACGATACGAACACGGGGATACAGCAAAGTTCAAAAATATAAGACACGGGTATAGCAAGAATACAACTATTAAAATAATATAATATATTTTTTAAATAATAATATAGTTGTAATATATTAAAAGTAAAACATATATTATAATAATATTAATAATAAGACCTAACAAATATTATTTTTTTGATTAAAATTGAAATAGATCAAATTAAATATCTATCATTTTCATCAAACGTCATGACATCTATTAACATTCATAGTATATAAGTTACATAACAAAAAATATATTAAAAAAAGTAAAAATCACACTCCTTTTAATAGTTAAAAGTTGTTTTTTTAATAAAAAAATTTATGGCCGTGTCTTAGACGTAGACGTATCCTGGCCGCGTCCTAGACGTATCCTCACCATGTCATAACCATGTCCTACATGTATCCTACCCGTGTCTTAGACGTATCCTAACCGTGTCTTAGACGTATCCTAGTCGTGTCCGACTAAGTTAACTATTCAGGAAACTTCTAACCGTGTCAAACAGGTGTCCGACACTGCCACAGCTCCCCTGTGGAAGTATCCGTGCTTTCTAGCGAATGGGTTTATTTGATATATAACCAACGAGTATTATATACGATATGGATACTATAACTTAAATGGAGTATTCGTGATTCATAGGCATGAATAGATCCAAAATTAAAGACATTTTACATTGACAACCCGAGCTCGCTGATGAAGCACCAAGAGAAAACAAGGCAGAACCACGACCAAAGAAGGAGATATGAAGATGGGACCACAGCATGTGCTAGCTGCTTAGGTTCAGAATAGATACATAAAAAGACACTATAAGAAATAATCAAAAGATATAAAGAAGATATGGGCTTCTACAAATCGTCTCTTGATCATTGGCTTCAAGTAAGTTTGTGTTTGGTCTATCAAAGAAGTAAAGGTTATCGTTCATCCACCATGCTTTTATAGGATTGGGTTTGTGCCATTAGAGCACACAAGGAGGATATTAAATTTTGAATTGATCAATATTGAGTCCTAACAGAGATTGTATTGGTTAGCGCTGCCTCACTGGCAATGGTATTACAGAACTGTAAATGCATAAATGTTTAGAGAGAACAAAGGTTTGTAAAATCACATAGTATTGAGGGCAAGGCAAATCACATAGTATTGAGGGCAAGGCATTCAAACCAATGTTCTAACAAAGGATTCCCAAGATGTTGATTTACAAGATGAACTTTTATGGGATGTGGATTCCCTAACAATTCCATCCACACCTTCCGAACAAAAAACAAGTCCATCCCCTAAGCCCACCAAATAGTCCCACTTCCTCTGAATGCAATTTTCGGGTTAGGAAGAATGGAAAGAACGATGCAGTTGAGAAGTCAAAACAAAAGATCTAGTTATTATATTTCTTTGATATGCTGCAATAAATGAGAGAAATTCTACCCACAAACAGATGGACTATGGCATCAAAAGTCACACTGAAATTACAAATCCATATAAAGAGGAAGATAGGAAGCCAGAAAAATCAAATTATACATAGACATTCTCAAAATTTTTGGTAATCTAAAGTAGGAAAGACAGCATGCATTGCAAAAAAGCTCAACGTAAAAAAATAAAAACTCAAACCTAATGTGTCCACCACATATATGCTTGTTCCAGGCATGAGCTTATCTTGATGAGACCTCAATGCTACATTCACCCCTTCTTGCTGTAGTTGCTGCATTATTGGACCAAATTAATCTGAAAAGTCCAACCCCTTTAATATGCCCAGCAAAACTTCAAAAAATTATGCATGGGGAATGAACAGAGAGTGTAATAAGATTCTCAGTGGAAATCAAGACAAGAAGCAAAGAACCAATGTACAAATACTTGAAGAAGTAGTACATATGTGCAAAACTACTGTAATATGGCAGAGATATGCATCAGAATCATACCATAGCAATGTCCTGTCCAAGTTGGGGATGTCGAGGGACAATAATAGTCACTACATCAGGATGCATTTGCTTCAGCACTTTGTGAACTCCTAGCATTACTGCAGATCAGATTGTGAGCATTTCACTCAACACATAAAAAAAACTATTGATTTTTGCATGCGGATAGTAACACTACTGTCACAAGTGCAAATATAAGAGCCAAAACCTAGCAAAAGAGGCAAAAGGAGGTAGACCGCATACTGAGTTGACAAGATATAACATAATTTTTGTGACGAAGCAATCTACATCTGTGTCATAGCATCACCACAACATGCCAATTCAGGCAATTGCAAATGACTCTTGTGATGCGGTATGTAGCTCCGCGAGCTAGGAGCACATCATCAGGGCATGGCGAAAACGAACATAGGATCATGGCACTTTTCTTCTTTCTTTTGCTGATGATCTCACATCGAGAGCAACTCCTTCTTGTTCAGGGTCATCAGATGAGAGATCTTCCTCCGACTCCGAGAAATTGGTCAAGCGGGAGGCTACCCTCGACTCACCTCTCTCTATAAAAAACCTCTCCCCAGAGGATAGCAGAAGCTCCAGGATGAGTATGTCCTAGATTCCCGAATTCATTCTCGTTTTGATCCACCATGAAATCTATAAAAACATTCTAGGATAGGGCTCGTAATGCTCTTCTCAAAGATCACAAGGTGCTGAAGTGGCAGGAGGAGGGTCTGTAGGTTTTTGTGAAAGGGATACTCTTATCATGTTATTGCTGAAAAGAAAAATCGAATTCCTCTATTTGATGTCGATTCATCCATACTTCCATTCTTTGTAGAGGAAGGCTAACTGCTTGTTGGCCGGGAGTTGTATGAGCGATAATGTCCACGTACGGCTTCGTGAGAAGGGCGGTCGACAGAAAGGCCTTATTGTACCTCACTCTCGTCTTCAATGGGGTCTGCGCTTTTTTTTTTTTTGGGAGAGTATGCCAATATGATCTTAATGATGTGTGGGGCTTGGCATCTGACATTCGTTGGGCTTCCCTCTTCGAGAGCCAGCGTCCCGACGTTTTTGTGCAATAAACCCCTCCGGCCAAAGACTAGTGGTAGGTGGTCCCGCGGAGCTTTCAGAAAAGGGTAGCCTAGTGTGTAAGCGCAACAATGAACCGCAGCGCACCCGGAGCTTTCAGAAAAGGGTAGCATAGTGTGTAAGCGCAACAATGAACCGCAGCAAACCCTCAGACGACCTATCTAAGATTAAGGGGGAGATCCTCAGTAGTGGTGACCCGAAGCTCAAATTAAAGCCATGAAACAAGTAGTTGGCAAATTCAAATTGGAACTGGCGCAATTTGCATAGATGTGCACCTATTCCACGAGAAAATCACTACAGCGTCAATTGTAGTATATCTTAAAGGAAGAAGAATTTTCGCATGTCAAATGCTTAACCTTGAGAGAAAACATGATTCCAATGTCACCTCGGGTTAATTCTTGGGCAACACAGATGTCAAATGCAATTATTTTACAAGAAAACATGCCTATGGCGTTAACCGAACTATATTTTAGAGGAAAAAGAAGACTCGTGAATAGAAAACAAACCAATCCATTGGTGAACACTAAAGCTTGGTCCCAATGGTAGAGCCACATAGAGTTCAGTGAGGGCAACTGCCTTCAATCAATTCGTTTTTAAAAGAAGACTTTTATACAATATATTTTTAGATCCACCCCCTCAAACAAGAAATCATAAACCTTAATGGGCTTTGAACATCTCTCACAATTGGGTTAAATTTTTGGACACTCTTTAAGTAAACTTAAATAATGTTTAGTTCGTCAATACATGTTTTCAAAAAATCATCTAAAGCTCATTGTTCTACCTCTCTCACTACATCTCTCCCCTTCTCTCACTGTGGTGATTGGATATATTGAGAAGAATACACGTAATGACATTATTAGTGAGACTATCATGTAATGTTCTCAAAGTAAAAATAAAAAAAGTTGGGAGCAATTGTTAATGTATTGAATAAAAGTATTATCCATCAATATATTTAAGTTTTTGCACTTATTCAACCTTTATCCTATTACTGTTAAAATTTGCCCCAACAGTAAATTCCTAGATCCGCTACTGCTTGGGTTGACAATGAACAGACACATACCATACATGAGCTGAATTGCAGATATACTCAACCAGAAGAAAGGAAGACAAAAAGAAAATGGATTTATTTAGGTTTAGTCCAATTTCTAATCATATGATTCCACACCAAGAACTTCACCCTAAACTGAGCTACATGATCATGCTTTGGCTGGAGTACTTGGATTTTGCTCTTCCTCATCTGTTGACCCACAGATGGATAAACCAAAATCCCATGGCTGGTGTCAACGGCAACTGGTAGAATGGAGTGATCTCTTCTACATGTCTCTATTCTCTGCCCCCATCTCCTCTAAACTCTAAATTTATTATTGCAGGCTTTCCAAGTTGAGATTGATTACATGTTTTTTTTTCTCAGGTAGTAGATTGTTCCTAAATCTTTGTTTCTCTTGCATGTTGAGTTTAGGGGGACAGTGAAGAAGAGCCACACATCTGATGACTGAGAAAACCTCAATCACCTTGGCAAATCAGAAACTTTCTAACGAAGCAGTTACCCATCAACCAGCTGGAATTGCCCGACCTCGCAGGAAGCCATCCAGAATACCCTGGCTGCACGTGCTTCTCAAAGGAAGCAAAGATGCCATTCCAATACGGTTATTTCACTGTTGAAGAAGAGGGATATTGATTTTCTACTGAAGAAAGAACAGAACATTTTTGGGTTCTCTTACGAAGAGGAGAGAGAGAGAGAGCTGAAAACAATACAGTGAGAAATTTCAAAAACAAGAGAATAACCTCCACGGCAACTGGTAGAAAATCCCATGGCTGGTGTCAACGGCAACTGGTAGAATGGAGTGATCTCTTCTACATGTCTCTATTCTCTGCCCCCATCTCCTCTAAACTCTAAATTTATTATTGCAGGCTTTCCAAGTTGAGATTGATTACATGTTTTTTTTTCTCAGGTAGTAGATTGTTCCTAAATCTTTGTTTCTCTTGCATGTTGAGTTTAGGGGGACAGTGAAGAAGAGCCACACATCTGATGACTGAGAAAACCTCAATCACCTTGGCAAATCAGAAACTTTCTAACGAAGCAGTTACCCATCAACCAGCTGGAATTGCCCGACCTCGCAGGAAGCCATCCAGAATACCCTGGCTGCACGTGCTTCTCAAAGGAAGCAAAGATGCCATTCCAATACGGTTATTTCACTGTTGAAGAAGAGGGATATTGATTTTCTACTGAAGAAAGAACAGAACATTTTTGGGTTCTCTTACGAAGAGGAGAGAGAGAGAGAGCTGAAAACAATACAGTGAGAAATTTCAAAAACAAGAGAATAACCTCCACGGCAACTGGTAGAAAATCCCATGGCTGGTGTCAACGGCAACTGGTAGAATGGAGTGATCTCTTCTACATGTCTCTATTCTCTGCCCCCATCTCCTCTAAACTCTAAATTTATTATTGCAGGCTTTCCAAGTTGAGATTGATTACATGTTTTTTTTTCTCAGGTAGTAGATTGTTCCTAAATCTTTGTTTCTCTTGCATGTTGAGTTTAGGGGGACAGTGAAGAAGAGCCACACATCTGATGACTGAGAAAACCTCAATCACCTTGGCAAATCAGAAACTTTCTAACGAAGCAGTTACCCATCAACCAGCTGGAATTGCCCGACCTCGCAGGAAGCCATCCAGAATACCCTGGCTGCACGTGCTTCTCAAAGGAAGCAAAGATGCCATTCCAATACGGTTATTTCACTGTTGAAGAAGAGGGATATTGATTTTCTACTGAAGAAAGAACAGAACATTTTTGGGTTCTCTTACGAAGAGGAGAGAGAGAGAGAGCTGAAAACAATACAGTGAGAAATTTCAAAAACAAGAGAATAACCTCCACTTACTCCCCCCCACCCCCACCCCCACCAAAAAAAAAACCCACCCCACAATGCCCCTCTCATCCCAATTTTAATTCTCTCCTTTTCATGTAAAATAGCTTCATCTTCAGCCCGAATGCAAGTGGCATCACAAAACTGAAACACCCAAAGAGTAGTTACAGAGTGATTGTATCAGCACCTTACCTTCTTCTTCACCCTTATGTATGGAAGAAGCCATCCAAACCTGTCGATGAGCAAACTGTGCTTGCATATCTTCCGTACTCACATCTCTTTTAGAAATGTCAAATTCTCCTATAGCTGAAAGAAAAACATGATACGCCACATCAGAATTTACCAACTCATCTTTTTCAATAATAGTATAACCAATGTATGAAGGTTAGAAATAAATGGAAGAAGCAGATCCACTAGTAGCAATCTAGTTACAAGAGGGGTTACATGGATCATTAAAAAAAAAGTTATACTTGCCATATAACGGTCAACATGCCAATTCAACCCAAATAACGAATCTACTTTGCTTAATGAGTTGTTTGTAGTTTCAACATACACCCATACTCTGGATTAACGGTTGTACCGTATTTTAAGTCTCCAGAAAAGTTAATGATAAATGGCGGGGCTTGCAACAGCTGAAAACGGATGGCCTGTATTGTGCTCTGTGACATGAAAATAAAGAGTTAGGAAGAATAGAGTGTATTCATAGCTTATTTGATAAAATAATAGGACATACCAATGGGACAATTAACGAAAATTTTGACAGCATCAATGAAGTCAAGGGAAGAACTACTGGTCCAGACCAATGCTTAAAGGACTTCACGGACATCCGAGCATTTAACAAAGCCAGTTCAATCTGAATATAATTTAAATGGGTGTTAATATTACAAATCAGCAACATAAATACATAATACACAAATGTGGCATGCAGACTAATGGAAAGCTACAACTATGGTCCCTATAACAAAAGGGAAGTGGAAAAGAAAATTTCTTACTGCTAAACAAGACTGAGGGTTTGCTAAATTTTTTTAAAAAAACTGGTTAATCAATCACAAACTGCAGTCCAATTTGCCAACAGTCCGAAAAGAGGTACGTTTGCAAACTCCTTTGAACCGATGCCCAAAACATTGCTAAAAAGTAGATTCGATTCCATAGCCCTTCAACCACCTCATATTTATCCTAAAAAATTATTGCATTCCTCTCCAACCAAATCACCCAAATAGTGGCAAAAGTTGTGTAATTCCAAAGAGTCCACACAAAGCATTGAAGATATAGAACTTGGAGTCACCCAAGAATGCCCTGCCATGTCAAACAATTTATTCCATAAAGCCAACCCAATCGAGCAATGCAAAAATAAGTGATTCGCATTCTCGCTATCATTCTTGCACATAACACACCATTGTGGGTAGAGGCAAGTTTGGGGTCTTCTTCCTTGAGGCAAATCATTTGTATTGATCTTTCCATGTCAATGACCCATGCACAAACTTGACCTTTCAAAGACACCTTAGCCTTCCAAATCTTCAAAGATGGATAAAGATTGGGAGACTAGTGTCATCAATCAAGGACTCAAAATAGAATTAGGAAGAGAAAAAATACGTTGGGTCAATGACCCAACGTCTTCTATCCATTGACTCGTGATGAAGAATTGCATTATCAAGCAAAGACAACACTGAGACTAATTCCATAGTTTCTCTATCACTAAGACTCGTACAAAAACCAGTGCTAAATAATTTGTCAGTCAGCATTCACTTCAGAATAAAATTTTAGGAAGATACAATCTATTTCTTCCCTCAAGGCATCATGATGAAATTGAGAGGTATGTTTATCAGTAAGAACAAATGACTCACCCCATTTCTCGAGGCACCCATTATAAGATTTGGCCATAGTTCACTTTCCAGTAGCATGATTGCATTTGGCTTCCAGTACCCAAGGAAAGCATCCATAGAAGCAGGTGTATCAAGTGGAGCAAACTGGTTCATGCAAAAAGTTTGGATGCAACAAAGCATAATTTTATTTATCTTTATCTGGCTAAAGAGAACAGAGGTAACCTATAAAATGCAATAATATACACTACATACCATCCCAACATAAACATCATCTTTCAAAGTGCAGACATTGACATCACAGGAGATAGGAAGAAGAGTTTAAACCAGAGAAACAGCACTCAAAACAAACAAAAGGAAAAAGAGTATATGTAGCCATAAATAAACCTAATATGAAAACTTGAAGAAACAAAAGCAAGAGGCCTACTCACCAGAGCACCCTGGATCCTTCATGTTGACTATAAGGTCATCTATGGCAAAGCCATCCAGATGAGAATTATAGCAATTTAATCTTGGAGCTGTCACTGATTTTCCACATTTTTACCCCACAAGGGCAAAGAACAAAAAAAATGAACAAAAAGACCACTAAAAATAGACAAAGACCATAATTCAGTGTTATCAATCAGTTCCTTTATGCCATGCTTGGCAGGATAAGTAGAAGGGAAATGGGGCTAATTGATGGAGTTTCTGTTGTTTGATAGAAAGAAGAGGAAGAGGGAAGAGAAGGGAGGACTTCACCTCCAAAATGAGGGACAAAACTAAGGACATACCTACCCGGGCGCCCTTCTATAATTTTACGCTCTGAACAACATTCCCTGTCTAATATGTAAGGGTTCTGTTTAATCTGTGAGGATATGACTGTAAACCAATCAGTATGTTGTGTCTTCCTTCATTCTACCTTCCTAGTGAACCAAACTAAAGGAGTCAAAACTCGTGAAAAAAGGCTACTACGTTTTCCGTTGGTTGATGCTGCATGCAGACAGCTTCCTAGACCCTTCCTATAGTTTCTTTAGTCCTTGTACAAAATGGAGCACTGGGGATTTTATCCACTGACATCAAGGTGGTCCCCAAGTTCACATCAAATTGCCCATCATAGCAGTGAAAATGGAGTGTATTATCTCAGATATAATTGATTTTTCCTTTCAATGGAAAAAGGAGGCATATTAAAGCAGAAAACTGCAGAAGACAGCATGATTGTCAACAAGACTATCAAATGCCACCACATAAAAGGATATGGAAGATACCATACATACTCCTCATAATTCACAGATATTTGATAATCAGTAATTTTAAAACTCAGCAGCAAGTTGAGTCCAAATTACAAATAATCATGTACATGGGAAAAAAGATATAATTTTTCAAACAATAGATAGCATCATGCTAAAAAAATGGAAGAACGAGCACCTGATATATTACACGAGTAGGAAGCCAATGCTTTATTACTTCACTGCACAGAAATGGAATCACCCCCCATCCCAAACCCAAAAAAAAAAAAAAAGAGGATAACAGAAAGGGTCAAAATTTGTAAACCAAAGAAAGGTAAAAGGTCATCAAATGTTCCTTTTCAATGTTTAATAATACAAACATTTAGGAATTGGTATAATACAAAGACGGTAAGCAACATCATAACATTTTATCAATATTTACAATGCCCTGGACTAGGACCAAGATTTGAACTTTAATATAGTGGTTCCAATTCTGAAGCAACCAAAGTTTGAGATGTGACTTCCACCCCAAACACTAATGACTAAACCTAGCATTAAGAGAATATAGTTTTGCTCCCATAAGACCTTACGTTGTAACCAAAACGAGAAGAAATTAGAATGACTTCTAACTATATGGTAGAAAACTCTTGGTCAAAACTAAATCTCCTCATCAAGGAACAAACTTCTTCCAGTCATTTTGTCAGTCTTCCTTTTCAGTTTCTTTTTTATATCTTCTCCCCCCATCTGATGCAATAGGCTTCTAGTTTGCATCAATTTTGAATTATCACCTACTTGCCCTATCTCGCAATCAATACGTTGACCATGGTGAGCAACTCTCTAACCACCATATACAACTTCAGAAACACAAGGTCCTATGAAGACAACTGTCATCTTTCTCAGACTAATAAATCCTGGTGCATGCTATTTATAGTTTACTATAATTTCTTCCTTTGCCGCTCTCTCTTCTTTCTTTTTCACTTTTCATCTTGTAAAGGGACAAGTTCAAGAGTAATAATATACGTATCAAGTATTGGCGAAGCACTATAGCAAAAGGTGAGCACACGTCACCACAAGAAGTGAAAAATCAAGTGCATTTAGCAGGGAGGAACATAGTTCTGGTTCTGGAGCTAAAGGAGGCCATGAATGTGCCTTTAAGTCAAACCGATATTGCCCGTGAACCGTTCAGCCTTAGGTTTTGGCCTTCATTGTTCAACAAACTATACATACTTGCTATTAGTTCATAGTTCATTTGATTGTGAAGTTTTGGAGTAATTTGACTCTCCATGAGAAGTTCAATAGGATATCTATATTAATAAAACAGAGCATCCTACTTAAGTTCCCTAAACCGACACTTGAAGATTTATAAATTGTCCTCCAAAAGCATCCCAGAGAACTTTGCTTCTGTTTTGAGCACAAAATTTCCGATCATATGACCAATGTGCTTTCTGTATCTACTTACCAAAGCATTTAATTTTTATCCATATCTTAGATTTGATAATGCTTCTAGTTGTTCTATGGGCTTAGCAAGAGACTAAACATTCATCTAGATGACTTCGTTTTTCATGAGTATTTGAAGTCTTTTCCAATAACCAATCTGTAACAAGAAACTAAAGCTCTTCAATTCTCAGCAACACATTATCTGCACATTTAGGGCCCGCAGAAATAGAAGATAATTAGTGGCAGGCAAGCATAACCATGCATACTATACTATCATGACCTCCAACTTTGGGCTCAATGATCTTACCACCTCACTCAACTATATCATCTTCAGGATCTATACATGCTCTTGCCCATCAATAGGCTTACCACTTCAGTCACCTCTCTCTTCATAATACAAAGTAATTAAAGCTCTTTTCTTGAAGATAGCGCCTACACAAGAATATGAAGTATTGATGAAACCTTTGATGTGTCCATCTGAGAGTATCCTTCAACCCATGGTGAGATTTCAAAACTTAGTGTGGTTTTGTCACCATATGGCCCAAGTGAAAAAGCATCTGGAGTGTGATGGGTTTCTATCAATCATAAAACATATAGAAGCTTTATCCATTTATAAAATTGAACATAAACTCAACATCTTGTTTAGAAAAAATATATGTATGAATTTCCTTAATATATTTGAAGCATGAATTGCAACAATATTGTATTGTGCTAAGAATTACCGTCTGAATTTTTGCAGTTGCAATTTTCAACAAAATAGAGTTGCTGAATGCTTTTTAATAGATAATTCAACAAGTCGATGTCTGTCATATGACTATTCTAGGTAAATACTCCTATCGGGCCGTTCTCGTTTCGTTATTCTTCCACGCTTGACATTATGCTTACTCCTCAGCTTTCTCGTTATGTTTGTTTCTCATATTCTTAGAGCATGTACCAGAAAATGAAATGCAAAGTGAAAAAGGAACCAGAACACTGGAAAAACCACAGTTATTAACGAAGGTAATAGCCATCATGAGAGAGAATTTCATGAAGGTTTCTCAGTGTTTATTGGTAATCTACATTAATGTTAAGAGTGGATCTATTGAGGGAGTTTTGATCTAACAAAGGAACCAACTTATTTTAGCCCATGTGTGCGGTTCTTTTCCCTAAGAAATTAGTTTATTGAAAGCAAATAAAAATGATGCTCTCCTAACCCCTATGAAGCAACGCAGATCATTGTTATCAAAATCGTACAATTCGCGATTCGATTCGTATCTTATAATAGAATTGTTTTTAACCAAGAATCGCAACTAAATCGTACGATTCCTTCAATTCGAATCGAAGGAATCGTACGATTCGTTTTATTATTTTTTGAATCCTATTTCTAGTCAAAACGACCTCCTTTTGCTAGATGAGGCCCACCTCCGAACATAAAACTCTCATCTCTCTATGTATCTCCTGTTCGTGTCTCTGCCGCTCAAGCAACTGTTTAAGCATTTGTGAACATCACACAGAGACGGCGTCTCCTTCACTCAAAACATTCTTCTTCTTCAAAAATAGCTATCAACCCCCAACATACCCTAATTCTACTTCTTCTTCTTCTTCTTCTTCAATAAATGCTCTGTTTTTTATGTTTCATCAAAAATTTATTTTTCAATCGAACGTGGGAAGTAATTTTCTAACTTTACATCTTTGAATCAGTATGAACTTTTCCTATTTTAGTTTAACTTCATTCGAAGGAAGACAATAACTATTTGTTGGTCAAAATCATACATCTTTCATCGTGGTCATTTTGAGGAAACGATTTATTATATATTAAGAAAGAAGTAACAGAGGTACAAATTCAAGTGTAATTTTATAAAGATTTATAAAGGCTAGCATATTTCCATTTAGACAACGTGATCATATCAATACTTGTCAATTGATTATTTTTAAAATACAATAATGTTCAATATTTAATATCTTGCCTATTTTAAATATGTACACGTTACTTTTTATCATTGTTTGTATTTTGTGTCGAATCTTACGATTCCCGATTTTCAAATCTAGAATTTCGATTCCCGATATAAATTTCGATTTGATAACTTAGATGCAGATAATCAACTTTCACTTTTTAATAACTAAGAAAATACAGGAGATCAATAGCCAAACTAAATTCTTTAATTGGGATTCGACCTGACATAACTTATTTAGTTGACATGAGTCACATGTCCGGACAAGACATTTAATGAATTCCAAGGAGCCTCTGGTGAATGTTAAACATAGGCACACAGAGTATCTCAAAGACACTCCAACCAAGGCCCTTAATGCAAGAGAAAAGAGTATGAAAATGGCATCTTTACGGTCTAAGAAACATGGGCAGGGTCTCCATCTGAGAGAGGACCACCATTACATACACTATCCTTGGATGTTAACATGAAGCAACAACAACAGATTGATGTTGCCAATTGCCAAAGCATGCGGAAATAGAGTAAAAAAAACATATACATCAAATGAGCTGGAGGCGGCTAGCAATTATGCTAACCTCTAATTTGAGGGCGAATGCTAATTGGTGACACTTCATAATATATCTAAGTAGATGTTAGTTGATGGTCAAACTATAAGTATAAATCGGCAATTATTGTACGATGTTTTTAAGTTATATAATTTTTTGGCAATTATTTCTCATTGTTTATTTCCTTCTAACAATTTTATACTTTGTAGCAGATACATCTTTCAATCAACCTTCAAAATAGACGTCTATAACCTGTGCACACAAAGGCAGGACCACGTCCTTACATCAACAGTGAGATATTCTAAATTTATCCAGAGTAATAACTACTAATGGAACAACATTCTTTTTTTTTTTTTTTTGTAATGCAAAATAATGGAACAACATTCTTTAACACCCACATTAGTAAGTTTTAGGTCTATTATCGTTCTCTTATAGTCTCTTTCTCCCTTAATTGTATCCTAATCCCTCTTACAAAATATAGCTTTCAATCAATCTTAAAAAATAAACCTCTCTATCTTGTCCCCCCCAGCAGGACCACTTCTTTAACAGTGAAATGCTTTGAAGATTTCAGTATGAAAGATCACTTTAAATTTTTAAACAAACATGGAATGATATTCTATTACAAATGTTCAATCAGAGGCCATGTAATTGCACCCCAAAATACAACATAAACCCCACATTTAAATATAAAACAAAGCAATAGAACAAAACAGCAAAATGCAAAAAATCAATGAAGACCCACATTATTATTTTTCATGATCTCATCTCTATCTTTAGTTTTTATTTTCTTTTTCTCTTGATTTTAGTCCTTGTATTTATTTGGAAAGAGATTTTATTACTTGCACATGCTGGTAAATAGTCGATACAATTTCCATAAATCCAAAACTGACCCTCCCTACACTCTCCCATTCTCAGGATCACCTCTTCCTATCAGTAAATAACAACAAACCCCCATCAAAAAATTATTTGATACTTTTTTTTAGTTTTTATGTGCTAATCCTAATTTATTACAATAAAAAATCATCTTGATACTAATAAGACAGATATAGCATTATTGAATTTTAATCATTGATCATTATCGAATCAAATTTTAGTTTCAAACACGTGAACATTATACAATCGAAGGCAACATTCAAATTCAAACCAAAAGAAAATTAACAAAAAAAATAAATAAATAAAATTCTGGTTGGGCTTACAATGCTGAAGTCGTCGTCGTTGTCATCAAGACAGTTACGTCGGGCCTCCTCTGAACACACTGTTTGATCACAGGTATTGCAGCCATTCCTTCACCTATTTACAAAATCCCACAAATTAATTTCCATTAAACAAATAAAAATCAATCAACTAAATTTCGTTTTGGTTCATGGAAAGTTCAAGAAAACTTAGAAACCTAACTACATTATAAATAAATTCATACACATGCACCTATATTATATAGATATGTGTGTGTATGTAGGAGGATAGAGAAAGTGGACCTAGAGAGACGGCGTGGAACCAAAGGAGTGGGCCAGGAGGGCGAGGCAGAGAGGGACGCCCGAGACGTTCTCGCCATCGGAGAGGGTGTTCGAGGCCTCGGAGTTTGCGCCACCGTAGGTGGAGGTATATCAACGGCGATAGACCGTAGGTCAAAGCTCTGTAGATCATGTAGACTACCTGACCTCTCTCTCTCACCATTGTTCTTCTCCAAATTCTAGTGTTGAGTGCAGAAGAGAACAGAGTATTTTGAATATTTCGATGGGTCGAGTCGGGTTGGCATAATGGATCATTCTATGAGCGACGGGTTGTTGGGCATGGACCTTGAGTAGTGGTCCTGACGGGTCACTATCGAAATGCTAATTTTATTTATGCCGCTTGTCTTATCTGATATTAAAAGATTAATAAAATTTATGGTTTTCATTCTCAAAAAAAAAAAAAAAAAAGACTAAGTAATATCAAGATCTATCCTGACTAAGCTATACGAAAAATTACAATTAAGTCCCTCACTTATATATATATATATATATATATATATATATATATATATATATTAGTTATTAGATGTGCTTAAAGGCACAGAGTAATAAAAAAAATAGTCAACAATAAATATATTTGTATTCATACCAAAAATTATATCATAAATATAGAGGAAAGAAAAAAAAATTTAAACCTCAATTGTAATAGGGGTGAGCAGTGGTAGTGGTGGTGATGATAGGAGACGGTGATGATTGTGGTGGGGTGGTGATGATCGTGGTGATGGTGGCAGCTGTGGGTAGCAACGGTGATAATGGTGGTTGATTTTAGGTGACAATGGTAGTAGTGATAGCCGTAGGTGACGACGGTGATGGTGGTTGGTAATGGTGATGGTGGGCGATGACGAGTTCTTCTAGGCGATAGTATGATGAGTGGTGGCGAATGATGATGGTGGTAGGTGTGGTGGGCGATGACGGTGGCGACAGTGGTAGTGGGGTGACGGGTGGCGACGGTGGTGGTGGGGGGGGTGGCGACAGTGTTGGTAGGGATGATGGTGGGGCGGTGGGGATGGTGGTAGGGGTAATGGTGGGACAGTAGCGGTGGTAGTAGGGTGGCGGCAGCGATGGTGGTGGGGGCGGTGGTAGAGGTGATGGTGGTGGTGGGGTGGCAGTTGTTGTGGCAAAGGTAGTGGTGGGATGGCGGCAGCGGTAGTGGTAGTGGTGGTAGTAATGGGGGTGGGGCGGTGGCGGTGGAGGTGATGGGGGTGGGGCGGTGGCGGTGGAGGTGATGGTGGTGGGGGTAGTTGTGGTGGTAGGTTGGCAGCGGTGGTAGTAATGGTGATGGTGGGACGGTTCCAAACAATTTTTTTTTTTTTTTAAAGTACTTATGAGAAGTTATAAAGTACCCAACACACACCCTTAGGACCCTATTCCGTATTAAATTTGAGGTGTTAATATTAGCCGTCAGATTAACTTTAAAGTAAAATTTAAAGAGATCTCAACCGTGAAAGAAAAAGTCATTTTGTTTATCTTTTGAGATTTGAATTGTATTGTACTTTATTATATACTAGTTATTGCATGTGTCTAAAGGCACATAGTAATAAAAAATAGTAAATAATAAACATATTTGTATTCATATCCAAAATCAAATCACAAATATAGATGAGAGATAAATGAATTTAAGTATCGGTTGTAGTGGGGGTGAGAGGTGGTGGTGGTAGGAGACGGTGATGGTTGTGGTGGGTGGCAATGACCGTGGTGGTGGTGGTGGAGATGACGGTGGTGGCGATGGTGGTGGTGTTGGTGGCGGCGGCGGTGCTGATGGCGAGGGCGGTGCTGGTGGCGGTGGCGACGATGACGATGACGGTGGCGGTGGTGGCGGCGGTGGCGACGACGACAATGGTGGTGGTGGCGGTGGTGGCGGTGGTGGTGGGACGGTGGTGGTGGTGGTGGTGATGATGGTGGCGGTAGGGGTGGTGGCGGCGGCGGCGGTGGTGGTGGTGGTGGTTGTGGTGGTTGTGGTGTTGGTGATGGTAAAGGTAGTGGTGGTGCGGTTTCAAATATTATTTTTTTTTAAAGTATTTATGAGAAATAATTCTAGAAATACTTTTAAAAAGTCATTACATCCAAACACACGCTTAATGACCTATTTTTCGTATTAAATTTAGGGAGTTAATATTAGCCATTAGATTAACTTTAAAATAAAATTTAAAGTGATCTCAACCGCGAATAACAAAAATCATTTTGTTTATCTTTTGAGATTTGAATTGTAAGCTACTTTATTATATACTAGTTATTGTCAGTGCCTAAAGGCACAGAATAATAAAAAATGGTAAACAATAAACATATTTGTATTCATATCCAAAACCAAATCACAAACATAGATAAGAGATAAATGAATTAAAGCATCGGTTGTAGTGTGGGTGAGAGGTGGTGGTGGTAAGAGACAGTGATGGTTGTGGTGGGTGGCAATGACCGTGGTGGCAGTGGCGGTGGTGGTGGCGGCGGTGGGGGCGACGGCGACGGCGGTGGTGGTGATGGCGGCGGCAGCGGTGATGACAGCGACAATGGTGGCGGCGGCGACGACGGTGGTGGTGGTGGTGCTGATGGTGGTGGTGGTGGTGGCGGCGATGGCGACAGTGATGGTGGTGGTGGCGATGACGATAGTGGTGGTGGTGAGGGCGGTGGCGGTGGTGAGGGTGATGGCGACAATGGTGGTGGTGGCGGCAATGGTGGTGGTGGTGGTAGAGGTAGTGGTAGGGCGGTTTAAAATACTATTATTTTTTTTAAAGTAGTTATGAGAAATAATTTGTAGAAGTACTTTTAAAAAATCAATCCAAACACACCCTTAAAGATCTATTTTTTCTATTAAATTTAGGGTATTAATATTAACCGTTAGATTAACTTTAAAATAAAATTTAAAGCGATCTCAACCGCGAATAACAAAAGTCATTTTGTTTATCTTTTGAGATTTGAATCGTAAGCTATTTTATTATATACTAGTTATTGCCTGTGCCTGAAGGCACAGTGTAATAAAAAATGGTAAACCATAAACATATTTGTATTCATATCCAAAATCAAATCACAAACATAGAGAAGAGATAAAGAAATTTAAGCATCGGTTTGTAGTGGGGGTGAGAGGTGGTGGGCGGCAGTTGTGGTGGTAAGAGACGGTGATGGTTGTGGTGGGTGGCAATGATTGTGGTGGCGGTAGTGGTGGTGGTGGCGGCGGTGGTGGCGGCGGCGGCGGCGGTGGTGGTGGGGGGGTGGCGGCGGCGACGATGGTGGTGGAAGTGGTGGGGGTAAAGATAGTGGTGGGGCGATTTCAAACACTATTATTTTTTTAAAGTATTTATGAGAAATAATTTCTAGAAGTATTTTTAAAAAATAACTCCAAACACACCCTTAGGGTCCTATTTTTCCTATTAAATTTAGGGTGTTAATATTAGCCGTTAGATTAACTTTAAAGTAAAATTTAAAGTGATCTCAACCGCGAATAGCAAAAGTCATTTTGTTTATCTTTTGAGATTTGAATTGTAAGCTACTTTATTATATAGATATATATATATGTAATAATACTAACGGGGAAGAGTTGTAAACAACTTTCTCATCTAATTTGTTTGCTATATAATATAGTAGTACTAACGTTCTGGCCCTTATATATTTTATTATTTTTTTTCTTGCACCTTATTACTTAAGATGGAAAATAAAAAGATAATATTAAATTATTAAATAGTATAAATAATTTTATACAAATAAATTTAAAAAAATAGTGAGCAATTATTTGGAGAGTTAAAAGGTGGTTGATTGGAGGAAGCCTTATTATGGTAATTATAAAGGCCATAGCATGGTAAAAAAGCCTCGGTATTGTCTCACCTGCTATCACCATGTTTTATCCTTTTTTTTTCTCCCTCTTATTATTGAAAAATTATTTATTAATGAATTAAGATATTATTTATTAAATATGAAAAATTTAAGAAAGATGAGTACAAAATTAAATTTTAAATAGATTAAAAAAATGATGAGAATAGTTATAAAAGATGGAAAGTGTGGTTAATAAAGCTAAATAGAATACTTTGACTAGAACGAGATAGTTAAATATTTCAAAAATATATAAATTAAATATTTGGGGAGAAAAATCTTCTCAAGTCCTCTCACCCATAAAATATTGATTTGATATATATATAGATTGCCATCCTTTTTGTTTTAGTTATAAAAAATATATTTAACATTTATGTATCTGTTATTCTATATAGATGAACTAGCAATAACCCGTGCCTGAAGACACTATATGATTTGACTTAATATGTGAAATCAATTTGAGCACATTATTTTAAAAAAAAAATTGATAGAATTTCTTTTAAAAATAAGATCACAAAAAATATCAGCTTCAGTACAAAAATTGTATACTTGATAAAGCGCTATACTTACTTTCACACCACCATTCTGTGTGTGGTGTGTTTGTGTAAGAGTGTGTGATTGTGTGTGCGTGTGATGTGTGTGTATGGTGCGTGTGTGCTAGACTATGAGTGGTTGTGCTCTTTGTGTGTTGGTGTGTGTTCTGTCTTCTTCTCTTTGCGCATGTTCTGAGTGCATGTGTAGTGTTGAATATAAATGTTTGGAAAGAATTAAATAAGCAATCACTTTATGTTTGTTGAAATAGTTATGTCGTCCATTTTTCGGTGGTTTGGGGTTGCAACAGGGATGACTACACGCTCAATTTCATAAGTTAAATATAATTAACAACAATTTTAATAAAAATCAATAATTTTAAAAAAAAACTCGATTAGCCTACAAATTTCATAAACCCAACTTCCAATTTCATCAAAATAAACACCAAAACCCTATTTCATAAAACTAAAACCCAACAATCAAGTCAACATCCAATTTCATGCGATTATCAAAATTCTTCTCCAAATTTTTTTTTTTTTAAAAAAAAGAGGGAATTTAATGAGTAATCTATTACCCTTCTCCAAAATTCTTAAGATACCGAAAAAGCGATAAGTAGGACACAAAAAACAAAAAACCAATAAAGTTTCTAAAAATAAAAAAAAATGAATTTAATTCACAATGAATTTAAAGGTTCATAATTGATAGGCATGGTCAAAGAAAAAACAACCCAAAACACACCAATATCATGTCACGATCTCATTCTAGAATTACACCCTTATTCACTCCCCCAACCTTAAGCAATATAAAAAAAGGGATATTTAATGAGTCATCTATTACCCTTCTACAGAATTCTGAAGTATCGGAAAAGCGATAAGTAGAACACACAACAAAAACCCAAGAAAGACGAACAAAATGAAATTTAAATTAAAAGAAACAACCTGACCTTCAAATGCACTTTAGTAGTTCATAAAATAATCTCAATTCATAACATGTTAGACAATAATTAAAACACAAATGCTTAAATAGATAGAATTTCAAAAGCAATACGACAGCGTATGAAAACTCTAGACATTGCAACAATTCATATAAAGATGCACATGTATACATAACAGCATATGAAAACCACATTCAAAAACATCAAACATATAGTCAAAATATTTGTCACATGCTAGATTGACAGTAACACAAAGAACGACCCAAGACAAAAGAAACAGTGAAGTTCAAGATTACACCACCAATGACATAAATTGTGTTTCACGCCCATAGTGACCAAAAAGAGAGTTTAACAGTGATATTCAGTCAATAAAATGTACTACACCAAAATCAAAAAAAATTCAGTTGTAGAAAAAAATATTTCTTATTAGCAATAACTAATCAAATCATATGTACAAAGTTAAAAGTGCCCTACTTCAGGTTTGATACAAACTCATACACAACCTCCTGGTCAATATTCTGAAGGGGAAGAAACAAAAGAAAGAAGAATTAGCACTACCTACAGCTTAACAACACCTTTCCTACAATGGAGAGTAATGTGTTTCGACTCATTTGGTGTGTGTGATTGTCCATGGTTAGTCTTGAAATCAACAAAGAGAGAAAGAGCACAGAACAAACTCTAAAAGTATGGGAACACCAAGAAATGAGAGAAAAAAAGAATGACAATGTACATTACCACTCAATAACCTGTCAACTCAACATCCAATTTCAAAATTAACACTCAATTTCTATCAAAATAAACCTAACATTCACTTTCAAACCCTTACATTCAATAAAAACCCTAATATTTCACTAAATTATGAAATTAACACCCAACGTCCAATTTGATTGAAATAAACTAACATTTAATTTCAACTCAACATCTACAAACTCTATTTCACGAAATTAACACCCACTATGAATCAAACTAACTGTAATATTCAATTTCATGAAAAATTAACACCCAAATTAACACAAAATTTGAAATTGACACCAAAAACTGTGTGCTCAACTGTGTGAATATGTGCGTCTGTGTATATGTGTGTGTGATATGTGTGCGTAGGACTGTTAATCGAGCTGAATTCGAGCCTTTGTCAAGCCTAATTTACACATAAACGAGCTGGCTCATTTAACAATTAACACATAAACGAGCCTTAAATAATGTTCAAGCTTGGTTTGATTAACAGCCCTATGTGTGCGCGCCTCTGTGGATGTGTGTGTGGGTCTTGAATGCTGTGCTGTGGTGCTGTGTGTTTGTGCGTGTGTTGTCGTTTGTATTTGCGACTAGTGTGAGTTGTGTATGTGCGTGTTATGTTGGTGTGTGTATGTGTGCGTGCTATGTGAGACAAAGAGAGTGCAAATAGGAACGGTAAGGGGAGAGAGAAGGAGGTACCTGGGCTGTTTGTCGTCGACCATTGGTTAAACGGCGGTGGGTTAAGTGAGAGCTAGGAGAGTGGTCTTCTGGAAAAGAGAGACAGAGATACACGCCGGGGGGGGGGGGGGTGCGGGAGAGAGAGTGAAAGAGAAGGAGATAAGGGCTTGAGTTGGGTCTTTATCTGCAGAGGAGAGAGTTTGGCTTGGGCTGGAGTGCTTGAGGTGCCGTGTGTGTGCAGCTAAAATGGGCGAAATTTGGGTTTTGGATGGGATTGGAAAAGATTTGAAAGATTTCGGAGAAGAGAGAGACGTGAGTCAGGAAATGTTGGGCGGAAAAATAAAATTTAGTACTCACTGTAGACCGTTGGTTCTGTATTTATGAGATGATCTGAGCCGTCTTTTATGTTGGGATTACATTGTCCGTTGAATGTGTTTATGTTTTGTCTCAAAACGATCTGGACCTCTCTCTGTCTTCAAAATTCAAACTCAGCTCTACTTTATTATATAGATATATAACACGTCTCTTTACCAATGGGTCTTTGGCTCAATGGTACTCATTGTCTTATGAAACCTTTATATTCTTAAGATCAATGGTTCAAGTTTCTTGGGCGATAAAAACGTAGTTGCTTGGTAAGATGGATCTCAGTTGCTTGAACGAACTATATCTAAGTCTCTAGTGTGGGTTCAAATCTCTACTAAATCGTAAGTCCTGATTTAACTGGTTTATGGATTGAGGGACCGGCTCATGCACTTGAAGTTTGCTCTCAATTCTACTTGAACTCACAATCTTAAGCGACATGAGTGCGCTTTTACTCACAAGAGACAGGTGAAGGATTTTCCCCTGTTACAAAAAAAAAAACACATCTATTTCACTTATTTTTTCAACAAATTTGGAATTTTTGTTTTAACTTCCACAATTAATCTTGATAAAAAAAAAATAAAAAAATTCCACAGTTAATGGAAGTGGCCTAAGAGGAGGAGTGCACAATTAATTATTCTATTGGTTAATTAGAATTTAGAAATTATATGGTCCGGTTATTATTTTTCAGAATCATATAATAAATAGCAATGTAGTCTTCATGGGGAGCTTTCAAATCCCAATCCCCAATTTTTTTGTGATTTTTAATTTTTAAATGTTTTAACCTATTGGGCCTATTTTATTAATTTTTGACAAATTTAATAATTTTTAATAGGAAAATTATTTTTAATCAAATGATCTCTATCTTTTTTTTCACTTCCCACATCTCTACCATCTCCCACTTTCCCGTGTATTAATAAAATTTAAGAATTTTTTTATGAAGTTCGTATAATGCATGGGTTACCGCTAGCTTTAGTAGAAGTGAATGTAATAAACCGTACTTATCTGTTCACGTGAGTTGGTAAAAGAAAATTGGTGAAAAAGATAATTAGTATAGAAGGTCGGAGCACTGTAATCAAAATATAACCCAAAATTGACACGTTACAATTGTAATTTAGCAAAACAAAAAAATTAATAAATTCATCTTCCGAGGTTGGGCCAACCTTTTCTACAAGAAGATTGGATGACCTTTTCAAAACAAAAGGCAAAAAGGCAAAGGAAAAAATCATTTTTTAGTGTTCTTCTTGGACTTTGCTTCCTTAACATTATTTATTCCAAAATCAACACAATTCTTAGCTGACTCTTACAAGACCTATCTTGCTTTATAAGTAGCAAAATAGAATAAATACTCCATTGTATGAAACTCTAATAGTAGCCCCACCATAAAAAATGTCATTTCCAACCCCATTAAACTTTTAAATTTCCTATAAACTATAATACTTTTCCAACCCCATTTTACACTTCAATCTACACCTCCAAACCCATCGAACACTCCTTCTCAGCCTTGATGACATGTACTGATTGTGAAATAAAATGGGGACCGATTGTGAAATAAAATGCGCAGTTCATGCATTTCTTTCTCGGTACGTTGATGATGATCTATCGCATAGAAGATATATACTCATGCACGAATAATGAACATAATTGAAGAAATTCAAGGAAAAAAAAATAAAGCAACCTCACTGTCCAAAGCTAAGAAGGCCTTCCACCTCCACCTACCAGCCTTCTCCGTTACCCACACACACGCTTGGTGCCTAATCTCCAACACCCATTGAATCTATAAAAATCCCACATTACCAAACCTTCATCACCAATGGGTTGTTGGTACTTACTACATCTCAAAATCAATACAAAACAAGTTCATAATTTACAGTAAGAACACAGAGGGTATAGATGGTGTTTTTTTTTTTTTGGGGGTGGGGAGGGGGGTGGGGGGTACAGTTGGATTAGAGTGTTGGGGTGCACAAAGTAATTGGTAAGCTGTTTTGGTGTTGTGCATATAAATGAGGTGGGAAAGGATACTGTTGGGGTGGAAATAGTCATTATAATTACACCAGAGCCTATCATTAATGTTTAAAATTGAATATTTTAAGTATTGAGTTCATCTTTGGTTCAGGTACAAATAAAGGTTGAGATTGGGTAATTAGTTCATATCCAATCCATAAAATGGTGTTAACAACAGTACTATTTAATCTTATCCTTGTATAACAAGTTTAGATCAAGGTTGAGATAATATATAAATCTATAATTATAATATCAAATTTATGTTTGGATTAAGTAAATACTGTATGGTATTAAATTAAAAATGACAAAAAAAATATTAAGGGTGAGAATTTGCATAATGTGTAACTTTTATATGCAGATGTGACTCTAAGTTTGCAAGAATAATAAAGTCATTGCATTTTTAATACTTAGCTTGTTAAAAATAATACCACCTACAACATGATATTCATTACTATCTAATATTAGATGTTAAATGACAATAGTGAACTTGGTCGAGATTAATTAAAATTAATACTGGGTCACTATAACCTCATCCAAACTTACTACTATATTATTACCGAATTAAATTAATCCAATCCACCCCCTTAATACCTAAACCAAATATACATTGAATGAATTAAACTCGTTTGATAACTTAAAACTCATACTACTTAATATTTTAAGCACTTCTAATAAATAAGCTAAAATTTTAAGTAGCAAGTTACTTATTTATCACTTAACACTGAAAATGTTAGTTAGTAAGGATGTTATAAATTCTTCATAATGAACAAATATACCTTCAATGCATTTTACACTCTTAACTTTTTAATACATACCATCTACCACCACCACTATTATTGTGTCGCCACCACCACTACCACCACCACCGCCAACACTATTGTGATGGTGGTGGTAGAAATAAGATAGTTAGTTGTAGTGAAATGGGTAAAAAGAAGGGAAAAATTAGTATAATAACAATTTTTAGACTTCAGTTCCTTATATTTGTCGAACAGTTTGATTCAATTCAATACTTAAATTTATGTGGATACCAAACAATTTGCGAATAAAAAATTCAGCATTCAATTTTATCAAACACCATTTTAATGTTATTATTTTAAAAGTACAAAGTATACTGACATAATAAAGGATATACACATAACACATACGTGATATTCATTTTATCTCATTTCAAAAAAGTTGATTCCATGATTTGAATGCGTATTTCTTTCCTTGAAGAATAAAAAGTGTATCCCTCTTACTTTCTTTCCATCATTTTTACCAAACGGAACATTAGTGATGGGTAGAAGTTAAATCATGGACTGTATATAAATATTGCTTCCCTTAATTTCCACATAGATTTTAAATTCCCTTTAGCAAATTGTAACACGACATCAATCTTGTTCAATAGTTGAAGTTTGACCATCTAATATACTTTTTTTCAACACCCCCATAGTCCCACCAACAATTAATTTTTTTTTCTTGGCTTACTATATAGAGGTAGAGATGCTATTTTGGTCATGATCAGAACCTGACAAACATAGGTTCTACAATTGCATGGACAGGTGTGAATCAAAAAAAAAAAAAAAATTTGCATGGACAGGTTTCACTCTGCCAGAGGTTCACAATTTTCATAATGTATATTTTTGGTACTTTTCTGTTTAGAGAGATGAACTCGAGTTGAGACCCACCCTAACTAACCCATAAAGCATGGTTTGGGACCACACTTAACCCATGGTTAGGGACCACACTTAATCCATGGTTAGGGACCACAGTCATACATAATGCATTCTTACGACTATACATTGAATGGTGAGACGTGTTTGGGTTGAGTTGGATTGGATTCAATTATCTATATTTTAATCGAATTCATATTGACATTATAAATTGTCTAGATTTGGGATACTCTAGTTCAATCTTGTGTTTGGTCTTACACTAGCTTATTGGTGACGTCCAAATTATCCAATCCAATATTCTTTCATTGTTTTTTTCCTTCAATTTGTTGGCCTAAGTAAAAAATGAAAATAATACCCAATTTAGTCCTCATTAATGGAGATTTGAGACTTTAATTTTGGCAAAATTTGGACAATAAAAATTTATTTGGACATAATTTGAGGTACCAATCTGGGGACTTAGTTAATTCGATGTAACAATTAGATTGATAGTGAGTTCTATTTAATATTAAAACTCATAACTAATCCAAAAACGACATTAAATTAAATCCCTGAAGGTCCCTAAATTAAATCCCTATAGCATTGCTCTTTGAACAAAGTGACACGCTTCGAATTCGTCAAACAAATTTGGCTACTAAATGAATGGCTTCTTATGACAAAGAAAAAAACACATAAATATTGATTTAATTCCTTGAAAGTATTCTATCTTATTCTTTGTCATATTTTCAGTCCGGGGTGGCTTAAGGTAATTGGAGGCGTAAAGCGAAAATATTAAATGAGGTTTTTTTTAATTTTTAATATTAATTTTTAAAAAAAATTAATTTATTTTCAATTTATTATATGAGGGAGAGACCTAAGAAGGACGTACTAGTGTTACTGAAAAAAATATTTTAACTTTTGTTTTTGTATTTTATCAGAAAGAGAATTTAATTTTAACTTTTTTTAATATTTTGTACTAATTTTTACACACACAGAGCGAGAACGGGTAAATATGAGTTGACTTTTGAGTACTTTTTATTTTTCAACTTATGATTTTTAGATTTCTAATGTTATGAATTGAATCATGAACCCAAATTATTACAATAAAAATGTTGATTGTACTTAATATTTTGGGGCTTTTTTTAGGGTTTAAAATTTAAAGGATTTAATTTTTTTTATGGGTTAGTAATGTACCTAAAAATTTGGGGCCTAAAGCCCATGCTTTTTTTTTTTTTATTTTAGTGAAAATTAGAAGTGAGTTCTCTTATATGTACTTGTTTGAAGATAAGTCCTGCAAGAAAACTTATAAGGTGTTAAGTTCATGTTTAATATTATATGTAATGACTTAAGTCCACTTTTTTTTTTTTTAATTTCAAAAATACCCTTCCTTGAAAGGAAGTTAAATTAATTTCCTATTTTGCAAATTGTTATCCCTTAATTCAATGTCAATTAAAATATGCCAATAAAATTTCTATCATAAATTTAAAATTCAAATTCAAAGCTCTCTCTCTCTTTCTCTCTCTCTCTCTCTCTCTCTCTCTATATATATATATATATATATATATACGCTGGGTTGTTATGGAGATGATGCAAGTATAGTGGTGGCGGTGGTGTGGAGTAAAAATGAGCTATCGAAGTGCAACTTGAATGGACTTTTGTGTGGTGGTGATGGTGGTGAGCGTTGTTATGGAGGTGATGACAACGTGATGGTTGACGTTACTCGGGAGGTGACGATGGTGCGATGGTGGCAGTGCTATGGTGGTACTATTTTTTGCGTTTGAATTTGAGAGAAATAATTATTGTTAAGTATGTTACAGTTTTTGTTAAACATGTTACTATTTTTGTTGAACATGTTAATGTTTTTGTTGAACATGTTACTGTTGTTATTTTTTAAAAATATTAATATTGAATGTTTCAATTTTTTTTATGTTTAAATGTTACTATTTTTTTGTGTTTAAATGTATTATTTTTTGTATCCAAATGATAATTTTTTTTTGTATTTGAATGTTACTATTTTTTATTTTTAATGTTACTATATATATACACACACACACACACACCTAACCTATATATGGATATAGATAGATAAGAGAGAGGGAAAATTTAAATGTTAGTCAAACTCTTAACCTATATATGGATATAGATAGATATGAGAGAAAAAAATATTTTAATGTTAGTCAAACTCCTAAGATTTATGAGTTTTTAATTTTTAGTTTTATTTCACTTCTAAAGGGAAGGGATAGTATGATAAAATTGACAAAAAATAAACTTCATAACAAATAAGTTTCCTTGACGGACTTAAGTCCAAACAAGTCCATATAGGGGGACCGGCCTCCAAATTTCTCTCTTTTTTAATCCTGTTGAGCCGGCCTTGTTTTCAGTTTCTGAGGGCAAAAAGAAAAAAAAAAATAGGAATGTTATCTTCCCAAGTTTTTTGTAAAGTTTTTCATCTCAGGTGATGTAAAACAATCTCTATCATTGAATGTTAATGAAACTTATTTATTTGATAGTGAAAACTGTGTCACATCACTTAGGATATAAAACTTTGTAAGAAATCTTAATCAACATAACAGTATTGAATAAAAAAAAAAAAAAAACTTTTGGAGGTCGTGATAAAAAGAAACAAACAACCTACTTAATTGAAAGTGGGTTTTTCAAGAAAAAAGTTGTAGTTTTAGAAAATAATCTAGCTTGACCGACATATCAACCCAAATGTGAAGTTTTGGCAGTTTGGCATGGTGTATGCTGAGCTGCTGAGTGTACCATTTGGCTATGACTTGTGATGCAGCTACTTATCCTTTTGATATGGTTCCTTCATTTCGCTGCATTAGGTTGGGTTTAGGTTCAGTGATTCGGAGAATGAGCAGCAAGGTAAGAGGATGAGACACATAAAATTATCAGGATCATATATTCATATCTTTATTACGTCAGTGCTTCGTTTTAACTAGTCAAATGAAGATAGAAACCACTTCAAAAAGGCAAAAAAAATCAAACTAGAAAAAACTGGTAGTTAGAGGTTGAGTACTTTGTTAATTCATGCCTACATAAATTGATTGGGTAAAATCAATTGTATGAATCAATTATATTAATTATATCTATAAAAAACGGACGTCTAACAAATTAAATTCAAACATGTATAAATACTGTAAGGGGTATCACCCTCCACGAAGGATTCTGACTAACCTGGGTGAACACCCAGTAGCCTTTACCTCTCGTCCCACATCAGGTGAGAGTCGTCTCCCCCCCTGCCATATAGGTGAACACCCACTATGGAGGAGGTACCCACTAGCCATCTGATCCATAGTGGGTGTTCACCTATATGGCAGGGGGGAGACGACTCTCACCCGATGTGGGACGAGAGGTAAAGGCTACTGAGTGTTCACCCAGGTCAGCCAGAATCCTTCGTGGAGGGTGATACCCCTTACAAATACTTATCTTAGACTGCATACCATTATTGTCAACACGATCCCCACCACCTTGAAGAGATTAAAAAAAAACCTCTACCAAATCAAACCGCGAAACCTTAAAACTTGCTCATGGGTATCTAAATTAATGGCTTTTATAATTTGGTTATTCATGCTTATGTTAAGTGATTGGATAATGTCAAGGATATGGTTTGAACATAGCAGTTATAGGTATAAAAAAGGGAGTCCATGAAGTAAATTCAGAAAAAATTAAGTAATCATCTCATTATTGTCAACACGACCCACCCCGAAACTTCATACCTCGAGATAAGAATCATCTTCTAATAATAAAAAAAACTCTAGCAAATCTAATGAAAAATTGTTTCTTTAGACCCTGCAATCTTAACCACCACAAAAAAACAACAAATAAAACAGAATGGCACAAAAACTATTAGATATCAACTCACAGAAAAGATTCGATTCTTGTCAATATCCAAATCGACAAATTGCATGATGTTTGCTTAGAAAGATTGCATGCCATTTCTATTTATATGCTCATTGGCTGGTAAGAGAATGTAGCTGAAAGAAAAGAAACTGATACTTCGAAGTCTTAGATCTTAGGTCACTAAAGAATTACATGCAGGTAAGGCTTATACACCTAGCTATTTGGTGTAGTTAAGGTTTAAGTTTTTCTCATGTTGGAAACTGGAAAAAACATATAAGTGGGTTTTCGATTTATTTTTCTCTTTCTCTTTCCTTTAGTTCTCTGGAGTCGATCTGAAAGATGCGATAATTATCAGTGGACGCTGAAGAAGCTTGAATCCAGCGTAAGATCATACATCTGTGCTCGGTAAGCCATGCAAACTCTCTCTCTCTCTCTCTCTCTCTCTCTCTCCCCTCTCTCTTTGTGTTTTCTTCTACCATTTCTCAGTATCTAACCAGTAACCACCGAGTTTCATTGGCTAACTGAATGCAATACTGATATGATTATACTCCCAGTCATTTATGCATTTAATGTAATGGTTATATTATGTTGTTATCGATATGTAATATCAATAACTAGTTATAAAAAATCATCAATAATACTCAATAATCATATAGGCCTATATTGAACCCCACTATTTCAATAGATATTAATAACTGTCACATCCAGTAATTACCACATTGTCAGGGTGTAGCTAGTTGCAGTCTGGTTTACTTTAACAGTTTTGATACAAGGGAGAAGTAATATTACTTCACAACAAACCTTGTTCTTTTTTCTTTTTCTTTTTTTTGTTTTTCTTCCCCTTTTTGAAGCAAGAAACATTGAAACTCTTCATTCCAATGGATATTACAAAAAGTTTACCTTAGACTTAGCATTAGAAATTTGTGAATTAGTTCAAGGGCATCAAATCATTTCTCCTCGAGAGCAATGCTATTTATACTTAATTTATTCATGTAATTTACTATAGTCATTGGATTAACAGTAAGTCCTATCAAACATTAGAATTTAGTATTAATTCAATAATTATAATAAAATTATATTATTAGATTAATAAATTAGATCAAATTTTAGATCTAAAAAACATTATCCATTTTTGTTATTAATTAAGAATGCACTCTTTCCAAGCTTCACCAGCTAGCTGTCTTTTTTGAGCGGTTGGATAAAAAACTATAAATTTATTCCATCCCAGCTAGTCATTCAAACTTTGATCACCTTCACCAAGAGGTGTGTGGTAAAGGGGTATGGGGTTTGACAAGATGGATTTGGAAAAAATAGTTTAAAAGATCCCTAAACTTTATATTTAGATTGAAAATTTAATTCTGGGTTCTTAAAAATTGGCCCAAATATTAAACTCATAATATTTAATATTTGTCAAACCTAGGGGAGGTGGGTTTGGGAAGATGGGTTAAGGGGTTAAGGATGCAAAAAATAATTGTACTCCTTAACATGGATATAGATTGAATTAATCAAAGGTAAAATAGTCATTTACGAGACAAATAGTTGTTAATAATTATGATATATCTGTGGGTCCTACATGTATATGTGCTGCATACCAAACATGGGTATAAATCGGATTTAATATTAAATCTCATCTTTGTAAAAGGGGGTTTGAGTTTGGAAGGGTTTGGAAAAGCCAATCCAAACCCTCCCAAAAAATCTATCCAAACAAGCCCCTAGGGTTGTTAAATGAACTCATCTATTCGAGTTCGGTTTGGGTTCGTCTCGTTTTTAGTTCGTACAAGTTCTGCTAATTTTCTAAACAAGTCGAACTTGAACAATTTTTTAGGTTTATTTGGAAAATGAGTCCGACAGGTTCGGCTCGAACTCGATAAGCTCGACTCGTTTATGTGCAAATACTCGGACTAGGCTCAGGTTCGGCTCATTTTAGGCTCGTTCAGGTTCAGCTCGTTTTCTAAATGAGCCGAAATTAAACAATTTTGTAGGCTTGATTAAGAAAACAAGTTTTTTGAGTTTAGTTCAAACTCGTTCGAATTCGTTTGACTATCAGTTGTACCTTCCCCGACTATGCATTTGCAGCTCCTCTTGTACATTCATAACCTTTTGAAGGTCAGATTCCCCTAATTTATATAATAAGAGACTTAAGAGTTTAAATTTTATCCTCATATATTTTTTTCACCCATTTCTATCATATTATTCATTTCTATAATAAGTAAAGTTATTTAATTTTTGCTTAATTTTTTATTCAATACAATTTTTATTTCAGATATTGTTCACATAGTCTAACACATGTTGATATTTTGAAGAGGTCATGAATTTTGAAAAAAAATAATGGATTTTTTTTAAAATAATAGATAAAAATTAATTTTAAATTATATAATTAAATATAGTGGGATGGTATGAATTTTCTAGAAAATAATGGATAGCAAGAAAGAAACATTGTTATTTCACGTGTGATCAATATTTTGGGTGTTCACTCAAATTAGCGCACATATTAGGACTAATATATATATTATTATAAACCAAAACCACAAAAAAATAACAACGAAACGAAATAAAAAAAATAGAACATAAGAGATTTATTTAGTCCGACTCAACAAACAAGCCTATATCCACAAAAAAAAAATAAAAAAAATACAATAACTAAATTTTACTATAAAAAATTAGAGATTACAAGACTGTTTTCGATAAACAAAATAACAAGAGAACATATGTTTGTTTTACCACAATTATAAACTTAATAGCACTCAAAACACCTTACGTTCGAAGAAGATCCAAAATAGAGCAAACTCCAAAATTAAAAAAAACGAGAGAATTGTCGTCGTCCAAGAAACCAAGAAACCTCTTATTATATTAAACTTTGAAAAGTCAAAACCTTTTTCCCCAAGTCCGTTACGTGTTGGACAAAGCCACTTTTATCCAATATAGTTTAAAAGAAGGATTGTAGACATAGAGCTCTTGATATCTTTAAACACACCAAAAGCGTTGGTGTTCATGAATTCCAAATGAAATCCACCAAATCGGATTCAATTAGTCTTGGAATAAAAGTCATATATATATATATACATATACACACACACACTATCCACAAGATATTAAATTCTCTATTTTCAAGTGTATAAGAGGGAAGAAAAGTTATCCAAACATTTGGTATTCTTTTTTCATCGATGTGGAGATAGAGCCATAAGTGAGACTTTATACCTTCGTCAATTTTAATTATTATTGACAAGTGTTACTCTTACACATGGGCGGTTCAAGGTAAAGTGGGGTCCTAGACGAAAATTTTATATGGGACTTATTAATATTTTGTTTATTAATATATAATATTTTAAGTATTATAATTTTATTTTTTTGAAATATAAAATATTGATCAAGTTTTTATATTCAAGTTTTGACAATAAATCTTTCTCAATAGATAGTATAGTTAATTCATTTAAACTTAATTTTAAAGCAGCCCAATTAATTTTCTTATTTAGCATCTATGATAAACGTTACATGCACCCCGTCCTACATGGGTCCACAACAAACTTTCAAAGTAATTTTATTCAACTCATGTGTTCTTTCAATTCAATCTGCCCTACTTCATTGTCTTCGTTTGGTCCCGACTTCTAATTTCCATCTTATAATTTGGTAGATAAATCACATAATTAAAATTAATTTTTATTTATTTTATATTTAGTTTGGGGTATCACATAAACTTACAAGAAATTCAGTCATATAAGACAAGGAATCCAAGTCTATAAAGTATAAACCCATGTAGATTGGAGAGAGAGAGAGAGGGAGAGACAGAGAGGCGTTTTATATAATTAGGGGTGTCAAAATATGACATGACTCGTTAACACAACATGAAGTGAGAGGGTTAGGATTTTGTTTAAGTCACTTGTTTTGTAAATGAGTAGACTCAACACCATTCATTAAAGAATCGGGTATGAGTGAAGTCAATAAAAAAAAATACACGATATGACTCGTTTATATACTGGTTATACACGATTGATACATAACATGAATCTAATATGACACGATTTGTTAGACACGAATTAATAAATAAATTGGGTATGAGCAAAATACTTTTTGACACAAACCCGTTAATGCCTGACACAAACCCGCTTCACTCGATATAATTGACAGACCTAGATATAATATAAAATTGCTATAATGGAGATTTACTAATATCTCCATACATATAAATATACTAACAATTGATCCGAGCCTGAAGATACTATATAACAAAAAAAGGAAATTTCTTACTACACTTCTAAAAACAATACTTTCAATGCTTTTATTTGTACGAATTATTGGTAAACAGAGACCTATTACATAACTAATCTCAACAATAAATTACTTCATACATTGAATGATTGTTTAGAACTTTCAAAAGTTATACTCATCCAATATTTACAGAATATTCAGAGGTAAGAGTGACAATTAAACAACACATAGCAGTAAGATTTATATCGTTAGCCTTTGTCATCATTATCTTGATTAAAATTTTGTCTCCTGGCTTATATTTCATTGGAATAATCTGCATGAAAAAAATAAACAAAACTAGGACGAATTTGGGATTACAGAGCGAAATGAAGAGACAATGGGAAGTCAACATAATTTTCAAGGCAACATAATTCAAATAAAATACTAATAATCCGTGCCTTTCTACATATATTCTAAGTTATTCCCGGGGCAGCCCAAGGTAAATCGGACCCTAGGCGAAAACTTCACATGGAGTCCTATTAATATTTCGTCTATTATTTTTAATTATTATAATTTAATTTTTTATTTTTTTGGATGCAAAATATTGATCAAGTTCTTATATTTAAGTTTTGACAATAAATTTTTCTCAACAGATAATATATTTAATTCATTAAATCTTAAGTGATCGCAAATAAAATATTATCAATTAAGTTTTGAACAAGTAATTTAATGTTTGGGACCCTTTAAAAGTTGAGTTTAACCAAGTAGAAAGTAATTTTGGACCTAAAAAAATTAGTTATTAATTTGAACTTTTAAAATTTGGATCATATCTAAAATACAAAAAAAATAAAAAATGCCTACTCGACTAAAGGGGTAAATTTTTTGGGCTCTCTAAAATTTAGGCTTAACCAAGCCGAGAGTAAATTTAAATCTAACAAAATTAAATAGGGAAAATTGGGTCTGAGTCCTCCTTAAGGGACTTATAATGAGTTTAGTCCGTTAAAGAAACTTATTTGGGGATAAATCCGTTTTTAATCTGACTAATAAGTAATTAAGTCCATTATTTTTTTTTAAAACTCTAAAATACCATTCTTTGAAAACAACTTTAAATTAATTTCCTAACTTGCAAATTATTATCTCTTAATTTACTATCAATGAAAATATGTCAATAATTTTTTTTTACATAAATTTGAAATTTAAATTCAAAGAATAACTGATACTCTCTCTCTCTCTCTCTCTCTCTCTCTCTATATATATATATATATATATATAATTTTTTTTTTTTTTGGGTATGTTACTGTTTATGTTACTGCTTTTGTGAGCATGTTACTTTTTTTGTTGAACATGTATGTATGTATATATATGACAGAGAAAAAAATAGTCCTATTCTATATATGGATATAGATAGATATGAGAAAGATACAATTTTAATATTAATTAAACTCCTAAAATTTAAGAGTTATTAGTTTTAATTACACATAATTAATAGGGGTATTTTGAACAATAAAGATCAAAATAGACTTAATATTAAATAAGTTTTTTTGATGGACTTATCACCAAATAAGTTCACAAAAGGAGACCAGTCTCCAAATTTCTCAATTAAATATTGATTTGAACTCTTAAAATTTGGGTTCTAAAAATTTAGCTTAAATCTTAAATACAAGAAAAAAAAAAGGTCTATTATACTAAAAAAATAAATTTAGAAGCCCTCTAAAATTTGGGGCCTAAGCAAACACCTTAGTTGTCTAGGGCCGGCACTGCTCTTACAGGCATGGCTTAAGCCATAAAACCATGCTATGGTCACAACATTTCTAATATAGAGGTAACACCCTCTGGTGGAGCACTAAAGTTTTGACATTTCTTCAGCTAAACCAAAGTTGTAAGAGAAATGGACTTTGAGCTACTGGGTTTGGTTCTGGCATTGTTACTATGGGTGGCATGGGCCATAGTGACGGAGCGACGACATCGGCGTTTGGAAGAGCTAGGAAGGCTCCCGCCTGGGCCAACGCCATGGCCGGTGGTCGGCAACATCTTCCAACTTGGATGGGCACCGCACGAATCATTTGCAAAATTGGCTCATAAGCATGGCCCTATAATGACTCTTTGGCTAGGCTCGATGTGCACGGTGGTGGTCTCGTCAAGTGAAGCGGCGCGTGAGATGTTCAAGAATCATGACATGGTACTCGCCGGGAGAAAGATCTACGAAGCCATGAAAGGAGATTATGGGAATGAAGGATCGCTCATCACGGCCCAATATGGGCCACACTGGCGTTTGCTGAGGCGGTTGAGCAACACAGAGTTCTTCGTTACAAACCGCCTTGATGCCATGGCCGCCGTACGCAGCAGGTGTATTGATCAAATGGTGCAGTTCATGGCAGAAGCTGGAAAGTCCGGCACCACCGCCATTGATGTTGGGAGATTCTTTTTCTTGATGGCTTTCAATCTAATTGGAAATCTAATGTTCTCTAAAGATCTGTTGGACCCAAATTCAAAGAAAGGAAAGAAGTTCTTCTACCACGCAGGAAAAGTGATGGAGTTGGCAGGGAAGCCTAACATGGCTGATTTCTTGCCCATGCTGAGATGGCTTGACCCGCAAGGAATAAGGAAGAAGATGAAATTTCACGTAAATGAAGCCTTTGATATTGCTGGAGGGTTTATTAAAGAAAGAATGGAGAATATGGATAGTGATTATGGTGAAGACAATAAGAAAGACTACTTAGATGTGCTCTTGGAGTATCGTGGTGATGGCGTGGAGGGACCCCAAAAGTTCTCTACGAGAACCATCAATAACATCGTCTTTGTGAGTCCCTTTCCCCCTCAGTTTTTCATATTCCATTGTCTTTTTTATTTTATTTTCGAAAAATTACTCATATTAAAACGAAGTACAAGACACAGACACACGAAGCAAATCTAATTACTAATTAGAGACAACTTAATGGCAATATAAAAAAAAAATCTCAAAAAGTGAATTTTTTTTACCCAAAATAAAGTAATTTTCACCCAAAATGTAGTAAGTGAACCCAAAAAAATGCTCTCATAAAGTTAATAAATTTTACTGAAAAATTAGTATAGATACCCTAAAAAATAATAAGTGACACGATACCAAAATAAAAATTTTAATACGGTAGCCAAACCCTAAAACTAAAGGTATATGTTTCACTCCACAAACAATAGTTACAAGAAACATAAAAACCATTTTTATGTTGGAAATTTAAACAGATTGGGCAATACTCGATGAGTATTCAATGTAAAGAGATACGATGTTATTGTCATTAAGTGATGTTATCATTCAATAAAAATAGAAGAAAATAAATAAAGGGAATTTCACTCTTTTACATAAGATAGGTTTTGAATCACATAGATGAGTGGTTACTAATTTGTGGGAGATCTACTTGTTTATTTGTTATATCTAAATCTCAAAAGATAAACAAAATGATTTTTGCTTTTCGCGATTGAGATTTATTTAAATTTTACTTTAAAGTTAATCCGACGGCTAATATTAACACCTCAAATTTAATAGGAAATAGGCTAAAAGTGTGTTTGAGTGACTTTTTAAAAGTATTTTATAACTTCTCATAAGTATTTAAAAAAAAAAAAATAGTGTTTGGAACCGTCCTACCATCACCACCGCCGCCAACCCACCACCACAACTACCCCCACCACCCCCATCGTCCCAACCCCCACTATCACCACCACTACCGCTGCCGCCATCCCACCACCACCTTTGCCAAAACAACTGCCACCCCACCACCACCGCTGCTGCCACCCTACCACCACCGCTACTGTCCCACCATTACCCCTACCACCCCCACCCCCACCACCCCATCATCACCCCCTACCACCACTGTCGTCGCCACCACCACCCCACCACCACCACCACCGTTGTCACCCCACCACCACCACTGTCGACACCGTCATCGCCCACCATTACCGCCACCTACTGTCATCCACACCCACCACACCTACCACCATCACCACCACCGTCATTCGCCACCATTCATCACACTATCGCCTAGAAGAATCCGTCCTCATCCACAACCATTACCAACCACCATCACCGTCATCACCCAAAACCAACCACCATCATCACTGTTGCTACCCACGGCTGCCACCATTACCACGATCGTCGTCACCCGCCACAACCATCACTGTCTCCTACCACCACCACCACCATTGCCGCCTACCACCACTATCACTGCTCAGCCCTATTACAACTGAGGTTTAAATTTTTTTTCTCTCATCTATATTTATGATTTAATTTTTGGTATGAATATAAATATGTTTATTGTTGATTATTTTTTTTTATTACTTTGTGCCTTTGTGCACAGGTAATAACTAGTTTTTTATTAAATAATAAAAATATGTGACAGTGATAACGTGGTGTCATCATAACTTAAATATTTTTTCGGAAAGAACATATTACTATTACTATATGCCAAAAGAATAATATGCCCTTAGAGGATGAGTAAATATTGGTCGTAATGTCATGTGGGTGTAACTGTTAAATGTTAAATAAATAAATAGACAATGTGACCCTACTTTTTTTTAATAAGAGGTGATTAGTATCTTCTATGGAGAAATAGTTATTTGAATGAGTAAGTTCCACTTTTTTTATTTGGTAAGTTATTATTATACCACGTGACAATTTTAACGTAGTATAACCGTTACCCCAATATTTACTCTATCTTTTCATTGTATGCACCGTAGATTAACCTAATTGTGTTGGGTTCTTGTCAGGAGATGTTCACTGCGGGGACAGACACAACTACAAGCACGCTAGAGTGGGCAATGGCTGAGCTCCTCCACAACCCAAAAATACTGAAAAAAGTCCAGGCCGAACTCAGAACCGTCATCTCTCCTGGCAAAAACCTCAAAGAGAAGGACATCATCAACCTCCCCTATCTCGCAGCAGTCATCAGGGAGACTCTCAGGCACCACCCACCTCTTCCTTTCTTAGTACCACACATGGCCATGGAGTCCTGCGCTATGTTAGGCTACCACATTCCAAAAGAAACACAAATTCTCGTCAATGTTTGGGCTATTGGGAGAGACCCCAAGACATGGAAAGACCCTTTAGAGTTCAAGCCAGAGAGGTTCTTGGAGCCAAACATGGTGGATTACAAGGGACACCATTTTGAGTTCATACCATTTGGTTCCGGCCGCCGGATGTGTCCGGCGGTTCCGCTTGCCTCTCGGGTGTTGCCCATGGCTTTAGGGTCGGTGTTGCAGTCCTTTGATTGGGTCCTAGTCGAGGGGGTTTCGCCGGCTGACATGGACATGAGTGAACGGATGGGGATAACTCTTAGGAAAGCAGTCCCACTGAAGGCCATACCTATCCCATACAAAATCTAGTACTTGTATATAGCATATGGGTGTACAGTGTAAAACTTTTTATTTATAGTACCTGTTGCACGCATGCATTGCACGCCAACTATTTTTACTTTTTTTAAAATAGATGCATTGTACTAATTTTCATTATATGGAAATGATTATATATTACATGATGATCATTGAATTTTATGGAGCTCATTTGTCTACTTATTCTCTTGTTAGTGGATGGTTATAAAAAGTGACACCGCATACGTGGGTTAACTGTTATGCTCAAGTAGGGGTGTTTAAATTTTTGATTAGCCACAAATTTTGATTCTACCCTACCCTACCCGACCTTACTGATTGGTTATCCAAAAAAATCGGATAGACCAACATAAGATTTTTTGGTATTTCGTAAAAAAATAGGTAAAAATACGGAATAACTACAAAATTTCTATATTCTTACCCTACCCTAACCGTGCGCGCGCGCGCGCTCGCACACACACATATATTAATCCCAAAAAATTAAAATCTAGAAACCCTAATGTTTTATTGATATTTATGACTTTCTTATATATGATGTATTGATGTTTATGACTTTCTTGTTGTATTTTTTTTATTGTAATTGTTTATTTATTATCGAATTTATTGTATTTTCTTTAGTGTTATTAGTTTATTGTATTAGTTAATTGGTGCATGTTAATTAATTAAATTGTTAAAATAATTCAAAAATTAATAACTAAATAAATATATGTTCATCAGACTTCCTATCCGATTATTTTGGACGGAATTTGGGTAGGAATAGTACACTTGATCAGTTAAGGTAGACTAAAAAAAAATTATTTCGTAAAATATCGGGTAAGAAGATGAAATACCACAATTCCTATCTATTGGGTAAGGTGAACACCTATACGCTCAAAATTTTTCTCGTATTTTGGGTTTTATAAACTAAATTTCATTACATTTAACAACTGTAATGTTTAACTTCAGTAAGTGATTAATAGTTGAATGACTACTGGTTTCTTTGACCAATAAGAAATTATTACAATATGTTATTATTGTCTTTTTTTATCTTTTTTAGGATAGTGTTATCAAATAAAATTTTTTGACAAATATTGACATTCGAAAGTAATATATAGAACATTAGATCTATTCAAATATTTATTTTTTTAACGAATTTGAATATGCATTACGTACCTACAAACATATGATATAATTTGGTGATTATTTAATAAAATTGAGGAGGAATCCATGTGCTAAATATTAAAATTGTCTCTAATCAACTTTTTGGATCAGAACGAATGTCTATTTTAAGGGATTCATATATGTACTGTGAAAATAAAATTCGTTGGACAATTGAATTGGATTCAGATCACATTGTTCAAATCGAATTTGGATCGCATTTGTATTATTTTGGAAGAAGATAATCAAAATTCAAACAATGAATTTATTTGTTGAATTAATGCAAATAATAAAAAAAATAAAAAAAATTATCAGAAAATGATAAAGTAGACATTATAGAATTTTTGAATGATAAATAAGAAAATCAAAATTTTTTCTCTTAAGCCGCTTTAAAAAGGATAAAGTAGATATTCTAGAATTATTAAAGGATAAATAAGGAAATCAAAAGTTTTTCACTTAAGTTACTTTTATTAGTAGTATAGATATTGCTTAGGCTAAAATTAAGTGTGAAAACTACGACAAAAATGTGTTTAGATCTTCCCATCAATGAAAGCCAGGGCTGGCCCTATCATAAACCCAACAAAGCCTGGGTTTTATGCCCCATATTTCAAGAAGGTCAATTTTTTTAGGGGAAATTGTGAAAAGGTATACTATTTCATACTTATTTGTGTAAAAATATCTCAATATAAAGCATATGCGTATTAGTACCTTTGTGTGTAAATATTTGGTGAGGAGATACACTTTTGCTGATTTTTAAAATTTTCTTTTACGGAATTGCCCTTTTCTTTTAATGGGAGACAAATCTAGCAGTCAATTTCCTAAATTTATGGAATAGCATTTTTTAATTTTAAATTATATCTTCCTCTTTCATTCAACTGAAGTTATTCAAACATTCATTTTTATTTAAACATTCATGTCTTCCCCACATTTGTATGATTTATTTATTTTTGTTTTTTTTATAAATCGTAATGAAGAATATATGCTTTCACCTTATATAATATCATTGGTTGTTATGAATGTTTTTTTCCATGAATATTTTAAATTTAAATTTATATGTATGTTATTCGATGTGTTTATAAGTAGTAGTGATACATGTCGCATTGACACAATGGTACACGATAATGTCATACTGCTGCAAGCCAATGTCACACTGATACAAACCAAATTCATACTGCTACAAACCAATGTCACACTATTACAAGTCAATGTCACACTGCATACATTGACATGACACATGACACAATGAAATATCATAGTGGCACAATACACAAAAAAATTGTATGACACACACATCATGAATAACTAAATCTAATATAAATAAGATTACATAGTATCACAAACAAACAAAAGAGGGCGAATTGTGTTTGTGGGTGGAATTAGAGTTGTGAGGAGGTGGTGATGTTGGTTGTGGTCGTGACCAAATAGTGTATGTGGGGTTGGAAGGTTTTGAGGGCGGTGATGACGGGTAAGGTCTGTTGTGAGAATGTAGTTGTATATGACCTCTTTGGTTTTTTTGGCAAATGATTGAATACTTGGTGTGCATGTAGTACCAAGCACCATAAGCAGAAAGGTAGTTGAGGGAAAAAAAGTAGATAAAATAAAAACATTGGGAGAAACAATGTTTTTCTTGAGTTTTCAACTTCTTTTCCAAAAACTTCAACGATCTCAACCGTCGTTCTTCTCCACAATGCACCTTTTGTTCTTCAACGATTGATGCTTTGTGTGGTATTAACAGTTTGATGTCGACTTTTTCACTTATTCACTGTGAAACCCTAAAAAAAAAACGATTTCTAAATGACGATTATCAGAGAATGGTGATTTTGGGAAAGTTTTGTCATCCCCGTTTAAAGTTCACACACTCCGATGATAATGGTGGAACTATGCATAACTATTATCTCTTCCTTTCCTTCCGAAGGTGTCCTCACTTGTTTAGGAAACTGTTCAATTTCTACAAAAAATGATATTTTAGACTTTGGGTATGGTATGTGTACTTTTTACTGATCTTTTCAATTGTGGTACTTTTTGCCTAATATTTCTAATAAATGGTACCGGCCCCCTTAATTCCCAATTTTTTAAGTGCATAGTTAGTCCAAATCAAAATTTTTAAATCCATAAGATTTTAGGCCTTAAAAAAAACCCTATGAAAATTCAAACTATGATGTTGCACAAATTGATTTTATGCACCACCTGTCAAGTAATAAATGCAATAAATAAATAAGGAGAGACAACACAAGAAAAATATAATTTAAGTGGTTCGGTCAAGGTGACCTACTCCACTACGAAGGGATAGGATGACCTTAAAGTTTTATTGCTTCAAGGAGTGTTGGGTGCTCAAGTGTGAGTGATATGTGAGATACAAGATGTGAGAGATGCCCCCCATGTGTAGGCGAGACTTACAATTTATAGGCGCCTCCTAACAGATTGAGGCGCCTTATCAGTAACAGAAATGCTGATTTGGTGGAGTGGGCGCCATCCTCGTAACAAGTGAGACAGTTGCTGAGACGGCGTGAGGATCTCCTCAAGACCAGGTCCCAGGATGGCGTGGCAGACCTCCTCACTCTAGGATTGCGTGGATGAGGCTCTCTGATGGCGTTGTTGACTCCTTGACTTTAGGATGGCGTGGCTCTCAGGGCTTTAGTGAGCCTGACTAGATCTGAGTCTCTTTTGGGCCGAACCCACTGGGGCTTGTCTGGGCCGGGTCCACTATCTAAGTTGGGCCTGATCTGGGCTGGGACCATTAACTGAGTTGGGCCTTGGGTTGGGCCTATCATTTGCCCCCATGCCATGAGCCCAATGATTTGGGGGAGAGGGCATTAGCAGGTCCAACTGTAGCTGAACTCTTTTCCTTGACGAGGATATATATATATATTAGGCTTATTTTTTCCTTTTTGGTATGGATTATCCTCATGAGAACTTCTCAAGGTCAATCCTACTCTAACTAGGATATTCAATCCAATTAGTTAATTTCCAAACTAAATGAGAGCTCCTCAGTGTCACTCCTATTCCAATTAGGATACTTGAATTCCAATCCAATTAGGTAACTGCCAAAGTGAATGGGAGCTCCTCAATGTCAATCCTACTCCCATTAGGATACTTGAATGCTAATCCTACCAGGTAACTCCCAAGGTTGGGCTATAAATAGGTCTCTCATCCTTTCCCTTTGTTCCATTCCTTGAGAGGGTTAGACTTAAGAGTGATGGAGGGCAAATGTGTTGTGAGTGAAGCAGACACAAGCAATGCAGGTATGGGTGTAGTGGGCGCGGGCACAGGCGCGGGCGTAGCATGCGCAACGGGTGCCGTAGGCATTGACATAGCGGGCACGGCGGCCACCGCGGGCGCTAACGTAGCGAGCGCCACGGGTGTTGGCCAGGGTGCACGAGCTGGCCGGGAGGCGATCTTGGGCACTCGGGGCGTCATGGTTGGCGTTGGCACATGGGCAGGTGCAGGTACAAGAGCGGACACTGGAGCTTGGGTGCAGGTGGCAGGTTTTGTAACACAGACATTCGGGCTAACTGTTAGGAATGAGCTACGCGCGGAGACAGGGGTTGGACATGTGGTGAGAGATGATGGTGGTAGTGCACCTGCTCATCCACGACGATGCAAGTATCGTGGTAAAGTGTCTACTGATGATGGCTCTAAGGTGAGCTCTATCTTTAGCTTCCTTAACATTGATGCTGAGATTTCTAGGATTATATCCACTTTTTGCATTCCTCCTACGGTGTTGTACCGTCGGGCTGAGATGGGCGAGCCAGCCTCTGATGACTCATCGGGGGATATTGTTATTTATGAGGAGGTACTTGAGGCGGGATTAAGGTTTCCCGTACCTTCTCCTGTTTGCCGGATCTTTCATTATTTTTCATTGACGCCTGGGCATTTGTCGCCTAATGGTTGGAGAGTTCTGCTGGGATTTTTGGCACTATGGAGGATGGTGCATTATGAGGATGCCTCCCCTGAAGAGTTTTCTGCTGCTTATATTTTGAGTGAAACTCTTGCTTCCAACCGCGGCTGGTATTACTTAACTCTGAGGGGAGAAAAATTAATTGTTGGGTTGCGATCCAACTGCCATAGCTGGAAGGATCGCTTCCTATTTGTAGGAGGAGAGTGGGCTTCAGAGGCGGACAGGGTTCTGGTACCAATGAGGTGGGGTCTTCCAAAGAGGATATGTACTGCCTCTTTCCCTTTTTTTTTTTTTTTTTTGGTATTAACCACCTTTTTTCCAGGCTCCCTAGTGCTCTCAGCGGATCAGGAGTGGAAGCTTCAGGCTGTGAGGGTCTGTCCCATAAGGGACTACGGGACCCTCATGCCTAGAGAAAGTGACACTAAGGACCCTCCTTCTAGAGATGCTAGGGGCGGTGTGTCTTTTTCCAAGGCTAGTAGCTCCTCAAAGAAGAGAAAGGTATGTTGACTTCCTTCAGATTTTTCTCTTTTTTTTTATTAGGGTAACACTTTACTCTTCTGCAGTGGATAGGATAGTGGCGGAGTCCCGTTATTCCACTAGGAGTACTCCTCCACCCAAGATGGCCAGGGTGGATGATGTTATAGCGGGCCCTTCTCAAATGAACCTTCCAGTGGTTCTTCCCCAAATAGTTTCTTCAGTGATTCCTCCAGAGGTCCTCCAGTTACTGCTCCAGAGGTGACTACCCCTCTAGAGGCTCCCTAGGCGACCGCGCCTCCTGCTCCCTATACATCAAATTCTCCAGCAGGGGTAGGCTCTCAGATGACGTCCATGCTAGATGACGTGTGGATCGTTAGGGAACAACTTGGGAGATTTGTGTTCCCTAGAGAGATCGGGCAGGTTGGTGCTCGGGACACCGAGGGCATTATTGACACCGTCCTGGAAGGCTTGGCTTAGGTAAGCCTTTGTTATCTTCCTTGCCTTTGTGTCTCCTTTATGGTGTTGACCTTCCTTTATCTTTTTTAGGTTTCTGCTGCTTCTGTATGCCCTTTTTCAAGGGCTGTTCAGTTTAACCAGCTAAACTCGACCATTAAGGAGGAGAGGCTTGCTCATAAAGTTGTAAAGGGGGAGCTATTGGCAGCTCAAGAAAGAATTGCTAAGCTCGAGGCTGACGGTGAGGCTTCCCAGACAGAGCTTATGGTGACCCGTAAGAGGGCTGCTATTAGTGAATTTGTCTGATCGAGGGCAGAGCCAGAGCTTGTGGCGACCCGTGAGAGGACTGCACATAATGAGGCTGCCTGCACGAGGGCAAAGATAGAGTTTGTGGCGACTTGTGAGATGGCTGCTCTTAGTGAGGCTGTCTGCACGAGGGCAGAGACAGAGCTTGTGGCGACCCGCGTGAGGGCCGCTAAGTTGGAGGCTGATGGTGAGGCTGTCTGCTTGAGAGCGGATGCAGAATTGGAGGTGGCTCATGAGAAGGTTTCTCGAGCTGAGGTAGATCTGCGATTGGCCCGTGAGAGGGCTGCTAAAGTCGAGGCTAATTCAGAGGGAAAATTTCGCCTTCCCTGATATTGACTTCCCTGGGTTTGTTCCATATGAGGAGTCACCAGGTGATGATGATGATGGCGATGATGATGGTGATGGTGATGATGATGGTGACTCTGATGGTGGAGCAGAGGACGACAAGGAGGATGGCGACAGGAATGAGAGCAGTTAAAGTACTGAGGACTTTTATTTTATTTTTTTAGTAGATAGATAGTGTTAGACTATGCTCTGACTCTTGTAATAGTGGCCTTTGCCTTTAAGAGTTTCATCTGAGATTTATTTGAAATAAAATGCAAGGCAACTTATTGGAGTAAATTCAGAAAATCTTATTTGATGATTGCTCATAATAAGCAATGGTGGGCAATAATCCCAAAAAAAGTACAAGTCTTTTGACTAAAAAGGAAAAAATAAAATCAAGTCCTTTAGTTTTATCACTTATGCACTCCTCAAGTGTTATTGATAGTACCTTTTCAAATGTTCAACATTCCACGGATGGGGTAAGAGTTTTCCCTAAGAATTCTGGATTCTGTAGGTGCTTGGCCTTACTATCTTTGTTATAGTGTCGGGCCCTTCCCAGTTTGGTCCAAGCTTCCCTTCTCGTGAATCCTTTGGGGGTGAGTATTACTTTTTTGAGAACTAGGTCTCTTGGTAAGAAGGAGCGAGGCTTCACCTTCGAGTTGTAGTATTTCGTCATGCGGCGCTTATACTCCACATTCCGGACCATATCCATATCTTTTTTGTCCTCTATCAAGTCGAGGTTGATGTGGAGTCCTTCCTCATTAGTGATGGGGTCGTGGTATTAGACCCTTAGGGAATGAATCCCAATCTCCACAAGTATGACCGCTTCGGTTCCGAAGGCGAGGGAGAAAGGAGTCTCTCCAGTTGGGACCCTTGGTGTCGTCCGGTAGGCCCACAATACACTTGGGAGTTCGTCTACCCAGAAACTCTTTGCTCTTTCCATCCTAGTCTCCAGATTACGTAATATTGTCATGATTGTGACCTCTACCTATCCATTTGCTTGCGGGTGTGCTAGGTTAGAATGAGGCTGCTTTATCTGGAGGTCGACGCAAAAAGAGTTCAGGAGTTTGTTGTCGAACTGCTTGGCGTTGTCACTGACTATGGCGTGGGGTACTTCAAAGCGGCAGACTAGATTTTTTCAGATAAAGTCCTTAACTTTCACGTCTATTATCTTGGCTAAGGGCTCAGCCTCCGCCCACTTTGTAAAGTAGTCAATAATTACTACCACAAATTTTCACTGCCCTCGGCTCATGGGTAGATAGCCCAAGATGTGGATGCCCCACTTGGAAAAGGGACAAGGATTTGTGATAGTTGTCAGTTCCTCTGGTGGCTGTCTAGGTACAATGGCGAAGCGTTGGCACTTGTCACATTTTTTGGTAAATTTTCGAGCATCCCTAACCATGTTAGCCCAGAAGTAGCTTTGTCTGACTGCCTTATGGGCTAAGGAGCATCCTCCAGAATGGTTTCCACAAACCCCCTCATGGATTTTCCGTAGGGCGTAGTCAGCTTCCTCTGAGGAGAGGTAATGTAGTAGTGGTAGGGAGTAACCCTTCTTTTACAGGATGCCTTGTAGGATGATGAACTTGGAGACTCTTATCCTAAGCTTCTTGGCTTCCAATGAGTTGTCTGGCAGTGTGCCCCCCTAAAGGTATGCCTTAATGGGGCTCATTCAATTTAACTCAGGAGATATGCAGTTGACGTTGGCCTCTACGCCTATCTGCTTGGTTCAAATTGGTGACCAGTGAATGCTGTTCTTGGTGGGGCTTCTTAGGATGAGACAAGTTTGGCTAGTGCATCTGCTACAACATTTTTGCTTCAACTTTAATATTGTAAACCCAAGCGCAGGTCGAGCGAAGTAATATATTTCTCGAAAAACCGAGGTCGAACCCTTGGAGAATTGTGAAACAGCAGCAATCACACAAACACTAAAACAAACTTGTGAAGACGATTTGTTTAAAAGATTTTTGAGTTGTAATTATTGATTGAAGTAATTAAAACAGTATAATAAAAAACACTAGAGCATCAGGTACTCCCTCTCAATTCCATACAATAATGATTAAAGACTTAATTCTAGACAAGAATCAAATGTCGGTTGATTCAAGTCACCAAATTAAGCAATAAAACCATAATTTATAATCCAAAGATTATTCAGGAACCTGAATAACCATCCAACTATATTATTCTGTGAAATAATGATAATCAACTTAAGCGTGGAATAACCAGTTATTTACTCGCAGGGAAATTCAAGCAATCAATGTACATGGTACAATGACTCAAGAATTTTTACAGAACAAAAACTTTGCTAATAAATCAAAAGCTAAATTAACATAATATCACATATTATTAAGTCCAGAGTCGATAACATTACCGTACTTCATTGAGAGGTCTTCTCCTAGCCCTAGCTAAACCTTTTAGCTAGACATGACGAACTAAAATCAAAATAAAAAGATGGAAAAAAAATAATAATCCTAATCCCAATTAATTCTCTCAATAGATGAGAGCCTTTATTTATGCTAAAATAAATCCTAGGTACAGGTAGAAGATATAAGGTTGGCTTGAGAGAAATTCCTTTCCAAACAGAAGTTTTTTAAAGTTAAATCCCGTGCATAAAATCTTGGTGCCTGCGGGTACACAATCTGTTCACACTTCGATCTTGAATTTTTCATATTTAGAGGTTGATTCACGAAATTTTCGTGAATTACACTTCTATAGCCCTTGAAGTCTTCTTGCCAAACCCACAAAAATCAGGTAAATCCGATATTAGAGTCAAAAGTTATGACCAAAATACTAAAGACGTGTCAAATTTTTAATCTTCTAGGATACTTTCCTAATTCAACTTTAAATGAGTTTTCTTCTAATTTGGACTTTTATAAGGATAAAATTGCTGATTTATCTTCAAGACTTCCTATCTAAACCTTGACTCTTCAATCCTTATCAGTTATGATTTTTCCTCTAGTGATTGCTTCACTTGCATCAACCATTATTACTTTAAATCAACTAATTTACCTACAAAATAAACCAAACAACTAGAAAAAGTATCAAACTTGAAAATCAAGGAATTTAACACATTTAATCACAAATAATATGCAATTAACCAATCATTAAATATAATAAAATAACCCTTTTGATGGTTAATCAATTGTCTTACCTTAGAACATGGTGGATTTGGAAATGATGGAACTTGGTCAGTAAGGCTTGCACCATTGCAAGGTACTCCTGCATCCTAGCTTCCTTTTCTTCAAACTCTCCCTCACTTGGTTGACTATCAATTGAGAATCACTGTAGGTGATGAGGTGTTAGACTTCCATTTCAACTGCCAACCTTAGGCCGGAGATGAGGGCTTCGTATTCTTCTTCATTGTTAGAGGCTGCAAAGTGAAGCATTACAACATATTTGATTGGAGTACCATCGGGGCTGATTAGTATTAGGCCTGCTCCATTTCCCTCGCTGGTTGAAGAGCCACCCATGTAAAGTTTTCAGGGAGATGACTCCATAGTGTAGGGAGGCAACAGGGGTGAGGAGGCAGACTGGGCCAAGCCTAGAGAGGGAGCCTCGAAAGACGTAGAGGATGCCAAGGCACCTAGACAGGATTCTTGGGTGGCCTGGGCACCTGCCTTGGGTGCTAGGATAACCTGGGCGCCTAAGCAGGGCGCCTACGAGGACACTAGTGTGTCCTGGGTGCCTAGTTTGGGTGCCTAGGTGGCTAGGGTGTCTGCCTGGGGCTCCTGGGTGTCTGTTTGCGGTGGATGGACCTCTGGTGAGGCTTCCTGGGTGTCTTCTAGATATGCTGATGGTCCGTAGCACTCCCCTTCCGACGGTGTGAGCTCGACAATGAAATTTGCCAGGGCTTGTGCCTTGATGGTTGCCCTCGGCTAATATTGTACATCGAAACTCGCCCAGCTCCACTGCCCACTTGAGGAGTCTTCCAGAAACATCTGGCTTTCCCATTATTCTCTTCAAAGGCTGATCCGTGACAACGACCATTGTATGCGCTAGCTTTTCTAGCCCTGAATATCTTACCTATGCTCTCTGGTATGCCCTACTTACGTAGTAGATGGACCTTCGTACCCCTTCGTTATCTCTGATGAGGATAGAGCTCACTGAAGATGGGGAGGCAGAAAGGTATAAGTATAAGATTTCTCCTGGCATGATATGAGAAAGGAGAGGGGGCGCAACTAGATAAGTTTTTAATTTTTGGAAAGCCACCTTTGCATCAGGTCCCCACTCAAAAGCCTTTCGAAGGATTCTGAAGAAGGGTAAGCACTTGTCTGTAGACTTGGAGACAAATCTATTGAGGGCTGCAATTCTCCCATTGAGGCGCTGGAGCTCCTTGATTGTGGTGGGTGATCTCATATCCAGGATGACTTTGATTTTATCTGGATTTACCTCAATTCACCTTTTGGTTGACTATGAAGCCTAAGAACTTTCCTGATCCGACACCAAAGGCGCACTTCTCAGGGTTCAGCTTCACATGGTACAATCTGAGAACATCAAAGGTCTTCTGTAGGTGGTCTGGTCTTCTGTAGATGGTCTATGTGGTCCGCTGCAGCGAGGCTCTTTACCAGCGTGTCATCCACATGCATCTCCATTGTCCTTCCATTCTGTGACTGGAACATCTTGTTCACTAGTCGTTGGTATGTTGCTCTTGCATTTTTTAGTCCAAAGGGCATGACCCTATAATAGTAGGTTCCCTTTAGAATGATGAAAGATGTCTTCTCCTAGTCTGGGGGATACATGTTGATCTGGTTATATCCAGAATATGCATCTAGGAAGGTGAGCAGCTCATGACCAACAGTGGCGTCGATGAGGATTTGCGACAACGGGTAACTCTCCTTAGGACATGCCTTATTGAGCACAGTGAATTTGACACAAAGGTGCTACTTTCCACCAGCCTTGGTCACCATTACCACATTTGATAGCCAAACCAGATATGTTACTTCTCTAACTGCCCCCATTTCCTATTAGTTTTCCCACCTCATTGTCCATTGCTTGCATTCTTTCAGTGGAGATGCTCCTCAACTTTTGGCGAATAGGTTTATAATGGGGATCTACATAGAGGTGGTGGGTGGTGACCTCAGGGTCAATGCCCTCGAGGTCCTCGTGTGACCATGCGAAGATGTCCATATTTTGCCTCAGGAAATCCATGAGTTAGCAGGCTAGATCCTCCGGAAGAGAGGAGCCAATGTACACCTTCCTCTCTCTAGAAGCTCCTCATCTAGGACCATTGGTGTGAGCTCTTCCACTAGCTCTCATCTCATTAGTGTGTTATCATCTCTGGGGTCAAGCACCTCCACATATAGGGCCTCTTGTGGCTTCCTGGCCCTTATAGAGGAGACGTAGCATTCTCTTATGACAACCTGATCTCCTCGAACCTCTCCAATTCTAGCTGAGGTTAGAAAATAGAGGATGAGATGGTAAGTGGAGGGTACTGCTCTTCGGGTGTTAAGTGTGGGTCACCCTAAGATGACATTGTAGGTCGACGGATAATCTATCACTAAGAAGTTCACCATCACCGTGGAGCTTCGGGGTGCTGTGTTGGCGGTGACTGACAGGGTGATGGACCCTGGGGGTACACCTTCTCCCCTGAGAATCCAATTATGGGCGACTTGATGGGTTGTAGTCTCTCCTTTCCAAGGTGGAGCTTGTCATAAGCTTCTGTGAATAGGATGTCCACAGAGCTGCCGCTGTCCACGAGAATTCTTTGTACTTGGAAATTGGCAATTGTCATAGTTAGCACCAGTGGGTCATCATGGGGGTGCTGAATTCCTTCTAGGTGCTTGTCTGAAAAGGAGATGACCTCGCCATCTCCCTACTTGTGTGACTTGGATGGGCGCAGGTCATCGGTGTGTTTAGCCTTTCTGGCGTGGGCCTTCATGGCTGATTGGGATTCTCTTCCTCATGCGAGCCCTTCAGAGATGGTTTGAATTTCTCTAAGAGGTTGCTGGTCATCTTGATTACGAGCTGGTGGTGGTGCTTGGTCTCTACCAGCAACATATTGGCGTAGTTGGCCGCACTGTATGAGCTCCTCAATCTGTCTTTTTAGCTTATAACAATCGTCGGTGTCATGGCCATGGTCGCGATGAAAGCGAAAGTACTTGCTTGGATTTCTGCGATTTGGGGGAGACTTCATTCTTCCTAGTCACCTCACTGCGGGGTCTTTGTCCTGCTTCGTTTACTTTCGGTTGCCCTCTTGTCATCACAATCTCTCTCTTTCTTTTTCTCCCCCACTCGTGAGGACTCACCTCACCTAGCCCTGGTGATTTCCTCAACATTCATGTACTTTTGAGCTTTCACCAATAGCTCTGGCATGCTCTTTGGTGGGCGTTTCATTACTGAGAAGAGGAAACTCGATGAGCAGAGTCCTCACAGGAAGGCGGTTATGGTGACCTTATCATCGGGCTTCTCAATCTGGAGGACCTCCTTGTTAAAATGAGTGAGTTAACTCCTCAAGCTCTCGTCCCTATATTGCTTTATGCTGTGCAGGTGGGTGACAGACTTCTGGTGGCGGCGTCCTCCGATGAAGTGTTCAATAAAAGATCTACTTAGTTTGGCGAAGGAGCCTATGGAGGCCGGGGGAAGCTTGGCAAACCAGTGACGAACAGATCCCTTCAAGGTAGTTGGGAAGGCTCTGCACATGATTTCGTCAGGAACGTTATGTAGCTGCATCAGGGATTTATACGTGTCGAGGTGATCTAGCGGGTCTTTTGTGCCATCAAAGACCTCCATCGTTGGCATTTTAAATTTCTGGGGGAGAGGATAATTTGCCACATCGACTACGAAAGGCGTGCCAGTGCGCCTTACGAGGTACTCAACAATTTTCGGTCCTTGTGCCTTCATGGTGTTAAAGACGTTACCAAGTTGGTTCTGCATTTCCTTGATATTCTCATCCCAATGATTGGGGTTTCCTTTGGAAGGGTCATTCACGTGGCTCTCGTGGTCCAGACTCTGGTTTTCCCCCTCGTCTTCTTGGAGAGGAGGTCACAACGTGGAAGGACGGAGCTGGTGGATGAGATGGATGGGCCACCCCTTGGCGCTAAAGAGGGGCTCCCTGGTGTTGCAAGGGAGCACCCTGGCGAGTGGTCTGGTGGTGGGCGCTCAGCTGGGGGCCTCCTTGGCGCCCTAGACAAGGTGTCTGTGGTGCTCTCCTGGCTGGGTGTTCTTCCTCTGGATGCGCACCTCCTTGTCCAGCAAGCATCAGCTTGAGAATCTGCTGATTTTGGTTTACCAACAACTGCATCGTCTCCAGTAACATTTGTTGCGGGTTAGGAACGAGATTGGTTGGCGGAGGCAAGAACTCCTCCTCACGTGATGGATTGTCCTCAGGCTGATTCATGGATCTGGTGGTGATCGCCATAGATACAAAAATAAAAGTGATTGGGTGAAAACTTTGTCGTTCCCACAGACGACGTCAAACTGATGATGCACAAATTGATATTATGCACCACCTGTCAAGTAATAAATGCAATAAAAAAATAAGGAGAGGCAACACAAGCAAAATACATTTTAAGTGGTTCGGTCAATGTGACCTACTCCACTACAAAGGGCGAGGATAGCTGCTATAACTTTAGAATTGATCATCCAAGTGTAGGTTATGCGAAGTAATAAATTTCTCGGGAGTCCGAGATCGAACTACAGGAAATTGGGAAAACAAGAGACAAAAAAAAAAAAAATTTATTTTGAAATTTATTTGAGTAAGAATTTATCCAACAGAAGAAAAGTGGGTTGGTTAAAACAATAATTGAAATACTAAAGTATCGGGGATACCCTTTCAAATCCACACGGTAATTATTAATAATCTAGTCTTCGAACACAATTGAGAATCAGCTGAGTAGTGATCCCAATTGAAATATTTAGTGATGATAATATGAAAACATCAAAAGTTATAATTAATGAATTATCTGAATAAATATAAAAATTTACTTGTAGATCACAAACATTCATCGTGCCCGGAGTCTACGATAAATCAAGCTTTTTAACAGGTAAATCTTATTTTATTGCAAATAATAAATCAACTATCTTATAAGAAATTCTAATTAATTAATTTAAGCATGAAATAACCAGTTATTTAACTCGCAGGGAATCTCAAACATTCGATGTATGTGGCACAACGAATCAAGAAATTATACAGAGCAAAAAATTTACTAGAAGACAAAAATTAAATTAAATGAATAAATCATGTATTAAAAAGAACATTGAATCAATAATAAATACCGTACTTCATTGAAACTATCTCCCCTAGCTTTAGTTGAGCTTTTAGCAAGCCATAAAACTAGAAAGATGGGAAGAAAATAATAATCCTAATCATTCCCTCTCAATAGATGAGAGCCTTTATTTATACTAAAATAAATCATAGATATAGGTAGAAGATATAAGGTTGGCTTGAGATGAATTCTTTTCCAAAAAAAAGTCTTTTAAGGTTAAATCCTATGCATAAAATCTTGGGGGCGCGGGTATAAAATCTGTCCAGATTTCGAGCTTGAATTTTGCATATTTAGAGGTTAATTCACAAAATTTATATACACTTTTGTATCTATTGAAGTCTTCTTTCCAACCCCGCAAAAAACAGGTCAATCGGATATCAGAGTCAAAAGTTATGATCAAAATACTAGAGACGTGTCAAATCCTTATCTTCTAGGATACTTTACTAATCCAATTTTAAATGAGTTTTCTTCTAATTTGGACTCTTCAATCCTTATAAATTGTGATCTTCTAGGATACTTTACGAATATAATTTTAAATGAGTTTTCTTCTAATTTGGACTCTTCAATCCTTATAAATTGTGATTCTTCCTATAGTGATTGCTTTATTTGTCTTATCCATTATTACTTTAAATCAACCAATTTACCTGCAAAATAAACCAAACAACTAGAAAAAGTATCAAACTAGAAAATCAAGGAATCTAACACATTTAATCAAAAATAATATGCAATCAACTAATCATTAAATATAATAAAATAGCATTTTCTATGGTTAATCACACCCCAACCTGAATATTACTAGTTCCTAGTAATACATGGATCCTAAAATTTTAAAACTAAAAAAAAAAATAAACTAATAAAATAAAACACAAATCCACTTTCGTAGGACTCACGATTGCATTTAGCATATGCAACAAGCCTTTAAACCCCTAGGTTCTCCCTAGTGGACGAGTATAGTCTCGTGAGGGTTTCCAGAGATGATACCCACAAACATCACCCTGTCATCAAATATCTGAATAATAATTTTATAACACAAATTGCTACTACAATATAAAAATTCTAAGCTCTAAGCATTTTAATAAGCACATGCAAAATAAAATATAAAATTCTACGCTATAAAAATGTATGCACTTATCATGTTCTCATATAAAATCGTGTGTATTGTGAATTAACTATACCAAGTCCATAATTTATCTGGTAATAACCTCTACAACTATCAATTATTCGTCTCAATGTCAAATCTCACTAGATAATTCACTCATAAAAGATTCTCTCAGATTATAGTGACTATTCCCTCAAACATCATATGTCAAAAGAAGATATTTAAATTAAAACAAAATAATGCTCACATGTCTATTAAAATAACCGTCATCCGAAATAAAATGATTTGTCATAGTCTCATGAAAGGAAATGAACACACAATAAATAAATAATTACCATACATGTCTATTAAAATAACCGTCATCCGAAATAAAATGATTTGTCATAGTCTCATGAAAGGAAATGAACACACAATAAATAAATAATTACCATTTTTTTCCTTATTCACACAAGTTATGTATCCACCAATACACTCTTGAGATTAAATATATCTTTATTTAAGGTTGTAATGGGGCCTTGGGATTAGAGTTTTGAAACGAAGGATATTCAGGAATTCAAAAGACTATCCCGAGAGAATATTTACATTACACAACCAAACTTCTTTTCATAGCCTTTCACCCTTCACCCTTTAGAAACACAATTTACAACACTTGCTCATATTTTTTCAAAACCATGCTTACTATTTTTCTCTTCTTTTTTTTTTCAATCTATTTTGTCACAGCTAGACATATTGTCTTTCTTCTTTTTTTTCAACTTTTTTTTTTGATCATTTTTTTTTAACCAACATATCCCAAATTACATAAACAATAAAAAACTCAATCTTGGGATAACCAAAGGTAAATGATATTATTTTTTCATTGGCTTGATTATTATATGTTGGGTATAAGAAATAAAATTTTACTTCAAAGGTTCAATCACGACTTCTAGGGATAATAATATTCAAATAATAAAGCTTAAACTCAAATAATATCAAAGAAGACCTAAAATCATATCTCAAGAGATCTTGATAACACACTTCTCATGTAAATAATTTAAAATTGAGCAATCATTCACAATATTGGTGTTGACCAAAACAAAAACAATGAGACTATTGAAGGAAATCAGCTGAAAGAAATAATTCTTCATTAAGTAAATGTAAATAACCCTCCAAGGAAGAGTGGATCAAAACTCACTAGGGTTTTTATGTATTTTCACTATATGTTTCAAGTTCTCAAGGTAAAATACCTAACAAATTTTCAACTTGGTAAAGTCTAAAGTGCACAAATTGTGAGTTTTTATAAGAATATGATATGAGATATAAAAATATAGAACAAAGTTATATGTGATGCTTAAACAGTTGCAAATTTAAAGCTAAACAAATTTTTCCCATATTGTGAAATGAAACTATGCATAAACATGTTATTTAGATATTTAATAACCAAAATATATTTTTTTATTTTTTTAAACTAAAATTTAAATAAACTAGAAATTGTCACAACACACAATACATCCACACCCCCAACCTAAATTCAATATTGTCCTCAATGTAAAAATAAATACCTTAATGCTCAATAAAAACAATGAATAATGATAAAAGGGATAGGAATACTTGGTGCCGCAACAACTGTAAAACCTAAAAATAAAAGACTTAACAAAAAATGAAAACTATAAATTGAAACAAACAGAAAGAAAACTAAAATTAAACAAAAATAAAAGAAAATCTAACTACTATGTACAAATAAAAATAAAAGCTCACACTCAATTCGGCTTAAATTCAGATTTGAATATACGACCATTCAATTTTATTGGCTTAAAATTGTGGTGTCGTAGTCACTCCGTCAATCGAACTATCCACTCATATACCCAATATATCCTTGGAACATGCAAGAAAAAAGCGATATATTCATTTTTCTGCAAATCTAACAATGAGATAGAAAATAGATTTTTATCAATTACAACACACAACTCAATTTTCATACCCTTACTAAGATTAGATGTGTAAATCTCATTACTACTATTTGATAATGAAAGGTCTTTGGGCTCATTAGCCTCTTGTAGAATAATAATGTCACTTAATTCTTCACTATCAAGAGTATTAATGGATTCATCTTTAGTCTGTAGTTCAGGAAAAGAATCACTCTCACTACATTGACCATTCTCAACCTCTTGTTCTTGTAGCAATGTATTGAGCATGTCTTTTATCTCTTCAATATCTTGGCTTATTTGAGCATTGAAAACTAGTTGGGTTTGTATAAATTCACAAAAAATGTCTTCCAAATTCTTTTCTTGTGGGTCATGGTAAGGTGGATATTGGAGAGGCCCTTGTGGTGGTGTGAGATGTACCGGTAACTGATAATGTTCGTTCCCCCAACCAAAATCGGGATAATTTTTTTTAAAACAATAGTTGTGGTAAGGTTGAAAAGAATTAGGTAATACAATTGACCTATCCCTAAAAATCCGTCGAGCTATTGGAATTAAAGGGCACACCTCAGTGGGATGCCCAAACACATCACAAATCACACACAATTCCTCCAATGGGGAAACACTTGACACCTCATTAGAATAATCTAAAAACATAAAAATACAAATTATGAAAAATCTAACCTAAGGAAAAATAAAACAAATAAATAATAAATAATAAAAAAGGGAAGAGATTACCGGATTTGTGACGAATGTAACAAACCTCAATAGATGGCGGTGTGTTCCTTGTCTTCAAACAAATCCCCGGCAACGGCGCCAAAAAATTTGCTACAATTTTAGAATTGATCACCCAAGTGCAGGTTGTGCGAAGTAATATAATACTCAAAGGTCCAAGGTCGAACCACAGGGAATTGAGAAAAACTTAGAACACAAAGAAAAATAAAAGAAAATTATTTTGAAAATTTTTTTTGTAGAGATTTTGAAATTAGAAAACAATAAATTTGTTTTTTAAAACAATAATTGAAATACTAAAGCATTAGAGATACCCTTTCTAATCCACATAGTAATTATTAATGATCCAGTTTTCGAACTCAATTGAGAATCAGCTGAGTAGTGATCCCAATCGGAATATTTAGCGGTGATAATATGAAAACATCAAAGGAATAAATATAAAAATTTACTTGTAGATCAAAAGCATTCACCGTGCCCAAACTGTACGATAAATCAAGCTTTCTAACAGGTAAATCTTATTTTATTGCAAATAATAAATCAACTATCTTATGAGAAATTCTAATTAATTAATTCAAGCATGGAATAACCAGTTATTTGACTCGCAGAGAATCTCAAGCATTTAATGTACTTGGCACAACGAATCAAGAAATTATACAGAGCAAAAACTTTACAAAAAGACAAGAATTAAATTAAAAGAATAAATCATGCATTAAAAAGAACATTGAATCAATAATAAATACCGTACTTCATTGAAAGTATCTCCCCTAACTTTAGTTTGGTTTTTAGCAAGCCATCAGGGTATCCCTGATGCTTTAATATTTTAATTTTTAGTATTTCAATCATTAATAATTACTGTGTGGATTTGAAAACATTCGCCACCATATTATACACCTTCTTGTCATTGAGAACCAATCATAAGTCTGCAATCAGAATTCAAAAGTTGATGAATTGACCAATTAAAAGAAAGCCCATGAACTTACCAAAAAAAAAGAAAGCCCATGCAAATAAATAACATTTGAATATTGCTATAACAAAAATAATTTTTTTATTTATTTATAAAACTAGTAAACTAATGTAGGTGCAAATAACTTGTTCAAACAAACAAATTGAGAGACAGAAAAATGAGATAGAGAGATATTCCATATATTTTGATTCAACAATTTGAGGTCTTTTTATAGGCAAATTTTAGCATTGTTGGTAAAGAAGTAAGAAAAAATCATTCAATGGAGTAATGACAGTGGGCATCCACATGCTAAGTTTTTAAACACTTCCCTTTGGATGACCACTATACTTAGATAGTGTTGGACTCATGAATATTGCATCATTAAAACATTTGCCAGTAAAACCCAATGAGATGAATCTAGGATGAAGAAAAAAGAGTACATCATGCAAATTGTCCTGTTGGGATCCTGAGCAGTGCCTCATTAAAAATCTTGCTAAGTAAAACCTAGTGAGAAAAAACCTTAGCGAAGGGAAAAAGAATACAAGCCTCCTCCTATTGAAGACACCCGTTCAAAATAATGATTGTTTAGCTTGATAGATCTTTGAGAAGTCACATTTCGATTTGATTCACTAATTTCTGGAATATAGTCGGCAGGAGTGTTTTAATGAATAAATCTGCCAGATTTTCAGTCGAACAAATTTGCTGAACATTAATATCAACATTTTTTTCCAGCTCATGGGTGTAAAAGAACTTTGGTGATATATGCTTTGTTCTGTCACCTTTGATATATCCTCCCTTGAGCTGTGCGATACAAGCTGTATTGTTCTCATATAATATTGTTTGAATGTTTTTTATTAAAGATAGTCCACTTTGCTCTTGGATATCTTGGATCATGAATCTTAGCCAAATATATTCTTGACTTGCTTCATAGATGGCTAATATTTCAAAATGATTGAATGATGTAGAAACAACTATTTGCTTAACCAATTTCCATGATATAGTTGTACTACCATAAGTAAATACATATCCAACTTGTAATCGAGCCTTGTGTGGATCAGAAAGGTAACCGACATCTTTATATATATCCAACTAATTGCGGACTTTGGTTATTTGCATAGAATAACCCCACGTCTACTGTCCCACAGAGGTACCGCAATAAATGCTTGATCTCATTCCAATGCCTTCGAGTTGGTTTTGAGTTGTATCTCGTCAGTAAGTTAATTGCAAACGATGTGTCTGGCCTCGTATAGTTTGCAAGATACATTAGTGCACCAATTGCACTAAGATATGGTGTTTCTGGACCAAGAAGTTTTTCACCTTTCTCTTGAGGATAAAATGTATCCTTCTTTGTATCTAGTGGTCGGACGACCATTGGTAAACTCAATAGATGTGATTTATCCATGTATAATTGTTTCATGGCGTTTTTCGTGTATGTTGATTGATACACAAAAAATTCATTGGATAAATCTTCAATTTGTAGGCCAAGGCAAAATTTTGTTTGCCCAACATCTTTCATCTCAAACTCATTTTTCACATAGCTGACAACTTTGTGAGTTCTTTTGGAGTGTCTCCTAGATTTAAATCATCAACATATACAACAATAAAAGAAAATTCACTATTTTTTGATAAAAGTACATGGACATATCAAATCATTGACATATCCCTCTTTTAAGAGATATTCACTAAGGCGATTATACCACATCTACAGTGATTGTTTTAATCCATACAATGATTATTGAAGTTTAATGGAATACAACATTCGGGACTGTGAATTATATGCTTTTGTTATTTTGAATCCTTCACGAATTTTCATGTATATCTCATTGTCTAATAAGCCATATAAATATGTAGTGAAAACTTCTATCAAGTGCATATCCAGTCCTTCAGAGACTACAAAAGCTATAAAAAATCTGAAAGTGACAGTGTCTATTACGGTAGAATACGTCACCACTTAATCAATACTAAGTTTCTGCGGGAAACCCTATGTCACAAGTCGACATTGTGCCTTATACAATATAATTTCATTTTTATCTTTATGTTTTCTCATGAACACTCATTTATATCTAACGGGTTCAACATCTTATGGTGTTTGGACTATAGGTCCAAATACACTGCATTTTGTTAGTGAGTTTAACTCTGTTTGAATTGCTTCTTTCTATTTTAGCCAATCACTTCTTTGTCAGCATTCATCGACAATTTTTTGTTCAAGCTCCTCACTATCTCTTGAAATATTAAGAGCAAAAGTAAATGAAAATATCTCATCCACAATAACTTTATTTCGATCACATCTATTTTCATTGTGCATATAATTTATAGAGATCTTATCTTTTTTCATTGTGTACATAGTTTTTTGGGACTCTTTTGGAGTTAACTAAGTATCTATAGGGGTAATTGTTTTGTAGGATGACTTTCTTCAGAAACACAAAATTTTGGTTTGTTATTCTCTTATGGAGCATAACTTCTTGATTTACTCTTTATTGTCCCATCTTCTTTCTAGGGATAATATCTTTTGCATCAATAAGTCTACCATGCTTTAGGTGTACCTTAGACTTATTTGCAGTTGTGCTACCAGATTGACCTACAGGGATATCAATTCTCACTGGTGCATTTGCACATGTGACTTTGTTACTTTATTTGTGGCAATGAATACATTAGGTAAGTTATTTGCAATACCTTGCACATGAATGATCCTTTGAACTTCTAGTTCAAATTGATTTGTCCAGGGATCAAAATGAGATAACGCTGGAACATTCCAAGTGAATTCACGTTGTTCTTCTGGTTTTTTATTGTCTCCCCCTAATGGTGAGAAAATTGGCTCATCGAAATAACAATTTGCAAAACGTGCTTTAAATACATCGCCTGTTAAAGGTTCAAGATATCTAATTATTGAAGGAGAGTCAAATCCAACATAAATTTCAAGTCAACATTGTGGATCCATCTTGGTCCATTGTGGTGGTGGAATTGGAACATATATAGCACAACCAAATACTCGTAAGTGAGAAATATTTGGTTACTGACCAAGAATAAGTTGTACTGGTGAATATGTATGATGTGCAATTGGTCAAACATGAATTAAAGATGTAGTATGCAATACAATAGGTCCCCAGAAATAAATAGGTAATTTCGTCTTCATAAGTATGGATCGAGCTACCAATTGAATACGTTTAATAAAAGACTCAACTAGATAATTCTTTGTGTGAGTGTGTGTAACTAGATGCTCAATATCCATTGTTACTGACATGCAATAGTTATTGAATGTCTGAAATGTAAACTCACCAGCATTATCCAAAGAATTATCTTTATTGGATAATCTAGTAATTGTGCTCACAACCGAATTATTTGAGCGAGAAACCTTGCAAAGGTGATATTTTGTGTAGAAAGTAGACACACATGTGATCATCTTATTGATGCATCAACTAAAATCATGAAATAACGAAAAGACCCACATGGAGGGTGTATTGGCCCACATATGTCTCCCTTAATTTGTTGCAAAAAGTAGGAGATTCAGAAATTAATTTTGAGGGGGATGGTTTGACAATTGGTTTACCTTGTGAAAAAGAAGAACATGGATAATCACTTGGTAAAAGAATCATCCTAATTCTTTAGAAAATGTTCGTGTGAATTCTCAACGATGCTATACATTATTATTGATCTTGAATGACCAAGACGATCATGCCAAAACAAAAAATTCTTTGGATCAGAGTACTTCTAATGCATCACAACATTTGATTATATAAATTTTGTTCTGATATAGTACAATGCAGAAGAGATAATACAAAGTTTCTCTAGTATATGATTCTGGCATGATACAATAGATATGATGTATAAATATTCTATGTCACTCTTATTGTCATTTCAATGTGATATCCATTACGACATATGTCTTTAAAACTTAGTAGATTTTGGCTAGATTAATTAGAGTATAATGCATTTTTAATAAAGAATTTTATTCCTTGGGATAGCATCATATTTTCTCTGTCGGAGCCTTCAATCAATCTGACTTGATATTATATTAACACTAGTTTTGAAAAATGTTAGTTTAGAGAAATGCTTTTTATCGCGAAGAATTATGTAAGTCGTAGCACTATCCGCTAGGAAAATATCTTCATTGTTCACCTTGGAGTTAACCAATGAATTTTCATGATTCATGCCTCCATATGACAAATACACACTTGATTTTATTAATACATAGGCATTATTCAAACTATTAGATTACGAAAATAATAAATAGCAAACATAGGCAAAACTGACAGACATACATATAAATTATTGCTTGAAAATAATATTCTTAATCTATTTTTCCATTTCATTTTCGTTTAGGTTCAAAAAGAAATCAGACACATCCAGATTAGCAAAATCGGATGGATAATCGACGAGGGTGGTGCTATATGTCCCCTCACCAAAATTCTTCTCTATAAATTTTTCTTTTCATTCAATGGATTTTTGATAGAGATCTGCCAAAAATTTCGGCGTATGATAGGTATGCGACTAGTGTCATTTATTCTACATATGTAACAACCATCTTCATTCTTCTTAGAAAGCTTATTCGGTAAACTCTTTTCTTTCTTTCTTTTTTGCTCTGGTTGTTCCACTTCTGGTGGTGTAGGGGCATTTCTTCATTTTTGATTTGGTGTGAAGGACTTTGGGCCTCCATGATAACCCTTGCGAAAATGTGTGTTTTTATTTTTGCCACAACCTCGTCCTTGACTATGAATAGATGTGACATTTTTTGCTAGGAAGGCTTGGTGGTTAGTTGGATGAGCTTCATGATTTCTCATTAGTAAATCGTTATTCTCCTCGACAAGTAAGATACATGTTATGATGTTGATTACTTTTTAATGCATTTCATGGGTTAATTATTTATGATTCATGTTAAAATTGATGTGAATTATATGATTTGTAATATTAAAGGATGGATTCGAGAATAAGATGAATTTTAGGGGCTAAAAGTTGATTTTTCAAAGTATGGAGGCAAAGCACGAGGAGAGAATGACCAAGAAATTCTAATTCAAAGACCTTCTAAAAGACAGCCACCGTTCGGACGCTCCCATACTGTCCGGATGCCCCTCTAAAGTCAAAGTAAATCAGACAAGAAGTGACCAACTATTGCAGATGTGTCATTGTTAGTCACTGTCCAGACGCCCCCATACCGTCTAGATGCCCTTACCAGATAGTCACTTTCCAACTTTGATTTCTCAAATCCGGGTTTTTTGTTCTCCTCCCCTATAAATACCCCCATCCTCTTAAAGCAAAAAGTAACTTTTTGGGGGAACTCTTGGAAGTGAAAAGAACTCTCCAGATTAACTTTTTTTCTCCTACTCTTCTAGTATTCCTTTCATTAGCTTTCATTTTATGTAGTTTTCTCCTTCACCTAGAGGAGTGAACATCTCTCACCTTTTTATCTCTCTTGTAGTTTTGAAAGGTGGGTAGTGTTTCACTCATTCTTTGTTGGAGATAAACATTTTGTTTCTTATAATTTTATCTTTGTAATTCTAAGTTCCTCTACTTAGAAGGATGAGATTCACTGACTTTTCTAGCTTCCTCAAAGCTATGAAGAGCGAGTAGTTTCTCATTTACGCTTTAGTAAGAGGTGATGAACATGTAAAATATTATCGAGAAATTTTATTTGTGCAATTCATTTATGCTTATTGTTTTATCTTTTGCTTTATATATTAAATGATTGAATTTATCTAGTAAAGCTAAAGTACTTTGTACAATCATTGATTACCTATAGACAAGTTAAGTCTTGACATAGATGATTCCAATGATTCCCTACAAGTACCACTACTAGGTCTTCATGACAAACTTTCAATCTTCACTCACATTGTGCCTTAACTTATGGTTGAATAGCTTAACGAATGTTGGATGTTTTGTAGAGTTATTTGATTATTTATAGACGGGTTAAGTCTTGGCAAAACTAATTTTTATGATCCTCTACAAAGACATTGGAGTCATGCTCTTAATTCACACATTCAATCTTTCTCCTCCGATTAACTTGCTATTGATGTTGGGGTTAATTCAATAATTAATGTTGCACAAATATAGCTCCCGAATACATATGCACATGTCCAGATCCTCGAGCTAAAGAGTGACTTTTATTTCCATTTAAAGAATCATATATTTTGTTTAGAAAATTTCATCATCATCACAACTCCTAAATTCATGCTTCCCATTCACCTTCGTCTATATTAATCTTAAATTCAAACACCAATTTTATTTCCTTGTGGATTCGACTCTAGACTTAGCCGGATAATAATTACAACTTAATCGCCTACACTTGGGTGTACACATTTCGGATAAAGTCAAATTTTTGGCACCGTTGCCGGGGAACCAATGGTATTTTGAAGTAAAAAGTGAAGAGACATTTATATTTTTTTTTGTATATACTTATTTTTTTTCTGTATATAATTCTTTCTTTTTATGTTTGAGGAAGACCATTTCTTTTAAAATTTGCCAAAAGAATTAGTCGGGTCTATCAATCAATCTAAACCTTCTTCACCTCGATCAATTACAAACACCGTTGATAATAGTATGGCCAATATCATAGAGAAGAGGAAATTCCTAACGTACGACTCTAAGGAAGTATTTACATCCCACATGGAATAATGTCTCATCTTGTTTTGTGTTTCCTGGAAATGCACCTAACTTCATTGTGAAGCCTAGTACAGTGCAACTATTACCTCAATTTTATGGACTCGAATTAGAAAATTCATACTTGCATGTGAAAGATTTTTGAGGAGGTATGTGGGACGTTCCAAGATAATTCTGAACTAGTCAAGTTAAAATTTTTTCCATTCTCTTTAAAGGAAAAAGCTAAACAATGACTAAATTCTTTAAAGACCTATTCCATACCTAGTTGGCAAGTGTTACAAATCAATTTTTTCAAGAAATATTTCCCTTTACACTGCACAGATGCACTTAAAAGACAAATCATGAACTTTTCGATCAAAGAGGGAGAAATATTCTACCAATGTTGGGAGAGATTTAAGGATCTTCTCCAAGTTTGACCACACCATGCATTTGAGAGTTGGACTCTAGTAGGATTTTTCTATGATTCTCTCTCTACTTGATTACGAAATTTTTTTGAGATGATGGCTCAAAGGGAGTTCATGAAAAAAATTATGAAGGAGGTGTTTGAGTTTTTCGATACCACATCTGAGAGTTCTCAAATGTGGGACTCGGCCTCTCCTACCACTATAGAAGCTAGACCTTCCACTTCCCAAGGGGGGAAGTACATTTTGAAAGAGGATGACGACCTTAGGGCCAAGATGGCCACCTTATCTCAAAATCTTGAAGCTCTAGATGAGAAATGTAAACCAAGTTGCTATTAGACCTCCCACAGAATAAGTGTGTAAAATTTGTGCTTTGTCAGGACACCCTACTAGAAAGTGCCCTACCATACCTGCATTCAAGGAGGTTTTGTTGGAACAAACCAATGCAATCTCCAACTTTAACAAGCCTTACTCCAACCCTTATTCTAATACCTACAATGCGAAACCACCCAAATTTCAATTGGAGGAACACACAACAACCTCCTGTGAATCAACAACAAGGACCACCACAACCACCTCAAGGCCCTCTTGCATATCAACCATATCAACCACTATATAAGAGGAGTCTTGACAACACCCTGAACTAATTCATGCAAAATCAAATGAGTTTCAACATTTAATCGACTCAGTTTTTAATGATTTCAAGGCATATACTTCACAATTGATTGATGACATTAAGATCCACATAGCTAAATTGACTTAGTCTTTGAGCATAATAGAGAATGAAAAATTCCCCTCTCAAACTAAGTCATCTCAGAGTCAATTTAAAGCTAACACCTTTATTGCATCTGAGACTTCGTCCAATCATGTTCAATCAATTACCACACTGAGAAGTTGCAAGGTGGCAAACAAGATCATCGCACCCAAAGTAAATGAAGCAAATGTCGAGTCTATACCAGAGTCTCAAGATGAGAATCTTAAAAAGGGGAAAAAGGAACCACCATGCCCAATTCTTTTACCTTTTTCCCAAAGAGTCAAAAAGCCGCAAACATTGAATAACCATGTTGAAATTTTTGATCTTTTAAACCATGTAAAGATCACCATCCCCCTATTAGATGCCATCAAACAAGTCCCATCATAAGACAAATTTCTGAAGGTCTTGTGCACCATAAAAAGGAATATCAATGTATAAAAGAGGGCATTCCTCATGAAACAAGCCAGTGCTATCATCCAGCACAAGGTCCCTCCTAAATACAAATATCGTAGGTGTCCCACCGTCTCATGCATAATTGGAAATTACAAGATTGAGCAAGCATTGCTCGATATTAGGGTCAGTGTCATTCTTCTCTCATACACTATTTACGAGCAACTAGGTTTAAGCGAACTTAAGCCTACAAACATCACTTTGCAACTAGTTGACCGATTCGTGAAAGTTCCAAGGGGAGTAGTTGAGGATGTTCTTGTCCAAATTGATAAATTCTATTTACCAGTTGATTTTATTATTTTGGACACCAAACCTTTCATGCACACTGGCACTCAAATTCTATTCATTATAGGTCTACCATTCCTTGCTACTTCTAAAACTCTAATTGATTGCAAGAATGGAGTAATGAAGCTATATTTTGGCAACATGACTTTGGAATTGAACATTTTTAACATGGCTAAACATCCAGGCGAAGAAAAAGACATGCATGAAATCAATTGCATCGAGTCTTTAATCGAAGAATTATTTAATGAAGCATTTGAGGAAAATGAGTTGGAGTCAAATAAATTAGAAAAATTGTTGTTTGAGTTTGAATCAGTGTTAGATAGTGAGTTTGTAAAATGTACTGAGTCTACTGTAAATATTTTTTCTGTTGGGACATGAGTCCCAAAGTTTGAGGAGTTGTCGCCAAGTGACACAAAACATGTTTTATCTAGTGTCACTGCACCAAAGCTCGAGTTTAAACCTCTTCCGTCCAAGTCATAAGAGTCAAGATTGATAAAGTCATCAAAAGGCATCAAAATGCAATCGAATGGACCATAGCTGACATTAAGGGTATAAGTCCTATTGTCTGTACGCATTGTATATAATTGGAGGAGGACTCGAAACCTTCTCGCCAACCTCAGCGATAGTTAAATCCACATCTCAAAGAGGTTGTAAGGGTTGAAGTAATAAAATTGCTAGATGCGGGTATCATTTATCCCATCTCTGACAGTAAGTGGATAAGCCCTACCCACGTAGTACCTAAGAAATATGGTTTCATAGTAGTCAAGAACGTGGATAATGAGTTAGTCTCAACGCGTATTGTCACGGGTTGGCACATGTGCATTGACTACCCAAAATTGAACTCTGTCATTAGAAAAGACCACTTTTTTATTTTTATTTTTTCTTGAGCAAGTTCTTGAAAGGATAACTGGTCATGCTTTCTACTGTTTCTTAGATGGTTACTCTGGGTATAACCAAATTGGGATTGCGTTGAATTGATTTAATTGACAACCTTCCATCACCTAAGATTGTTAAGGATGTAATATCATTTCTAGGTCACGTTGGTTTCTATAGGAGATTCATCAAAGAACTTTAGTTTCATATCTAGACTTATTTGTAATCTCCTATGTCAAGATGTCACATTCAAATGGAATGAGGCTCGCCAAAAGGCTTTCGAGAAGCTCAAAGGCATGCTAATTTCTATGCCCATCATGTAGCCCCCTGACTGGTCTTTATCCTTTTAACTCATGTGTGATGCTAGTGACTATGCTGTAGGTGCTGTTTTGAAACAACGGAAGGATAATCAACCCATTGTAATATATTATGCAAGCAAAACCTTGAATGACACACAAAAGAAATATTCCACGACAAAAACAAGAATTACTTGTAGTAGTATTTGCTTTGGATAAGTTCAGGTCATATTTAGTTGGGTCATCTATTGTTGTTTTTATTAACCATGCATCCTTGAAGTACTTATTTTATGAAAAAGGATGCCTAGCCACATATTCTCAGATGAATACTCTTACTCTAGGAATTCGATCTGATCATCAAAGACAAGAAATGAGTGGAGAATATGATGACAGACCATCTCTCCAAGCTGAACTATGATACGAAAGAGGAACCTTTGCCAGTCAAAGAGACTTTTCCTGATGAACAACTTTTTGCCATTCCTGAGGTACCTTGATATGCAGACATTGCAAGCTTTTTTGCCACAAGTACCATTTCTTCTCACTACACCTTAGCTGACAAACAAATTTTTTTAAGAGAGGTGCGTGGCTTCTTCTGGCAGGATCCATACTTATTTGAATACTATAAGGATCAAATCATAAGACGCTGTGTACTCAATCATGAAATCAGCTAGGTAATTACTTTTTGTCATTCTGAAGCATATGGTGGGCATTTTTCCTCAAAGAAAATTGCTGCAAAAATCATGCAGAGTGGATTTTATTGGCCCACACTTTTTATAGATGTGTATGCCTTTTGTCTAATATGTGATAGATGCCAAAGATTGGAGTGTATTTCTAAAATAAACATGATGCCCCTGAACTCTGTACTGGTGATTGAAATTTTTGATTGTTGAAGAATTGATTTCATGGGACCATTCCCCCCTTTATTTGGCTATCTATACATCTTGGTTGCTGTTGATTATGTGTCTGAATGGGTTGAAGCAATTCCATGCTAGAATAATGATCACTGCACAGTGATTAAGTTCTTAAAAGAAAATATTTTTTCACAGTTTGAAATTCCTAGATCCATCATAAGTGATGGGGGTGCTCATTTTTGCAACCGTCCTTTTGAAAACCTAATAAAAAAATATTTGATTTCTCACAAGGTTACAGACCCTTATCACCTACAGACTAGTGGATAGGCCGAATTGGCCAATTGGGAGATTAAAATGATTTTGGAAAAAATGGTAAATTTGGACCACAAAGATTGGTCGTTACAACTAACTGATACACTTTGGACATATCGCACTGCCTTTAAACCAATTTTGGGCATGTCTATCTATCGGCTAGTTTATGGAAAGTCTTGTCACTTGCCTGTCGAATTGGATTTAGACAAGACTGGTGCATCTTGAAAACTTTAGATTAGTGAATTGGAGGAACAAAGGAATGAGGCTTATGAGAATACTAAAATTGCCAAAGCATGGATGAAAGTTTTTCGTGACAAAAACATAATGCAAAAATCCTTTGTCCCTTCCCAGAAAGTTCTCCTGTACAATTCGAGGCTCCACCTATTTCATAGTAAGTTGAGGTCAAGGTGGACTAGACCTTAAGTTGAGAAATAAGTGTTTGGACATAAAACAGTGAAATTTGAGAATCTTTCAACTGATAATATTTTCAAAGTCAATGGATAACGTCTTAAACCATTTTATGAAGGGTTTGTCGAGCATGTGGAATCCATTGATCTAATGGATCCACAAATTCTTGGATGAAGTTGTCAATTTTTATATTTTGTACATAGCATTTATCGTGAACAAATATCGTGCATGTTGTTTGTAGGGTTTCGACTGAAATGCAGGTGTTCCGTAACTTTCAACCTTAAATTCATCTTGCATTTGTTGGTAAAATCAAAATATTGAGGACAATATTGAGTTTAGGTTGGGGGTGGGAAGTACTTTGTACTTTGGATATAAATTTTAAAAATTTTCATATGTCTATATTTTTTTCGGCAGCTTCAATCGTCTTTGTGACTGACATAAGTTAAAGAACTTGATAGAGTGTCTTAAGTTTTTTTTTTTAATCATGGACGTTAAACTTTTTTGGTTTAGTCTAGGTTTTTTACGCACATTTCTGTCCGATGTGCATTTCGTAATAATGAAAAGAGCAAGAATGGTGAGAAAATTTCAAATCCAAGAAAACAAATAAAACCACTGTGTAGAAGAAGCACATTTGCTAAACATCACCGAACCAAACGACTTGGCACATGTAACCAATGTGGTTGACTGTTTCACATGAGGGAGTATAATTAGTGCTCTCAACCTATTTTCGGCCGCGCACTTGATCGTTTAGACTAGATAGTGTATGGACACAGTAAGAATTTTTCTGATACGCCAGCCTATTCCAGTATTGCTTTTACACGGTATGTACGGCGAAAAGTTGGTAGGTTCATTGATTCTTCAAACATAATGGATTTTGAGCAAGAATCAGATTAAAAATTTCTCTACCATGATGAACATAGGTAAGGTATATTAATATATTTCTAGAAAAATCGTTTGGACCTGCGGGTCCAGCCGAGATGGTTAAAAATACGTCTCGAGGGAATGAAAGTCAATGGTTCAAATTCCCTAACGTAAAAAATGTGAACATGTATTTAAAAAAAAAATTTAAAAAGTTTTACACAATTTAAAATTTTCTTATTATCTTTTTTATACTTTAATTACAATATATAATAATAATAATAAATAATTTATTTTTATCTTGTTGATAAAATATATAGAATATATTTGTATATATGTATAATATATAAATATAGGTAAATAATAAATAATCAAAATAAAATTTAAAAGGAGAAAAAGAACAAAAACATGAAAAAAAATAAAAAATTCAGAAATTAGAGCACAGTCCGGACGCCAGCCACCATTCGGACGCTCAGCTAGAAGCAGAAAAGGGGGAAGACAGCGTCCGGACGCCCCTCCACCATCCGGACGGTCTGTCACGACTTTAAAACAATCCAAGCGACTGCTCATCATCATTTTAGTGTCAAAACCCAAAAACTCTACAACCCTAGGCTTCGAAAATACCTCCCCAAGCCTAGAAATTCAATACCCATCACTTTTTCCTTAAATCTAAGCCTCCCAAGGCAAGATTCAAGCCTCGTTAGCCATTCTAACCAATTAAAATCTTTAATTTTAGCCCCAACTCTCCACACCCATGGGACCAAGAAAGAAAGATTTGGCCAAGGGACTCGAGATTAGCACAAGGCAATCCACAAGGAGACGAGCATAACCTCCACCCGAGCAACGTGAGAAGCAAGATCCTAGGATCCATGAGAATGAACTACTGGTAATCCTTGTCTTCGATGGAGCCATTTTTGAGACATATGAACAAAGCCAAAGGTATGAACTCATATTCTCCCTAAAAAATGTTATTGTTGAACGTGCTATTGTTTTGGAGGATTTTGAGAGGTTGGGTGTGCGGAGAATTTTGTTGGCAAGAGGTCGGGGAGGATTTGTGAAGCGAGTGGGGGATTGTGCCATTGTTTTGGTCAATAATTTTATAATAATGCTCAAATCATTGGACCAAGATAGTTTGTCATATATACAAGGGGTGTCTGTTTCAAGGTTGATACGAACACCATTTTTGAGGTGATTAAACCAATCTCGAGAGAATCTAATGTCATATATTCCCCATTCCTCCCATTGATTTAAGTGTTATTGGGCGTGAGTTGACTGAAAATCCTAATTTTGTGTGGTGACAAGGAAGAAACTACATCAAAAAGGGAGATTTGCTAGACAAATATAGGATTTTCAACCTACTTGTAGTAAACAACCTCATGCCTCAGAGCTTGAAAAACCAATTTTTTATTGAAAGGGCTCGACTTTTGTATTCTCTTAGGATGGGGCATTCCATTGACTTACCCAATTTTATCATGGATCAAATGATTCTGCCTTGTTAAGGAAAGAGACCCTCACTTCCTTTTGGACTGTTGGTGAATGATATATGCAAGAGAAAAAGAGGGCAGTGATGGATGATCCATGGGAAAAAGCAGAGAAGTTGAGATATTTGGATGCCACTTCTCTAAAGAAAAGTCATAGAGGTGAGGGAGGTAATCAAGAGGGACATGACTAGGCGAGGACGTGGCAATCCGGGTAGCTTCGAGGACAATCAAATGGAGATACTTCGTCTTTTGAGGCAAGGATGTGATGCTAGACCTTCATCTTCTGCGTAGGGATTGCTTCTCTATGAAAGAAACGTTGACATCATGCTAGCACTTTTGTGGTTATGCTAGAACTTTTGGCAATCCGACTTTTGCTCTTACATTAATTGCTGGGTTTTTAGTTGAACTTTTGACTAGTATTTGCATAGTATAAGTAGCTTTTAATTGTTGGACTTTGGTTTGGATGTTTTGTTAACTGTTCCTTGGAATCTTGCTTAAAATTAGTTAGTCATGTTTTATGGGTTATGCTTTGAGTTTTTATGCTTTATGTTGGTTAGCTTTGAATCTGTGTTGGATTAGTTTTACTATGGAGTTTAAATTATTAGGAGTTTGTTTTGTTTTGATTTCAATCTTAATTTTTATACATAAAAATCCATGCATCATTGGAATAATTTTGAAATTTTGGTTAGCATGTGATTATTATGATGGTTATCTCATTTTGAATTTATCTCCGAGCAAGTTTATAGGAATTTGTTCTAAACTTGAACATCATTTTCATCTTATTGTTTGAAACTCAACATATTGCACATGACTAGGTCTCTTTATTTTGTGGGATAATATTCTTTCTTTATGGCTTGAAGTGCATAGTGGAGATGAATTTAGTTACCTTGTTGCGCTTTCAAACCATTCTTCTTTGGAGTGTTAACATACATTTACTCAAGTAAGAAGTTTCATTCTGCTAAATTTCATTGAATAATCTCATTTTCATTGAATTGATTAAGACAAGTAAAGTAGCTGATTGTTATGTCATGTGAATAACCATTGAGAGAAATACACTTGCGCATTCTTGATGAAATGATTATAAGCCATCTTTGAATTTTCTTTGAGCTTTAGACCATTCTTTCTAGAATTGTATCATTAGAAACACATTTTGAGCCTAAGAAGTAAATTTATTTTTTAGCCAAAATCATAACCAAGCCAATTATAACTTTATATATTTTCTTACCTTGGTTAACCTGAATTTTTTATATATCTATCAACTGGATGAGGGCTATTGAAATGAAAATTGAAGGAAGAAATACCAATGGGAATTCGTGCAAAATGGAAGGAAAATGAAAAGAAGAAAAAAAAAATGCAAGATTGCAAAGAAAAGAAAGCCAAAGGCTAAAGAACGGAAAATAATTTTATCAGAAAAGAAAGAGGAGCATTTTCAAGAAATAACATTGTTGGGTTAACCTCTTTTGAATTCTTTTTTACCCTTCATTTCTTTACCCTTCACCCAATCCCATATTACAACCTAATGACAAGTCTTATTTGATCTCAGCTAATGTGCACGTGTATGGAACTAAATTATGATAGTGAACATGACATCAACATTACTTTTATCTTGTACTAATATCTTTTCATGAGATTATGCCAAAATTGTTTTGTTCAAAATGTCCGTCATTTGAACTTTTCCATATGTGAGTAATATTCCAACTTTGAAATACATGATTCATGTCATATATGGACACTTGAGTGTAAAGTCAGTATAACCGGAGCGTTTTTATTGTGAGTGTTACTCCCAAGAGAGGTTTGGCATTGAAGCTTATTATGAATAGCGCAAAAGAAAGAATATTATTTACTTTGTTTGGAAGTGGAATGGTCAACACGCTTAAAGAGTTTTGAATAATAATATGACAAGTGAATATTCTTGTTTAGCATGAAGGCTTATGAATGGGCTTATGGAGATTTATTCAAGTCGTAATGGATAGACATTACTATAATCTCATTTTTAACAAAAATAAATGATCTCAATTATGATTGGGTTTTTATTGAAGTTTGTAGGTATTTTCGTTAAAAACTTTCACGAGACAACACTCATCCACTAAGAGTAACCTAGGAGTTTAACGGCTTATTGTATATTTTAAATGCAATTGCATCACCTGCAAAAATGATTTTGTAAATATTAGTTTAGTTTTTGTTTTTGAATTACTAGGGCCTAGTAGTATTCAAGTTGTGTGTTTGGGGGGGGGGGGGGGGGGGGGGGGTTAAAAGTTACACTTTTTAATGCATTGCATGGGTTAATTATTTATGATTCATGTTAAAATTGATATACAAGAATTTTGGGCTAAAAGTTGATTTTCCGAAGTTTGGAGGCAAAGCATGTGGAGGTAATGACCAAGAAATTCAAATTCAAAGACCTTTTAGGAGACAACCACCGTCTAGACATTCCCATATCGTCCGAACGCCCCTCTATAGTCAAAGGAAATTAGACAAGATCAGAGGAGGAGTGGTCAACGCCGTTGTTACAGTCGAATAACTTAACTAATGTTGGATGCCTTGTAGAGTTATTTGATTGTTTATAGACAGGTTAAGTCTCGGCATAAGTAATTCTTATGATCCTCTACAAAGACATCAGAGTCATGTTCTTAATTCACACATTCAATCTTTATCTTCCGATTAACTTGCTATTAACGTAGGGGTTAATTAATTAATTAATGATGCACAAATATAGCTCCCGAATACATATGCACATGTCCGGATCCTCAAGTTAAAGAGTGACTTTTATTTCCATTTAAATGATCGTATATTTTGTTTAGAAAATTTCATCATCACAACTTAAGTTCATGCTTTCCATTCACCTTCATCTCTATTGATCTTAACTTCAAACACCAACGCTAGTTCCATGTTGATTCGACTCCTGACTTAGCCGGATAATAACTACAACTTGACTGCCTGCAATTGGGTGTATGTATTGAACCCATGCTGTCGATATTGTTGTTATAATATAATATTTGATGTATGAAATCTGAAGTATATTTTCTCCAGTTTATCCGTATCAATCACGGGCTATTCACACAACTTCAATTTAGACGTGATTTTATGCATTGCCGAATTATATTCTCGTACAATTTTATAGTCCTGAAATTGTAGGTTGAACCACTCATGCCTATCTTTTGGAAGAATAATAGTTTTTGGTGATCAAGTCTATCATTTAAGTTTTGCTAGAAGACTAAAGGATTTTTCACAGTCAGGTATTCGGTTACACCCCATAAATATGATGATGGAGAAACATCAGTGCTTTTGCACGATCTTTCTGAGTTGCAGCGTTTTCAATTTTAATAGTATCTCCAATATTTTCACAATAAAAGTTAAGTTCGACTTCAAGTGCCCACTACAAAGATAAAAACAAAATATGCGAGACAAATAGTCTTCAGTATTAGCGGTTTAAACATGAGCGCGCTAAATATTTAAAATCTTCATTCAATTTTATATGTGAATTTTAAGATGTCATAAAAATATTTGTCTCTTTGATCATGTATATATATTGTAGAGCATAGATAGGATTTCTCAAAAATTTGAATATCTAATTATCCGACCCTAAACCAACTGAATCAAAGGCAAAAGGATGGGTACATAGTTGGTTCGGTTTATGAGTGGATACAGATCGAGAACCCGATTCACCATAACCGCCTATCTATAAAAGTATCAAAACCCTACAACAATATCATATCTCACACATCAATTATCTCTTTAGAAAGCTCTGTCACTCCTCTTTTCCCTCTCTAAAAACCCCCCAACTTCATCTTCTAAATTCTCTATAGCTTCAGAAACGAATTTCAGACAACCTGTTTTTTGATATCTCTTTGGTATTCTCATTATCTATGTAATAATGATTTTCATTTTTTTTTATATAATCATGCATCGTTATGACCATGATTCTTATAAATTTATTTAATGTAATCTTATCAATTGTAGTTTATTTGTATTTTTGTTCTATCAATTAGTAGTATTTTATTGTAACATTGTATTTTATTGTAGTATCAACGGGCCTTTGGTCTAATGGTACTCCTTACCTTGTGAAGACAATCAAGGGTTCAAGTTCCCTCCCCATCCCCATCCCCCCAAAAAAAAAAAATCAATTTAAAAAAAAATTGTATCAGTAATAAAGATCTGATTTATTTGTATTAATTTACCATCAAATGACACTATTTATAAATTTGCTAGACAAATATCGGGATAGAATTTTTAAAAGTTAAGGGACCTAATTATAACTCATTATAAGATAAGTGGTTAAAGTGTAAATTGATATATTATTAAGCCTATCATAGCCTTTTAGCTCTCTGTGGGATCAATTTGGAATTAAAACAATTTTTTTTAGGGAAAATTACACTCAGATCTCATGAAGTTTGTCATTTAATCACTCAGACCCCTGACATTTGAAATATTACACACAGACCCCTGAAGTTTGTACGTGCGTAACACTTAGCCCCTGTCGTCAATGTCTATTAGTATATCCGTTAGTAAATTACACCCAGATCTCTTGAAATTTATAGACATGTAATACTTATATCCATCAAGTTTAAAATGTTATACTTAAATAAAAAATACTCCAATCAAAGATAGAATATCAAATATTTTAATTTTTACAACCATAATTCATGTTCTATTATGATATTTATTGAAATAAAATTAAAAATAAAAATCCAATTTTTAAGAGAAAGAGTTCTAATATAAGAAAACTCTTAAATTTAAGAGTTTTAATTTTCAAATTAATTGGTTTCCTTGGTTTTTTCAATAGTGATGTGATGATGTTAGGGGTAATTTAGTCCTTCTACTCCAAAGCGTATTTTATCAAATGTTTTTAAAGTTTGTATTTAAAGTCAAATAAGTGTACCGACTTTCAAAAAACTCGATGGGCAACTGTGGCCCAACCTTAGATATCTATATATTTTCGTTGGATTTGAATATTTAATATACATATGTTTTAAATTAAGGATTAAAATGGGTGGATGATACTTTGTCCGCTGAAAGTGTTTAAAAGTTTTAATTCATTCAAAATACACGCATCCACAATTTCTTTATCTGGTAATAATTTTCTCTAAAAACAACACAACGTTTGTTTTTTTTTTGTTTATTCACACAACAATCCCGAAAAATAAAAATAAAAATAGACATAAATTACTGGCTACTGACGGTGGACCTGATAAAATGATATATATATGATTTTTTTTTTTGTTATTTTTAGCCTAATATTAAATTTATTAGTAGAAGTAACCACTCGAAATTTGTACATAAATTATTATGATGAACGGGTTTAATGGTGATGGGTTAGAAGGTTTTCCGTGTGAACACGAATTGACCCTAAATGGCTCTTTTATTTGACGGATGACACATATGGTGTAATCCATTTAGTAAATGAGCGTGTTTAATTTTGTGATTTTTATCTGTTTAGTAAACAAATCGTCTATGAGTTGAGTACGTGGTTTTTAACATGAACCTATTAAGATCGACTTGACAAAAAATTACTTAACTCGACAAAATTTTTAGACTTAACTGATTGTAAACTTGAATCTAACCCATTTCCATAGACACACCTAAGTGTAGGAGTGTTGAAAGAGGACACAATCCATTAATATGACACAAAATTAGAGAGTTTGAGTATTTCTTAAATTATCCATTTAGTAAACGCGTGAACTCGACACGACACGATTAATAAACGAATCAGATATGAGTGAAATCAATCAGAAAAAATATACGACACGATCGTTTATATACCAGTTATACATGGTTCATACACGACATGAACCCGATATGAAACCGTTCATTAGACACGAATTATAAACGAATCGGATATGAGTGAAGTATTTTTTAACACAAATCCACTAAAACTCGACACGAACCCATCTCACCTGACACGATGCATAAACCTACCTAAGTGTCTAAATTGTGTGAGTCAATTAAAGATTCAGTGCTGATATTATGATAACTAGATATTAGTGTGTATATAAGAGAGAGAGAGAGAGAGAGAGAGAGAGAGAGAGCTAGCTAGCTCCTAGGTTTTACGGTAGCTTCTATCTCCCACTTCCTCCATCCCGTCTAAAACATACTGAAACCACCAATTCTGTTTAACTGTTCACTTCAACCCGGGAGAACCAGATTAACCCCCATAACTGATTGGGTGATCTCTTCTGTGAGATGAAGGGATGAGTAAATATTGGGTGTAACGGTTACCCAGTCTCAGTAATTCTAATGTGGTGTAATTGTCCAATAAAAAAATAAAAAAATGGATAAAATGAGATCCACTTCTTATAATGGAGTTGTATGTACTACATGACTAGGTGATTATGAATTTTTGTAGAGTTCACTTGCAGACTTGTTTATTTATTAAAAAATGGTTACAACACGTAGGACCGGCCAAATGAAAATTAGGGCCTAAGTGAATATTTTAAAAAGGGCCTTTGAAAATGTGAAAAAAATAGATAAATAAGAGATAGAAATTTATACTAAGATAAAAAATTGATAAATCAAAACTTTATGAATAACAAAACAATAAGAGATAGACTTTATAACTAGCATACAAGTTTACTTCTTCTCTCAATAACATAATGATAATAACTTTCACAATACAATAAAATTTGGCTTAAATTAAATTACATTCATATAAATATAAATGAAAAACTATTAACTGAATAAAAAAAAATTATATGATCCAATATTAGTATATATTACCATATGGCACCGTGGTTTAATTGATAGAGGTAGTTAAAATTAAAAAATAAAAGAGAGAGAGGAATGACAATTATCACTATGTAGCATTTCTATAGTTATTAGTTTATTAGTTTTTTTTAATCTTGTATTTTCCTTATTTATGTTCGTAGGCATTGGCAGGTTTATGAAGGATGGGATTAATTGTGTGAGAGAGAGAGAGAGAAAAAAAAGAGGTTGAGTTCTGAGCTTTTTGTGTGGGTTTGCTATTTTTAGCCCAATTACTCTTTCAATTGCATTTTGTTTCACTTTTTTTGGGGCAATATTTTTCTCATTGGGGGCCTTCTTAATTGGGGCCCTAAGCGACTGTTTCAGTTGTTTTACTTTTGGGCCAACTCTGACACCACGTGACACTGTTGACATTGTGCAATGATTACACTCAATATTTTTTTAAGATGAAGCCTGCACAACTTAACCATTTACAATTTATTCGACATGCATGTATACAAGAGATAGCCCGTGAAGGTGTTTAATGGAGACAGAGATAATTTCATAGGATTAGGTGTTGTATATCTATTGACCAATTCCCTCTGACATGCTCTCAATAAGACGTGTTTTAAGTTTTATTATAATATCTATTTTTTTTACTATATTACTTTTTTAATTTTTAATTTTGTTTGTCATTTTTTTTAATAGTATTTTGTTGGAATGTGATGATGCACAAATTAGATTTGTACATCACCTGTCAATTGAACAGTAAAAATGCTAAGTTGGAGATAGGGACAAAAACAAGACAAGGATTATAGTGGTTCAGTCAATATGATCTACGTCCACTTTAAAGGGCTAGGGTCGCCGGTATTTTATTAATTCAAGTATGTAGGAAGAGTAGAGAGTTACATGTTATGAGAGGTAGAGGAGAAATGTGCTTGATTTAGTGTGATGCCCCCCCAGGTGTTGGCGGACTTACAATTTATAGTCGCCTCACAATGAATAGCAATTAAATAGCTAGTCTGGCGGTCATAACGGATTGGGGCGGCTTAATGGTAATTAAATAGCTTGGCTACCTCTTCTCAACGGGCGAGACAGTAATGGTGCTCCATGAGATTCAGTCAAAGGACGAGTGAAATGTTGACTCTTTCCAAGGCGACGAGGATGAGGGTCCTGGATTCTTTCTTGGTGATGTAGCTCCCTGATGAGCTTGACTAGGCTTGGATCGCCTAAGGCCTGCTGAGTCTTTATAAGTTTGGGCTTTCCACATGGATTGGACCATTTGGGCCTGACCCATCATTTGCCCCCCCAATGCCCCGTGTCTAAGGAAACTTGGAGAATGGGGCATTTGTTTGAATCTTGAGCTCTGGGTGGTGGAGACTCCTTCTGATTGATAATTTTTTCCCTTCGTGATAGATCTTACCTTGCAGAACACCTCAAGTCTTTCCCCATTTTTATTTGGATTTTTAAGAGAGCCCTTGATTTTCAATTGAGGCTTTTCCCTTTTTAAAAACCCTAGGCTATAAATAGAAGCTTCCTTCACTTTACCCATTCCATAGAAATTTGAGAAAGTGAAGGAGAGCTTTATTCCCAAAAATCCTTCAAGGAGCTTCTTGAGTTGTGCTAGGAATCCATGGCGAATGAAGGCAGTAATCAAGAGGTTGTAGTGATCGAAGGAGAAGATGAGGAGGTAGGCGTCAGCGTGGAGGTGCTTGGGGGCGTTCGTCGCCGTCGTTGCTTGCGCGCCCATGGGGCTGTCCGATGTGGGTGTTCATGCTACGCTGGTTGGCGACCATGGTGGAGGTGATTTGGGCTCCCAAGGTGCTGATTTGGGGCAGACTGGGCGCGCTATCTGCGCGATGGAGTAGAGGGGGCGGGAAGCTTGGCGATATTGGCGAGCAGGCTGGTCCAGGCGAGCAGATTAGAGGGAGGAGAGTTGTGCAGGTGCCAATGGGCGCTAATTTGGTCAGTCCGGGCGAGCAGCCTGTGCCTGACACTACTATGCGCGCACGTGGGGCGGAGGAGGCCAGACGGACCCCCGTTGGGTGCAGAGCAGGTGGTGGGCTGCTCAGGCCAGTACTGAGGTGCTATGGGCGAAGGTTGGGCGCGCGAATCTGAGCGGGCAAGTTGGGGTTGCCTTGGGCGAGCAGTTCAGCGCCTTAGGCACCTTGGGCGAGCAGGCTAGCTCCCTGGGCGCCTCGGGCGAGCAGGCCAGCGGCGCCTTGGGCGAGCAGCATCTAGGTGAGCCAATTCGCTCCCAACGGCCGGGCACCCATGCAGGTGAGGCGGCCCAGGACGTTTCTGGCGAGCCTGGTTCTGGAGTTAGAATACAGAATACGCCGGACACTTTTGGTGGTGATGATCCGGCTCCTCCGTGTGCAACTTCTCAAAATCAAATTGCTCAAGGCCTCCCGGGTAATGGTTCAGGCAATACTTCACGCCCTCACAGCAAAAAGCACCGAGGCAAGGTAGTTCTCGACGGTGATGGTTTCAAAGTAAGTTTTATTTCTAGCACTTTAAATATAGACGCTGATATTCTACGGATTGTCTCTGCTTACCACGTTCCTCCCACGATATTGTGCCGTTGAGCTGAGATAGGTGAGCCTGCCTGCGATGACTCATCTGGTGACATTTCCATTTACGAGGAGATGCTTAAGACTGGGCTTAGATTCCCAATGCCTCCTTCCGTTTGCCGCATCCTGAATTACTTTTCCCTGACACCTAGGCGATTGGCACCCAACGGTTGGAGAGTGTTGTTGAGTTTCTTAGTATTATGGAGGAAAGTGCACCATGAGGATGCCTCTCCTGGCGAGTTTCACACAGCTTATTACCCGAGTGAGACTCCTGCTCCTAACCGAGGCTGGTACTATTTTACCACGAGGGGAGACAAGTTGATTACTGGACTGCCCTCCAACTGTCATAGTTGGAAGTCTCGTTTCATGTTCGTTGGTGGAGAGTGGGCTTCAGATGCTGATAGGGCATTGGTACCAACACGATTGAGTGCTCCAAAGAAAGTTGGTACGCCCTATATTCTTACTCTTCTCCTACCATATTCCTTGTAGGCTGTGTACTCACCACATTTCTTGCAGGTTCTGTGCTCTCCAAGGACAAAGAGTGGAAGCTACAGGCTGTGAGGGCTTATCCTATAAAGGATTTTGGAGCTCTCATGCTCAAAGATGGAGGAGTCAGTGGTTCCCCTTCGGTAGGTGCCAGGGCTGGTAAACCCTCTCCAAGATCCGGCGGTTCCTCCTTGAAAAGAAAATGTATGTTGATTCTCTTGTGATCTTCTCCTCTACTTGGTGTCTTTCATCTAGATAACACTTTATTTTATTTGCAGCAGTAGATAGAAAGGTGATTGGTTCCCGCCTCTCTAGTAGGAGTCCTCCTCCTAAGGTGGCGAGGATGAGCGATGCCTCCCTAGTGACTTCTCCAATGGTGCCACCCGAGGTAGGCTCTCCTCAAGCACCCTCACCAGTGGTGCCTCGGGTGTGCTCCCATTAAGAGACCCCTCTAGTGGTGCCTCTTCAGTTGGCTGCTCCTTCGGTTGTGAGCGTTACTCTTGAGACTCCCTTGTTGACCACACCTTCTGTCCCTAGTTCCTCGACTCCTCTTATGGGAACTTCTACCGGGGCACCTTCTCAGATTAGCTCCATGCTGGGTAACGCGCGGGTCATCAGAGAGTGACTTTGGAGGTTTGTGTTTCCTAATGATGTGAGTGAGATTGGTGCCTTGGGCACCGAGGGAATCCTCAACTCTTTTCTGAAAGGCTGAACTCAGGTAGGGGTTTGTTATCTCCTTTTCTCCCGTTCTTCCATAAGTGTCTGACATCCTTTTGCCTTTTGTTTTTCTTTAGGCCTCAACTGCATCTCTATGTTTATTTTCAAGGACTATCATTTATCACCAGTTGAAACATAGCCATGAAGTTATACAGAATGAGCTTCTTGCTGCTCAGGGGAGGATTATCAAGCTTGAAGCTGCTGGTAGGGTTTCTCATGCTGAGCTTGTGGCGACCCGTGAGAGGGACGCGCTTAGAGAGACCGAGCTTGTGGAGGCCCGTGAGAGGGCAACTAAGCTTGAGACTGAGCTTTTGGCGACCTGTGATAGGGACGCGCTCAGGGAGGCTGATCTTGTGGAGGCCCATATGAGTGTCACACTCAGAAATGATGAGCTTGTAGAGACCCGTGAGAGGGGCCTGGGCACCTTGGCTGTCCTGGGCGCTTGGTCCAGATGCCTGGGTGTACTCGTCTGGCGTTTGGGTGTCCTCGCCGGGCATTTGGGTGTCCAGGCTTGATGTCTAAAGTGTGGAATGCTCATTTATCTCCTCTGTGGGTGTAAGCTCAGCAATAAAATCTGCTAGGGCTTATGCTTTGATGGCCGCCCTTGGTTGATACTGGATATCGAACTCTCCTAATTCCACTGCCCACTTAAGGAGTCTCCCGGATACATCTGGTTTTCCCAAGACTCTCTTTAGAGGCTGGTCTATGATCACAACAATTGTGTGACTCTGAAAATATTGTCGCAGGCGTCTTGCTGTTGAGATGAGGGCGAGCACTAGTTTTTCTAGCTCTGAATATCTGATTTTCGCTCCTCGGTATGCTCTACTCACATAATAGATTGGCTGGGGTAGCATGTGAAAGGAGAGGAGGTGTAGCCAAGTAGGCTTTGAGCCTTTGGAAGGCTTCCTCTGGCTCAAGTCCCCACTCGAAGGCTTTTCGGAGAATCTTGAAGAAAGACAAGCATTTGTCTGCAGACTTGAAGACGAATCTGTTAAGTGCTGTAATTCTCACATTGAGGCGCTGGAGTTCCGTGGTTGAGGAGGGTGACTTCATATCGAGGATGACCTTGATTTTGTCGGGGTTCGCCTCAATACCTCTCTAGTTGACCATAAAGCCTAAGAATTTTTTTGACCCTACACCAAAGGCGCACTTTTCAAGATTCAGCTTCATGCGGTATGGCCTGAGAATGTTAAAAGTTTCTTGGAGGTGGTCAATGTGGTATGCTACGTTGAGGCTTTTCACCAGCATATCGTCCACATACACCTCCATTGTTTTCCCGATTTGTGACTGGAACATCTTGTTCACCAGTCGTTGATAAGTTGCTTATGCGTTCTTTAACCCGAAGGGCATGAACCTGTAACAGTAGGTTCCCTTTGGAGTGATGAATGATGTTTTCTCCTGGTCTGGGGGGTGTATGTTGATTTGGTTATACCCAGAATATGCATCCAGGAAGGTGAGCAATTCATGTCCTGCGGTGGCGTCGATGAGGAGGTTAATTCGTGGTAGGGGTAGCTATCTTTTGGGCACGCCTTGTTAAGCTCAGTAAAGTTGACGCAGAGGTGCCACTTCCCATTGGCTTTAGTCACCATCACCACATTGGAAAGCCACTCTAGATATGCTACCTCTCTGACTGCCCCATTATCTATCAGTTTTCCCACCTCCTTGTCCATCACTTGGGCCCTTTTAGTGGAGGCGCCCCTCAGCTTCTGGCGAACTGGCTTGTGATGGGGGTCGACATTGAGGCGGTGTGTGGCGACCTCCGGGTCGATGCCTTCAAGGTCTGCGTGTGACCATGCAAAGACATCCATGTTGCGTCTCAGAAAGTCTATTAGCTGGTGGAACAAATGTTTAGAAAGGGAAGAGTCAATGTACACTCTTCTGTCTGGGTACTCCTCATCTAAGACCACAGGGGTGAGCTCCTCGACTGGTTCCTCTCTTTCTAGGGCGGCATCATCCCTTGGGTCGAGGACCTCCACTTGTAGGGCCTCTTGTGGCTTTCTGGTCTTAATGGAGGAGACGTAGCACTCCCTTGCAGCTACCTGGTCTCCTCGGACCTCTCCGATTCCATTTGGGGTTGGAAAGCGGAGAATGAGATGATAAGTGGAGGGCACAACTCTTAGGGTGTTGAGAGCAGGTCGCCCTAGGATTATGTTGTAGGCCGAAGGATAGTCTATCACCAGGAAGTTGACCATGACTGTGGAGCTTCGGGGTGCTGCTCCGGTAGTGACTGACAAGGTGATGGATCCTAGGGGATACACCTTCTCCCCTGAGAACCCAATGAGGGGAGACCTGATAGGCTGCAATCTTTCTCTGCCCAAGTTGAGCTTGTTATAAGCTTCTGCGAACAAGATATCCGCAGAGTTGCCACTGTCCACGAGAATTCTTCGCACCTGGAAGTTGGCAATGGTCATGGTGAGCACTAGAGGGTCGTTATGAGGGTGTTGGATTTCTTCCAAGTCCTTGTCTGAGAAGGATATGACCTCGCTGTCTCCGTGCTTGGGCGCTTGGATGGGTGCAAATTGTCTATATGCCTCACTTTTCTGGCGTGGGCTTTCATGGCAGAGAGGGATTCTCCTCCTCCTGCTAGCCCTCCGAAGATGGTGTGAATCTCCCCGATGAGTTGTTGGTCTTCCTGATTACGAGGTGGTGGTGGCGCCTGACCCCTACGAGCAACATACTGGCGAAGGTGACCACGTTGTATGAGCTCCTCAATTTGTCTCTTAAGGTCATAGCAATCATCGGTGTCGTGGCCGTGGTCACGATGGAAGCGACAATACTTGTTCGGGTTCTTGCGATTTGAGGGAAACTTCATCCTCCCTGGCCACTTTATGACGGGGTCATCCTGGATCTGGAATAGGATGTGTCCGACAGCGGCATTTAGGGGAGTGAAAGCTTGTCGATCTCTCTGGGGAGCAGGACCTAGCCGGTCTTTGGCAGGTATCCTCTCTGTCTTGCTGCGCTTGTTACTACTCTCCTTCTTGTCGTTCCTGCCTCTTTCTTTTCTTTTCTCCCAAGTTCTAGAGGACTCACCTCGTCTGGCCCTTGTAATGTCCTCAGGATTCATGTATTTTTGGGCCTTTGCTAGCAGCTCTAGCATGCTCTTCGGTGGGCGCTTCATCACTGAGAAGAGGAAGCTTGATGACCAGAGGCCTCCCAAGAAGGCGGTCATGCTAGGGCTCCTCAACCTGAAGGACCTCCTCATTAAAACGAGTGAGGTAGCTCCTTAAATTCTCATTTCGGTTCTGCTTTATGCTGAGCAGGTGGGTGGTAGGCTTTTGGTGGTGACGTCCTCCAATAAAGTGCGACACGAAGGACCTGCTCAGTTCAGCAAATGAGCTAATGGAGGCTGGGGGAAGCTTGGCGAACCATTGTTGAGCGGATTCCTTCAAGGTGGTTGGGAACACTCTGCATATGATTTCGTCAGGGACGTTGTGCAGTTACATCAAGGTCTTAAAAGTTTCGAAGTGGTCCAGTGGATCCTTCGTACCGTCAAAGGTCTCGATGAATGACATCTTGAATTTCTGAGGAAGTGGGTAGTTCGCCACGTCAGGTTTGAAAGGTGTGTTGGTTCGTCTTACAAGGTAGTCCACTGTCTCGGATCACTGTGCCTTCATGACGTTGAAGACGTCACCCAGTTGATTTTGTACCTCCTTAATTTTTTCGTCCCAGTGATTAGGAGGTCCTCTGGAATTATCATGGAAATGGCTCCCGTGCTTCATGCTTTGGTTTTCACCCTCATCCTCTTGGAAAGGAGGGTCTCCGTCATGGGGAGTAGGAGCAGGAGCTGGAGGTGGAGGTCCCTCATGGTGGGCCCCTCTGAGCGGGGCGCCCAAGGGGCCGCCCAGATGGGGAGCTCCTTGATGACCAGGGTGTGGAGCTCCTCTGATTTGGGGTCCAGACTGTGCTCCTCCTTGTTGTCCGAGCATCAACTGCAGAATCTGCTAGTTCTGGGCTACAAGCTGCTGCATTGTGTCCAGCATCTGCTGTGCATTTGAGACTGGATTAGCAGGTGGAGGAGGAACAACCTCATTCTCTCGTGCTGGATTGTCTTCAGGGTGATTCATTCATCTGGTGGTGATCGCAATAGATTCAACAGAGAAAATATTTAGAAGTGAGAATTTTGTCCTTCCCACAGACGCCGCCAAACTGATGATGCACAAATTGGATTTGTATACCACCTGTCAATTGAACTATAAAAATGCTAAGTTGGAGATAGAGACAAAAGCAAGACAAGGATTATAGTGGCTCAGTCAATATGACCTACGTCCACTTTGAAGGGCTAGGGTTGCCTGTATTTTATTAACTCAAGTATGTAGGGAGAGTAGAAAGTTACAGGTTATGAGAGGTAGAGGAGAGATGTGCTTGATTTAGTGTGATGCCCCCCAAGTATTGGCGGGGTTTACAATTTATAGTCACCTCACAATGAATAGCAATTAAATAGCTAGTCTGGCGGTCATAATGGATTGAGGCAACTTAATAGTCATAACATATTGGGGCAGCTTAATGGTAATTAAATAGCTTGGCTACCTCTTCTCAACGGGCGAGGCAGTAATGGTGCTCCATGAGATTTGGTTAAAGGACGAGTGAAAGGTTGACTCTTTCCAAGGCGGCGAGGGTAAGGGTCCTGGATGCTCTCTTGGTGATGTAGCTCCCTGATGAGCTTGACTGGACTTGGACCGCCTAAGGCCTACTGGGTCCTTATAAGTTTGGGCTCTTAACTAAGTTTGGGCTTTCCACATGAATTTGATCATTTGGGTCTGACACATCAGAATGCCTTATGTCTTTTCACTTTAGTAGTCCTATGTATAGTTAGTACTATAACCCCGATCATAGCTACTAATAAAATAAGATTAGGAACTAAAACCAGACACGAAACTTCAAGATGTTTAGTTTTTAGTTAAAAACTCCACATATTGAATTTTAAAGGAAGCAAGTTACGATATTTTATTGAATAAAAGGTTGCCCAATATTACTTGTGTTCAGAAAAGGAAAAAATTATACTCGTGAAGATATTATACAAGTATGGTTTCTTGTTGAGCAAAGAGAGGATTGAAAGTGCATGGATCATGCTTAATCATTCCACATCACTAGAAGCTTGTTCTTAGACCTTGATTGAATTAATATCAGTTATTATTGGTTTAATGGTAAATAACCACCTGTGATGACTTGAACAATACAAGTTCAACTCGATCTCCTTTGACATTGTTGTATACTAGAATTAAAAAGAAATTGAAATTATTTAGCTTCTGGTTACTACATGTTTGGAGAGTGTTTGACGTGTAGAGTCTCATCCTATATACAGAAATGTTGTTTCTATGATTCAAAATTGCTACGTCCATCCATGCATGTCACAAAGATTAATATGAGTAGTTTGGTATATTGTTCTTATATACACGGATGTATTGGAAACTCATAGTTGTGTATATAGAACCCAACCCTAATTATAGGATGAAAAATATATAAGACAAAGATGAATATGACACACGCTTATCATGACAGTGGAAACATGGTAAGATTTCTTTGGATTGTATCATATGTATATATCTAATCAACAATGCTACATTTACTAAAATTTTTACGAAATTTTCTTCATTAAATAAAATATAAATCATTGAATCAAAAGGTCCCTCGAACTTTTTACTAATCATTCAGTAACTATCAACGTGTCACATCGTTTAGGATTTGAATTTTGGTAAAAATTTTGGTGGATGCAACATTTCTTATTATCTAATACAAATTTCCTACCCAGAGCTGACAAATTGTGTCTTTAAACCTTACGATTTTAACATTCACAAGAAACAGACAAAACATAAACAATTAGATATCATCTTACTGTGTAGATTTGATTTTGTTAGAATCAAAATAAAAAAAATTGCATGATGTTTGTTTACTTAGTGAGATTGCACGACATTACTATAAATGTGACCATTGGCTGATAAGAGAAAACAAACTGATACTTAGATTCGTCAACTTAGGATCCTAGATGACCAAAGACTTACATGCAGCCAAGGCTAATACAACTCTTTGCGTGGTGCAATTGAGGTAAGTCTTCATTCTGGAAACTGAAGTTTTTTAAATAAATTCTCAGTTCTTTTCTCTTCTTTTCTTCAGTTTTTGAATAATTTACACTAGTCAAAAAGACACTTGATCAGAAGATGTATACACACACATGAAGGTAGACTGTCGTTCGACGGTAAAGTTGCTACATAATTGGGCTTAAAAAGTTTAAATCACGAAAACAACCTCTTTGTATATCGAATAAGATTATATATATATATGATCTTTCCCAAAATTTGCAATAGCTAAAAATACGTGCACTCGACTGCGCTTTTTCGCCATCACCGAGCAATTTCTCTCTTGTGTGGCACCTTTGTCTCGTTGTTTCATTTATTTTTTTCTGTCTTGTGTTATCCACTCTTTGTTATAATTTTTGGTAAGATTAATCGGCTTTCTTCTAATCAACCAATGGGATGTAGCTTCGGATTATCTTCATCAGAAGTACTCAATGTGTCATTCGCTCATGTTCTTGTTCATGCCAGCAAAGTGACAATAACTAGAGGCGGCTCGTGCAATATAAAAAATTACAATACAAAAACTCCCAAAAACTTTAATTGTAAGACTTCCTCAGTTAAAAGAAGGGTTTAAGAGAAATGGACTGTGAGGCACTGGGTTTGGTTCTGGCATTGTTACTATGGGTGGCATGGGCCATACTGACGGAGCGTCGACACCTGCAGTTGGAAGAGCTAGGGCGGATGCCGCCTGGGCCAACGCCGTGGCCAGTGGTTGGCAACATCTTCCAACTGGGTTGGGCACCGCACAAATCCTTTGCGAAATTGGCTCGTAAGCATGGCCCTATAATGACTCTTTGGCTAGGCTCGATGTGCACGGTGGTGGTCTCGTCAAGTGAGGCGGCGCGTGAGATGTTCAAGAATCATGACGTGGTGCTCGCCGGGAGAAAGATCTATGAAGCCATGAAAGGAGATTATGGGAATGAAGGATCGCTCATCACGGCCCAATATGGGCCACACTGGCGTTTGCTGAGGCGGTTGAGCAACACAGAGTTCTTCGTTACAAACCGCCTTGATGCCATGGCCGCCGTACGCAGCAGGTGTATTGATCAAATGGTGCAGTTCATGGCAGAAGCTGGAAAGTCCGGCACCACCGCCATTGATGTTGGGAGATTCTTTTTCTTGATGGCTTTCAATCTAATTGGAAATCTAATGTTCTCTAAAGATCTGTTGGACCCAAATTCAAAGAAAGGAAAGAAGTTCTTCTACCATGCAGGAAAAGTGATGGAGTTGGCAGGGAAGCCTAACATGGCGGATTTCTTGCCCATGCTTAGATGGCTTGACCCGCAAGGAATAAGGAAGAAGATGAAGTTTCACGTAAATGAAGCCTTTGATATTGCTGGAGGGTTTATTAAAGAAAGAATGGAGAATATGGATAGTGATTATGGTGAAGACAAGAAGAAAGATTACTTAGATGTGCTCTTGGAGTATCGAGGTGATGGCGTGGAGGGACCCCAAAAGTTCTCTACCAGAACCATCAATAATATAGTCTTTGTGAGTCCTTTTCTCTCTCACTTTTTCATATGCAATTGTATTTTTTATTTCATTTTTGAAAATTTACTCATATTAAAACGAAGTACAAGATAAAGACACACGAAGCAAATCTCATTAGAGACAATTTAATGTCAAGATAAAATTAAAGCTATATCTTTCACTACAGAAACAAAGGTACAAGAAACATAAAATCTTTTTTTATGCTGGAAATTTAAATAGATTGGGACAAACTTGATGAGTAAATACACCATAATAACATTAACATAACGCTATTGTCACCACGTGATTCCAATAATAATAAAAAAAATAGATAAAGTGAATCTTACTTTTTTTAAATAAGGTAGTTAGTGAATTACATGGATGAGTAATTATTAATTTTTGTAAAATTCACTTGTTTATTTATTTTATTTTAATTGAATAGTGATACGACAGAGATGACGTTTTGTCACCCTTAGATTAAGTGTTGTTTCAAACTCAACCCACCTGAATCTTTGGGCATATGCAATTGCAATTCTTGTAGTGATTCTTTTCCCATATAGTAATATCATCTTTCCAATGCATGCACTATAGATGAACATAATTATATTGGCTTCTTCACAGGAGATGTTCACTGCGGGGACAGACACTACCACAAGCACGCTAGAGTGGGCAATGGCTGAACTCCTCCACAACCCAAAAACACTGAAAAGAGTCCTGGCCGAACTCAGAACCACCATATCTCCTGGCAAAAACCTCGAAGAGAAAGACATCAGCAAACTCCCATACCTCACAGCAGTAATTAGGGAGACTCTGAGGTTACACCCACCTCTTCCTTTCTTAGTACCACACATGGCCATGGAGTCATGCAACATGTTAGGCTACCATATTCCAAAAGAAACACAAATCCTCGTCAATGTTTGGGCTATAGGGCGAGACCCCAATACGTGGGAAGACCCTTTAGAGTTCAAGCCAGAGAGGTTCTTGGAGTCGAACATTGTGGATTACAAGGGACACCATTTTGAGTTCATACCATTCGGTTCCGGCCGGCGGATGTGTCCGGCGGTTCCGCTTGTCTCTCGTGTGCTTCCGGTGGCTTTAGGGTCGGTGTTGCACTCCTTTGATTGGATCCTAGCCAGTGGGGTTTCACCGGCGGACATGGACATGAATGAACGGATGGGGATAACTCTTAGGAAAGAAGTCCCACTAATGGCCATACCTATCCCATATAAAATCTAGTAATTCAATCCCCATATTAAGTCTCCTAGTTCGAAATAACATTTTTCATAATTGTAAATTGAGCAATGCAAGTGTGCTGTGTAAAACTCTTCATTTATATAACCTATGGTAAAATTAAGTGTGAAAATCAAGACAGAAAATGTGTTTAGGACTTTCCATCAATGAAGACAACATATTTTCCTTTATAAGCGAGGTTCTCCAAAAACTAGATGCAACTTGATTAAGTCAATACGAACTGTACTTGGAAATGTGAGTAGATGTTTAGGGTTTTTGAAGCCCAATTCGAATTTTTCCCGAATATACGAATTTGGGTTCAAAATGACGTAATCTCCAATTGTGTAACCACAAAATCGAGCCTGAATTGAGACACAAATTGAATCCTAATTTTAGTTTGGATGGTATAACCAAATTCAAAAATTTAAGCATGTATAATATTCATGATAATAGATTCGGGATAAAAACCAGGTTCAAATTAAAATTAGATGCAAGTAGTTTGTAACATACCACCATATCCAACCCACGCAACCCCACCTCAAGAAATTAGGACTTTGGATATTGGCCCATTGGCATGGACAAAATTTTTTACTGTGTAGGGATATATCAAATTAGACTTACTGACCTTTAAGTACATAGTTTTTAATGTAAAGTCATTTAATCCTTATCTTCCTAATTTTATTGTGCCTAAGTACACATTTTGACTTTTTCAAAAAAAAATTTGACGTATTTGCCCTCCCCTTAAATCATGCATATTACATTTGACAGTTTTTTTTTTGAATTTTTTTATTATATTAAATATTTTCTAATTAATGGATGAATTATATTCTCAGAATATTTAACATCTAACGTTTGTTCCTCATATCATCATCTATTTTGAATTTTAAATTGTATTCTTAGTATCTTTGTCATCAAACGTATCTTCTTTCTTCTTCTTAAACCCTCAACCATTTACGTTCATCTTATTCTCTAACCGGTCTTTTTTTTTTTTTTTATCTTTTTCTCGAACTAGTTAACGTTAAAAGGGTCGTCCTTTTTCTTGCTCAACGTTTAGCTATTATTAGGTTTAAAATTATGCTTTCATTCTGTTTTTTTTTTTTTTTTTGTTCTATTTTTTTGTTTCAACTGATTGTTTGATTGGCTACGTTTCTTGTTTACTTTTTTCGTTCAAATGATTGTTTATTAATTTTAACATTTTTGTATTTATGTATTTTCTTTTCTTCACAATTTTCATATTTGAACAATTAACACAATAATAATGGCTATTGTTTGAATGAAAAAATTATACTTTCTTCTTCTTTTGCATGTTTTTGTGTTGATTTTATAGAATGATATTGATTCAATATATAGGATGTGTGACTCCAAAGTATGTCAACAAAATATTCCTGTCACACTATAAATTCATATGTCAAAATAAAGAAAAACTTTGACAACAAAGGGTAACTTAACCAAACAACCGTTTATGAAAACAAAGTGTGTCAACAAAGTGTTCGTTAAAAGTGTGACTATAAAAGTGACTACATATATAGTAAATAGATAGTGGGACTCTAAAGTGAAAAAAAAAAAAATCACATCTCAAACACTATGGTTGTCTCTTTCATATGGAAAGTGTGACACCATAGTGTGCGTTCGATTTAATTGATGTCAAATTGTTCAAAAAGAAAAATGACTTTATAGAGTGGCTTAATAAAACTAACACATCAATATCCATGTCTTAAAGAAGCAACGCATACCCACAAACATGTTAATTGAAAGAGTTATATCAAAAAATAAAAAAATACATCTCAAACATTATAGTTGTTCCCTTCATATAGAGTGGATAAATAGTGTGATATTATAGTGATACTTCAATTCATAGACAATGTGGCTTCATACTGTAACTTCATAGTATTATTTTTCTGTAAAACTCCTAAATTTTATATTTTTCTCATATTAGAACTCTTATATATATACTAGTTATTCCCCGTGTCTGAAGGCACAGAGTAATAACAAAATGGTCAATATATTTGTATTCACATCCAAAATTAAATCATAAACATAAATGAGAGAAAAAGAAATTTAAGCACCGATTGCAGTGGAGGTGAGCGGTGGTAGTGGTAGTGGGCGACAATGGTGATGATGGGAGACGGTGATGGTTGTGGTGGGTAAGGCGACGACCGTGGTGGTGGTAGCACTCGTGGGTGACAATGGTGATGGTGGTGGTGGATTTTTAGTGACGATGATGATAGTGGCAGCCGTTGGTGACAACGGTGGTGGTGGTGGTGGGTGTGGGTGGTGGTTGGCAGTGGTGGTGGTGGGACGACGACGGTGGTGGCGGGCAGTGATGATGTTGGTGGTGGGCGACGATGGGTGCTTCTAGGCGATAGTGTGATGGGTGGTCGTGAATGGTGGTGGTGGTAAGCATGGAGGGGGTTGATGATAGTGGTTGGCTGCAGTGATGAGCGATGACAGGTGGTGGTAGGTGTAGTAGGGTAGGTGACAATGACTGGTGGCGATGGTGGGCAGCGATGGGTGGTGGTGGGTGCTAACGATGGGCGACAGTGGTAGTGGGATGATGATGGTAATGATAATAAATATAAGAATAAGATGACGATGATGATGAGTGGTGGCCATGGACGATGATGGTAGCAATCGGTGGTGGGTGGCGATGGTGGGGGTGGTGGTGATGGGGCAATGAGGGTGGGGTGCGGGTGGAGGTGGGGCAGTGGCGATGGTGATGGTAGTTGTGATGGAGGAGTGGTAGGGAGGGGTGGTGGAGGAGCGGTAGGGAGGGGTGATGGTGAGACAGTAACGGTAGTGGTAAGGTGCGACAGCGGTGGTGATGATGGTAGGGTGCATCAGCGGTGGTGGTGGAGATTGTGATGGTGGTGGGGATGGTGATGGTGGTAGTGGTGGGCGGTGGTGGTAGTGGTTATGGTGGTGATGGGACAATAGAAATGATGATGGTGGTGGCAGCTGCGACGATGGTGGTGGTGGGGTGGTGGGTATAGTAGGGTGGCAGGTATAGTAAGGTGGCGATAGTGATGGTGGTGGCGACAGTGGTGGTGGGGGTGGTGGTGGTGGTGGGGTGGTAGGGGTGGGGGTGGTGGAGGTGGGGGTGGTAGGGGTGGTGGGGGGTGGCAGTGGTGATGGTAATGGAGTTGTGGGGGTGGTGGTGGTTGAGGTAGTAGTGGGGCGGTTTCAAACACTATTTTTTTTTTAAAGTACTTATGAGAAATAATTCCTAAAAGTACTTTTAAAAATTCACTCCAAACACACCCTTAGGGGTCTATTTTTCCTATTAAATTTGGGGTGTTAATATTAGCTGTTAGATTAACTTTAAAGTAAAATTTAAAACGATCTCAACCGCGAATAACAAAAGTCATTTTGTTTATCTTTTAAGATTTGAATTGTATTGTACTTTATTTTATATATATATATAGTAGCGGGATCGTAAAAACTCTGCACCATAATGTTTGATAGGTACATTTAATATAGACTGTTAGATCGTGATCTAATAAATCATCAAATCCTACCAAAATTAACTTTTTACTAAATAGGAAATGTCAATCACATATTAATTGTGATCCCAGTCCTATTAGGAAATTTCTTACAAATAATAATTTTTTTTTCTCTTATTGTATATTAGTCATTGCCCGTGCCTGAAGGCACTATGTGACAAAAAAAAAATCGCAAGCAATTGTTCAGATTCAAAAGAAATGCCCCGAAAACATTTATAGCAATTCTTCTTTTAAAATGGTCAGAAATATAACATCGACCATATCATCCATATTAATGGAACTGTCATAAAAATGAATAAAGAACTCCCCAAAACAACACTGCATATACAAATACCTCCGAAAAAAATAAATACTAACACAACTAATTTATAATATTTTAGTGAACTATTGAAATTCTGGTTTAAAGGCATGGCAATAAGAATAGGTAGTCATTAAGGCATGGAAGTCATATTTAGCGGAGCTAGCTCTTTATCCTCCATAACGAAATTGATTAGAAAATTTGAATCGGATCACATAAAAAACAAATACATTCACAGAATATTGTGCTTCTCATAAAGCATATAGGGATAACCAAAATCCAACCTAACATAGAGTTGCCTATTTATACTCAATCTAATAGATATCACAAAATCCCTTCTTATACCTAAATACATAAATTTTCTTCCAACAATAAAATTAAAGAAAAACATGATCAATAAACCTTACCTTGTCAACAACACCACTACCACCGCTACCATTATTTCTCTATTGAGCATCCACTAATACCCTTGAAGATCCTAAAGGCATATGAAAATATTAGAATAGAGAGAATATGAGAATCGATACACAAATCTAAAAAGTTTCCCGTAAGAACTACACATAATCTATGTCAAATTGAAGAACTTGATTTAAACCAGAGGAGTCAGTCACCCCCTTCAACCTCTAGATCCAACTAACAATTCACCAAGTCGAATAATTTGAGTTTCTTTGATATCGAACCGAAGATATTGTCGGCTACCTAGAAACAACAACAATCTCATAAACTTAACATACAGTACAAATGATAACAGAAAAATAAGAAACTATCAATCCAAATTATTGACAAAGTCAAGTCCACAATAAAAATTGTATGAAGTAAATATTTGACACATTATTTCTACCAATAATTAACCGATTGTGCACAAAGCAGTTGACTATTTTAGATACAAGTCTTGCAATAAAGTGTCACATTAAACATGTTTTTTTTTGGGAAGTCACATTGAACATTCACTGTATATAATGATCTTTTTTTTTTTCGTTTAACCACAGCAATCGAAATATAAATAAGTGAATTGTATTTCATAGACCTAGAAGGAAATGAAAATATTCCAAGTCCTAACAGGGTATAGGCTTGGGAACTGTGAAGATGAATAACAAAAAGAGGATACATCCAAGAGCAAGAAAATTTTAAGCACAATGTTTTAAATCAATACCAGAAAAGTAATTGTTGATAGATAAACTCACCATCCCACAGCCACCGCCTCCACCACCAAAATTAGCCAGTACACAACCATTACCACCAACCTTCCACCGTAACCTCCACCAACCTATCATAATTAACAAATACCAATCCAACCCAGAACCAGTAAAAACAACACAAAATCTTAATAAAATTAAAAAATCAACAAAATTGTAAATCAATACGAAACTGACCTAAAATTTTGACACAAATAATTGTGGAGAACAATTTGTATGTGTGTGTGGGTGGATGGGTGTATTGTGCGCAGAGGGGAGTGAGGGTAATTCTGTGAGCGATTGTGTGTGTGGGTACCTCGGCCATGAGCAGAGAGGGTGGCTAGTCGGTTGGCGAACACAGTGGGATGTGGTGTCGTTGTTGCTCGCCATCGCCGAAGGGAGAAGAGATAGGTAGGAGAAAAAAGAGAGTTAATTTAGTGGAGAGGGCAAGCGGTAGAGAGAGATGGTCATGGGCAGGCTGGGTGAAATATGGAGAGAGAGAAGTTTCTTTTTATTATTTTAGAATTTGAATTTTTTTCTAATAGATACAATTAATTAAATTAGGAAAGGATTTGCTTGATGTTAGGGACGGATTTGGGGAATTAAATTTTTGTATCTCAATTTTTGGCAAAAAAATTTCAAAAGGTAATGTGGTACGTCGGATCGAAACGATCTAAGACGTCAATAGCTCAAGACAGTTTGGGATAACGTCATCCGTTAGATTATGTCTTTTTTGGTTATCAAACAATCTGAGCCGCTCTTTATCTTTTGAATTCAAAATCGTTCTACTTTATTATATAGATTATCAGTTGGGTAAACCCAATAACATGGAAGATTTTTATCTCATATATATGTTATCCATCTGATTTTTTTTTTTACCCATTTGGGTTAAAAAGGATAAAAATATCTATGACCAATATCAATGACCCGCTATCATTAGGTATAAAACACCACTAACTGTTTTGGAGCATAAACTTTAGAATTTGATTCCCTAAAACAAAAGATATCGAGTTTAGTAATATTATTGTTTCTCTTTTTTTTTTTTTTTTCAGGGGTCATGAAAGAACATATCACTAAGAAGATTGTTGGTTATATCCCTTTGTTGATTACATGAGAAATTTCAACTTGATTATTGTTTCAGTACACAGATTGTACAACAATATAGTTCACACACTATATGTTTTTTATATATTTTTTGGGTTCAATTTGCAGTAGGAACAAAACTTATTTTATTTTGAACTAGAGCAGGAACAAATTAATCATATTTTGGGTTTCACAGTAAAAGAATGCTGGCAATGAATTTTGATAAACAAACTTAATTTTAATCTAACTTTGTCATTCTTTAAGTATTAATTGGGTTGATTAGAATAAAAGATTTAAGGGCCAAAACATTAATTTATTAACTTTAAAAGCATTGATTTCAAAAAGTTTAAATAGACTTTCCTAAGGATTAGGATCATAATTAATATGTGATTGACATTTCTTATTTGGTGAAAGGATAATTTTGGTAAGTCTTGATAGTTAATTTAGAGAATCATTGTTCGTTAAATCGCGATTTAAAGGTCTACATAAAAAGTACCCACTAAACGCTATGGTGTAGAGTTTTCATGATCGTATTAGTACATATAATATTAGTCATTGTTCGTGTCTGAAGACATTATATAACAAATAAAAAAAACTTGCAAGTAATTGTCCGTGTCAAAAGGTTCTATATAATACAATTCGTATCAAATTAAAAGGTGACATTCAACTTCTTGTATATCAGTTACTGAATATTTAGCGAGAAATGCAATGGGAGAATTATACAACTTTTAACCAATCACCTAATACATCAAAGTCTAACAAAACAGCTCTCACCAGTTTTTAGTTTCACTAACATAATATAAAATAGTAGCCATGTTACCACTAATTTTGCAAAGCCCATTTTTTAGCATGATTTAAGAAACAATGGATTATGCCACTTTATTTAAACCTATTTCCCGCTGTCCAGTTAATTCCTTGAAGCAAGCCGACCTTCAATAAGTTGCATGATTTCAGCAAGTACAACAAATATATTGTATGTAGAGGAAAATGCAACTATCCCTTGATTTTTGCAAAGAGAATCGCCATCTAGGTGAACCCATTGTAGATTCCTAATCCTCTTACTGGAGCTTGTAGCGTGATGAATGCTGCCTACTATTAGAGCGTAAGCACATAGAGCAAATTTTATTCTATGTGGCAAGATAGACTAACATCCCAACAGTTGTATAGTTCCATAATAGAAACATATTTTCAATACATTGTTTTTAAAATAGCCTCAATTCCCTGACTAGAAATAATTAATTCAACCTATCTTATGTTGTAAATAGTGAAAAAAATTAATTAGGTACCAAAACATATATACAGGATATAAAGTATAACTATGAATAAGCTACCAAAACTACAATGTCAAAGCTTTTCTATATAGTCAAAGACGTAAATATGTGCAAACATGGAAAATTTCGATAATGAGAAAACACAAAGAAACCTATCAATCAATAAACAATTAATATGTGCACATATGAAAATAGAGGGAAAAAATATTTACCAATTCTGTTTCCCGTTCTTCACCTAAATTTTCTTAGAAACCAAACAGAAAGTTTGATGGATTCGCACTTTAGGCACCTGCAAGACGAACAACCAATTAATTATGATTTCACCTATTTATTGCAGTAAACCGAACACAAAATTAGATAAAAGAACAACATTTTCCACTAACATCAAATTTTCGTTAAATAAAAATCTCAATTTGGTTGGTAAGAAAACATAGAATGAAATTTGAAATTCTATCTCTTATTTATAATGTGGAAACCTGGATTTTGTCAAACTCAATAGTAAAACCACATCAAACTCACACAGTAGAAAGATTAGAGTACAAATTTTTCTTTCCTTTCACTCATTTTTGTCAGCAACCAAACGGATGATAAAAACACATCAATTTTAAGAAAATTACCATAGTGTGCAAAAAAGTTCTCCACAACCAATATGATGACCATTTGAAAAAGAAAAACCATGATTAGTTCCAAATAATTAAAAACTTTGAATCTGCTAAACAAAAATATAGAAGAAAACTAATCCAAAACTCACCAATAACCAATCTGATGACCAACTCAAAATTTGAATGTGAGTGATGCTAATAGCTTTAACGCAATAAATACAAATAGAATCTGCAAAACAGAGAAGAAAATAAAAATATAAAGTAAAAAATATAAAATCAACTATAAAAATAAATAGAACTCGGTGCTAACTAGGTATGATATATTAAAATGCATACGACTTTGACAAAAAAATAGTTCACAAAAATGGTTCCCAAAATATGGAAAAAGTAATAGGGTAGTTAGTTAATTCGGTAACATTAAATCATAGGAAAGAATCTCAAATTCCACGATGATTACTGCAGCTCAGAGCTCCAACTGTGATAGATCCATGGTCATGATCCTCTCTTTTGGTATGTTACTACAATTTTAATTTAAGTATTCATGCTATTTACAGATAGTAAATAAATTATATAAGCAGAGCATAAACCTCTATCCTCCAGACATTTATGCAATATATACCAATTAACTCCAGATGCACAGTTGTTCTCATAGTGCAAAGAAGGTAAATCTTTTAGCTTTTGGATTAAAGTCACAGACATTGAAACACTAAAACTTTCACCCAAAAGTAAACTAACATGAGAACCAAAAGAAACAAAACTGTGTATGTGGCCATGAGAACCATATCGTGATACTAAATTGTGTAACTCTTTGGTTTATGTAAATAACTAAATATCAAATTAGGTTGGTATCGTAATTTTGTGTAATTATTTGGTGTAACTGTTTGGTTTAACATAACACATGAGTAACTGTTTGGTGTATATATTATAAGATAATTGTAACTGATTGGTGTAACTAAATGATGTAATTTTATTGTTGTAATGTTGATATAAAGACAGAGAAAGAATAAGGAGTGAGAGTAACGGTGAGAGAAAATAGGGGGAAACAGAGAGAGGAAATAGGAGAGAGAGATGAAAAAATCAAATCAAATCCTTACATATTTGAAAAGAAAATTAATTATCAATGGGAGAGCTAGAGAGTAATGCAGAGAAAGAAAGAGAAAGAAAATAGAGGAGAGAGAGAGAAAGAGAGTCAAATATATTTTTTTTTTTGCATAATTTAAGAAATGATAAGTAAGTAAAATAAATAAAAGGTGATTTGAATTTTGTATCTAATCACAAGATGTTTTATTAAAATTGTACTTAATAGAGTAAACAAATTATTCATACACATCTCTCAAATAAATCTAAAAAAATATACCCACATCCAAAAAAAAATCTATAAAAAATAACAACAATACGTTTTAGATGGATTGACCACTTATGGTCCGTTTGGTTAAGAAGAAAAAAATGATGAAAAGTGAAAATGATAGAAAGTGAAGTGAAAGAAAAAAAAATGATAGAAAATATATTTTCATACATGTATTTGGTTAGAATAAAAAATTTATGAGAAAGTTTTAAAAAAATTTCATTATATTGTTTGAAAGAAAGTAAAGTTATAAGAAATTTTTTATAATTGTCTAAATTACCCTTAATTATATTAAATCAATCTAAAAAAGAAAAAAATATGTAATTATAATTGAAAGTTAAATTTTTTTTAAAAAGTGGCTCGAAACGTAATTCTAAGAGAATTACCAAGACAAAAGTCTTTGGACCAAGTTATATGATTAATCAAATTCATATCAAAATTTTTTAAAATTAATAACCAATAAAATATTTTAAGAAAAATAAGGGTAAAATGAGAAGTTAGTTATAGATCACTAGTTGATACAAAATTATTGGATTTAGTTTTGATCTTAATGAGCTTGAGTGATAAACAGATAGATTCGTTAAACCCGCATAATAAATGGGTTATGTTTTGATGTTCAAATAAGGGAAGCCTGACATATATTGAGACCTAAAACGATAAATCTAAATGAGGTCTTTACTAATATATCTTTTTGTATGATACTTCTAACAATATTATCAAAATATTTTTTTGAGGTACACGTTTAATTTTTTTTTTTTTTTTAAATTCTATATCCAGATGATTGTCTATAATATATAATCAAAATAAATATAAATGATCAAAAAGCATCTATAATTTTTTTTAAAAGCTTGAATTTAAACAAAAATTCTAAAAATATGAAGCAATAAAATTTAATTTATCAGTGTTACTTTAAAAATTAAAATTTGATATTTTGATTCGTTCTTGATCAAAGTTAGATTATCACTCTGGCCAGCAAAATTGAGTGGGTTGTTTTTAGATAGAATTTTTTTTTTTGTTGAACTAGTTTTTAGGTAGGTTTAAAGATATCCATTTTGTGAAGCATTGGGACAGAGGGAGAGATATGAATTTTGGATTTTGTGAGCCGATTTATGGATGAGTTTAGACCATTGAATATAAAAAAAAATTATTGGGCTTAAGCTTTATAAGGTTCTTTTACTTAGAATATTATGAGTTTAGAGTTTGGACTTCATCTATATTAAATGGGATGTGGGTACCCTTTTCAGAACTTATTTGGCTTTAAGTACCACCTCCAAACTTATCCTCCTTTAAGTCATCTTTTTCATCAAATAGTTGTCAATAAGTACACATTTTAAAACATTTTCAAATTCTTTTTGAATTGTATTCCATAATTACCCCTACCACAAATAGTATTTACCTAATTGACAGCTTTTATATTTCTAATATCTAAATATTAGAATGTGAGACTTTCAAGATTCATTTTGATATTTGTGTATCATTTGAATTTTGAAATTTCATACACACACACACACACACACACACATATATATATACATAGTAATATTAAACAGTAACACGCTCAACAAAAAAATAGTAACATCAAACAGTATCCACAATTTAATTCATGTAAAAAGCTGTCACTATCAAATACTGTTTGATATTTCACAATTTATTTCACTGTTTGATGTTACTATCAAATACTGTTTGATATTTCACAATTTATTTCATACATATATATACACACACACAAAAAAGCCTCATATTTCGTATTACCGGCCTCCCTAAGCCCCTTATGGTAATATGAAATATGAGGCTTTTTTTTTTTTTTTTAAACTGGGGCCTAAAACACACATTTTTTTTGCCTCTACCATTGGGCTAGCCTTGTGTTCAAGTGATGTATCTTAACTCATTTATTATTCATTAACCTGTTAAATACATTATATGAATAAACATGACATATATATCTTTTTTGTTATTTTTATCCTTATATTATTCATAGCACTAATTTAATTCATTTATTATTCATATGGATAAATTGACCCCTAGACTATTCTTATGGCTAGTACCATCTGCCAAAAGTAGCTGGCAGGCTTCAGTATAATCTGCCAGGAATGCTAAGAACTAATACAAGCTTGGACAGTAAGTTCAGTTTGTAGAAAACAACTGCATTCCTCTCATTATTGGTGTGCTGATAATTAAACAATGGTAATGATGATGGATAAATTGGTCTTCGTGTAAGATCAACAGTCAAGTATATGAACAGGATAATTAATGAGCAATAAATAAGCAATTAATGGCAAAACAGTAAATAATAGCAAACATACAAAGATTTATAGTGGTTCGGTCCGGGTGACCTACTTCACTCTCGGGAACGGCTGCGGTGGCCGGAGATCTTTAGTGATGAACAATGTTATCGGAAGAGTAACTCCGGGTGTATTACAGTGCTTTGGGAGAGAGAAGCAATGTGTGTAAGAAGGTGTAGTGTGTGTAGGGATCTCAAATTGTAGAGGTCTCAAGGTTGTCTCCTAGGTCCCTCTCCTTGTGAAGAGAGCTTACATTATATAGGCTTAGTAAGGTGGTGACGTGGGGGAGAGGGTTTCTATCACTTTGGTAAGTATAGTTATGGTAGGATTTGATCTCCATGCGTATCCCGATATTTTCTCCCTCGTGTCCCTATCCTGTCGGAGGAGGACACTGAGCTGGGTTGGATTTGATCCTAAGCTTGGACTTGAGTGAGAGTGGCAAAGAGAAGAGGGCAAATGAGAGGCAGAGGACCATCACCTGGACGGCGCCCTCTTGGGTGACCCCTTGGGCGGTGCCCCCTTGGGATGTTCCATTGGCTCCTCCTTGATGACTTAGACTCCTCCTTAGGCTCTTCCTTGATCCTTGATGACTTTGGTGACATGGGCCCCTCTTGGCTCCTTTAGGTTGGTCCCTTCTTGGTGCTAGTTTGGCCCCATCTTGGTACTGTCTTTGGACCTCATCAATTTATTGGGCTTGACCCAGTTAATTTCGGGCTCATCATTTGCCCCCCATGCCCCAAGCCTCTGACTTTTTACGAGAGGAAGGGGTTGAGGGCATGTGCTTCGTCTTCGCTTGAGTGAACAAAAATTTTCTTGTTTCCCACTGTGCTTTTTCGTCTTTGGAGACTTGTTGAATTTATCGGTATCGCATAGAAATTATTTATTTATTTATTTTTGGTGGTCTTTTATTCGAAGCATTTTGGCCTCACATTTGTGGGCAACTTCCTAATACTAATAGGTTTTAATGGCAGAGCCCACCATCATTGACCGAGTCTTTTTTTTTTTTTTCCTTTTTTAGCGCAGGCCCTTTGGGCGCCGCCTCTTCTTGTAGACCTATATAACCGGTAAATAAAAAATTCAATGCTCAATTTTATGTCTAAAATTTTATTATCACTTAATCGAATCTATACTCATATTTTTTCTATTAATTAAAAATTAACTTAAATAAATAATATAATAAAAATGAGTAAAAATATTTTTTATACAAAAATTAAGTCACTACGTGATAAAATATAATAAAAACTAGTATTTTATTCTTCTAATACTACTTAAACGTATTAATCATATCAATTTCGTGTTGTTCTTGTTTTGATACTAACTCAACTCATTTATTATTCGTAATAATATGTCGTGTAATATACAAAATCGTGTCGAAAAATAATCAATCATAACTAACTGATTTTGTATCGATTTTAAATCATATTTTCGTGTCGTATAATAAATTACCACCCCCAACACCATCACCACAAAGAGTCGACAAAGTCATGAGCTGGCTGGTTAATGGTCACTATAGAAAAAATTGTGGAACAGAATCTGATAAATTTGATGAATGAGGAGCTAGCCTTTGAGAATTAAAAAATTCTCTTTGATATGAAAGCAGTAGGGTTGGGATTTTTCCTCAATGGGTTTTCTCACAAGTTGGGTGTTTTCTTGGTGTGTTCTCTTTGTATGCAGAGAACCTTATTTATAAGGGAGGATTCAGCTAGCTGTTCAACTAGCCGTTTACCACTTAGCAAAATATCCTCAACTCCCCAATATTTTCTCAATTCCACTAATATTTTTCTCAACCCTCTGCAGTCAAAGTAGGCTAATTATACTTCAAGTAGGATTGACTAGTCTTTCACTACTTGATGGGTCCCTCTAGCCAAATCACTCATACTGACTAGAAAAGATCCAACTCAAACATCCAATTATACCAATGTAATATATGTATGCATGTATCATTATAAAATAATATTTAATATATAATAATTTCACAAAAAATACATCTATGATATATGTCATGAATAATGCAATTTTTAACCAACGGATTGGAGTTGTATATATATTTCGGATTTGACCACCAACCGTGGATTAATTAATATTGAGGGATTTTAGCCACATATTCCAACATCTCCCACTTGGCTACAAGCCCGAGATATTCATTCATAACTTAAACCCATAGCAATGACACGTCGTTTAAATTTTTCGGTTCCAATAGGTTTTGTCAATGGGTCTGCAACCATATCTTTTGTATAAAGATAATCAATAGTAAAATATTCTTTTTGTATTATATCACTTATATAGTGATATTGTAACTCAATATGCTTATCTTTGGGCCCGATTTCCCCATTTTTAATGGTTGTTATCGCAGCCTCATTATCACAAAAAATACGAATAGGCATATTATCTACATAGGCAAGCTTTAAATCAATTAGAAACCATTTTAATCATACGGCCTCGGAGACAGCCATACTACAAGCAACATATTCAGCTTCTATAGTACTTTTAACTATGCAACCTTGCTTTTTACTAGACCACGAAATAGCACCACCACCAAAAACAAATATATAACCCGTGGTGGATTTTCTATCATCAATATCACCAGCAAAATCAACATCACAATAACCATTAATATTTACATCATCAGCTTGATATGTTAAAGAAAAATCTAATGTGCCTTGTATGTATCTAAGTACACGTTTCACAACTAACTAATGAGGTATACCTGGATTACATTGATATCGACTAATCAAACCAACAACATAGCTAAGGTCAGGTATAGTGCATAACATTGCATACATAAGACTACCAACAACTTCCGCGTAGAGTTTAGATTTCATTTCTTGTATTTCCTCTTCAGTTTTAGGAGCCATATTCTTAGACAATTTTGCTCTTTTGTAAATGGGTGATTGCATAGGTTTACAAGAATCCATTTTGAATTTCTTCAAAATATTTTCTAAATAAGATTTTTGAGATAAACTCAATTTTCTTTGTTTTCTATCTCTAGAAATTTTAATTCAAGTACATAATGTGCTTCACCCATATCTTTCATTTCAAACTTGGTGTTTAACCAATCTTTTAGTTCTAAGATTTTATTTATATCATTTCCGGCAAGTAAAATGTCATCTACATACAAGGAAAGAATAATATAATAACTCCCACTATTCCAAGTATATATACAATGATCATAGTTATTTGGAAAAAACCATAAGATATAATTGCATTATGAAAATTATGATACCATTGCCTTGAGGATTGTTTTAAGCCATATAAGGATTTATTCAATTTGTACACCTTATCTTCTTTACCTTCAACTTCATATCCTTGCGGTTGATACATATAAATTTCTTCTTTAAGTTCACCATTAAGGAAAGTAGTCTTAACATCCATTTGATGTAACTCTAGGTCTAAGTATGCAACCAAGGACATTAATATTTTTATTGAGGTAAACTTAGCTACGGGAGAATATGTTTCATCATAATCTATATCTTCCTTTTGTGTGTATCCCTTAGCCACTAGTCTAACTTTATATTTATCTATAAATCCATCCGATTTAAATTTCTTTTTAAGGATCTATTTACACCCAATTGCTTTTCTATCTATTGGTAAATCAACTAACTCCCAAACTTTGTTTTTCTCTATAGATTCTATTTCTTCTTTAATTGCTTCTCTCCATTTTAGATGATCAATTGAATTTATAGCATCATTAAAATCAATAGGATCGTTTGGAATTTCTTCACTATTGAATGCATAATAATCTTTTAAGTAGTTAGGTGGATGTCTTTCCCTTTGTATTCTAGTTAAAGTATCCTTGGGTGGAGGCTCTTTTATTATTTGCTCTTGTGGTTGTTTATTTTCATTTTCTTTAGTAATTTCAAATATTTCAACCATTTTCTCAATTTTATCTAAGTCATCTTCAAAGAAAAATGCATCTCTACTTTCAATGACTCCCACTGATCCATCACTATGGTGAATTATAAATCTATAGCCAATAGAATTTTCACAATATCCAATAAAAGTACATTTTATTGATTTAGGATCTAATTTCCCTCTATTAGGTCCTAAAATTTTAACATGAGCCGAACTACTCCAAACTTTTAAGTGAGAGGGGTCCGGCTCCTCTGCGTTGAAGAAGTAACCGCACACTGTGCGTTTAAATGGAACGGCGCCGTTTTTTGCTGCCTTTGCAATTTTTTTTTTTAATTCCCCCTTACCCAAAACGACGTCGTTTTGGTGCAGCTAAAAAACTTCACATCCCTTCTTTCTCCCTTCAGTCAAACGATCGCAGCTCCAAATCTCGTTGAAACCTTCGGCTTCTCCTACCTTCATCAAAATCAGACCTCTTCTCCTACCTTCGGCTTCGACGTTGCCTTCTTTCCCTCTCCAGGTTTGTGTTGCTATTTTGGGTTAATGATTTTGCGAAAAATAGACCTAATTTTAGATTTTGTTACTATTTTGGGTTAATGAAATTTGGCTTCGATTTCAGATTTTTTTCTATTGAATTGGCTGAACTTTCTTTCAGATTTGGTTAATTGAAATTTGTCTCCGATTTTTGTGGTCTGAACTCTCAGATTTTTGTGGTCTCAATTCTCAGATTTTTGTGGTCTGAACTCTCAGATTTTGTTAATTGAAATTTGGCTAAACTCTCTTTCAGATTTTTGGTTACTGAAGTGCTGCAAGATCTCTGAACGGAGTTCCTAGCAGAAATACAGATCATTGATGTGAGTACTTGCATACTTAACTGGTCAAATTCAAGATTTTCTAACAGGGACTATAATGCAGAAAAGTGAATTATATATTTGAGGCAATCTCACAATGATATTATTTATCTTGTTCAGAACAAAAGATGTGGACTGAATTCTCTTTCTTTTTCTGCTGTGAATCAAAATTTGGCTTCGATTTTTGCTGCGGTGAATCAAAATTGAATTCAATAGAATATTTTGCTGCGGTGAATAAAAAATTGAATTCAATACTATGAATCAAACCTAGAGTTTTTAAAGATAAAAAAGTACAAGGTGGTTGATGGTTTATGCAATGTTTAATCTTTGATCATTGAATCAATTGCTTCACATGATATTGTTTTAATGCTAACCACTGGTAGTCATATATGTCTGGAATATCTTATAAAGGTTTAAGTTCCTTGAGTGAAAAAGAGGCAGTAGATGAATTCTAAAGATCATTTGTTGCAAAAAATTCTAACTTCAGCTTAATGTGCCAAGTGTCCTTCTATCTCTAAATTGCATAAACCATCAACCACCTTCCTTTCCTGTTTGCTGCAGCCTCATCACACCTTCCAAACTGATTAAATATGTTCCCATCTGTCCCAAAAATTATAAGGGAACTACACTATGGTTGGTGTTGATATTTTATTTCTCTTCAGGACATGGAGTCTATCGTGGAGACCATGATGCAACAGCTTTTGTCTAAAGAAATTCTCCACGAGCCTATGAAAGAATGTTTATGAGCTGTGCAATTTTTGGGATGAGCAAGGATGTTTATGAGCTGGTCTGTGCATTTTGATCATGGAGTTGTTTTTCCTCTCTGCACTGGACTGCATTGGACTGTTATGCTTTGTCTCTGTAGTGCTGCACTGATATGGAGCATGAAGTTGGGGATGCAGGCAGAAGTTTTTCAGACTTAGAGGGTTCCCAAAATGTAATTAGAAATGGTTTAAGTCCTTGAAGGATTAAAGCCACCTCTTGTATCTAGAATGTTCTGTTTGATTTGCTTCTTGTAATTCATTCATTCATGGAATAAATTTTTGCTTCTTGTAATTCATTCATTCATGGAATAAATTTTTCCTTTTTCCAAAAAAAAAAGGTGATCAGCTTCAGGAATGGCATTGTAGATATAGTGTTGCTAATTACAAACAGCAGACATGTCTGTCAAGGCACAACAGTTGGAACAAATGGAATTTAGTATACCAATTTTATCTACAATTGCATATAAAAAGAACCTTCACATCTTCCACAAAGCAAGGAAATCCTCCGATTGACATGAATGTGACAAACCCGAATACAAAAGAGGCACATGCTCCCCCTGCCTGCCCCATATATAGCAAATGAATCAATTAACTTGCTCCAAATGCACAGAAAAACTCATGCTTCAATGTAAGAAACAGAACTTCAAAAGGGGATAGCTTCAGCTTTTGCTATGTGGAAGACATGAAGGTAACAGTGCTGAGAAGTACAGTAGAAGTCTATGAGTTTTCGGATAGATTCAGCTGTAGTTATTTTCTCAAGAGGATCATCATTTATCTCAAACTAATCAACAACCAAGAAGAAGATCACATTCATTAAAGAAGATCTCATTCATTAACAATATCACATTCATTAAGAAGATCACATTCATTAAAAAGACCACATTCATTAAAAAAATATCAGATTCATTAAAAATACAACAAGCATCCTTACAACAACTAGTAGTCTCATTAAAAATAAAAAGTGTTCAAAAAAATGAGAAGTCTCCATCTGCATCCTTATAACTGCTAATTCTCCCATCATCATTACAAGTTGTATCTCCCATTCACGAAAAATGATTCAGCGTCATTTAAAGAATGCACATATGTTGAATCAGTTGGAGTACCCTACATTAATGAGAAGGGGTCAGACAAATAAACTTGATAAATATGTTAATCAATAATTTAACAATAAGGTCACATACCATAACACTTTGTACACTATTTGAAGCTTGAGAAGACATCGAATGACCATATGCTGGTGTACACGGGTGACTGAAACCTTGTACCTGGAATACAAAAATACTTACAATTATGTTTATAAAAATAGGAAGTGAATAAAAATATGAAGTAAATTAAAAAAATCTAGAATTATATTTATACGATACCGTAGACATATGTGATGGTTGGGAAGCTCCTTTTTTTCTCTTAGTTGCTTTCTCATGCCAAGATTTTAGTCGACCCCAACCCTTGTAACCACCTTATTTTCTTTTTAAACCTTTAACTTGGAGAAGTTTTGGGTCAACATTTTCTAATCCACTTGGGTCAACATTTTCATGGATTGGATCATCGCCACCATCACCATTTGATGCATACATACTATCCACTTCTTTGAACAATTCCTCAACACCACGTGACACCAATTCATATGCAGGTTGAAGACCAGAGCATCGAGCAGCTAGTTGTACCATTCTAGGACAAAGCTGCCTGTACCGTGACGCCATCATCAACTTGGGATTCTCTTCATTTGACATTAAAATGGGGGCTATCCTACAACTCATTCTTGCATCTCGTCTCCATCTCTTACATATGTATTGCTCGGGAATTTGCTTAATATTGATCATGTCCAAGACTTTAAGTGCATGGCCACATAATATTCCCTCCATTTCAAACTTCCGACAACTACAATTGACTAACTCCTCATTAGCCTTAACCAAGACCAAATACTCCCTATGTTCATCATATAATCGAACCACAAATTGATGCCACCCATCCAACACATCACATGGTGTAGCAATAGCACACTGAAATATATCATACTCCTCTTGGAATAGCTCAAACATAGTTGGAGTGTACACTTGCCCTGCTTGCACTAACATTGGAGCTCTTTTTAACTTCAATCTAGGTAATTTTTGCCTAGCTTCGTATTCTGAGTCTGACTCCTTATACCGCTTATCATTCACAACTCTTTCAAAATGCACAAAGAATTGAACAATGTCATGGTCTGGCTTTAAGTACTTCCGTAAGGCTGCATTCAAGCTCTCACTCAATTGGGTGCTTCGCATTCCTGCAGTGAAAGTCCTCTTCATATACACATGCCCCCATTTCTCTCGCAATGCCCAAGTGGCTTTCATCCACATATTATCATTTAATTTATACTCCGCAAGCAACGATTCCCAAGCCTCAAATAGTTCATGCTCTTCCTCATATCCATACACACACTCTTTAAATCGAGCAGGAAATTGTGAACCATCCTTATAAATGTTCCCCAAATGTTTCAAAGCATTTTGACAAAGGTGCCAAGTACATAACCCATGGTATGTCTCTGGCATGACAATAGAAATAGCCTTAGCCATCGCTTGATCTTGGTCCGTGAAGATGGTAATTGGATATTTCCCAGACATAGCTTGTAGGAATGTCTCAAACAACCACTGAAATGATGCTGTCGTCTCATCATACAATAATGCAGCTCCAAATAATACTGTCTCCCTGAAATGATTGAACCCAGTAAAACATGCAAAGGGCCGATACTCCTTGTTCGTTCTGAAAGTAGTGTCGAATGAGACAACATCTCCAAAGTTGCCATAGTCAACAATCATCACTGGATCGGCCCAAAAAATATTAGTAATATGTTCCTCTGCATCCAATTGCACTCCATAATAGAATGATGGATTGTTAGCTGCTTCCGCTTGAAAATACTTCAACAAACTACCCGCCTCACCATACATCAAGTCTCGTTGCCTCCTTTCACGGAGGTAATTCTTTTGGTCTCGACGAGTAAAACCAAGACTTTCCTTTCCTCCAGACTGAGTACTTAAAAGTTCATAGGAAGCCTTAAGTGACAATCCACAATCCGCTGCCATATCAATATTAATGCCTTGTGCTTCGGTAACCTTCCGTTGAGATGGCATCATATGCATACATTCAGTAAGGTGCAAAGGATGGTTGTGGTTGTCCTCCCACTTCGTCACAACAAATTTACCAATATCTCTGTTAAGAGATATGCACATATGAGCTTCGCAATTTGTTCGTGTCTCTGCTCGAGGCTTCTTTGTTTGGCTGTCTCTTTTATCACGACCCCTTTTACCTTGTTTACAACAAACATACTTTCTGTAAATGACGACGCCATCTTTCAAACTTTTATTCTGAGAGTCTTTTCTCACGCTAAATCCCACAGACCCTCCATAACTATTGTAAAACGCATAAGCATCTTCCTCCCCATCAAATTGCATACCAATATGAGGTATATTCTCTTTCGCATTAACTCCCAAATCATCCATCATAATATCCTACAATAAGATTAATACACATAAGTAGTGGCAGGAATTTTTTTTTTTCTAAACCCAAAACAATCATTCATGAGAAATATTTTTGATTCTCACATAATTTTTCCTTAACAAATCAGATCGAGGCATTAGCACCATAAGCACCATAAAGCAGGTTTTGCAGAATCAGAAGGTTGAGCACTTCTTACCCAAGCACAAAGAAATATGCTCAACAAGGTTCTAAAGAAAGATTGCCAATTGTCCTCATATCTCTAATATTTTGAAGAATGACATTGAAAATGAACAGCACAACACTTAGCATAAGGTAAAAGTTCTATGTTCTTCCCCAACATAGAAAGCGAGAAGGGATGGAAGTAGAGGAGCAAGTGGAACAAAATTTACAAAGATGTAGCTATGCCAAATAAGTGGAACAAGTGCCAAACAATGACTACACTGAACTCATATAGTTGTGCATACATAAAATTGAAGTTCTGGAACTGCTAGAAGAAAGGGGAATAAGTGCTATTTGCAGTGCAAGGGTTGCTGGTGTTCCGCTCAAATTGCTTCTGAGTCGAATTAATAGAGATTGTGCATGGATAATGTTTTTTGCTGGGCCGGTTGAGGAACCAAAATGGTTTACTGAATATGAATTGGAACTGGCCAATTCTCCATTAAGATTCTCTCTGCCAGGCCTCCAACAGTTTTGGGCAGTAAAGCCCGTGTATCCCAAAACTGGACTTTACTTAGCTACAACATCTGCAATGATCATAGCAGGGTTTATTGCAGGTCTCACACAGCCAGAAGATTCATAGCAGGGTTTACTGACTTTCTACTTTTACTGCATCAAGCCTGGGTCTTTTTAGGGAGGAAGATGTCCATTTGGTGTTGACCACTATCCTTGTTTTCTTGGACTTATAAACAGGTTCAGTAAGGCTCTAAATAATACACATTCTTACAGCATATGCTGACCAAAATCAGAAGGATTACCGAATTTCCTTCTTGTCTTCCAATAAAACAGTGCCATTGCTTAATATGGGTCCCTGTAAGTGCAACTTGAATAGATGATAATATAGTGAGTAACTAAAATACTGGTTCCAGTCAGAGATTAGGTCTTAAGCAAATTTTGCCATTTCACCGCTGACAATCCCACCCTAAGGCACAGAGTGGTAATGTTCTGGATATTAAATATCAAATTCAGTGTTCTTTCAATGAGACATGTAAAGACTATGATCTTCAAATATAATAGGATTTAACTTACTTAGTCAGACTCACAAAGAGCATGTATTATGATTCTTTTAGAGGCATCCTATGTTAAAATTTGTTCCTAAACATTTTAATATCCTCCTAATTTTGCTGCACTAAAGCTTTATGTTTATGCCCCTTCAGTTTTTGCTGTGAAAACAAAACAACACCATTTTAGAGAACTGGACCCGACGAAGAAGACTATATTAACGAAAATAGACCTGAGCTTGAGCTTGAGCACCATACCAGACGAAGAAGAAGATGTATAAGTTTCAGCTGTGAAGAAGGCGGGAGAACCAGACAGACGAAGAAGAAGCGGGAGAAAGAAAAGGGAGGGGTCTGATGTCTGATTTTTAAAAGGACCAAAACGACGTCGTTTTGGGTAGGGGGAATTAAAAAAAAAAATTGCAAAGGCAGCCAAAAACGGCGCCGTTCCATTTAAACGCACAGTGTGCAGTTAGTTCTTCAACGCAGAAGAGCCGGACCCAAGTGAGAAAGACTTGGTTTTGTACCCCTCCAAATTTCATATGGTGTCATTCCTATTGTTCTAGAGGGTACTCTATTAAAAATATAAATAGCGGTAGAAATAGCCTCACCCCAAAAAGTAGTGCTTAAGTGTACATGACTAAGCATAGATCTAACCATGTCAAGAAGTGTTCTATTTCTCCTTTCGGCTACACCATTTTGTTGAGGTGTATAAGAAATTGTTAATTAATGTATTATTCCATTTTCTTTACAAAAAAGATTCAAAAATTTCAGCCATGTATTCACCACCTCGATCCGTCCTTAATATTTTAATTTTTCTACCTAGTTGATTTTCTACTTCTGTCTTAAATTCAATAAATTTTTGTAAGGCATCCGATCTATTCTTTAGTAAATATATATAACCATATCTTGAATAGTCATCGATAAAAGTAATAAAATATTTCATACCACGATGGGTTTTAACATTTAGAGGACCACAAATATCCGAATGTATTAATTCTAGCAAATCTTTAGCTCTTTCTAATTTTCCAAATGGCTTTCTAGCCATTTTTCCACTTATACAAGATTCACATGGTTTCAAGTCAAGATCTAAATTTGGAATCAATCCAATATTAGCCATTTTTTCATTTTATTATAATTAATATGACCTAGTCTCATATGCCATAAAATAGAATCAACATTAACATCACAAGAGACATCAATATAAGCAGAAGAAGAACCAATTTTATTATTGTCACTAGCAACATTCAAACGGTAAAGACCATCAACTCTAGTCTCCCATGCAAGAATACGACCATGTTTACCAATAGAAACTTTAGAAGACCGAAAATGGACTTCAAAATCCTTATCATCTAATCGTTGCACAGACAAGAGATTGCGCCGCATATTAGGCGCATAAAGTACATCAGTCAAGAGGAGGTTGTTTTGCCCGGGCAACGAAATTCTCACAGTGTCAATTCCAAGCACATCACAGTAAGTATTATTTCCCATGTATAACTTGTGGTCGCCGGTTTTCACCTCCTTTATTTCAACGAAATTTTCTCTAGTCTTAGTCACATGCCGAGAAGAGGCAGAATCAATCCACCAAGCAAGAGAGTCACAGTCTGCAAGAAGTGACTTAGAAATCACACACACAATGTCTCTTGATCCTTTAAAATTTTGACCATTATTTTTTTGTGTGCAATTTCTTTTGTAATGACCGTATTGCCCACAGTTATAACAAGTACCCATTTATTTTCCCTTAAAATTATTATGTCTCTTGAACTTATTATATTTCTTATTGTTCCTTTTAAAATGTTTATCTTGTCTTGGCTTAAGAAAAGATGGAGTAGTTGATACATTATTAGATGGGGCCCCTGTGACAAATTGGGAAGATAGGGCACTAGAAACTAGGTTTGACACATTACTAGTTTTCTTTTTAGCCCTTCTCTCGGCCTCAATGTCTAGCAACATAGGTAACTTTGTCATTGTTAAATCTTGGCCTGACATATTCAAAGAAATCACAACAGACTCCTATGAATTAGGAAGATTATGTAAAACAGTAGAAACTTGCATTTTATCGGGAATTGGGTTGCCTAGAGATGCCAACTCTTTTGCTATTACCACAAGTTTATTGACATGTTCAACAATAGACTCATTCTCTTTCATAAAAGTGTCATTATATTTTTCAATCAAGAGTTGACTATATATGTTAGAGGCAGTACCATAGGCTTGTGTTATAGCATCAAACATTGACTTAGCAGTTTCATGTTCCTCAAAAATGACTTCTAAATTGGGTTCCATAAAAGTGAGCAAGATTGACCTAGCCAATTTGTCGTTCTCTACAAACCTTTCATAAGTGTTTCTAGCAGCCTCTCCGGCTCTAAGAGGTGGTTCTTTTGGGTATGGTGTGTCAATGACATATTCAACTTTATTTTGAAATAATATGTGACAAATCCTACGTTTCCAAGTTGAATAATTTGTACCATTAAGTCTCTCGGTTTTGCTAAGTTCTACACTAGCAGCCTTTGACCCCATATTGACAAATTATTGAAAAATAAATAACTAGGTAAAATTGGTTAGAACTAACCCGATTTAATTTTGTTACTGATGTATGATTTCAAGAGTGCTTCAAGTGGACTGCTTCACCAATTGCTCGAATCTGTAATAGCCAAAATCTGTTTTTAATGGCCCAATCTCGCAGCAACAACAATCTGCTTCCTTGACTTGTATTATGATCTTCTGAAACAGTAATTGGTTGAACCAAAATTGAAGGACGATATTGTTGGAGAAAAACTTGCTATTGGAATAGCCCTTGACGACTATGAACAGTAGATCACAAATTGGATTCAAGAGTTTGGGTTACTGCACTTTTCCTTTTCTTCGTAAATCGTGCAAAAAAGAAAATTTGGGAAAATAGGTGGCTGATTGCTTTTTGCTTTGTGGGTGTGAAATACAAAATTGAGAGGCACACAAGAGGCAGCCAAAAAGTGAAAGATGATTGTCAGACTACACAGTTGAAAATAACGAAGAATTTAATCGTCTGGAGCTCTGATACCAATGTAGAAAAAATTGTGGAACAGAATCTGATAAATTTGATGAATGAGGAGTTAGCCTTTGAGAATTAAAAAATTCTCTTTGATATAAAAGCAGTAGGGTTGGGATTTTCCCTCAATGAGTTCTCTCACAAGTTGGGTGTTTTCTTAGTGTGTTTTCTTTGTATGCAGAAAACCTTATTTTTAAGGGAGGATTCAGCTAGCCGTTCAACTAGCCGTTTACCACTTAGCAAAATATCATTAACTCCCCAATATTTTCTCAACTCCACCAGTATTTTCATAAACCCTCTGCAGTCAAAGTAGGCTAATTATACTCCAAGTAGGATTTACTAGTCTTTCACTACTTGATGGGTCCTCTAGCCAAGTCACCCATACTGACTAGAAAAGATTCAACCCAAACATCCAATTATATCAATGTAATATATGTATGCATGCATCATTATAAAATAATATTTAATACATAATAATTTCACAAAAAATGCATCTATGATATATGTCATGAATAATACAATTTTTAACCAACGGATTGGGGTTTTATATATATTCCGGATTTGACCACGAACCGTGGCTTAATTAATATTGAGGAATTTTAGCCACATATTCCAACAGCCACTATCTATGGCCAGATAAACTGCCCTAAGGCTCGGCCTATTATATTGACAAAATTCCAAAAAAAAAAAAAAGGCTTAGGGAGACCTGTATCTCTCTAAGGACTTAATATGATAAAAGTACATTTTTTAAAATAATTAGGATAGAAGTACATCTGCTAGGAAAAAGTCATAAAAACCCTTTTTAGATGAGGAAGACGAAGAGACATATGATTTTGGGAATAAAAAACATCACTTATTTCTTGGCATCAGTTATAAAGGAGTCATTAATGTCAGTTTCCAAAACCAAACCATTCATAAAAATTTTTGAATTTCAAAGATTTTGGGATTTCAATCTATATCATCAAATATATCTTCCATATTTATCTGATGAATATATCTTCCATATCATCAAATACAGTCACCAGAATTGTTGTTTGCAGTGGCCGGAGTCTTCAATTCCCCATTAATACCGTCGCCAGAGTCGTGGGTTGCGGCAAAAAAAAACCCCCAATGTTCTTACATTTGAGATCGTGTATATGGAGAAGGAAGGAGAACGTCTTCGATGCTGATTTAGTATTCACACGATGGTTGGGAAGTTCTTCACTAGAATCTTTGTGCTACTTTGCCAGAGTATTTGGGTTTCTCTTTTCTAACGGTATTAATTTCAACTATTTTTTTTTTTTATTACTTGAAAAATCCCCAAAATAGAAAAGAGATAAGCCCTAATCTGGCTGAAAATTAAGTTCGAATTTATTTCGCCAGAATTATTGCGAATCTTTAGTTCAACTTCAATGGGTCATCTCCAATAGTAAGAAAATCACATATTTCAAATTTTTTCTTGCCTAAAAAATTCAAAAACATAAAATACACCGTAATAATTTTAGTGAGAATTTTTTTAAATTTTCTTTTTAATGTTCAATACATTCGTTTTACATGAATTATAAGAGTTTCCATATCTGTAGGTATGATGTTACTGTCTAGTGAATCTCTTATTAAGAATTTGAAGCTCTTCGACTTTGTTTTTGATTTTTGAAAAATCACTTATTTTAAATTTTTCTTGCTTAAAAATCCGAAGATATAAAATACATAGCCCTAATTTTAGCGAGAAGCTCTTTAAATTTGCTTATTAATGTTAAATACATTCGTTTTTCATGAATTATAAGAGTTTCAATATCCCTAAGCATGGTGGTACTGTATAGTTAATATCTATTGAGAATTCGAAGCTCTTCGACTTTGATTTTGGTTTATGGAAAATCATCCATTTTAAATGTTTTCTTACTTGAAAAATCCGAAAACATAAAATACACTGCCCTAATTTTAGAGAGAATATCTTTAAATTTGCTTTTTAATGTTAAATACATTTGTTTCCATAAATTATAAGAGTTTCAGTATCTGTAGGTATGGTCTTACTGTATGGTGAATCTCTATTGAAAATTCGAAGCTCTTCGACTTTGATTTTAGTTTTTGGAAAATCACCTACTTTAAATTTTTTCTTCCTTGAAAAATTTGAAAATATAAAATACACAGACCTAATTTTAGTGAGAATGTCTTTAACTTTTCTTCTTAATGTTAAATACATTTGTTTTCCATGAATTATAAGAGTTTCAGTATTTGTAGGCCTGGTATTACTATATGGTGAATCTCTTTTGAGAATTCGAAACTCTTCGACATTGATTTTGGTTTTTGAAAAATCACCTATTTTAAATTTTTTCTTGTTTGAAAAATCTAAAAACATATAATACACAGCCTTAATTTTAGTGAAAATGTCGTTAAATTTTCTTCTTAATGTTAAATACATTAGTTTTCCGCGAATTATAAGAGTTCCATAAAACTGTAGGCATGCTGTTACTGTATGATGAATCTCTTTTGAGAATTCGAAGCTCTTCGATGTTGATTTTGATTTTTGGATAATCACCTATTTGAAATTGTTTCTTGCTTGAAAAATACGAAAACATAAAATACACAGCCCTAATTTTAGTGAGAATGTCTTTAAATTTGCTTCTTAATGTTAAATACATTAGTTTTCCATGAATTATAGGAGTTTCAGAAACTATAGGATGGTGTTACTGTATGGTGAATCTTTTTTGATAATTCGAAGCTCTTCGACATAGATTTTGGTTTTTAAAAAATCACCTATTTGAAAATTTTTCTTATTTGAAAAATCCGAAAACAAAAAATACATAACCCTAACAATCAGCCATGTTTTATTGTTATAGATCATAGAAAGTTGGGGCGATATGTTTCATGAATTTGATGAGGCCAACGAACAATCAACATTTAAGATACGTTTTTTCTTCAACAGTCTTTGTTGGGTAAGTTGGAATTAAATGAATGATTATAGAAATATTACAAATATTTTGAAATATGCATCTACCACATATTTAATCGTCCACTTCACGAAAATTGTAGACGTTGGTGACTTCTTCACAGCTAGCTTATGCACATGAAGTTGAAATTGACAATAACCTCATACTTGGAAAAGAGTGTCAATACCTCGTATTTCTCATTAATTCAACCAGTGAAAACGACGATGGATAGCCAAACCATTGGACACTTCTAATATTCGATACTGAAGATGGCAGTTGGACACACTACAATTCGTTAAAACTAAGAAGCGGGATTAGGGACGTTTGACTCAAAGATGCAATCATACTGGTAATCAAATAACCATATACATCATTTTATGGAATTTTATGAGTTGCAATAATTACTACATTTCAATTAATTACTGCTTACTTTGAAATGCAGAAAGATTATATTGAACAGAAGATATCTGATATGCAAATGTGAAATGGAATGTTAATCGACACTCAGGATAGAGTTCTTCCAATTCATTCGTCCAACAAATGTCCACAACAAAGAGCTAACTCGTACGTATTTAACATAATGCTTTGTGAATGAAAAAAATACACATATTGATACTAAAAAAATGCACATAATGCAGCGTATACTGTGGCCTATATGTTTGCTACAAAGTGAGGAAAAATAGAACTTGGCAAAGAAATACAATAGAAATTAACAACAACACAAGTGAAACAATTCCGATCAGAAATGATTGAACTGTTCCTAAACCATCTCAAATCTTGGACTGAAGATGATTTCAATAAACAGATGAAACTGAAGACAAAATATGGAGTCGAAGATTAACTGGATACAATTGAATGTTGAGAGTTTATTGCATATATCCATACTTTGACTTGTCAATTTTTGAAATGTAATTTAAGGTTTCAATTTTTGGGTCTGAAGAACACTTTTATTAATGTTCAATTGTTCCAGCTTATGTATTTGGTGAGAATCTATATGGGGCTACCATTTAATGCCCTTATTTTTTGGAAACTCTTTTTCTTGTCACTATTTACTATCACTATTTAGTATCAATATTTCATGTCACTATTTCAAATGGTACAAATTGCACCGGTTCATAGGGTTCAAACATACTTGACCCAAACATTTATGGCATCACTCTTTAGGGACACTATTTGGTAAATAAATTAATAAGCATAATATTTTTCCAAATTTAAGCATAATATTTCATGTTTCCCATTTTTCTAAGGATCTTTTGTTCATAGTGTCTATATTTTGCATTAATTTATTGTTCCTATTTCCTGTCTCTCTTTGGTGACACTATTTGTATGGCAATATTTCGAGTCCCTCTTTGGGTGCAACTCTTTGATAACAATATATATTACCATTATTTAGGGTCAATCTATTATTGTCATTCTTTAGTAACACTATTTGGGTACTATTAGGGGGCATTATATGCTGCCACAGATTGGTGCTCATTGGCATTATCTCTTGTCACTCTTTGGTGACACTATTTGCATAGCCATATTTTGTATCCCTCTTTTGCTGTCACTTTTTTATGACAACATATATTGCCATTATTTGGGGTCAATCTATTGTTGTCATTCTTTAGTGACACTATTTGGGCACTATTAGAGGGGCATCATATGATGTCATTGATTGGTGTCTATTCTCACTGTCCCCTATCACTCTTTGGTAACACTATTTGCATAATAATTGTAAAAGACAAAAAATTGAGGATACCTCCTACAGGAATAAAGAATGAATGTTTCTGCTAAAAGTGAGCTCTGAACTTGATCTCCCAGTCTTTCCTTCCTGCAAAACGAACAAACTGCCCAAGATCGAAGTGCTTCGATCGAAGGCACTCCGATGCTTAAGTCAGTAATAGAACTGAGTGAATTGCAAGAAGACAAGGAGAGTTCAGCGTCCCTTTCTCCATGGCCCCTTATGCGTTTTATAGACCCCTCCCCCCTAGGGTTTCCGTGATCTTTGATTCAAGGTGGCACACCTTCCTTTAATTTAGTGGTTCAGTTTGGGAAGTTGCTGATTTTTCTCCAACAATTCCTCTGAAGAATCTTTTGATTTCGTTGATTCGCCTATCCAGAATGCCTAAGTTAAAGACTTATCTTTATCTTTATCTCTTTGTTTACTCTTTCGATCAGATCGGACATAGTAAGAACAGAACTGTTTCACCAGATACCGAACACATTTGATAACAAGGTTTGGTAAGAGCCGAGCTCTTTAACTGTTTGCCGAACACATTGCTCAGTTCTGCTTGGTCTATCGAACTGAGTGGCTAAGGACTTCGTCACGTGCCTTGTCTTGTCATCCTCACGTGGGCTCATTTAATGCCATAACACGTGTAATAATGGGAGCCACCCCCTTCATTTGCCCCCAGAAAACGTCTGACAGACGCCTTTGGTCTGTCAGCCGTTTTATGTCTTTTCATTATCATTACGGGTACTTGTGCCATCCCCCCTTGTTTTGGTGGCATGCTTTGTATTTAAGTGGCCTTTTGGAGTTCCCTCCCTTTATAAAAGCGATTTCTCTTTGTTTTCCCCTCACTTTGCCTTTTCAAATTCTTTGACTCCCACTCTTCTTCAACCTTCACTGTTTTCTGCCATGGCTCCTCTTACTTCTCCTGAAATTCCAGCCTTCAAAGCAAGATATAATATCCCAGACGACGTCGAAGTAAAGGTTGCTGGGAAAGATGAACCATTGATTGGCACAAGGGAGAGGATCCCCATTCCAACTCGTGCCATTACTGAAGGTGGAGTTCGATTCCCCCTTGATCCTCTCCTCATTTGGGTACTTTCTGCTGCGAAACTATGCCCCCTCCAATGCTGTCCGAACTTCTTCAGGATAGTGATGAGGGTATCTGCTTTGAACAAGCTTCTGGGCTTGAGCCTCGGTTTATGGGAAATTCTGTACTGCTACATTATCAAGCCTGTTGGAGACAACTTCTATCTGGCAGTGAGGAAGAAGGACCACTATCTGGTTACCCATCTCCCAGATTCTAACAAAGGTCATGAAAATGACATTGTGTTCATTTCTGGGAATTGGGAGTATCCTATTGGGGTCACTCCTTCCTATCGTTGCCCCTATGAAGAAGGCACTCCAGGTATCTGAATCCTTTACTCTTCTAATTTAGTTTTTGCTTGCTTTTTTCTGATCTAAGTTCTCTTGTGGACAGGCGAGACTGTCAAGGGCAAGATTCTTGAGTCCTCCGTAAAAATGGACGAACTAAAAAGGGTTTGGGATTTCAACGAGTCTTTGTTCTGCCGAGCTGCCCACACTTTGTTAGGGTACACACCGACTTATACGTCGTTCATCGCTGTGCCGAGCCGACCTAACGCCAGTCTGGCCCCCAGATCGAGAGGCAATCCAGACTGCTCGGGAACAAACTCCCCGAGCTAAAAAGAAGACTTCACTTGTAGCCTCTGGACGTAGAACGGTGAAGAATTTTTTGGATTTTTTATCAACTGTTGAGCCGACCCCATCCACCGAACCTGTTCTATCATCTTCTGCACCCTCAATCGCTATTTTAGACGAGCCTACTGCTAAGGTTCCTGTCGAGACTATTATCCCAATCGATGCAGACGTGCCGAACAACGACGAGGCAGATGAGGTTCAGACTATGGAAACTTCGATTCCAGTAGAGTTAGATCCCCCTGATTCTGTTCATTCTCCCATCCCTCAAGATGGCTCAATTTTTGAGCTTGCCGATGACCTTGCTCCAAAAAGGCGAAGGACTGCTGAGTTCGAGGCGAGCCCCTCTCCCAAACCAATCACTCCTCCTTTCCGACCTGTCCTTAGAGCAAAAAGGGAAATGTAGTAGTGGGGATTGCTAGAGGTGTGATCTTGCCTCGGGACCTGGCTATGAACGAGGCTCTTACTGATGACGAAGTGTCTCGCCAAGCCATTCAACATATGGTTCTGGTAAGACTGTTCTTTTGGGAATTTGTTTTTCTCTGATTTTTTCTCCAAAAATGTTTCTAAGTCACTTTTTTTCAATCAAGGGTCTGCAAAAATTTCACGAGATCGGAGCCAGGATAGCCAGAAAAGATAAGGCTATGAAGGATGCTATCCACGCCCGAGCTTCAGCCCTGGCCAAGAAAGAGAGTGTGGATGAAGAATATGCCAAACTCTGCGAAGAAGTTAAGGTTCTACAGGCTCAAAACCGAAGCCTGACCGAGGAGAACCAGAAGCTTCAGACTGAGATTGGGCAACTAAAAGACTCAGAACATGAAGCAAATGTTGAGCTTTCCCGATCCCAGCTTGATTACACCAGTCTATTTGAGGAGTTTGATCAGTACAAAGCAAATGCAAAGGTGAGGGAGGATGTTGCTTATGATGAGGGGATTGAGAAGGCTGAGAATGATCTGGCTTTGCAGATTCAACAGCTTCGGGATGCATTCTAGAGCAAGGGTTGGCAGGCTGCTTTGATTGCTGCCGAAGTTTTTCCTTCCTCTGAACTTTTTTCCAGGCACACTCTTCCGAGCTCTTCCCAGCCTCCTGCTACATGATAATACTTAGAATATTTTCTATAATTTCCTATAATTCGCCTACAAATCTTCCATTCCGTAATTTTCTGAAGTTTAAATGAAAATGACTCTTTGGTTTCGGTAATCCTTGCTTATCACTTATTCAACGAGCAAGGTCTCTTATCAGAGACCTTTCACACACTTAAAATTAATTTAGATTCAGGCTCTTGAGTTCGGACTATCAATAGAGTCCTTAAAACACTTATAAATAATTCATTCAAACTCTTGAAGTTATGGTCTTTGCTCGGCCCTTGCTAAAAGAGCTCAGTCCCTCAGCAGAGTCCTCAAAATACTTGTAAAAAATTTCTCTTGAAGTTATGGCCCTAACTCAGCCCTTCTTCAGAGAGTTCGGTATCACAACAGATACCTTTAAAATACTTAGAAATATTTTATTCAAGCTCTTGAAGTTATGGCCTTTGCTCGGTCCTTGCTAAAAGAGCTCGGTCCCTCAGCAGAGTCCTCAAAATACTTGTAAAAAATTTCTCTTTAAGTTATGGCCCTAGCTCGGCCCTTCTTCAGAGAGTTCGGTATCACAACAGATACCTTTAAAATACTTAGAAATATGTTATTCAAACTCTTGAAGTTATGACATTTGCTCGGCCCTTGCTAAAAGAGCTCGGTCCTTCAGTAGAGACCTCAAAATACTTGTAAAATTTTTTTACTCTTGAAGTTATGGCCCTAGCTCGGCCCTTCTTCAGAGAGCTCGGTATAACAACAGATACCTTTAAAATACTTAGAAATAATTTATTCAAGCTCTTGAAGTTATGACATGTGCTCGGCCCTTGCTAAAAGAGCTCGGTCCCTCAGCAGAGACCTCAAAATACTTGTAAATTTTTTTACTCTTGAAGTTATGGCCCTAGCACGGCCAGTCTTCAGAGAGCTCGGTATCTCGGTAGAGTTATTCTCAGATCCCCTTGGGTATCTCTGAGATAGTTTCTACCTCGCACCGACCCGCCAATCTAATTGGACTCCAATCCATCCCAAATCAACTTACATCGTCATGCCTAGCTGTGGGCCTGGATCAGATTGGGTGGCTGCACTTGATTTAAGTTGGTACTTCTATCAGGATTTTTTGCCTCCCGGCCTTAATAGTAGGACGTATATAGCAAGAAAAGTAGAACGAGAACAGGGAGATGAATCTTCAAAAGATCTCTATTGATAACTCCAATTCGTCAGTACATTTGCAAAATTCTTATTGATTCTTAAGGGGCACCCTTAAGTTTTCGAAGGCACTTCGGAGTTTTATTAAAAAGGTACTTTTTTAGAAATAGAATTTTCTTAAATTCGCTGAGTTCCAAGGGCGTAATACTGCTTTATGGTCCAAGGTCTCGAGCTCATAATATCCACTGTCGCCTACTCGGGCTATTCTGTATGGACCCTCCCAATTTGCTCCAAGCTTTCTATGCGTTGGGTTCTTTGTCGATCCCAGTACGCGTCTAAGGACTAAGTCTCCAAGTGTGAAAGACCGAGGGTTAACTTTCTTGTTACAAGCTCGGGACATTTGATGTCAATAAGAAGCCATCCTTATAACTGTTTGTTCTCTTTTCTCTTTTATCAGATCAAGATCTCGGGGGATAACGGCATCGTTACTGTTGTTCTCAACCAGATCGGTTCTCAAGGTCGGTAAGCCGATCTCTAAGGGGATTACTGCTTCCATCCCATAAGCTAGGGCGAAGGTGGTTTCTCCAGTTGAGCGCCGAGGTGTGGTTCGGTACGTCCACAGAACACTCGGCAGTTCCTCTACCCATCTCCCTTTAGCATCCTCTAACCTTTTCTTGATTTCATCCAAGATAGTCTTGTTAGAAATTTCTGCTTGACCATTGCTCTAAGGATAAGCTGGGGTGGAATAGTGGTTCCGAATTCCATATTGCTGATAGAAAGCTTTGAAGGGACCACTATCGAACTGTGTGTCGTTATCCGAAACAAGTGTGTGTGAAATTTTGAATCTGGTGATGATGTTCGTCCAGACGAACTTCCTTGTTTCTGTATCTCTGATGTTGGCTAGGGGCTCGGCTTCCACCTACTTTGTGAAATAATCCGTTGCAACCAGAAGGTACTTCTTATTGCCAGGGGCCCGAGGTAGAGGTCCCACTATATCTAGCCCCCAATTCGCAAATGGCCACCGGCTTGCTAATGGAAGCAGTTCCTGGGATGGTTTTCTCGGTATTGGTGAGAATTTTTGACACTTCTCACATCGCCTAACAAACTGTTGAGCATCCTTCTGCATATATGGCCACCAAAAACCCTGGGAAATGGCTCGGTGTGCCAGAGATCTTCCGCCTGTATAGGCTCCGCAACTTCCTTCGTGAATTTCGTATAGAAAGTCGGGAACTGTTTTCGGGTGTACGCACCTCAAGTACGGGCCTCCAAATGAGCGTCGGTAAAGCTCATCTTTTGGGGATATCCAGAATCTAGCTGCTTTCATACGTAACTTATGGGCATCTTTCTTGTCCTCGGGCAAGTCACCATTCTTCAAGAAACCAATGATTGGATCCATCCAACTTGGCTCGGATTCATTACATAAAACCTCATCAGATATGTTCGGCAAAATGCTACGTTCGGACTGGAACTCAATGGTAAGAGCTCTTTCAGTTTCTTGGTCAATGGCCGAGGCCAGTGAAGCTAAAGCATCAGTATGGGAATTTTTTGCTCTTCCTACCTGCTGGATCGAGTATTCGAGAATTTTACTCAGTTTCCTTTCTGCAACTGCGTGATATGCCATCATTCTTTCATCCTTATCCGCATACTCCCATATTATCTGATTTACCACCAGTTGTGAATCAGAGAATATCTGGAGCCTCGATGTTCCTAGCTCGTTTGCTAGTCTTACACCAGCTATCAAAGCTTCATATTCGGCCTCGTTGTTCGAGGCTTGGAAGCCGAGCCTGATGGCTTTCTCCAGGATACAACCATCTGGACTTACAAGAGTGAGGCTGATGTCAGCGCCCTTTTGGTTAGAAGAACCGTCAACAGATAGGGTCCATTTGCCATCAAGTCCTGGACTCTGTTCGTCATTAGTTTGTTCGCTCCGCTCCGAACTGTTTTTAGGTTGAAATTCAGCGATGAAGTCTGCCACTACTTGACCCTTGATTGTTTTTCTCGGCTCGAACTCAATGTCGAACTCCCCGAGCTCAACTGCCCATTTTGCGATGCGTCCAGATAGGTCGGCTTTTTGAAGGATGGACCTCAAAGGTTGGTCGGTGATCACCGTGATTCGGTGACGCTGGAAGTAATGTCGGAGCTTCCTAGCCGAGGTAACCAATGCGAGCGCAAGCTTTTCTAATGGAGTATACCTTGACTCTACATCCAGGAGCATCTTGCTCACATAGTAAACAGATTTCAATTTCTCACTATCATTCCTCATCAACGCCCCACTTACCGCGTGTTCTGATACAGCTAGGTAAAGGAAAAGGCCCTCCTCGGGCGACGGGGTTGAGAGGATTGGTGGGGAGGTCAAATATATCTTCAAGTTTAGGAATGCTTCTTCGCATTCCTGACTCCAAAGTGCTCATTTTTTTCCCTTGATTGATTGGAAGAAAGGCCTGTACTTGTCAGATGCTCGGGATATGAACCTTCCGAGCGTAGCTGCCATTCCAATTAACCTCTGTTCCTCCTTCATGGTCCGAGGTGACTGTAGTTCTGCAATCGCCTTTACCTGTTCGGGGTTCATCTCTATACCTCGGTGGGTAACCAGGAAACCGAGGAATTTCCCTGACCCGACCCCAAATGCACATTTCGAGGCATTTAACTTCATCTTGTACCTTCATAGAACATCGAATGTGCTTCTCAGGTCGGAACAGTGGTTAGTGGTGCTCCGACTTTTAACCACCATGTCGTCAATGTAGACCTCTATAGTACTGCCTATCATGTGTGAAAACATTTTGGTTACCAACCTCTGGTATGCCGCACCTGCATTCTTCAACCCGAAGGGCATTACTTTGTAACAGTACGTTCCTCCAGACGTTATGAATGCAGTCTTTTCTTGGTCTTCTTCGGCAAGGGGGATCTGGTGGTATCTCATGTAGGCATCCAAGAAGCTCATTTGCTCATGCCCAGCTGTTGCATCGACCAATTGGTCTATCTTAGGTAAGGGGAAGCTGTCTTTTGGGCAAGCTTTGTTGAGTTCGGTGAAATCAACACAGACTCTCCATTTACCATTACTCTTCTTTACCACCATTGTGTTTGACAATTAGGTTGGGTATTGTACTTCTTTGATCGCTCAGCTTTCAAACAACCGTGCCACCTCCTCCCTTACTGCATCCTGATGCTGAGAGGCCAACCTCCTAAGCTTTTGCTTGACTGGTTTGACTCTAGGATCAATGTTCAATCGGTGACATGCTACTTCGGTCGGTACGCCGGGCATATCGTTCGTGCTCCATGCGAAAACATCGGCATACTGTCTGAGTAGAGTGAGGAGCTCATTTTGTTGTTCGGGGCCAAGATTCGTCCCCAACAAAAAATACTTATCTGGGTCTTCGCCCTTGTCTAAAGGTACTTTAGTCAAGCCTTCGATCGTTCGGTCGATAACTTCTTTTTCTATGCCTAAAGGTACTTTAGGGCTTTTCATGACAGATTGGTCGGCAGAGTCAACCGAGCTATCAAGGGTTGATTGTTATTTCGTCTCCTCGGCTATTGAACTCCTCTCTCAAACCTCTATTCCATCTTTGGCTTTGACTGAGGCCAGTAAACAGGTTCTGGAACTAAACTGGTCTCCTCGAATGTTTACTTTTCCTTCAGAAGAAGGGAATCTTAGCATCTGGTGGTACGTTGATGGTACCGCCTTCATGTCATGTAACCAGGACTGGCTCATTATCGCATTATAAGTCGAGACCGTATCCATTACCAGGAATTCGGTCATGATGCAAACTGGTCAGTCTTTACCGGCAGTGTGATCCTTCCCCTAGGAAGAACTGTTTTTCCACTAAAGCCTATCAGTGGAGTATTTGAGGGTTTCAGACTCTCCTGTTTGAGGCCGAGCTTCTGGAAGAGATCCATGTACATGATTTCAGAAGAACTCCCCGGATCGATTAGCACTCTCTTCACGTCGAAGTTGGCAATCCTAAGTGTTATTACCAACGTATCATTATGCGGCTGATGAATCCCGATCAGATCCTGCTCAGAGAAGCAGATCATTTCCACTGAGTCTTCAAACTTTATTCTTTTGGACCTTACTTCTGGGGTCAACCGCAATTCAAACACCTCTCTTTCCTTTGCGGCTTTCTGGATGTAGGCCCTAGATGCATTGTTAGTGGCCATTTGCGGGTTTGTGGCGGCGTGGATTACGTCTATCACTCCCGCTGCCGTGGTCTGGTCTCCTTTTGGCTCGACTCTTTCTCTGTCAGCTCCTGTTCCATCCTCGACGAACTCAGAGAGATGTCCAGCCTGAACCAGCTCTTCCAAATGCTGCTTCAAAGACCTGTAATTTTCAGTCATATGCCCCACATCCCGGTGATAAGAGCATCGAAAATTTGGATTTCTTTTCGAGGGATCTCCTGTTAACTTATTGGGCCATTTGAAGAACGGCCTCGCCTTGATCTGATTCAGTATCGTGTATATCGGTTCTTTGAACAACGTATTTACCCCGAGAAAAGGGGACTTCTGGGGATAACCCTCCTTTTCATTCTTCCTTCCACCCTCTTTGATCGGCTCGGTCTACTTGTCACGACCGAACTGTTTTCTGCCTTGATTCTCTTTAATCACATCTCTGGATAAGTCGTCGTCGACTTTGGCATACTTCTCGATCCTTGCCATCAACTCTTCTAGATCGGAGGCTGGCCTTCTGGTGAATGATTGGTATAGAGGGTTCTCCTTTGGCAACCCAATTTTGAAGGATGCTATTGCGATTTCAGGATTACATCCTTCTACCTCATTCATCGTTTCGCAATAGCGATGAGCATATTCTCACAGTGTTTCATTGTTCTTCTTCTTTAATGTCAGCAGAGCCCCAACATCCTTTGGCTGCTTACTGCTCATAATGAACCGAATTGTGAACTGATCGGCCAGTTGTGACCATCCATCTACCGATCCCTTCGGCAAACTGTCAAACCATTTCATTGCCGACTCCCCAAGACTACTGGGGAAGATGGTGCAGAGCAGGGGTTCGTTCCTTCGGTGAATGGTCATCAACTGCCTGTAATGTCTGATGTGTGAGGCTGGGTCGGTCTTTCCGTCGTATAGTTTGAAATTCGGGACGGTGAACTTGCTCGGGATTCGTCCCTTTTCAATCCATGAAGTGAAAGGTGACGACTCCGAGCCGTCCCCGTACTCCCCAGTCGCTCTCCTAGCTAGGTCCCTAGCCGACCTCTGTTCCGGCCTTTTCAAGCGGTTGTTGAGTTCCTCGGTGATGAGCTGCTTCCATGTATCCTCCTCCTGGATCCGAGGTTTTTTCGGTTGGGGCTTGTTTTCATCGGCACTTTTGATTCTGTCGTGTTTCCTTTCGGGACTTTCTCGCCGATTTCCCCTCACATGCTTATCCTTCCTAGTCATCTCTCTTAGCTTGGCTTTCAACTCCTCATTTTCTTTGATCAGGTCTTTCTCCCTGGCATATGATTTCTTGAACAATTTGTCATGAGCATCAAGACGGTCCTGCAGGGATTGGACCAACTTTGTCAGAGAAGGGTTCTCCCCCTCGGCACGGAGGGATTCACCGAGATCTTCAATCTGCTGGTTATGATTTCTGGTTCGTTTGAAGCTTGCTGAGGATACCTCGTCATCCTCATGAGGCCCAGAGGGGCTTTTGTTCATGCGCAATCTAATGTTACCATTGGATGGTAGCGATGCTGGATCTGAATTTCCCATGGCAAAACTGCCTCTAGGAGATCCAATAGCACTTTTGAGTCTTGACATTGTTGCTTTTTGTTCGAGTGATGAGATTTCCCACAGACGGCACCAAAATGTAAGAGGCAAAAAATTGAGGATACCTCCTACAGGAATAAAGAATGAATGTTTCTGCTAAAAGTGAGCTCTGAACTTGATCTCCCAGTCTTTCCTCCCTGAAAAACGAACAAACTGCCCAAGATCGAAGTGCTTCGATCGAAGGCACTCCGATACTTAAGTCAGTAATGGAACTGAGTGAATTACAAGAAGACAAGGAGAGTTCAGCGTCCCTTTCACCATGGCCCCTTGTGCGTTTTATAGACCCTTTCCCCCTAGGGTTTTCGTGATCTTTGATTCAAGGTGGCACACCTTCCTTTAATTTAGTGGTTCAGTTTGGAAAGTTGCTGATTTTTCTCCAACAATTCCTCTGACGAATCTTTTGATTTCGTTGATTCGCTTATCCAGAATGCCTAAGTTAAAGGCTTATCTTTATCTTTATCTCTTTGTTTACTCTTTCGATCAGATCGGACATAGTAAGAACCGAACTGTTTCACCAGATACCGAACACATTTGATAACAAGGTTTGGTAAGAGCTGAGTTCTTTAACTGTTTGCCGAACACATTGCTCAGTTCGGCTCGGTCTATTGAACTGAGTGGCTAAGGACTTCATCATGTGCCTTGTCTTGTCATCCTCACGTGGACTCATTTAATGTCATAACACATGTAATAATGGGAGCCACCCCCTTCAATAATATTTCGGGTCCCTCTTTTATTGTCATTCTTTGATGGAAATATATATTGTCATTATTTGTGATCAATCTATTGTTGTCACTCTTTAGTGACACTAACTAGGCACTATTAGGGAGCATTATATGAAGTCACTGATTGGTGTCCATTCTCACTATCTCATGTCCCTCTTTAGTGACACTATTTGCATGTCATATATTTGTGTATCTCTTTTGGTGTCACTATTTGATGGCAATATATATTTTAATATGTGGTATCAATTATTTTTTACAGATTGTATTGATCTGCTTTTAGTTTTATAAGTAATTATTAGCTGACACTCTTTGTTGTCATAAATTTTTTTATTTTTGGACATAACTTCTTATGGTATTAAAAAAAAAACTCACATCAATAAATGAGCACCGGAAAAAACATTAATTTGAACAGTAATCCAATCACAAAAACTCATTACAGGTTTTTTTGTTGTGGTTTCCTAACCGCCCACAATGACCACATCGAATTCGCCGAACAAGTTCACCCCGTAACCTTATTCTACACATCTTTGGTCTGTCAGGCTGCTTCTTAGATGATGGCGGCAATATCTCAACCAAATTTCGTAGGGAAAAATTTGGATGATCTGGAATCGAATATGATAGACGCACAACCACAATTCTCAACTCGTCTCATTCCTCAAACTCCATGAAAAATGAAATCAAAACTTGATAGAACTGAACATCTTATAACTAACGTCTCAAGACGATATTTGTATAATAGCATGATCATTCCTTCCATGACCTTAAATATGTGTTTAAACAAAAAATCAGAAACAGGTTTCGAAAACCAAATAGTGACACCAAACAGTAAATCATATACGAGAATGCATGTTCCAAAATTAATGTAATTTCCAAAAATTTTATGTTCCATAATTCATTAATGACAAAAAAAAATAAAAGAGTGACACCAAACAGTAAATCATATCATATACTAAAATAATATAATTTAACATTAATTTTTTGAAATTTTGGAAAATTTCATATTCTAGAATTCATGTTCCATAATTAATTAAAATCACGAAAAATTTCATGTTCCATAATTCATCGATGACCAGAAAAATAAAAATTATTCATGAAAATAGTGATGTAGAAGCTTAAAAAAAAACTAGTTCCAATCTTGAAAACATTTTAGAATGGAATTTCATTTATCTTTTCGGAATGGAAAAAGAGATAATTATATTTCCAACAAAAATTAATGTTCCATGTTTCTGAAAAATTCCAACAGAATAAAATAAAAAAAAAATAAAAAAATTAATTTTCCAGAATTCCGAAAATTTCATGAAGATGCTGAACAACATAACGCTGAAATCTTGAATACTTACAGATTAATGGTGTCCTGTTTAGTAACCGGTGAAGAAGAAATACAATGGGATATTCTTGAACTGGGTAAGAAGATACAATGGAAGAATATGATACTGAACTTGAGAATAAAAAATACTTTGGTAAAATATGATAATGCAATATAAATTTCGTTTGAAATTTCAAAATTCAAACGATACACAAATATCAAATGAATCTTGAAAGCCTCAAATTTAATATTTACATATTGAAAATATAAAAGCTACCAATTAGGTATGCACTATTTATGATAGGGGTAATTATATAATATATTTCAAAAAGAATTTGAAATGCTTTAAAATGTGTACTTATTGACAACTATTTGATGAAAAATAAGACTTAATGGAGTATAAGTTTGGATGTGGTACTTAAAGCCAAATAAATTCTAAAAAAAAGTACCCATAGTCAATTATCCGAAATAAAAATAAAAAATCTTGTGAAGTTGTAAAAAATCAGAAGTTTGAAAAAATATGGCCTTGAGGCCCAGCCCAATGGAGAGAAGCATATTAGTGCTGACTCAGTGGACATGTGGTGGACCATAAAAGCGGATCCAAATTTTCTTCAATACATTTTTTTTTTCTTAGCGAATTATTTAATATTGATGTGTAAGAGACTCTTGTATAAAATGAGTAGCGGTGGCAATATTTGACACGACACGATAACCCGATACGAACACGACACGAATAAATGGGTTTGGGTTGACTAGTTTTTTGACACGACCCGTGTATGACACGACCCGTCAACACGAAATTTTAATGGGTCGTACACGACACGAACCCGCTTAACCCGAATTGACCCGTCAACACGGAATTTTTAATTCGAAGGAGATTGACCTGACCTTTTCGTTGCATGTATGAGTTTTCATGTTCTGATGACTTGTTTTATCCATTACTTCTAATGTTTAATTGATTGCGCGATGTACGATTAGCATATTTAATTAGTATTATAGAAATAAAATATTAATTATTTGTAACTGTTTATCGAGCACTGACATAATTATTGTATAAAAAAAAATATGAATGCTCATTATTATTATTAAGTTAATTTTTAGTTTGTAGAAAAAGTATGAGGAAAGATTCAATTAAATGAAAATAAAATCTTAGAGTTAAATTTTTTATTCAAAGTTTATGTGGGTCAACACGATTACGAACACGAACACGACACGAAAATAAACAGGTCAACACGACACGACACGATTATTAAATGGGTTGGGTTTGAGTTGACTAATGTTCGACACGACTAATATTCGACACGACACGAACCCGACACAACACGACACGATTGCCACCCCTAAAAATGAGTCCCACCACGGAGTGATTTGCCAATAATAGAATTAAAGAGAAAATATATTAGAGGAATCTCACTCCCATAAAAACCAATTAAGCGAGTTTCAAACATTTTTTTTTCTTTTAATTGCTTTTTTCTTTTGCAAATCATACATTTTTTTTTGTGCCACAACATACCCAACAACGGACCGTCTTTGTGTAGAAAATATTCATTATAATGGTAATATCATGTTATCGGTGTCATATGATATTACTAACCAATGAGAATAAACTATATAGAATAAGTGGACCCCATTATTTGAAGGTGTTAATTAGTGAACAAAGTGGTAATTAGAAATTACTAAAACAGTGGGGGTCCATTTGTTCTACATGGTGTATTCTCATTGATTGAGGATAGCATGTCACACTGATAACATGACATCACTGTTGCAATGAATATTTTCTAGTCTTAATTTTATTTTTTTGTTCAACGGTCAGGGGTGTTCAGGCTGTCAATCTCAACTAATCCCCCCTCTGGTCCAGTCAAAGACAGATCATCCAAATCGAGATTAAGGTATTCATGAAGGATAAATCTTTCATGGCTTGGCCCTAAGGGGTTGTCAAGTTTTGAATTCATAACGTCTGAATTTATAGCTTGTCTCTGTTATCACTTGAACTACCCCTTGTAGTTTTGTGCATCTTAATTGGACCACACAATAGATGGCAAATGGGTGGATTGGGTTAAATTGGATTGAGTCCAAAATAAATCAAATCTATTTTCAACTCACGTATTAAATGGGTTATAACGGGTTGAGTTATAACTGGTTGGGCTAAACCCATTAATTCGTAAAATAATTAAAATTCTTAATATACACACATTATTTAACCAAAATATACACATTAGTACACTAAAATATACACACACACTATTATACCAAAATAAACACACACACACTCAGTATTACACCAAAACACACAAACACTATTACACCAAAACACACACATACACACTATTACACCAAAATACATACAAACACTAGTACACCAAAATTGTGTTTCCTGTCTCACTCTTGCTGTTCCGAATGAATAAATAATATTCACTCATTTTAGAACGAAATAAAATTAAATCTTGTCATTTATGAAGCAAACTCACACAATTGAGGGGTCAAAGTATGATTTGTGGAAATATATTCCACCCTGTGATGTCGTTGCATTATAGTTGTACACATATAAAATGACCGTATGTTGTCTAGTGAAAATAGGGACGAACTATAAATTAACAAGAGGTTTATTTCTTATGAATTTCATAATCTCGGCATGAAATGACCTATTTTTGACCGAACTGAAGAGAGAATTAGTCAATATGCGTGTAAATTGGTCTAAACACTCTTCACCACAATACCAAAAATAAAAAATAAAATGAATATATTGTTCCCGATATAAAGATAATGTAATGTTACTTATGAATTTATAAGAGCCACCCAGAAATATCGTACGTAGGAACATTCTGTGTAGGACTTCCTCTTTTCTTTTCTTTCATTTTTTTTTTTTGTTAATTAGACTGGAGGTCCCTAAAGTATTGAGTTTATCTCATTTTAATCTCTAATATTTTAATTGTATCATTTTTGTCCTTGAAATATTAAATATATTTTTATGTGGTCCCTCAAGCAGACAACGTCCAGATTACTAACGATTTTTTATTAAAAATTTGTCAGGTAATATTACACAAATTTTGGTCAAAAAACTACCCAAATTATACAGTTTTGATAATGAGTTATCCAAATTTTGATCAAGAACTATCCATATTATATATTTATGGTCAAGAACTACCCAAATTTTGGTCAAGAATTAACCAAATTATTTTTTGTCTATATTTAAGTATCACGTGAAACAGACGAATCTCCAACAATGCAGTTGGAGCACGAACCCAAGTGGGGCCCAGGAAGGCTGAACCCGTAAAATGATAATAACGAATTTAAACCCAATCTTGCAGCGAGTACCCAACCCATTTCAAGAAAGAAAACCCATTGGGTACCCAATTTAAACACAATTTAACTCATAAAAATTAGGAAAATTTGGAGGCCGGTCCCTCTATATAGACTTGTTTGAACTTAAGTCCGCCAATAAAACTTATTTGTTATGAAGTCCGTTTTTTGTCAATTTTGTCAGACTATCCCTTCTTTTTAGAATTGAAGTAAAACTAAAAATTAAAAATTTCTTAATTTTAGGAGTTTGATTAACGTTAAATTTTTATTTCTCTCATATCTATCTATATCCATATATAGGTTAAGACTATATATATCTCTCTCATATATATATATATATATATATATATATATATATATAGACACACACACATTAAAAATAAAAAATAGTAACATTCAAATACAAAAAAAAAAAATTATCATTTAAACACAAAAAATAATACCATTTAAATATAAAAAAATAGTAACATTCAATATTGATATTTTTAAAAAATAACAATAGTAATATGTTCAACAAAAATAGTAACATGTTCAACAAAAATAGTAACATACTTAACAAAAACAGTAACATGCTTAACAATAATTATCTCTCTCATATCTATAGATATACATATATAGAATAAGACTATGTATATATATATACATGTATATGTATGTGTATATGTATATGTATATATATAGTAACATTAAAAATAAAAAATAGTCAAATTCAAATGCAAAAAATAATACCATTCAAACATAAAAAATAATAATATTAAAAAAAAATAGTAACATTGAATATTAATATTTAGAAAAATAATAGTAGTAACATACTCAAAATAATAGTAACATGAACAGTAACATAGTAAAAAAAATAGTAACATGAAACATTCAAGCCTAAAAAATAATAATATTTTAAAAAAAATACACACATACACACATAGATAGATAATATGAAACAAATACACACATAGATAGATAATATGAAACAACAATTTGAGCTTTGAGAAATAGAGAAAGAACGGACAAATGATTTTTTTTGTTTTAAACCATATCTGCAAAGACGAGTGAAAATGGTCTTTTTGTGCTAAGCTGCGAACCAGTTCCTCGATGGATTCAGCATTGCTTGCAACCACGACGATGTCGCAACTAGCTGGCCAGAGAGAGAGAGAGAGAGAGGAGAGCTTTGAATTTGAATTTTAAATTTATGATGGAAATTTTATTGGGATATTTTAATTTATATTGAATTAAGGAATAACAATTTCCAAGATAGGAAATTAATTTAACATTCTTTCAAAGAATGATATTTTGAAGTTTAAAAAAAAATAGTGGACTTGACTACTTATTAGTAAAATTAAAAATGGACTTATATCCAAATAAATTTTATTGACGGACTAAACTCATTATAAGTCCCTTGAGGATGACTCAACCCCAATTTTCACTAAAAATTAGAGGGATTTAGAAATTAGTCCCTAGGATCAATAGAATTCTAAAAAAAAAATCACTTGTCAATTTTTTTTTGGATTAGGTCCCTGTTGAAAAGTCAAAACAATGAACATAACTAACGCTCTTTACAATTGTAAAAAATAAACAACAATGCATTACCTAATATAAACACCTATTCTAAAAAACTACGTCGTCATAATGTACATTCATGTGATAAGGGCAAAATGAGTAATGAAAACTAGTAATTAACTAATCTTTTAACATTCGCTCCAACACAAAGACCGCATGCAAGTTTTTTTAAAAATCGAAGAACCTTTTTTATACTAAAATTCGGTAGGACTAAAATTAGTTTACACACCAAAAGAGGGATCGTAGCCTAATTTACTATAAAAATTGCACCAAATAATAATACCCAACCTGATTATAATCCGTATTAATAAAAACAAGTACTCAATTCATTTATTCATGAATGAGTTAGACGGATTAATAGATTATGGGTTAAAATTGCCACCCCAAGACCAGACCATTGGGCTAGTGGCCTTGGTCGTGGGGCATTGGCCATTTCCTATGACTTTAACCGAGAAAATCCAAAAACCCATAAGCTTGTCCACATTTTTAGATACTTTTGGTTTCCTATTCAATTCAAGAGGATTAATTATAAGGGAAATTTGGAGGCCGGTCCCTCTATATAAACTTATTTGGAGATAAGTCTGTCAAGGAAACTTATTTGGTTTTAAGTCCGTTTTTTGTCAATTTTACTATTGTAACCCTTCCATGTAGGAATGTTATAAACGACGTTTATGGATACAATAATCAGCCATATACATCTCTTTCGTAATTGCCTTCAAATTCGGCTACAATCTTCCATGCTACAATGTTTCCTTATCCGAAAAATAAGAAACTGGCATTTACTAAAAACCGTTCATATTCAAATTTCAAACCCATTACATTCCCTAAAATACAATTTCAATTTACTATTCCAGTTTGCTTTGGACTCCATCGACAAAATATTAATATTTAAAAAATAACAATGGTAACATACTCAACAAAGACAATAACATATTCAACAAAGATAGTAACATCCTTAACAAAGACAGTAACATGGTCACTAAAAAAATAGTAACATGCTCACAAAAAAATGGTAACATGGTAAAAAAGTAATCACATTTAGAGATTTAATTTTGTCAAAGTGGGCATTAACCTTGTAATCAAGATTCAAGAGAACTCATACATTAGTACTAAATTAAAGTGTTATATATTTCGATTTTGTTGATTTATTTTGTTGCGCAAGACAATTGAGTATTCATTGGTTGTGTTACTGTGGAAAAAGTTCATGTTACTGTATGTGAACCGAAAAATGGAGTTTAGAATTTCGATGTCTTGATATTCACAATTGGTGTTGAGTGTCGTAATTCAACTGTCGATTGTGTGTTACTACTCGTCATTTTATAAATTTTCAATTTGTGGATCGTATTTTCACTAAAATCATTCGAAAGTTGATGTTACTGTAAAAAAATTATTGTCTTGTATTTTGTAAAATTAGATGTGTTACTGAATACAAAACTTTGATGTTACTGTGAATATTAAAGTGTATGTTACATAATATACGTCTCAAGGTTTGCAATTGTATGTTAAAATTCACTATAGTAACATTAGTGTCAGTATAGTAACACGACTGTACTGGTAACACGACCCTAATTATAACTTCAATCATATAGTAACATGAATGTTACTATATACTAACATTCGTGTTACTGAACTATGTTGGCATTGTTCAATCTCCCTATATTATGCCTTAATGTTGTTAATGAAATTTTGTGATCTGATTTTGACTTAATAGACTAACAATTTATTCGTACATTAAGCTTCTCATATATAACTATCAGAATATATAACTTCCATATAAAACTTCCGTTAGTTATCATAATATTTAATAAACGGTTTCCATATATAACTCAATCAAGGGTTTCCATATATACTTCAATGATCTAACCTATGTGACTTTCCATAACTAGACAAAACTAACACCGTTCGGGATAATTTTGAGATTTAAAAAATAAGTGGACTTAAGTACCTACATATAAGTTTAAACATGGACTTACCCCCAAATAAGTTTCCTTCCAAGACTCAAGTCATTATAAGTCCATCTAAGGAGACTCACTCTCAATTTTCACTAATTATAATTTATCTATATTACTAATAAAAGTACCTTAACATGAAAAACTTTTGGTTCACTATTTTACCCTTATAAAAAATTAAAAACGCCACTCTATCCTTCCATACTTAATATCTAAATCACCATCATATTTTTATGCATTTAAATCTCTAAATTACATCTAAAATCATTTTTAATTATATATTCCCTATGTATAAATGTTAATTTTTATGAAATTTTTTGATTGATTATATTACTCTTAAAAAATATATGCATCATTATAAGTTTTAACAAAATATTCAAAAAAACTTTAAAAAATTTCATCAATATAATATTATTCACCTCATTTATAAAAATAATATTATGACTACATATGTAAATTTTATTTTTCATCAAAATGTATAATCCTGTATGTATATATTTTATTTTTCATCAAAAATGTTTAACCCTTTCATTTTTAAAATAAAAAATAATGTATATATAGTTTTACATAATTTTTTAATCACATTAAACTTTTCATATTGTGTTAAGATTTTATGTGAAAACTTGAATTATTTTTAAATTTTAATATACTTTATAATATATATATTATAACATTGTATATTAAATTTTATCCCAATTTACCTAGATAATCCTAAATACAGTAAGGTTCCAATATGATTGGTATATTGATAATTATTTTTATTTTATTCAATGATTTATAAGTGGAATCTTAATCAAATTAGTTTTTTAATTATCTATTTTGTATTTATAAATGTCAATTTTTATGAAATTTTTTGATTGATTATATTACTCTTAAAAAATATATGCATTATTATGAGTTTTAAAATATTCAAAAAAAAACCTTCAAAATTTTCATCAATATAATATTACTCATCTCATTTATAAAGATAATATTATGACTACATATGTATATTTTATTTTTCATCAAAATATTTAAGCATTTTATTTTTAAGATAAAAAATTATGTATATATAATTTTACATAATTTTTTAGTCACAATAAATTTTGTAAACTGTGTTAAGATTTTATGTGAAAACTTGAATTTTTTAAAAATTTTAATCTGTTTTATAATATATATTATAGTGTTATATATTAAATTTTATTTTAATTGACTTAACTAATCCTAAATACAATAAGGTTCTAATACGATTGGTATATTGATAATTATTTTTATTTTATTCAATGATTTATAAGTGGAATCTTAATCAAATCAATTGTAAAAAATTTAATTTTCAAACACCACTAAAAAATCACTTTCAATTACAAACTTATAGAAAAAAATAGAACTTTAATTATTTATTTTCTTTTTTTTTTTGTTATCATTTTTCTTAAAGTTAGAAGAACAAATCTTGAAAACATATAAAGTTTTCAAAAATTCTATAGTGGAGCATGAGCGATGAAAAAATAAGTTTGATAAATTTGAGATGATATTTAATTCAAGTACACATATATCAAATATTTATTTATTAATTTTTTTAAAAAAAATTAGTCACGTGCAACGCACATGGTGCATTGCTAGTATCTTTAAAAGTATGCACTTAATTTTTATTTAGTCTTTTAAAATTTGAACAAATTTCACTTTATACCTTATGGTATGCCCCAAATGCATATTACCTCCCTCATATATTTAAAAATAGTCATATAACCTTCATATGATTTGTGGACTAAAACGCAATGTTAACACCGTTGACGAAAATATTAAAATGACCTTTCTACCCTTCCTCTCTTTCTTCAACAACAAGCCTTTTTCTCCTTTAACCCAAATACATCTCAATTCACCAAATAAGAATTTCAATTTCCAGAGCCTCACAATTAAAATGAAAAGAAAACATATTAGAATCAAAATTAAATTCAGTGGGTTGTCAATGACAAAAAACTATTGCTCAACAATTGCAAGTGGGTCACCGATGGCGACGAACTATTGCTCAACAACGACGACGATTACATGTGGTCGTCGTTTCAAAGTAAAGGAAATGATAGTGATTTGGACCGATAGAAAATACAAGTTATGTTGGGGTTGATTCGGGATGGTGGCCATGAGTAGTTGTAGGTGGTGGTCGATCTACTTAGATTCACTACCGGGCGCTCCTCTCTCTCTCTCTCTCTCTCTCTCTCTCCACATTTAGTTATGCAAGGCTGGTTCAGCGATAGTAGGTTCAAGAGGGTTTAATTGATTGAAGGTACAAGGAGAAAGTGGAGTAGCTTTAGGTGGGTTGGTGTCTATGACGAAGTAGAGGAATGGAGGAAATTAGTGTTTGTGTCTATGATGAAGAGAAAAGGTCCTTAATATTTATGCTTCTTTGATCCAGCCATCTGTTTTGTCTTCTCTAATGCATGTTGGAGTATTACAGACCTTCCATGGTGACATACAATGGAGGTGGTGTTGATCATTGGTTCAAAGAAGAAGACAATGGTCTTTCTACAATTTCAATATTTAAAAAGGTTATTTTTGTCTTAATTTTTTTTTTCCACACAGATCAACTCTCATATTCTGCGCATGGGACACACCTCCAGTTAAGTTTGACAGAATCATTGACAGTTTACTTTAATCTATAATCCACGTGAGGGTTATATAGACATTTTTAAATACTAGCGAGGTTATGTGCATTTAGAGTATACAAGAAGGAGGTAAAGTGAAGTTTATCTTTAAAATTTCAATTGCAACATTCAAGCCCTTAGAATTTTAATTGAGTTTTAATTTAGTCATTAAATGAAAAATCACTAATTTATTACGACATAATTGTCTTTTGTGATCAACACGTGATTTAGATAAAAAAATATATTTATCTGGTGAAAAATCTATTTTCGTGTAGGTTAATCCTATTATATTTCATGTGATTTTAAGAATAAAAGATAACAAACCCGAAAATAAAAATAGAGTGTGAGAATGTGAAAGATATTGTTAGACAAAAAAATGAAATATCGATGTATTTGAGAGAGAGATGTCTTGCTGAATACATATATTTTTATGTACTAGTCCTCTTACGTATTTTTGTTGGGATAAATTAATAGATTTGAATGGAAGAATTTAATTAAAACTCGCTTAAAATTTCATGATATAGTTGTACTAGGAATAACCCGTGCCTGAAGGCACGGTGCAATTCAAAAAACATCGAGCACTAAATTTGGGCACAAAATAATCAAGCACTGAACTCGGACTTGTACTTAACTGAAAGCCTATACTGTCCCCATAATCTGTGTCTGAAATTGTGCAATTAAAAAAAAAAACTTACATTGTTTTTGAAAACAAAACAATCAAACACTTAACATAGACACGTTAAAAATAAACAAACATTGAATATTAATCGTGAACACGAAATAATCAAGTATTAAACTTGGACCGACACTAAGTTGAAAGCCTAAAATGCATCCTTTAATACATCCCTATTTTACATAAATGATTAACAAAGTATTACCTATATGAAAAATACAAATTCTAATAATAAATCATGACAACCACTTTTTTTTAAAAAAAAAGGACAAAACTCGAACCTAAAAAATAAAAATTCACACCTCAATGATATTATCATTCTAAAAATTTCAACCAGTATCTCCTAAAATATTAGAAGTTTTCATTCAATCCTGAATAATGTTGCATCAAAATTATGAATCTGAAAGAGATGTAAATACCCAATTTCGACATAGAGAAGAAAGTCGTCTAGATTTCCATCCTCTCTCTGATGATTCTATATTTGATGACTCCTCAATATAAAGTCAACTGGCAGAGTTTTGGAACACAACATGAAACTGATTTGTTTTTTTTTATCAATCTAAAAAAACAAATAACACAATCGATGGATGTGAATAAGTGATCAGTTACTGACATCCATAATACTCGCCTCATCCCATTATGCCAGTTCATGAGTAATTTCATTAAAGTAACTAATCATAGAACACATTCATCATAAGCACATTGCCCAAATACTTGATTTTTAAGAAAATCAAAATAACAGGCAAAACAATATAGCACATACTACCAGTGTTGTTCAACAAATTGAATCTTTTTAATTCTACATAACACCATTATTCAAACTCATAAATTCCCTCAACCTTCTCACCACATTGCAATATTTCCTCAAATCTTGACCCATCAAGAACCCAAGATCATCATTACATGCAATAGCAGATACATGCACATATATACATTAAAAAAAAAGACATGATCAGGAAAGAAAAGCAAAAACCACATCAAAAAGTGAAAGAATATCAACCCAAATCAAAGAAATACAACACCATCATATACATACACACCCAACCTTGATCAAGAACTTCCAAGAATCAAACAAAGACAACGAAAAGAAACAAAATCGAAGATTCTACCCACTTTGTTGAGTTGAGTTGAGTCGAGTCGAGTTTTTCTAGCAGAGCCTCTCTCCCTCTTGCTCCAAGAACTGAAAAAGGGCTCTTCTGAGAGAAAAGCAAAGTTGAAGCAAAGATAAAAAAAAGACTCGTGAAGCAGACCCACACACACACACACACATAATCAACCGTTCAAATGTCAAGTTCACCAAGAAAGCATGTTAGAGGATAATTATGAAAATAAATCATTCAATCAACAAAACTATGCAATTTTATAAAAAACATAAAAACATAAGACATTCGTACATGCTGACAACAAAGAAATGTTATTAACATTGTGGAAATTGAGCTTATTTACATAGTTTATCCATACAATTAAAGTAAAACCCACAACCATTTGGCCAAACAAACTAAATGAAAACTCATAATTCATATAAGTTGAGTTAAAGATTACCAATTAAAGCCCCATAAATACATACAATCACAACCCAATTTTGCTAAAAACACACAAAAAACTTGAGAAAACCCCAATTTCAGCCTTGCGTACAATTATGACATCGAATACCCATCTCCAATTTTTACCCCCAATTGAAGTTTTCAAAACAAAATATCAGCAACTATAAAAAATAAAAAAGGAGATGGAACCTAAGTCCCACTCAGGAACAGATTACTCGCTCAATCAACTCTCTGTGAAAAAGATTTTTTTCGTTGATCCAATAAAACCCATATTGTTTATCACACTTATATACAGTTTCTTGGTTCCTAGTACTGCGTGGACAACAAAGGAAAGTTAGATAGTATTTCAGCAACTTCCAAGACCTCTATGAAAATAGTATTTCAGCAAATCTTTCCAAATTGATTACATCAAATGTATATTTAAACACATATTTAGCCACCACAACCGTCAGCCCATCCCCACCCACAATAAAAAAAAAAACCCAATTTAGAAACCGTACCCCCTGTTTCATCTGAACCACCAATGCCCAACCCCACGCCGCTGCTGCCTCTAATAGAAAAAGTTAGATTTGTTCCAGTTAGAGAAAGCAGACAAACGGTTATCGAAGAAGCCAGAAAAGATCCAAAAAACCGTATCATGAGTACCTCGGTCCGACGAATCGCCTGGATCAGCGAAGACGTATGACGAAGAATGAAGATCAGTTGGGGCTTCAGTCCAAAAAAAAGGGTAAATTTGTGAAAGGACCCACTTATTCTCTCGGCCTGAAAAAAACTCAGATCACGAATAAAAAATACATCCGACACACACCAACATAGTACGCCTAACAGTACAACTTTATACACTTCTCAGGGTAAATGGAAACAACAAACCAAAGTCATCTACATCATTCATGTAGCTATAAACCAGTGAGAACAGAACAAATGATGGCTTATGATTTAATTAAAGCACCGGGGTTGGTAGAGTTAAATAGCAACTTCATCTGCACATAAAAAACCAACTTGAAAAGGACACAGACAACTAGGTTGATCAGAAAATTCAGGTAGCATTTCAAAAAAAAAAGGGAAAATTTTGAAATGTTGTGTGGATGTGTTATTCAACAGCATTAAAAATGGCCCACAGCATTCAAAGTCTCCCATATACTAACTTCCCTTTTGAATTACATTATATGAGTATGTTGTAATAAATATTATTTATGTATTTATCGGTGTATTACAAAGAGCCACAAACTGACCCTGCTAATCAAATGTTGTGATGGTCCTGCTACATATCCATACTGGTACCTGATTTGTGGCAAGACACATGTTTTCTAAAAGCCAAGCAGAAAAAATGCATATCATGGGCACCAAACAGAGAAATCTTGGCAACATTCCAATAACCAATATAAAAAATGAGCTTCAAGGCGGTAGACAATAGGCTTGCAAAAATGTAACTGCATACCATTGTTCAACCAAGCCTCGTTATTTATATAAGCTTGACAAAATAAAACCCAATCAACAAAAAATTATAACCAAATATTTCTCATGACTGATTGAAGCACCATAAGTTTAAGTTTTATAAATCCACCTCTATTGTGCTGAAGAATGCTTGAAATGAGTAGCCCATTTCTAGATAGAAATGAGAAGATCCAATTAGGAAAGAAAATGAACCACATAATAGCCAGTAATGGATAGGCAGTAATCATACAACAACATTGCAAATACTAATTGAACCCACTTCGTGAGCTCCATTAATTACCATAAATCACAGATGATTTACACTTGGAAATTGATAATACATTTTCTTTGAAGCAAACCATCAAACACGTGGTGGGTTTTCATGATATGAAGGGTTGGAGGCAGAGGAGGAAGGGGAAAATGAGAGAGGTAAGAGAGAAGTGGTATGTTCATAGTAAAAACTTACAGGCAGATTGAAATTCAACATACACTTCGTGAAGGAAATCAATGTGCTGAAAAATTGACGAATCTAAGAGTCCAACAACTAGAAGATTTTGTGGAACTCACAACACTGCCTGCCCATGGAAGATATAACCTCATTCACTAATTCCTAACCAAAACACGAATTTTCAAACACAAAGACAATCACAAATTCGCAACCCAGAGATAAATCGTGCATATACATACGGATATACGAAAATCTCAAACAAAAGGGCGATAGAAATAGAGAAACGAACTCACAGGCTCTCAGGAACAATGGATCTTCCGCCCACAATAATCCTCCTCAGCGAAAGAGAACGATATACAACTGTACATACACAAATATAATTTAGATAATGAACCTCGTTACAAAGAATGGTTGGATGAACCGCCTCTCCCGTTCACCGTAGTCTGCACTCTGTAGTAGAAGAGAGTGTGAATTGAATTTGAGAGAATCAAATGAAGCCCTCTGCCCAGGGAATGAATAACCAAAATAAGAACCTAAACCATTATTATATCAACGGAAATGCTAATTCCATTACCTTCGTCCCGTTTATCACTGTAAATGTCAATCTTCTCACCCTTACTTTGGACATTCAGATCATGTGAAAACTTGCATTTAAAACCCTTAGCACACTGACCCACCTTGAAAAATTCGCATACTATAGACTTCAGATCAACACCTTGTAAAATTGAAAGATTTGAGATTGGTGGAAGATTTGAGATGGATTCCATGTGATAGAGGCGTGATATATTGGGAGAGAGAGGCGTGAGAGAGAGAGAGAGAGGCGTGAGATAGAGGCCTGTGTTGGGCGGGAAAGAAAAATTTAATACTCATTGTTGGCCGTTAGATCATAATTTTTGAGATTATCTGAACCGTCTTTTATGTTGGGATTACATTGTCCGTTGGATGTGTTTATGTTTTGTCTCAAAACGATCTGAACCGCTCTTTGTCTTTTGGATTCAAACCTCGCTCTACTTTATTATATAGATTAATTAAAACTTCATATTTTTACCAACAAAATATTATTTATATATTTTAAGGGTATAAATTATAAATTTCCTTGACAAAAAAAAAGTTTATAAATTACATGATCCAAATGCACAAATACCGAAAGCCAAAGCATCAAATACTTCAGAATAAACTACACATATAATCCTTAAACTATGATTCTTGTATTAATTAAAATTCTTATTTTTTTTTGTATCAATTGAACTCCTAAACTCTCTAATTATATCAATTGAGTCATTCTGTCAACATCCGTTAAATTTTCTACTGAAAAATGGCGAATTGTGTCACTTACGTGATACAAATGATTAGAATAAACTATACATATGACCTTTCAAATTATGACTATTATGTCAATTAACTACTAATACTTTTTTTTGTGTCAATTAAATTCTTAAACTCTCTAATTGTGTCAATTGAATTATTTTGTCTTTTTATGTTATATAGACACGAGAATGACACACTCTAATAGCGGCAGACATAGGGGCTTGAGCTCAATTGGTAAAATTAAAGATTTTAGAGATTTAATTAATATAAAATAAAATTCAAAAACTTAATTTATAAAATAATCATAGTTTGGGAGTCAAGTTTAAGTAGATTCTTTCTTTAGTTCACTTTACCAAATCCATTACTTTCTTCTGGAGGATCAAATCCGTTACTTCCCAAGAGAGAGAAAGATGGTCTGTGTCGGTTTCATCTTTTAATGTCGCCGGAGAGAGAGAGAGAGGAGCTTTGAATTGGGGGTTTAATGAACAAATTTATGTTGCAGAGTGGCGTTAAACGTCAGTAATCAATACCAAAATGGGTAACCACCTCGGCCGTCACTCCTCCGGACACCGCAAGCACCGTACAAATGGCGGGAGTGGCTCATTTCCCGATGAAACCGCAGGGCCATCCTATAAATATGGACCGTCAGATCAAGCTTCACCCATAACTAGCTCAGCTACCAAGTCTTCTAACATGGGGTTATCTTTGCCTTACTCTCACGTCGATTCCTCTTTAAGAGCTCTCGCCGGCCAAGCCGAGGGCTTTGGCCGCTTCGCCGTCGGAGGACTTCACGGTGCCCTCCATCACGTCACCACTCTTGCAGGTAACCTCTAATTTCTCATATATAAGTTGTTTATACTCGTACATATAGCTGAGGCTGGTGTTGATGTTATGGTTTTGTGATTGTTTACTGTTCAAGTGGATTATTTTAGAAACTCATTCGAAGAGTATTATGAAGTTTTGATGTTTAATTTTATGGGGTTTATGAAAATGGTACAAACTAGTTCGTGGGTTTTAATGGGAAATTGATCACATAACTTCAATTTGATTACCAGTTTGATTTGATTGAGACATTTGTTGAATTGTTGTGCTAGTATTTTATAGAAACATCATACCTAAGGGGACGGTAGCAAACACAGAGGAGCCACATCCCTCCAGATACATGGTTCGTTACAATTAACTGCAAACTTTGTTAAACTATTTGCAACAAAAATTACCGCCTCGTCGAACCCATGAAGTTGAGAAATATTGCAAATGATCGAGATAGTCATGAATCTGGTCCACAAAGACCCCAAACTCAACATTTCCTCGTGTTCACTGGAAACTGCATTTATCACATTATGTGTGTCATCTTCCAGTTGGATGTTGACAAAACCTGAATCCATTGCAAACTTTACCGCCAAAGATGCTACCAAAGCTTCAGCATGTTTGAGTTGTTGCAAGCAGCTGATCCTTTTAATTAATCCAGCTACAAAGTTCTCTGCACAATCTCTAATAACGACTCCAATCCCAGAAGCTTTTATTGAGCTAAAAGCGGCTCTGTCAAGGTGTCCATTGATTTCCTCTATCAGAAAGAACGCCATACAGCTGCAATACTGTGGCTTCTTGTGCTTATGTGAACTGATCATAATAGGAAGCTGAAAGCTCAATAATCTGAATCGGAGTTTGATAAAATGAATTCTTGAATATGGTTTAGTAGTTTGTGAGGTTAAAGATATATGAAGAGTAATGGGAAAAGATTGCCCAAAATTTTTAGAAATTATCAGGTTGATTTTATTGAGATAATGTCATGATAGTACTGCATACATTTCATCTTTGCATTGCAAGTTTTGGGAAGTGAAATTGATGCGAATTGCTATTTAGAAAGCGAATTGCCGACATCATCATCTGGGGTTTTAATGATGTGGTGATCATTCTTGGAATGACTCCATCAGTTTAGAGTTATAATGTCAAAATTTGTTCAAAATTTCAAATTGAAAGACTGGATTTTGACAGGTCTGCTCTGAGATGTGGTTAGGTTTTACTGTTAACTCAAAGGCGTTATCTTTATTATACATCTTTTTTTTTTTTTGGGTAATTTGGTACGAATATATGCTATTGTCATGCTGAATCCCTGAAACATACTGATAATGTGTGACGAGTAGCGAATGTTGCACTGCTGAGATACTTTATTTTGCTTTTTCTTGTTGTGTATTATTGTAGATGATGGGCCAGGATCACTTCGTGATGCATGTCGCAGAAAAGAACCTCTGTGGATTGTCTTTGAAGTTTCGGGCACCATTGAGCTCTCGTCTTACTTGAATGTGTCATCCTACAAAACCATTGATGGTCGGGGCCAAAGGATCAGACTCACAGGAAAGGGTTTGAGGCTGAAGGAGTGTGAACATGTTATTATATGTAATCTAGAGTTTGAAGGAGGTAGAGGACCTGATGTCGATGGCATTCAAATTAAACCTAAATCAAAGCATATATGGATAGACCGTTGTAGTCTCCGTGATTATGATGACGGACTGATTGATATAACTCGAGAGAGCACAGATATTACTATTTCCAGGTGAGCTGAATCTACAACATTTTGGAAGTTAATGTTGTTTTGGTCTATGTCTTTAAACTTTGAATCTTTGCATTCAGATGCCATTTTTCACAGCATGACAAGACTATACTCATTGGAGCAGACCCTTCTCACACTGATGATAGATGTATTCGGGTGACGATTCACCATTGTTTTTTCGATGGGACCCGACAACGGCATCCACGTGTAAGGTTTGGGAAAGTACATTTATATAACAACTACACCAGAAACTGGGGGATTTATGCCGTTTGCGCCAGTGTTGAATCTCAGGTTATGATACTTTCAACAATTGCATATATGTACACACACACACACATTTATATTGTGTTAGTTTTTTTATGGCTTGAAAACTTCTTTTGAGGATTTAATTGTTTGATCCTATCCTGAGTTACTTGTCTAATTATCATTGCTGATGTTTTTGATTTCAGATATATTCACAATGCAATATATATGAAGCAGGACAGAAGAAGGTTGCTTTCAAATATCTGACAGAGAAGGTACATTGTCTAATTGTGTGTTTCTTCAAATATAATTTTAAAAGTTATAAACGTCAATGGTAATTCATATAGTTGTAAAAGAGTGTATAGAGCATAGTTTTAAAACCCTGCCCGGACATAAACCCGGGAAAGAGACCGGGTCAATGGGTCACTGGTTCAACCGTTGAGTCACTGGTTGGACCGGTAATATAATAAAAAAATAAAAAATAAATATTAAAGATAATAAATAGGCTAAAAAATTGTACTAATTATAAAAATAACATGGTTAATGTATATTACATCAAACAAAAAATCTAAAATCATCAAACATGTATCCAATGCATTCAATTTTCAATATAGCTTATAAATTTTAAGTAGAGAAAAATACATCTATGACAACAATGGCTTAGGTTTATTGCAGATTAGGTAACATATCAAGTCCAATTAGAATTACTTGTTAGCATGTAGATTAATCTAACACAATTAATCTGCCAACCAGCTTTCAAAATTTAGGAAACATTGTTCAAAACATTTCTTAAAAATGGATATAAACATTTCTTATTATCTAACACAATCCAACAGTGGTTTATTTCTCAATGGGTCAATACAAAACATGTTTTGAAATGTATGTTGGATCTAATTTTAAGCTCAATTCATGTTTATTTGAATCATGATCTTAAATCTGGAGGGCCACTAAAGTTTATCAATTTTAGTGTTTGTAACTTGAAAGTGTAAGACTTACCCAAAAAAAAAAACTTGAAAGTGTAAGTGTGGTGACGGTTATATCAAAATAGCCCAAAAATCTGAAATTGAAAATGTGATAATCAATATTCAAATTGACCCAAAATTTATACACAACAAATCTGAAACATCAGACAAGCAGAGAGAAAGAGAGAGAGAGATGTACCTGTTGGAGTGTTAAGTGGAGGAAATGCGTAGACTCAACTAAGTGAGAAGCCAATTCGTCAATGAAGGAGGTGAAGAATCGCTGCAGGTCGCAGTTTCTTTGCTTTTCCAGCCTTCGTATGTTTGTTGTTCCTACATACCAGGCTACCACGATCGCTGATCGCAAGCTTGCACGGCAGAGAGAGAGAGAGAGAGAGGGAGGGGCTGGCTGGGTATTCTTCGTCGAGGAGCCGAGGGTTCAAGAGAGTTCGGCTGTCTTTGTTTCAGAAGAGGCAAAGCAATTAGGACAAAAATGCCCAAAGTTTGGTTTTTATATCATTTTAAAGTACCCGCCCAGTTTGGCATAACCAGTCCGGTTTGAACGGTTTCGTTAAAAACCGGCCGGTTCATTGGGTCATTAACGGTTTCCATGCTTAACCGATCTAATTAAGTAACCGGCCCGGTTTGGAGTCCGGTTCGCCGGGTCGGGCCGGGTTTTAAAACACTGGTATAGAGAGTTCTTTGTCTGGTATCTATCTTAACCAAGGGTTATGTTTTGATGGTTGTTTGGACTGACCGAGTGAAGGATTCCTGGAGGATTCAAGAACCCAAACTCCATTTTGAGGAAGAAAGAAGGCAGATTTCCATATTAAATAAACTACGAAAGAGTGATTGCTTGCCATTTGAGGTCCAAGTGGCCGTTGTATTGTTGATGGTAAACTGATATTGTACATTCTTCATTCATTTGTTGGTTTTCTGTTTTGAGTCGCCTTTCCATCCTCTGATGCAATATTAGTTGAGGATCTCTTACATTCAGCCAATTATAGTCAAGTTCCTTCAGTCATGATAATTTTTCATTGGCCTTTTAGGAGCTTCCAATGGTCATCATTTTTGAAGTGATCATCCATCCTACATATGCTTTACCAATTTTAAACACTCATGACTGCTCCATCATCTAATTGCTATTTGTTAGCAAAATCTCTAAATTTATGCTTTTGGGTAGATTTTGAGAAAAATTTGGGGTCTTTTTTTTTCCACTTTTTTATTGGAATTTCTTTTAGTGAAAAGCAAAATTTCTGAAATGACTTCTGCCAACAATTTTGAAGACAGAATTTTTTTATACTATATTTGCAGTTATGTCTCATTCTCTTCCCCTCCAAATTTAATCTATTGAGATTGAGTTGGTTTTTATCTATTCACTTACAGTACTGTTTATTGAGTTGGTAACCGATGCTCTTCCCCACCTTTTTGGGATTTTCAACCATATCTTTTTGCTATTTCCATTTGTCGGTATTTTCCAATTTTTGAAAGTATTGTCACTCTTTATTTTTTGTGGTTTGGGGGACCCCAACAATCCATGCTTGAAACCAATTTGGACAATTTTAACATAGACTTTGACTTGGTTCGTTCCCCCTCCCCATGGTTTCTTCTTCTTCTTCTTTTGTTTTTTGCCTTCGTTTTTTTTCCTGTTACCACCTGGTCATAGCAGGCAAGGGGTGGTTAATGAAAGTCTTGAAGCATCAATCAGATTTGGGTAGTTGTACAGAAAAAGAGGAAAACAAGATGAAACCCTGTTTTGAGCAATGAAAGTTCGAGGAAAAGGAGCCCCCCCCCCCCCCCTCCCTCTCCCGCGCCCGCGCCGGGGGAGGGGGGGATTGTGGTCATTGTCAACCTAGGTTTGGATTAACGATTTCTTGAGTTGAGCTGGACAGATGGGCAGTTTTTCAAGAGTAGCTAAGGCTATTTTTTATTATTATATTGGGTCAATGGTAATCAATGTTATTAATAACTGTTTTAAGTAGCCGTATTGTTGTGGATTATTAAAACACACAAAGAAACTTGACTTATTTAGGAGAAAATAAAAGAGATGTTTTTCCAAGTCTAAATTACATTCTAAATCTTTTTCCATGGACATTTAATTCCATTATGCAAATCCGTAGAATTGACGAGGAGTCTTCGGTTCCATAATGTAATTGCATTGTTGGTCATCATGTACTGTAGGCAGCTGATAGGGAAGAGGCATGTACTGGCTGCATCAAATCCGAAGGGGACTTGTTCATTACTGGAACTCAACCGGGTTTATTGACCACCGCTACTGGAAGTAGTACATTTCATCCCAGTGAATACTACCCTACCTGGACAGTGGAAGCTCCAATTGATGCTCTTAAACATGTTCTCCAACATTGTACAGGATGGCAGTGTGTCCCACGACCAGCCTGATCAAACACTGGTTGTTTAACAGCTTGAAGGAGTTCCATATATTCATGCACATCTCTACCGTTCCTACTGTGTTTTGTTTTGTTTTTACAGTACCCAAAGCCCCTGGCATTACAATGTTTTGTTTTTACTTGAGATCCACCATTCAGTCTTGTTATGCCTTTGTTTCATTGATAAGCATATTCAGTTTAGTTTCCTAATTTATGTTCCATTCGACGCTAAAATCTCTTTGCATGCGGAGTAAGGCTAGTATTTGACAAATTCGCAGACAGCCTGTGATTGAATATGGCTCATTCGACACAATTGACTGACTGATTATGATTGAATAGATCAAATTCATGGGGGGCATTTAACTCGGGCCTTTTTTAGGTGGAGTAATTAATGGCTGACAAATTCGCAAACAGCCTGTGATGGTGGTGACCCGGGTATTTAAAAAGAACAACTTGACTGTCAACTTTTTGGTCATGGTCCACAGGAAAATTAAATATATTTGAGGGGTATGTTAATTATGTACAATTTTTTTAAGTGCGATTCAGTGGTCGAGTCTTATTTTTTATAATTCAAAGGTCTCAGGTTCTAAATTTTTTATACCCTATAAGGGTCAACTGCCCTTATTCTTCAATGAATATGTTCTAAATCCGTTCGGATTATAATGACTAGTATTTGAGTTTAAAGTAGTAATCGATATAAACTTAGACACTCGATACTAAAAAAATAAAATAAAATATGTACAAAGTTAGTCATTATGTTTGAAAAGAAATACATGGGAAAGTTGGAAAGAACATTTGTATGTGCTGTACAGAAGTTAAGATAGAGACTTTTTCTCAGCAAAATACAAGCAATAGTAAATTGACTTAAAAAGGTGTGGACAAACTTTTGATCTTAGATTTTTCAAAATTTAAAAATAAAAAAGAGTTATTCAATGAATGTTAGTTTAATAACTATATAATCCGCAAATGAAGACAATTTCCGCGACTTTGTGTTATTTAAATAACACCAAAATAATATTTACTTTTGCGTCAAAGTACGTCCTCGTTTTTTTTCAAATGTATTTAATAATATATTTAGTTTCGGTCTTTGATCATGCTATCTTATAATTTAGGAGTTGGCTTCGGTACCGAAAAGGCAAAAATGGGTACGATACCGAAAAATGAAATCAACTGACCGCTCGCCACCTGTCCACACCAAAACTCATAAAAACTTATAACCGGTTTCACCGGTTTCGGTATATACTTCATGAAATAAAAATATAAACAAAAATTTACAAGTTATTGAATGAACAAGAACCCCTATACACTTTAAAGAATTAAAACATGAACCCCTATACACTTTAAAATTAAGTGATAATAAAAAATAAAATGATAATTATTTATTATATTTAAACATGAAATAAAAATATAACAAAAAATTAAAATAGTTGGAGTTATTGAGTGAAATTAAATTAACATTATAGATTAAGTTAAAAATAATAGAAATTAAGTTGACCACTAAATAAATTAGAACAAAGTTATCATATTTGGGTATACTTTTTGCGTTAAATTAAAATAGGTAAAAAAATTTGGGATAATATGAAACTAATTACATAGTTGAGGGTGTAATATAAAAAATATGAGGAAAAATTTGAAAAAGAGTGATAATTTAGGGTTATAAGTGTAATTTAATGTTAACAAAAGCAACTTGATCGCTGGAAACCCTCTTGATCGCTACTGTGTGAAGCTCTTGATCGCTGATTGCAAACACTTGATCCCACTACTTTGATCCCACTTGATCTACCTTAAAATTAAGTGATAAGTGATAATAGAAATTAAAATGATAATTATTTATTATATTTAAACATGAAATAAAAATATAACAAAAAATTAAAATAGTTGGGGTGAAATTAAATTTTATGTATAAGTATAAAAATAATAGAAATTAAGTTCACCACTAAATAAATTATAACAAAGTTACTTTTTACTTTAAATTAAAAACAAGCGATTCAAGTTTGATTTCGATCGCTACATAACCCGATAGCCATCAAATTAAATAGATTTAGATGTTAATTTGATTAATTGATGGTTAATTGGACGAATTTGATTAATTGACGATTATTTAAGATGTTAATTTATTGAATTAAGTGTTAATTGGATGGATACGAATGTTAATGTAATTTGATGAGTTGAATGGTAGATGGAAGTTAATTTGATAAATTAAATATAAATTCATGAAATTGAATGTTAGTTTACAAAGTGAATTTTTAGTGGATGTTAATCGAATGAATTAAATGTTAATTGAATGATTATGGATATAAATTGGATGAATTTAATATTAATTAAGTTGAATTTTAATATTAATTTGATGAATTGAATGTTTTAATGTAATATTAATTTGTTATGTTAATTAAATATATTAATTTTGATTGCTGTGATCGCTTGATCCCAATCTTGATTGCAAACTTTACTCTTGATTGCTACAGTGAAGCTTTTGATCTCAATCTTGATTGCAAACTTCACTCTTGATCGCTACGGTCTGAAACTCTTCATTGCAATCTTGATCGCTACTTGGTCCCTTGATCGCTACTTGATCCCAATCTTGATCGCTACCAAAAAGTGGTAATATTAACAAAAAAAGTGATAATCTTAACAAAAAAAGTGATAATATTAACAAAAACTGTCATACTCTTACCAAAATAGTGTAATATTAATCATAACCAAAAAAGTAGTAATCTTAACCAAAAAAATGGTGCTCTTAACCAAAACAATGGTAATCTTAACCAAAAAAAGTTGTACTCTTAACCAAAATAGTGGTAATATTAACCAAAAGAGTGGTAATCTTACAAAAAACAGTGATAATCTTAACCAAAAAAAGTGGTAATCTTAACCAAAATAGTGGTAATCTTAACCAAAACAGTAGTAATCTTAACCAAAATAGTGGTACTCTTAACCAAAACAGTGGTAATATTAACCAAAATAGCGGTAATTTTAACAAAAAAAGTGGTAATCTTAACCAAAAAAGTGGTACTCTTAACTAAATTAGTGGTAATATTATCCAAAACAGTAGTACTCTTAACCAAAAGAGTGATAATGTTAACCAAAACAGTGGTAATGTTAACCAAAAAAATGGTACTCTTAACCAAAACAGTGATAATATTAACCAAAAAATTGGTACTCTTAACCAAAATAGTGGTAATATTAACCAAAATAGTGGTCATTTTAACCAAAACAGTGGTAATCTTAACCAAAACAGTGGTAATATTAACCAAAAGAGTAATACTCTTAACCAAAACAGTGGTACTGTTAATCAAAACAGCGATAATGTTAACCAAAAAAGTGGTACTCTTAACCAAAACAGTGGTAATGTTAACCAAAAAAGTGTAATGTTTACCAAAAAAGTGGTAATATTAACCAAAAAAGTTGTACACTTAACCAAAAAAGTTGTAATTTTAACAAAAAAAATGGTATTCTTAATCGAATTAGTGGTAATTTTAACCAAAAAAGTGGTACCCTTAACCAAAAAAGTTGTAATCTTCACAAAAAAAAAATGGTACTCTTAACCAAAAAATGTGTAATCTTAACCAAAAAAGTTGTAATATTAACAAAAAAAATGGTAATCTTAACTTAAACAATGGTACTCTTAACCAAAAAAGTGGTAATTTTAACCAAAAAAATGGTACTCTTAACTAAAACAGTGGTAATGTTAACCAAAAAAGTGGTGCTCTTAACCAGAACAGTGGTAATATTAACAAAAAAAGTGGTGCTTTTAATCGAAACAGTTGTAATTTTAACCAAAAAAGTGGTATCGTTAACCAAAAAAGTTGTAATCTTAACAAAAAAAGTGGTACCCTTAATAAAAAAAAGTTGTAATTTTAACCAAAAAAGTTGTAATCTTAACAAAAAAAGTTGTAATCTTAACCAAAAAAATGGTAATCTTAACGAAACAATGATACTCTTCACCAAAAAAGTGGTAATATTAACCAAAAAAGTTGTAATCTTAACCAAAAAAGTTATAATCTTAATCGAAACAGTGGTAATTTTAACCAAAAAAAGTGGTACCCTTAACCAAAAAAGTTGTAATGTTAACAAAAAAAAGTGGTAATGTTAACTAAAAAAATGGTACTCTTAACAAAAAAAATGGTAATCTTAACAAAAAAGTGATAATGTTAACTAAAAAAGTGTATTTATGTTTTGTAAATATAAGCTTACTATAATCTCAACATTTTAATAAATGATGATGATTTAAAATCTCATGAAGGGTTCATAGGATAAAAATAATTTTGCAACTCCATCTTCTTCTTTATCCTTCTTCTTAGTCGTGTGAGTTTTTTTTTATGAATTTACTATAATCTCAATTTTAGTTTTAATAAATGATGATGATGATTTTATAATCTCTTAGGATAAAAATTACATGTCGATTTGATGAAATTACATGTTAATTTGATGAAATTGAATGTTAATTTGAAGAAATTGAATGTCAATTTCATCAATTGAATGTTAATTTGAAAAAATTGAATGTCAATTTGATAAATCGAATGTTAATTTAATGAAATTAAAAGTCGATTTGATGAAATTACATATTAATTTGATGAAATTGAATATCCATTTCATAAATTGAATGTTAATTTGATGAAATTGAATGTCAATTCGATAAATCGAATGTTAATTTAATGAAATTGAAATTCGATTTGATGAAATTACATGTTAATTTGATGAAATTGAATGTCAATTTGATAAATTGAATGTTAATTTGATGAAATTTAATGTCAATTTGGTAAATCGAATGTTAATTTAATGAAATTGAAAGTCGATTTGATGAAATTACATGTTAATTTGATGAAATTGAATGTCAATTTCACAAATTGAATGTTAATTTGATGAAATTGAATGTCAATTTTATAAATCGAATGTTAATTTAATGAAATTGAATGTCGATTTGATGAAATTACATGTTAATTTGATGAAATTGAATGTCAATTTAAGAAATTGAATGTTAATTTGATGAAATTGAATGTCAATTTGATAAATCGAATGTTAATTTAATTAAATTGAAAGTCGATTTAATGAAATTACATGTTAATTTTATGAAATTGAATATTCATTTGATAAATTGAATGTTAATTCGATGAAATTGAATGTTATTTTGATAAACCGAATGTTAATTTAATGAAATTGAAAGTCGATTTGATGAAATTACATGTTAATTTGATGAAATTGAATGTCCATTTAATAAATTGAATGTTAATTTGATGAAATTGAATGTCAATTTGATAAATCGAATGTTAATTTAATGAAATTGAAAGTCAATTTGATGAAATTACATTTTAATTTGATGAAATTGAATGTCAATTTGATAAATTGAATGTTAATTTGATGAAATTGAATGTCAATTGGGTAAATCGAATGTTAATTTAATGAAATTCAAAGTCGATTTGATGAAATTACATGTTAATTTGATGAAATTGAATGTGAATTTAATAAATTGAAGGTTAATTTGATAAAATTGAATGTCAATTCGATAAAATCGAATGTTAATTTAATGAAATTGAAAGTCGATTTGATGAAATTACATGTTAATTTGTTGAAATTGAATGTCCATTTGATAAATTGAATGTTAATTTGATGAAATTGAATGTCAATTTGATAAATCGAATGTTAATTTAATGAAATTGAAAGTCGATTTAATGAAATTACATGTTAATTTGATGAAATTGAATGTCAATTTAACAAATTGAATGTTAATTTGATGAATTTGAATGTCAATTTTATAAATCGAATGTTAATTTAATGAAATTGAAAGTCGATTTGATGAAATTACATGTGAATTTGATGAAATTGATTGTTAATTTGATGAAATTGAATGTCAATTTGATAAATCGATTGTTAATTTAATGAAATTGAAAGTCAATTTGATAAATCGAATGTTAATTTAATGAAATTGAAATTGAAAGTCGATTTGATGAAATTACATGTTAATTTGATGAAATTGAATGTCCATTTAATCAATTGAATGTTAATTTGATGAAATTGAATGTCAATTTGATAAATCGAATGTAAATTTAATGAAATTGAAAGTCGATTTGATGAAATTACATGTTAATTTGATGAAATTGAATGTCAATTCAAGAAATTGAATGTTAATTTGATGAAATTGAATATCAATTTGATAAATTGAATGTCAATTTCATAAATCGAATGTTAATTTAATTAAATTGAAAGTCGATTTAATGAAATTACATGTTAATTTGATGAAATTGAATATTCATTTGATAAATTGAATGTTAATTTGATGAAATTGAATGTCAATTTGATAAATCGAATGTTAATTTAATGAAATTGAAAGTCAATTTGATGAAATTACATTTTAATTTGATGAAATTGAATATCAATTTGATCAATTGAATGTTAATTTGATGAAATTGAATGTCAATTTGATAAATCGAATGTTAATTTTAATGAAATTGAAAGTCGATTTGATGAAATTACATGTTAATTTGATGAAATTGAATGTTAATTTGAAGAAATTGAATGTCAATTTAATCAATGGAATGTTAATTTGATAAAAATATAATGTCAATTTGATAAATCGAATGTAAATTTAATGAAATTGAAAGTCGATTTGATGAAATTACATGTTATTTTGACGAAATTGAAAGTCCATTTCATAAATTGAATGTTAATTTGATGAAATTGAATGTCAATTTGATAAATCGAATGTTAATTTAATTAAATTGAAAGTCGATTTAATGAAATTACATGTTAATTTGATGAAATTGAATATTCATTTAATAATTGAATGTTAAATCGATGAAATTGAATGTTATTTTGATAAACCGAATGTTAATTTAATGAAATTAAAAGTCGATTTGATGAAATTACATGTTAATTTGATGAAATTGAATGTCAATTGGATAAATCGAATGTTAATTTAATAAAATTGAAAGTCGATTTGATGAAATTACATGTTAATTTGATGAAATTGAATGTCAATTTAAGAAATTGAATGTTAATTTGATGAAATTGAATGTCAATTCGATAAATCGAATGTTAATTTAATGAAATTGAAAGTCGATTTGATGAAATTGAATGTCAATTTAACAAATTGAATGTTAATTTGATGAATTTGAATGTCAATTTTATAAATCGATTGTTAATTTAATGAAATTGAAAGTCGATTTGATGAAATTACATGTTAATTTGATGAAATGGATTGTTAATTTGATGAAATTGAATGTCAATTTGATAAATCGATTGTTAATTTCATGAAATTGAAAGTCAATTTGATAAATCGAATGTTAATTTAATGAAATTGAAAGTCGATTTGATGAAATTTTATTAATTTGATGAAATTGAATGTCAATTTAATCAATTAAATGTTAATTTGATGAAATTGAATGTCAATTTGATAAATCGAATGTAAATTTAATGAAATTGAAAGTCGATTTGATGAAATTACATGTTAATTTGATGAAATTGAATGTCCATTTAAGAAATTGAATGTTAATTTGATGAAATTGAATGTCAATTTGATAAATCGAATGTTAATTTAATTAAATTGAAAGTCGATTTGATGATATTACATGTTAATTTGATGAAATTGAATATTCATTTGACAAATTGAATGTTAATTCGATGAAATTGAATGTTATTTTGATAAACGGACTGTTAATTTAATGAAATTGAAAGTCGATTTGATGAAATTACATGTTAATTTGATGAAATTGAATGTCAATTTTATAAATTGAATGTTAATTTGATGAAATTGAATGTCAATTTGATAAATCGAATGTTAATTTAATGAAATTGAAAGTCGATTTGATGAAATTACATGTTAATTTGATGAAATTGAATGTTAATTTGATGAAATTGAATGTCAATTTAAGAAATTGAATGTTAATATGATGAAATTGAATGTCAATTCGATGAATCGAATGTTAATTTAATGAAATTAAAAGTCGATTTGATGAAATTACATGTTAATTTGATGAAATTGAATGTCAATTTGATAAATTGAATGTTAATTTGATGAAATTGAATGTCAATTGGATAAATCGAATGTTAATTTAATGAAATTGAAAGTCGATTTGATAAAATTACATGTTAATTTGATGAAATTGAATGTTAATTTGATGAAATTGAATGTCAATTCGATAAATCAAATGTTAATTTAATGAAATTGAAAGTCGATTTGATGAAATTACATGTTAATTTGATGAAATTGAATGTCAATTTGATAAATTGAATGTTAATTTGATGAAATTGAATGTCAATTTGATAAATCGAATGTTAATTTAATGAAATTGAAAGTCGATTTGATGAAATTACATGTTTATTTGATGAAATTGAATGTTAATTTGATGAATTTGAATGTCAATTTTATAAATCGAATGTTAATTTAATGAAATTGAAAGTCGATTTGATGAAATTACTTGTTAATTTGATGAAATTGATTGTTAATTTGATGAAATTGAATGTCAATTTGATAAATCGATTGTTAATTTAATGAAATTGAAAGTCAATTTGATAAATCGAATGTTAATTTAATGAAATTGAAAGTCGATTTGATGAAATTACATGTTAATTTGATGAAATTGAATGTCAATTTGATAAATTGAATGTTAATTTGATGAAATTGAATGTCAATTTGATAAATCGAATGTTAATTTAATGAAATTGAAAGTCGATTTGATGAAATTACATGTTTATTTGATGAAATTGAATGTTAATTTGATGAATTTGAATGTCAATTTTATAAATCGAATGTTAATTTAATGAAATTGAAAGTCGATTTGATGAAATTACTTGTTAATTTGATGAAATGGATTGTTAATTTGATGAAATTGAATGTCAATTTGATAAATCGATTGTTAATTTAATGAAATTGAAAGTCAATTTGATAAATCGAATGTTAATTTAATGAAATTGTAAGTCGATTTGATGAAATTACATGTTAATTTGATGAAATTGAATGTTAATTTGATGAAATTGAATGTTAATTTAATCAATTGAATGTTAATTTGATGAAATTGAATGTCAATTTGATAAATCGAATGTAAATTTAATGAAATTGAAAGTCGATTTGATGAAATTACATGTTACTGGGATGAAATTGAAAGTCCATTTCATAAATTGAATGTTAATTTGATGAAATTGAATGTCAATTTGGTAAATCGAATGTTAATTTAATGAAATTGAAAGTCGATTTGATGAAATTACATATTAATTTGATGAAATTTAATGTCAATTTGATAAATTTGATTGTTAATTTGATAATTTGTATGTTAATTTGATGAAGTTGAGTGTTAATTGAATTAAATTGAAAGTCTATTTGATTAATTTAATGTTAACTAGTTGAATTTGAATGTTAATTTAGTGAATTAAATGCTTTTCAGAAAAAATTAAATGTTAATTAGATGAAATTAATTGTTAATTTGGTAAATTAAATTTTTATTGGATGAAATTACATGGTGTTGGTTTGATAAATTACATGTTAATTTATTGAAATTGAATATCAATTTGATAAATCTGAATGTCAATTTGATAATTTCAATGATAATTTGACGAATTGAGTATTAATTGAATGAAATTGAAAGTTTATTTGATTAATTTAATGTTAAGTAGTTGAATTTGAATGTTAATTTAGTTAATTAAATGCTTATTAGAAAAAACTGGATGTTAATTAGATGATAATTAATTATTAATTTGGTGTTGATTTGATATATTAAATTTTAATTGGTTAAAATTATATGTTAATTTGGAGTTGATTTGATGAAATTACATGTTAATTTGACGAAACTGAATGTCAATTTGATAAATCTGAATGTTAATTTGATAGTTTAAATGTTAATTTGATAAATTGAGTGTTAATTGAATGAAATTTAAAGCTTATTTGATTAATCGAATATCCCTTACCCCATGGCCAAGTTTTTTATTTTCCTTTCCTTTCATTGTCTTCAAACAATCTTTGCTACAATGGAGAAATAACATCATCAATGACATACAAATAAGATCAATAAAACTGGTTTAGTATTTAGATTATACAAATCTCTCACTAATAAAAAAACCATGAGCTTGTTGACCGATCAGATTCACTTGAGCTCTTTTTTCCCCTGAATATAAAGTCCACCATTAACCATAAAAATAGTTTCATTTTTTTGTGCTAAACAATAGGCTAGGATTAAACAAAACTTACATTATAAATATTCTGAGCTGAGATTACAACTTGAACGAGGAACCGAAGCAGAAAAGAAGAAATACGATGAACCGAAGCAGAAGAACGAGAAACAAAGCAGAAGAGAAGAAAGACGATGAATCGAAGCAGAACACAAGAAAGAGGGAGGGAAAAAAAAAGTGAACCTACTAAGCTACTAAGCTTGTCCAATAAGCAACAGGGATGAATTTAGGCGGGAATTGGGTAAGGATTGTGTCAAAATTTCATTCACCCATCTGTGGTATATTATTGGCCTAATGCCAATTGTTTTTAAAAAAAATTGATTTGATAAATTGAATATTCATAAATTGAATATTGATAAATTTAGTTGGGGTTATTGAGTCAACATGAACATGAACCCTATACACTTTACAAATAAGTGATAATAAAAATTAAAATGATAATTATTTATTATATTTAAACATGAATTAAAAATAAAACAAAAAATTAAAATAGTTGGGGTTATTGAATGACATTAAATTAACATTATAGATTAAGTTAAAAATAATAGAAATTAAGTTGACCACTAAATAAATTAGAACAAAGTTATCATATTTGGGTATACTTTTTGCGTTAAATTAAAATAGGTAAAAAAGTTTGGGATAATATGAAACTAATTACAGAGGGTGTAATATAAAAAATATGAGGAAAAATTTGAAAAAGAGTGATAATTTAGGGTTATAAGTGTAATTTAATGTTAACAAAAGCAACTTGATCGCTGGAAACCCTCTTGATCGCTACTGTGTGAACCTCTTGATCGCTGATTGCGAACACTTGATCCCACTACTTTGATCCCACTTTATCTACCTTAAAATTAAGTGATAAGTGATAATAGAAATTAAAATGATAATTATTTATTATATTTAAACATGAAATAAAAATATAACAAAAAATTAAAATAGTTGGGGTTATTGAGTGACATTAAATTAACATTAATCAAGTTAAAAATAATAGAAATTAAGTTGACCACTAAATAAATTAGAACAAAGTTATCATTTGGGTATACTTTGCATAAAATTAAAATAGGTAAAAAAGTTTGGGATAATATGAAACTAATTAAATAGTTGAGGGTGTAATATAAAAAATATGAGGAAAAATTTGAAAAAGAGTGATAATTTAGAGTTATAAGTGTAATTTAATGTTAACAAAAGCAACTTGATCGTTGGAAACCCTCTTGATCGCTACTGTGTGAAGCTCTTGATCCCAAACACTTGATCCCACTACTTTGATCCCACTTGATCTACCTTAAAATTAAGTGATAAGTAGTAATAGAAATTAAAATGATAATTATTTATTATATTTAAACATGAAATAAAAATTTAAAAAAAAATTAAAATAGTTGGGGTTATTGAGTGACATTAAATTAACATTATAGATTAAGTTAAAAATAATAGAAATTAAGTTGACCACTAAATAAAATAGAATAAAGTTATCATATTTGGGTATACTTTTTGCGTTAAATTAAAATAGGTAAAAAAGTTTGGGATAATATGAAACTAATTAAATAGTTGAGGGTGTAAAATAAAAAATATGAGGAAAATTTTGAAAAAGAGTGATAATTTAGGGTTATAAGTGTAATTTAATGTTAACAAAAGCAACTTGATCGCTGGAAACCCTCTTGATCGCTACTGTGTGAATCTCTTGATTGCAAACACTTGATCCCACCTTAAAATTAAGTGATAAGTGATAATAGAAATTAAAATGATAATTATTTATTATATTTAAACATGAAATAAAAATTTAACAAAAAATTAAAATAGTTGGGGTGAAATTAAATTTTATGTATAAGTATAAAAATAATAGAAATTAAGTTCACCACTAAATAAATTAGAACAAAGTTACTTTTTGCTTTAAATTAAAAACAAGCGATTCAAGTTTGATTCCGATCGCTACATAACCCGATAGCCATCAAATTAAATAGATTTAGATGTTAATTTGATTAATTGATGGTTAATTGGACGAATTTGATTAATTGACGATTATTTAAGATGTTAATTTGTTGAATTAAGTGTTAATTAAGTGTTAAATAGTTTATTGAAATAGTTTTAGATGTTAATTTGATGAGTTGAACAGTAGATGGAAGTTAATTTGATAAATTAAATATAAATTAATGAAATTGAATGTTAGTTTACAAAGTGAATTTTTATTGGATGTTATTCGAATGAATTAAATGTTAATTGAATGATTATTGATATAAATCGGATGAATTTAATATTAATTAAGTTGAATTTTAATATTAATTTGATGAATTGAATGTTTTAATGTAATATTAGTTTGTTATGTTATTTAAATATATTAATTTTGATTGCTGCGATAATCGCTTGATCCCAATTACAATGATCGCTACATCGCTACGGTCTGAAGCTTTTATCGCAATCTTGATCACAGTCTTGATCGCAAACTTGGTCTGAAGCTTTTATCGCAATCTTGATCGCAAACTTCACTCTTGATCGCAATCTTGATCGCAAACTTGGTCTGAAGCTTTTATCGCAATCTTGATCGCAAACTTCACTCTTGATCGCAATATTGATCGCAAACTTGCACTTGATCGCTACTTGGTCCTTGATCGCTACTTCATCCCAATCTTGATCGCTACAAAAAAGTGGTAATATTAACTAAAAGAGTGGTAATCTTAAGCAAAAAAGTGGTAATATTAACCAAAACAGTCCTACTCTTAACCAAAATAGTGGTAATATTAACGACAGTGGTAATCTTCACCAAAACAGTGGTAATCATAACCAAAAAATAGTAATCTTAACCAAAAAAGTGGTGCTCTTAACCAAAACAATGGTAGTCTTAACCAAAACTGTGCTACTCTTAACCAAAATAGTGATAATATTAACTAAAAGACTGATAATCTTAACCAAAACAGTGATAATTTTAACCAAAAAAATGGTAATCTAAACCAAAGCAGTGATAATTTTAACTTAAACAATATTACTCTTAACCAAAACAGTGGTAATGTTAACCAAAAGAGTGGTACTCTTAACCAAAACAGTGGTACTCTTAACCAAAATAGTAGTAATTTTAACTAAAAAAGTGATAATCTTAACTAAAAAAGTGATAATCTTAGCGGAAAAAGTGGTACTCTTAACTAAACTAGTGGTAATATTAACCAAAACAGTGGTAATGTTAACCAAAATAGTGGTAATGTTAACTAAAAAGTGCTACTCTTAACCAAAATAGTGATAATATTAACCAAACCAGTGGTAATGTTAACCAAAACAGTGGTAATCTTAACCAAAAAAGTGGTAATGTTGACAAAAAAAATGGTAATCTTAACTAAAACAGTGGTAATGCTAACAAAAAAAGTTGTGATCTTAATCAGTGGTGTGTTAACAAAAAAAGTTGTACACTTAACCAAAAAAGTTGTAATTTTAACCAAAAAAGTGGTACTCTTAATCGAATTAGTGGTAATTTTAACCAAAAAAGTGGTACCCTTAACCAAAAAAGTTGTAATCTTATCAAAAAAAAGTGGTACTCTTAATCAAAAAAGGTGTAATCTTAACCAAAAAAGTTGTAATATTAACCAAAAAGGTGGTAATCTTAACTTAAATAATGGTACTCTTAACCAAAAAAATGGTACTCTTAACTAAAACAGTGGTAATATTAACCAAAAAAGTTGTACACTTAACCAAAAAAGTTGTAATTTTAACCAAAAAAATGGTACTCTTAATCGAATTAGTGGTAAATTTAACCAAAAAAGTGGTACCCTTAACCAAAAAAGTTATAATCTTAACAAAAAAAAGTGGTACTCTTAACCAAAAAAGGTGTAATCTTAACCAAAAAAGTGATAATCTTAACTTAAACAATGATACTCTTAACCAAAAAAGTGGTAATGTTAACCAAAAAAATGGTACTCTTAACTAAAACAGTGGTAATGTTAACCAAAAAAGTGGTGCTCTTAATCGAAACAGTTGTAATTTTAACCAAAAAAGTGATAATCTTAACTTAAACAATGGTACTCTTAACCAAAAAAGTGGTATCGTTAACCAAAAAAGTTGTAATCTTAACAAAAAAAGTGGTACCCTTAACTAAAAAAGTTGTAATCTTAACAAAAAAAGTTGTAATATTAACAAAAAAAAGTTGTAATCTTAACCAAAAAAGTGGTAATCTTAACGAAACAATGATACTCTTCACCAAAAAAGTGGTAATATTAACCAAAAAAGTGGTACTCTTAATCGAAACAGTGGTAATTTTAACCAAAAAAGTGGTACCATTAACCAAAAAGTTGTAATCTTAAAAAAAAAAGTTGTATCATTTACCAAAAAAATTATAATCTCAATCGAAACAGTGGTAATTTTAACCAAAAAAAGTGGTACCCTTAACAAAAAAAGTTGTAATGTTAACCAAAAAAGTGGGACTCTTAACCAAAAAAGTGATAATGTTAACTAAAAAAGTGGTACTCTTAACCAAAAAAGTGGCAATGTTAACCAATAAAGTGGTACTCTTAACAGAAAAAATGGTAATCTTAACCAAAAAAGTTGTAATATTAACAAAAAAAAGTTGTAATCTTAACCAAAAAAGTGGTAATCTTAACGAAACAATGATACTCTTCACCAAAAAAGTGGTAATATTAACCAAAAAAGTGGTACTCTTAATCGAAACAGTGGTAATTTTAACCAAAAAAGTGGTACCATTAACCAAAAAGTTGTAATCTTAAAAAAAAAAAGTTGTATCCTTTACCAAAAAAATTGTAATCTTAACCAAAAAAATTATAATCTCAATCGAAACAGTGGTAATTTTAACCAAAAAAAGTGGTACCCTTAACCAAAAAAGTTGTAATGTTAACCAAAAAAGTGGGACTCTTAACCAAAAAAGTGATAATGTTAACTAAAAAAGTGGTACTCTTAACCAAAAAAGTGGCAATGTTAACCAATAAAGTGGTACTCTTAACAGAAAAAATGGTAATCTTAACCAAAAAAGTTGTAATATTAACAAAAAAAAGTTGTAATCTTAACCAAAAAAGTGGTAATCTTAACGAAACAATGATACTCTTCACCAAAAAAGTGGTAATATTAACCAAAAAAGTGGTACTCTTAATCGAAACAGTGGTAATTTTAACCAAAAAAGTGGTACCATTAACCAAAAAGTTGTAATCTTAAAAAAAAAAAGTTGTATCCTTTACCAAAAAAATTGTAATCTTAACCAAAAAAATTATAATCTCAATCGAAACAGTGGTAATTTTAACCAAAAAAAGTGGTACCCTTAACCAAAAAAGTTGTAATGTTAACCAAAAAAGTGGGACTCTTAACCAAAAAAGTGATAATGTTAACTAAAAAAATGGTACTCTTAACCAAAAAAGTGGCAATGTTAACCAATAAAGTGGTACTCTTAACAGAAAAAATGGTAATCTTAACCAAAAAAATGATAATGTTAACCAAAAAAGTGTATTTATGTTTTGTAAATATAAGCTTACTATAATCTCAACATTTTAATAAATGATGATGATTTAAAATTTCATAAAGGGTTCATAGGATAAAAATAATTTTGCAACTCCATCTTCTTCTTTATCCTTCTTCTTTGTCGTGTGAGTTTTTTTTTTTATGAATTTACTATAATCTCAATCTTAGTTTTAATAAATGATGATGATGATTTTATAATCTCTTAGGGATAAAAACAATTCTGCAACTCCATGCTTTGATCTTTCTCATTCATCTCCATGTCTGAGTTTTTTTTTTATGAAAAGACTACCACTCTATCTTAGTTTTAATAAATGATGATTATTTATATTATTTAAACCTAAATAAAAATATAATAAAAAATTTACAATATTTAAGTTCACCACTATTTTAAGTGATAATAGAAATTAAAATTAGTTTTAAAAAATTATAATTATTTATCATATTTCAACTTGAAATAAAAATATAAGGTAAATTTTACAATATTTAGGGTAAGTGACATTAAATTTACGATTAAGTTAAAAATATTAGAGGTTAGGATTAGGTTATTAAGTTCAAGCTAAATTACAACTAAAGTTTAGCACAATTTTTTTTTGGCTATTACTATTGCCACAATTTTTTTGGTAAAATTGTCAGGGTTATATTTTGGGTTAAGTTAAAATTATTACATTTATTTTTCACGCTAAATAAATTATAACAAAGTTAGGTAGGTGTTAAATTAAAATAGGTAAAAGAATTTGGGGTAATATGAAACTAATTACATAGTTGAGGGTGTAATGAGAAAAATATGAGAGAAAAATTGAAAAAATGTGATAATTTAAAGGTATAAGTGAATTTTATTGAACAAGCTAAAGCTCAGTGAGTAGCCGGTAACCGGTAAAAAGTTATAAGCTTGATCAACGGTGGAAGTTTTTCGTGAGTTGTGAACCGTTCATTTTTTTTTTCGGTACCATACCGAAAAGTAGATTTCGGTACTGTAGTCGGACCCATTTATTTATGGCTCCTTGGTACCTTTCAATACCCATGCACATATGTCATGGTTTAAACAGTATCTTTCAGGAATTACTTTGCGACAACGTTGGTTTGTGGGCCTATACAAATCAATGCTGGGCCCACGAAAACATTGTCATTCTTCCAAACTTGTGGGCACAGATTTGAGTTTTTTAACATTAGTGCTGGAAAGATTTGATTTAACTTGTGTTTCGTTTGGTTGAAGGGAATCCAAAGTTAGAGAGATGGGCAAATAAAAGGGATAGATTTTTGATCATTTGAGAAAGAAAAAATATTCTCTCTTTTTTGTCTGGAAGAATTAATTTTTTATTGTTTGGTATTAGTAGAAAAATAAAAGAAAAGAAAATATGTGTAGACTTAATTTATAATTATACCTTTACATATGAAAAAATAATTTTTTTATAATAAATAAATCTTTTTAAATAAAACCCTTAGTAAGAGATAACAGATAAATTTTTTTGTGGGTTTGTTAAATTAGAGAGAGAGAGGGGTAATTGGGATTCGGCCGGTGAGTGACATGCTTATTGGACTAGCTCATCTGCTACATATTATCTTTCTTCTTTTGTTGAATCTTCGTACATGTATTTGATAGATGAGAAATAAATAAAGGGCAAAAAAATAAAAGCACCATTAATAGTCTAATCTCTCTCTTTTTCCTTCTATTTTTCTTCCAAAATTTGGAAGAAAAATTTTTGGTAGACTGAGAGGAAAGAGAATCCTTCCAATTTTTCTTTTCATCTTATTTACGTTCTTCTATTTTCCTTTCACCATATTTTCTACTCTACCAAATGAGGCATAATGCCGTGGGTTAGAGTTTTTGGGAGGGGGATGAAAGTATAAAACTTGAGTGGCCCAATTTTGGAGACGATATCACACGGGTGAAAATTGAGTAAAAATGTAATTAAGAGGATCTAAATTTCCTATCCGCTATATAGTCGTGGATTAATACTAAATTTCAATATTTGATGGAGTTCATCGTCAATTCAATGATTATAGTGAATTTAGTCATTAAATTAAATCAATAAATTAGGTTTAAGAGCATTGCTCTTGTGTATATATATAGGAATCCAATATTGCATTATTAGAGTGTTATTTTTTCAAAAAAAAGAAAAAAATAAACTCATAAATAATTTGTGAAAAAATAACGCATGAAGGTAGATAATAACACAAAATATACGTATGCAACAGAGAGCTTTCATTTATATCTATAATATAAAACAGGACAGACCGTAATAAGTTCATCTGACGGTCTTAAATAAACGCATTCAAACATTCGTCTTAAAACTATTCACATTACATCGTGCCTTTAGGTATGAGTTAACCTGAGTGAATTACTATATCAACCCTATAGATTTTACAACTTATATATCTCCAGAAAAATATATGAGTCTTTATTTACGAGAATAATTAATAAATAAATAAAACATCAACGATGCCGCAATTGCGATGAAGCAGAAGATGACGAAGAACTCTCTGATCCAATAGTCCCAAAGAACAAATCCGACAAGTAATTCCCCAAATCCTCAGGGGCATATCGGACAACAGGTTCCAAATTTCTCTCTCTTCCTATCGTAGCCCGATGCGCAATGTAGAACTCCCGGTACACTCCAACGAGCTTTCTAGCAATGGAAACTTTGATATCGTCCCGGAGCTTACTATCAGGTACGACGCACATAGACGGCTTCTTGTACGCCTGCTCGAACAACGAATTAAATCTCTTGAAACAATCCTTCACTTCCTCCGGCGACGTTACCGCCGTCGGATCCTCCGGGATTGAATCAATGACTTGGCTCCATGCTAGCCGTTCGTAGTTCAATGCGAACTGCCTGACTTTGGTTTCATGCTTGTTCACCCAATCGTCGCCGAGTAAGTACTTCATGTTCGATGTACGGATTTTCGAAACGACGAAGTTTAAGTTGTTGGCTAAGAAGAGGTATGAGAGCGAAACGTCTTTGTAGTGCTTTGCTTTGCCGTCGAGTTTGCAGAGTAAGACGAGTATTAGCCACGCGAATCGGAGAGAAATCGCGGGCGAAGGAAAGTCTTCGGAATCGGAAGTGTCGAAGTACGACTCTGGCAGAGACGACTTCGCCGGCGGTGGAGTATCGGCAAGTATATCCGCGAGTATGTTGCTGTAGTCGGCGAGGAGAGAGAGGTAGTTCATAACATCAGTCGTCAAAACATGAATTCCGGCTCCGGCGGCAAGTGATTTTGAAGAATCCTTCTGAACCACCGATTCGAAATCGCTCAACGCTGTCTGTACAGATTCTTTGAGCTTGATGAGTGACGTCAGAGCTTGAGATCTGACGTTGGACGTTGATTCGATGGAAAAGATGGATTCGATCTCCGGCCAGCGATCGGCAATGGCAGTGTACATATCTAGCGTCCGGAATATCTTTTCCGGCGATTTCTTGCTGTTTCTCGTCACATTTTCCGGGAATCCAAACAGGATTGATGCTCCTTCTTTTGTTATCTCAGCATAAACCGACTCTCTGATGGATTCCGAAGCTGCAAAGACGTGATCGCAGAGAATTCTCTCTCCATAGAATAGAGTTTTCACGGCAATCCTCACAGCATTCAACCAATTCTTGATTCTCAAGTCCAGAACCTCCCAATCCATCTTATGTACGTGTGAAGTGCTCAGTCTCTCAACCCCAAGTTTGTATATACCTTCATCTACTATAGATTTACGTATGACTTTGTATATCTTCACGCACTCTTTACCATATCCAGACGATATCATACACTCGGCTATCGTTCTCAAATCCCCCATGGCAACATCAGAAACATCTTCCACTTCAGAGATGGAATCGCCTGCAGTCCGAATCTCATCTTCGGGTCCATCATCGTCTTCGTAGTCGGACGTGCTCGTTCGAGTTGAAGCAAGTGAGGATCGAGCCGAGACAGACTCAGGATCCAGATGAGCTCGGTTAATTGAGAGAATCTGGTAGAACTCTTTTTGCAATCGTTTCATGGCGATTTGCATTAGGTTCTGGGCACGACCAAGCTTGTCTGAATTGGAGTTTTCAGACGCTGAAAAGTGCATGGCCTTTTGCAGATCATTGACGCTCTTGATAAATTCCTTGGCTTCTCCGCGGTTCTCGTAAAAGAGAGAAGTGACTTTTGCGAACGTTGAAGTGTCTGGGTTCCATTTCATGATAATGGAGTCTGCGATTTCCAGAGTTCGATCCATAATCGAGTCGGAGAACAAACGCCGTGGGGTCGAATTGGGATTCTGAAGACCGGTTCTGGAAGGCGAAGGGAAGTTGGAAATTGAAGACGATGATGCCTTCGGGGAAAAACAATGGCTCCTCATTCCTTTATACGGCATAGCTGTGCCTGTGAACAGTGAACTGTGGTGAAGAGATCAAACAAAGCTAGCCTGGTTGCGTCAAGAATCAAGGATTCAAGATATATGGCAATGAGAAGAACCAACCAGGTAACTTTGTTTTTGTATGTATATGCGTTTGTGTTGGTTTTATGAACAATTGTGTTGGTTTTATGAACAATTGTGTTGGTGGGGTGTATGGGATGGTCTCATGTGGTTATATAGAGAGAGAGAGAGGGAGAGAGATGGAGGAAGGAGGCCGCAGCTTGGGGGTTGAAGGTGGTGGTGGGATTAGACTTTTTCGAGTATCATTCATCCACTTGGTCGACTTTTACGCGGTACACGTGGTGTTAGCTTCGTCACCAACAAATAACAATAAACTATGGGTTTGACTTTGCTAAACAATTCTGACCCAAAAATAAAAAAGACTATGCTAAACAAAACAAAGAATTTTTTTTTTTATTTTTTGAGATTTTTATTTTTATTTTTGAGACAATACCCCTTATTATTTTTTGGGGTATTTATATCATCTTTTGTTGGAGTTTACTAACTTTTGAGTAGCACTAACTTCTTTAGTCCACTTTCTATTTTTTAGGTTCACTTGCCACTTTTTGTGTAAAATTTATCACTTTTTATGTAGAATTTACTTATTTTTGGATTTTTTTTAAAAAAAATTCGGTACATATCGAAATACCCTAATTTTTTCCTAAACTATGGAAAGAAAATTTTTCTTACTGCTACTTTTCTAGGAAAATTATTTTGTTCGAATTCCGAGTTTTACAATCCTTAATATTAAACGTACATTGACAAGAAAAAGAAATTTGAATGTATATTAGCCACCCATTGAAAATATACTATGAAAGATTTATCTCTCATAAATATCTTAGTCACGGCGTGGATTGTCTGCCTTTAACTGAACAAGGGAGAGAATTAGTTAAGATACGCGTAAGTTGATCTGGCTACCCCTGACAGTTGGAAAAAAAAAAACGTAAATGGCTCTTTATTAATTACCTATATAAAGAAAAGATGAGTCTATATAACCTATGACTCAAGACAGTTCGGATGGACACAATAAACAAATTGTTGTTGCAAGATGTCAACTAGAAAATTGTTTTTTTTGTGAACCAGAAAACAATCAAAACTTTCGCACGTTAGAAATTTATTAAAAGTCAATCTATTTGAATTTCTAACAATCTCTAAATTGCTTGATGTTTTGGTTTAAATTCGAGCTTCTTTTCTTTGTGCTATTAGTGGATCAATTGATATGTTTGCTTGCTTATTATACTATCCAAATACTTAGAAGTTTGAGTAACGTTATTGAAACTTAAAAATTTGACCAATTTTATTATTTAATAATATGATACTCGACCTAATACAACTATCAAAACTTCTCATAAGATTATACACTACAAGAATTATGGTTTTTTGAGACAATTTTTTTGCGACAACTATATTCAGTGTCACAAAAATACGTGTTTTTGTGGTTATAGTGTTGTCTCAAATACTATTTAAAAAGGGCCGTTACCGTCATAAAAATCTTTTTGAGACTCCACTTACTATGGCGGCCCTTTTTGTGACAGCTCTACCGCCACAAATGTTTTTTTTTCTCTTCAAAACACGTTTTTTTTTTTTTTTGTGACAGTGAGCACAGCTGCCACAAAAAACTTATCTAAAAAAATTATAATTCTTGCAGTGATATCACTTTATACATCATTAGGTAGTCTTAAAAGTATTATAGTTGTAATTTTCTACCCACATGTATCCTTGCCACCTGATTCTACAAGTCATTGCTTTTCATGGCTATTTGATACAACTAGAAGTCAGGTAGAAAAAAAATCCCCACAACATCAGTCATGGTAAAAGCATTATAAGGTCGTTAGCTGATCTCTCTGAAACAAAACCGATTCTTCCACCTATAAAATCAACCATTTTTCTTCATATTCCAACTATGTAACCAGCCATGACGAGTACATGATCACATTCTTGCATACTCCTCTCAAAATCATACGCCATTGATTTAACTTTCTTCAGCAAGTTTTTGTCGTCAGCATCTCTTTGTCTTCTCTGTTCTGTTTCACTTTTTTTCCAATTTTGTGGGTTGCATTTGATGACTACTTTGCTGGCATGACCATATGGCGGGCGGGACCTTGTTTAAGCATATATGTAAACTCCTTGTAATGATAGCTAGACTTTCTCTTAAGCAAGCTTAGCAAACATTATTTGAAAATATTGGTCAATTTTGGATCCATTATTCCGAAAAAGGGTATTAATTTGCATCATTTGGCTTATTGGAGTCTAAACATTCCTATGTTTGGTGACATGTTTTTGATGATTTTCCAAGCTTAGGTCCTGGTTGTTTTGCATTTTTTATACAGACATACGTGCGGCGGCGATATAATATTTAAAAACGACAAAAGATAGATTAGACCAACGACTATTTCTTCTAAATGGCGTCTAGCATTGTATAATAATAGAAAATTTATTGTAAAATTAAGATAATATAAAACATAGAATTGTAAATAGACAAAAGAATATAGAAATGCTAGAAAAAGAATTTTTCAACTTGTTTGTTTCTCAATGTAGTAAAGGCATTTTTTTATAGGCTATCAAACATAATGACCATCAAATACAATATTAAGTTGGTATATCAGTGAGTAGGGGTTATAGACCAATGCACTAATACCTACTAATTCCTATTTACTTGGTGTAGTAATTGGTAGGTTCACTTTATATACCATATATATATAATACATATATAATGTAATTGTAATATTTACAATACTCCCCCTTGGATGACCACTATGCTAAAATAATATGTCTCGTTAAAATCTTAGTAGGAAAACCCAGTGAAAGAAAAAGAGTACATATTCAAATGAATCTTAGAATGAATGCACTAATGTTGCCTCATTAAAATCTTGTTAGAAAAATCCAATAGGACAAAACCTAGACAAAGGAAAAAGAGTACAACGTGCATACTATCATGTATCTTGATGTGGATACTCCCTTTGATGAAATTCTCCCTTGATAACAAGTAGGGGTGTTTATCCTACCATACGGGTAAGAAATATAATCTTCCGTCTTCCTACCCGATACTTTGCGAAAGAATTTTTTATTGGCCTACCTTACCCGATCAAGTGTGATATTCCTACTTGAATTCCGGCCAAATTAATTGGGTAGGAAGTCAGGAGAACACTTTTGTAGTTATTAATTTTTGGATCATTTTAATAATTCAATTAAATAACATGTACCAATTTAATAATACAATAAACCAATAACACTAAAACTTAAAACAATTACAATAATACACAAGAAAGCATAAACATCAATTCATCATAATTGTTGCACAAATACAATAACAATTATTTTAAGTTTAAATCATATATTTAGGGAATTAGAGTTTTTAGTTATATATTGTAACACCCCGCATTTTCTTTTATATATGTATATAGATATATAGTAAATAATTGATGTAAAAATGTGGATATGTGTAGTGACGGTAGGAATAAAAACAAAAACTAGAGATTCAAATTGATTGGGGAGTTAAGTTTCGAAGGGTGTAAACTGGAGAAGATGGATTATGGAAGTTTCTAAATATTTTTAGGTCAAAATAAGTTCTCCATTGAATCCGGAAGGTCGAAAAACATTGGGAGAGGTAATATGGGGCATATTGGAAGCTAGGAAGTATTCCGGAGTGAAAACACACTTAGAAAGAATTTGGGTAAAAAGAGATCTTGGACACTGTCTAGTATTTTAGTCATAACTTTTTATTCTTATATCCAATTGATCTGAAATTTGGACAGTAGATAGTATACATCTAGGGCTACAAAAGTGTATATCATGAAAATTTTCCAATTCGACCTCTAAATGGGTCAAAACTTCCCTGGAAGTCGGAGCAAAAATCTGTCAAACCGTACCGGTACGATACCTTGCCGGTACGTCCGACTCCAGTAGCTTTGGAGTACCGATACTGAGTACCGGTACGATTTTCTCTGACACTCGCCGAACAGTTAAAAAGTCGAGATTTTTGGGTTTAAAACACCACCTCAAGCTCTCATTTGCCTCATTCTTCACTCCACTCTCACCCTAAACACTTTAGAACCCTAGGAGAGAAAGAAAGGAAGAGAGAAACTCAAGATCAAAAGGGAAAAACACAAGATTTAAGGGTGATTCAAGATTCAAGCCCTAGATTTCAAGAACACCAAGGTAGGGGTTTTCTTCCATTCTTGTTCATTGATGTTAGGGTTATTATATATATATGTTTTGACTCCTAATCATATGTATTTGCTATGAGTTCATTGTTTCTTGGTTCTCTTGCAATTCTTAACATGTTTTACACAAAGTTAGGGTTGTATACCCATGAAATCCCTCTTTTGTTTGAAAAACCCTAGTTTTCAAGAGTGATGGGTTTTCCTCTTGAACTCTTCCTTTATTCTTGATTTCAAAACTTTAGTGTTTCATATTGAGCAACAAAATGGTATTCATGATGATCTCTTGTACATTTTCTTATATTACTCTTTGTACAACTACTTGAGAAAATTGGGGGTTTATGGAATTGCTTGTAAATTGGGGACTTGTGTAATTGTTGGGTATTTGAGAGAATAGTTGGTATTGTATTTATTGTAAGGATGCTCATATCAACGAAAATAAACCTTGAGGATGAGAGGTTCCTTGTAAGGATGCTCATGCCAAAAGAGGACAGTATGTGATTTTCTCAAGAGGTTCCTTGTAAGGATGCTTGAGAAACCAAACCTTGAGGGTGAGAGGTTCCTTGTAAGGATGCTCATGCCAAAAGAGGACAATATGTGATTTTCTCAAGAGGTTCCTTGTAAGGATGCTTGAGAAACCAAACCTTGAGGGTGAGAGGTTCCTTGTAAGGATGCTCATGCCAAGAGATGACAGTATGTGATTTTCTCAAGAGGTTCCTTGTAAGGATGCTTGAGAAACCAAACCTTGAGGGTGAGAGGTTCCTTGTAAGGATGCTCATGCCATGGAGGACAATATTATATCATGTGTGGGAAATCGTTTATATTTTGAAAATGGATGTTTATTAGAATTGGTTGTTATTGTTCATTTCTAGTACTATTGCTACTTAAACTTGAGATCCGTTGTAAAATGTCCTTGTTTTACTTCAAAGATTATATATGTTATTTGTGAAATGAGACCGACCATTTTATATGCTTTTATAAACCTTGTTCGAGTTTGGGAGGAATGTTGCTACAGAGCTTAGTGCTCACCCCCTACAAACAACATATTTCAGGTCTTTGTCTAGAGGAGGAGCTCAGAACTGACGAGCCGGGACATTGGGAAGCTCCCATAGAAGGGAACGTAGATCCCGAGGGAGACGCTTAGTGTGCTATTTTCTTTTGTGATAAACTAGGAAGTTCCTTTTGAGGCAATGTAAAGTCTAACATTATTTTTATGTTTCCGCTGCCAAGTGTAATTTAATTCTTTTGGGATGTAGATGTCATTGTTTGACATATTCTTTTGGATAATGTTGTAAGTATTTTTATGAATCAATGGACCCGGTGTGGTCAATGTAGCATAATTGCACATGTTGTGTTTTGGGTAGAGCTCCCCGAACAAAGGAGACTCTGCCCGAATTTCGTTAAATTAAGAACCCCCGGTTATTTATGGATTTTTATTAGTTGCTCTCATGGTATAAATGGTTTTAGAATGTAATGTCGTACAGGGTGGTATTTGGGGCGTTATATATATATATATTCCGCATTTCTACCCGATTTAATCTAAAGATCAAAAACTCTTCCGCATTCCTACCCGATTTTTTCGACTAGCCATTCAATAGGGTCGGGTAAGGTCGAGTAGGGTAAGAAATTGCGGCTAATCGAAAATTTAAACACCCCTAATAACAAATCATCTGGATTGGTCACAAATCTGTCACATTCTGATACCATATACCAATTTCTTGAACATTGATGATGATAAAGCTGTAGTGAGTAGATCTGTAAGATTATCACAAGACCGTATCTGTTTTACTTCAATTTTACGACTCTACAAGAGTTCATGAGTATAGTAGAATTTCGGTGAAATATACTTGGTTCTATTGCCTTTGATAAATTGCCATTTTATTTGTGCAATACAAGCAACGTTATCTTCATATAACGTTGTTGGTGAGTCAGTAATCAAAGGTAGTCTGCAAGTATTTTGAATATGATGGACTACAAACATTAGTCAAACACATTCATGTTTCGCTTCATGGAATGCAAGTATCTCAGACTGTTTAGAAGATGTAATAATTAAAGTCTGTTTGGTAGGTCTTCATGAGATCGTTGTATCACCACATGTGAAAACATACCCAGTCTATAATATTCATATCCAACTAAATGTGAACCATTGACTGATTACTTTGAGTATGTCTACATGTCTACATTTACATCTTTATGTATATTAGACTGCAGATCCAAATATATCATAAGCTTCTTTCTAATTTGACCTATCATTTTTACATCGACATTCATCTATTATGAATGGTTCAATATAAATCATCTTTTAAGATTTTAGTAGCTACTAAAAAAGAAAAAACATCATTATGTCTATTTTTATGTGATCCTACATCTCTCTTATTCATGCATTGTCGATATAATTTTTTTTTTCATATGTAGATATCTACCTCTTTTCAAGAGATATGTGCTTCAACTTCAAATGTGTAAACTTAAGCGCAGGTTGAGCAGAGTAATATATTTCTCGAAAGACCGATGTCGAACCCTTAGGAAATTGTGAAACAGCAGCAATCACACTGATACTGGAGTAATCTTGTGAAGATGTTTTGTTTAAAAGAATATTTGAATTGAGAAAATTGATTAAAACAATTAAAACAGTATGAAAAATACTAGAGCGTCAGGTACTCCCTCTCAAATCTATACAATAATGATTAAAAACTTAGTTTTCAAACCTAGACAAGAATCAAATGTCGATTAATTTAAGTCACCAAATTTAATGATAAGACCAAGAAAACACATTTGTTTATAATCAAAAGTTTATTCAGGAACCTGAGTAATCCTCCAATTATATTTTTATGTGAAATAATTGTAATCAACTTAAGCGTGGAATAACCAGTTATTTGACTCATAGGAAAATTCAAGCATTCAACATATAAGACATAAAGACCCAAGAATTTTTACAGAGCAAATTTTTTACTAAAAGTCAAAAGTTGAATTTAACAAAATAGCACATACCATTAAGCTCATAAATCAATAACATTACTGTACTTCATTGAGAGGTCCTCCCCTAACCCTAGCTAAACCTCTTAGCCAGACATGATAACAAGAAATCCAAAAGAAATAAAAATAAGAGACTCTCCAAAGATATCTTTTACATAGATATCACCCTCTATTTATATCACTCCTTGAGAGAAGATCCAATTGCTTTTAAATTCTATAACTGGCATTGGCAGGCTTACGACACGCGTCCGGACGGGTGCTTCCTTCTTGTCCGGACGCAACTTCCAGTAAGTTCCTTTCTTCTAGCTTCCACATTTTGTCACTCGCGTCCGGACGTGATGCCTTCCACCATCCGGACACGTACTCCAGCGTGTTTCTTTCTCAGTTATGCTTCCCTCCTTGCTCTATCTCTTCCATTCTTGAGCTTTTTTACTGCAAAATAAGTTCAACTCAACCTTAATTAGCGTATCATCAGTTCTTTAATAATTTATCATATTTACCAACTTTTTCTATCTAAGTAAATGATCGTTCACAATAAATAATGTAAGTATTAGATCTTAATCACACCCCCCAACTCAGACCTTGCTAGTCCCTAGTAAGGTAAACATAAATAAAATAAAAACAAAACTACTAAAACTAAAACAAAACCACTTTCGTAGGATTCACGATTGCATTTAGCATATGCAACAAGCCTTTAAACCCCTAGGTTTCCCCTAGTGGATGAGTATAGTCTCGTGAGGTTTTCTAGAGATGATATCCACAAACATCACCATGTGATCAAATATCTGAATAATAATTTTATAACACAAATTGCCATCACAATATAAAAATTCTAAAATGCAATTCTTTTTATAAGCACATGCAAAGCAAAATATAGAACTATACGCTATATAAATGTATGCACTTGTCATGGTCCCATATAAAATCGTGTGTAGTGTGAATTAACTATACCAAGTCAACAACTTATCCGGTAATCACCTCTACAACTATCAACTATTCATCTCAATGCCAAATCTCACCAGATAATTCACTCATAAAAGATTCTCTTAGATTATAATACCACATGTGAGAAGAAGATATTTAAGTCAAAATAAAATAATGCTCACATGTTTATTTAAATGATCACCATCTGACAGAAAAGGATTTGACATAGTCTCATGAAAGGAAATCAACACACAATAAACAAATAATTATAATTCTTTTTCTTATTCACACAAGTCATGCATCTACCAATATACTCTTGAAATCAGATAGGTCTTTATTTAAGGTTGTAATGAGGCCTTGGGATTAGGGTTTTGAAATAAATGATATTCAGGAATTCAAAAGACTATCCCGAGAGAACTTTATATTACACAACCAAACTTCTTTTCATAACCTTTCACTCTTCACCCTTTAGAAGCACAATTTACAACACTTACTCAAATTTTTTTCAAAACCATGCTTGCCTTTTTTTTTTTTCCTCTTTTTTTTAATCTGTTTTTTTCATAGCTAGAAATATTCTTATTCTTTTTTTTTTTCAGCAAAACAACTGAATGTGTATACTCTTTTTTTTAGCAAGGCATCTAATGCAGATATGCACAAGTATGCAATTTTTTTTTTCATCTTTTCTCAACCAACATTGTTCAAATTACATAAACAATAAAAACTCAATCTCTGGATAACCAAGGGTGAAGAATATATATATATATAAAAAAAATTCATTGGCTTGGTTCTTATATGTTGGGTATAAGAAATAAAATTTTGCTTTAAAGGCTCAATCACGGCTTCTAGGGATAACAATATTCAAAAAAATAAGGCACATGCTGAAATAATGTCAAAGATGACCTAAAATCATATCTCAAGAGTTATTGATAACACACTTCCATGCAAATAATTTAAAGTCAAGCAATCATTCACAATATTGGTGTTGACCAAAACAAAAATAATGAGATTATTAAAGGAGATTAGCTGAATAAAAATATTCTTTATTGAGTAAATGTAAATAACCCTCCAAGGAAGATTGAATCAAAACTCACCAGGGTTTTTATGCATCTCCATTATATGTCTCAAGTTCTCAAGGTAGAATTCCTAACAAATTTTCAACTTGGTAAAGTCTAAAGTGCACAAATTGTGATTTTTTATAAGAACATGATATGAGATACAAAAATATAGAATAAAGTTCTATGTGATGCTTAAACAGTTACAAATTTAAAGTTACGCAAATTATTTCTATATTGTGGTGTCAAATTATGCATAAAAATGTTATTTAGATATTTAATAGCACTTTGGATCAAAATATGCATTCCATATAATATTGAAATTTTATACACTGCATATTTCAAAAGACAAAGAAATCAAGCCTATACAAAAATCTACCCCAAAATAGGCTTTGATTTCTACAAACAAACATTCTTTTTCAAACAAACATATCACTCCCGGGACCTAGAAGAAACACGCTAAGATGAAGGGCCTGCTTGACTCTGTGAACTCTGACCTAACCCCCTCATCAGAGCCCTCAACTCCCTCATCTCTCTATGACCCCTCAGAATCTCAAACAGTATCTGCCTGTCAGTCCTAGGGTCAGTGTCCTCGTCCACCGGTAAATCCAAATCCTCCTCTAGATTGAGGAACTGATCCCACTACTCCTCTCCCTGCGCCATCCCCTCAGGTGTTGCCTCCTGCTGCTGCTCAGCAGTTTGCCCTCTCTTTCCCGCCGCCGGCCTAGTCACACTTTGACTCTTTAGAAGAGAGCCAGAGTTGAGCACTACCACCTTCTTGGCCCTATCCATGGTGGCATCGATCACCACCCCGGCCTACTCACACAGTGCGGTGACCAGGCCTACAAACGGGATGGACCCCTTTTTCGAGTCCACAATAGCTCGTCTCATCTCAGCGAAAATTAGAGAGGGAAGGTTAATGGTCTGACCAGTACCCATGACATATAGGAGTCTGGCTCGGTCGGGGTATATGTGGTTATTTCTCAACAGGGGAGAAATATTAGAAACTGAAATTAGATTAAGTATTTTATACTTGTTAATTAAATTCCCCTACTGAAGAAACCTCAAATTTTCAGTCCACACAAAGTCTTCGTCCCCAAGTAACTCTCTCCCGAATGTATCACCTGAGTAATTATGAGGGTAGTCAGGGTTGGCCACTCGGGCCTGAAACATCCCAATCAAGCGAGCAATGACAATGGCATCTACTCGAATTTTCTTACCTCGGACATACGTTCGGAACATGCCATTGTCGCAATCATCTGCACTGCTATAGAACTCCCAAGCCAACACAGGAATACAAGGTCATTACCGGCACATAAACCCAGCCCATTGCCTCGAAGTGATGATATCTCGGACTCCCAAACGAGCGAAGTCCTCGTACTCTATCTGGCACTCTTGCACATACAGTTTGTTAGAGTAATACTGGAAGAACCTTACCCGGGCCTCGAGTCTCTCAAAGCGGACGGGATCAAAAGTGGTATCTTCTTCCTCTTGAGGCTCCTAGGTGCTAGTTCGGGGTCTCTTAGATGTGGAGGCTCATGGTGGTGCCATGGTATAGGGAGATGACATAATTTTTAAACATGGCAGGGAAGGTATCTAATGTATGCTTATAGGAGAAGAGGAGTAAAAAAAAATGTATGAGCATCTCTATTTATAATTTTACACTTGCGTCCGGATGCATAAGGTTCAACCGTCCGGGCGCGTGTTAACTACCGTCTTAATTGGCCTCAAAGAGCACGCGTCCAGACGCGTGATTAGGTCACGTTCGGACGCGCCTCCAGAATTTGAATCCTTTGGACTTCGCGTCCGGATGCGTGTTCTAGAGAGTGCAGGCCCTTTGTCCACGTCCGGATGCATATTCCAGTAGGTTTCCTTCAGACCATGTGCATCCAGACATGTCGTCCAGTGAGTTTGTTACTCTACACTTAGAAAAATTTTCAATTTTTCACATTTTTCCTCCCAAGTTGATACAACTTAATCCTAAAAACCAAAAAAAAACTTCAAAACTAAAATTATTAATTAATTAATTTATTTATTTATTAATTTATTTAATTTTTTTTAGTAACAAAATAAAATACTGAAGATGCATGTGCACAATGTATGATCAATAAATCAAGCATGCTCAACCCCCCCCCAACTCAAAAATTTACATTGTCCCCAATGTAATAATAAACAGTATAAGACCAAATAAGAGTAAAGAGGAACATATCAGATGCACTTATACTGTGCATGTGTATCTGCAATATTTCATAAAATAAAAGGGCAAGAAAACAACATACAACAATATACAATAAGATACAAAAATTGGGTTGAATTGTTAGAGATGAATCATTCATAGTGGGGATCCACCAACCCGATGGATTCCACTTCAACTAGACCTTCATCCAAGAATGGCTTCAATCGATGTCCGTTAACTTTAAAGGTGTTCCCATTATTGGGATTTTCGATCTACATTGTTCTGTATGGGAAAACTTCTTTAACAATATACAGACCACTCCAGCTAGTTCGAAGTTTTTCTTTGAAGATATGTAGTCTAGAATTATATAAAATAACTTTTTGTGAAGGTGTAAAAGTTTTACGCAAAATATTTTTATTATGGAATACCTTCATTCATTCTTTATTAATCTTAGAGTTCTCATAAGCTTCATTCCAAATCTTCTCAAGCTCATTTAGCTGTAATTTTCTAATGTGCCAGCTTTGTAAAAACTAAAATTAAACATCTTAATAACTCAATATGCCTTATGTTCCATTTTCACAGGTACGTGACAAGATTTTTCATACACCAATCTATACGGAGACATGCCAATCGAGGTTTTGTAAGCAATACGATATGCCCATAATGCATCGATTAGTCGTAATGACCAATCTTTACGATCAGGGTTAACCGTTTTTTCCAAAATATAAGAAATCTCCTGATTGGCTAGCTCTGCTTGACCACTTGTCTGTGGGTGATAGGGGGTTGCTACTTTATGTGTCACACCATATTTTCTCATTAAAGATTCAAAAGGTCTGTTGCAAAAATGCAATCCCCCATCACTACTGATGGCTCGAGGTATACCAAATCTGGACAAAATATTTTCTTTCAAAAATTTCAAAACAACTTTATTATCATTTGTTTGACATGGTATAACCACGACCCATTTTGAAACATAATCTACTGCCACTAAAATATACATATATCCAAAAGATGGGGGAAAAGGTCCTATGAAATCAATGCCCCAACAATCAAAAAATTTTATTATCAAAATTGGATTAAGAGGCATCATATTTCTACGGGTTAATCCCCTAAGTCTTTGACAATGCTCGCAAACCTTACAAAAATTATTTGCATTCTTGAAAATTGTTGGCCAATAAAATTCACACTGCAAAACCTTGGCATCGGTCTTTTTCATAGAAAAATGGCCCTCATATGCTCCCGAATGACAAAAAAGATAATATACTACATAACTCATCATCGGGCACGCATCTCCGGATGATTTGATCTGAACAATACTTAAAGTGATATGGATCATCCTAGAAAAAAGTTCTTTACTTCAACCAAAAATTTCTTCTTATCCAACGCAGTACAAGCTAGTGGCATATTTTATGTAACAAGAAAATTCACAATATCAACAAACCAAGGTACTGAAGAAACTGCCAACAATTGTTCATCAGGGAATGTATCCTTGATCGGCACTGTCTCTATTGCCACGTCATTCACAAGTGGTCAGCCACTACATTCTCTACTCCTTTTTTTTTTTCTTTGATTGTTATGTCAAATTCTTGGAGCAGGAAGATCCACCTAAGTAGTCTTAGTTTTGCATTTTTCTTAGTCAAAAAATATATAAGAGTTGTATGGTCCGTGAAAATAACAATGGAGGATCCTACTAAATACGACCTAAACTTGTCTAGGACAAACACTACTGCTAATAATTCATTTTTTGTAGTAGAATAGTTCATATGTGCATTATTTAAAGTTCTACTAGCATAGTAGATGACATGTGGCTTTTTCTCATTTATTTGCCCTAAAACTACCCCTACGGCGTAGTCACTAACATCACACATGATTTCAAAGGGTAGACTCCAATTTGGGGGTTGCATAATTGGAACAGTGATGAGCATGCCTTTTAACTTATCAAAAGCTTCTTGACATGACTTATCCCACTCAAAAGGTATGTCTTTCCTTAGGAGATGGCAAAGTGGTCTAGATATAGAACTAATTTTTTTTATAAATCTCCTATAGAAACCAACATGACCCAAGAAAGATCTAACATCCTTAAGGGTTTTGGGGGTAGGTAAATTAGCAATTAATTCAATCTTAGCTATATCTACCTAAATTCCCTCTGAAGAGACAATGTGACCAAGAACAATTCTATTTCGAACCATAAAGTGGCATTTTTTCCAATTAAGTACAAGATTTTTCTCTACACATCGAATAAACACTTTTTCAAGATTGGAAAGACAGTCGTCGTAGGAATCATCAAAAACCATAAAATCATCCATAAAAACTTCAAGAAAACGCTCAACCATATCACTGAAAATACTTAGCATACACTTTTGAAAGGTCGCAGGTGCATTGCAAAGTCCAAAAGACATCATTCGATAAGCAAATGTACTAAAAGGACAAGTAAACGTGGTCTTCTAGGGCAATTTCAATTTGGTTATATCCTGAATAGCCATCTAAAAAGCAGTAAAACATATGCGATGCTACCCTTTCTAAAATTTGATCCATGAAAGGCAAAGAAAAGTGATATTTTCTAGTCACAAAATTTAATTTTATGTAGTCAATGCACATCCTCGAACCAGTTACTGTCATCGTTGGTACAAGTTCATTATTTTCATTGGTAACTACAATGACACCAGATTTCTTAGGGACTACCTGTGTAGGACTTACCCACTTACTATCTGCAATAGGGTAAATTATTCATACATCTAACAATTTCAACACCTCATTCCTGACAACTTCTTTCAAATGTGGATTAAGTCTCCTTTGCATCTCCCTAGATGTTTTAGCATTATCCTCTAAGTATATCTTATGAGTGCAAACCATTGGACTAATCCCCTTTATGTCAGCTAATGTCACACCAATAACATTCTTATGTTGTCTAAGAAGTTGTAGCAACATACCTTCTTATGCCGAATTTAAATGAGAAGAAATTATTATCGGATATGTCTCATCATCTCCTAAAAATGCAGACTTTAAATCTATCGGTAATTGTTTCAAGTCAAGCTTGGAAGTTTTATCACTAGATGGAATAGGTGGATTGGTTCTTGGTGGAAGTTCTTCAAATTTCTGTCTCCATTCCTTTACTTCAAGAACCTGTGATGAATTCAACAAATTAAACAACTCATAAATTTCAGGATTTTTTTCATTCATCTCTAACAAAGAAGATTATTCCAGCAAACATGCTTCAAGTGGATCAAACAAAGAAGAATCATATACTCTGCTTGAAACAATAGATTCAATCATATTCATCTCATGCACATCTTCATCATCCCCTGGTTGCTTGTACACATTAAAAATATTAAGCTTTAATGTCATATTCCCAAAAGTTAACTTTATCACACCATTCCTACAGTTAATTAGGGCATTTGAAGTAGTTATGAATGGTCTGCCTAAGATAACAGGAATTTGAGCATTAGAACTTAACACAGGTTGAGTATCCAAAATTATAAAATCCACATGAAAGTAAAAATTATCAACCTGTACTAAAACATCTTCCACCATACCCCTCGGTATTTTTACTGATCGATCAACCAACTGAAGTGTAACCGAAGTGGACTTTAACTCCCCTAACCCTAATTGTTCATATACTGAATAGGGGAGCAAGTTCACACTAGCTCCCAAATCCAATAAAGTATGTTCAATTTTGTGGTTACCTATAACACAAGAAATGGTGGGGGCAACCTGCATCTTTATATTTTGGTGGAGTCCTATGTTGTATGATGGAAGATACTTGCTCAGTCAAAAATGCCTTCTTTTGCACATTTAATTTCTTTTTAACAGTACATAGTTCTTTCAAAAATTTTGCATAAAAAGGTATTTGTTTAATGTCATCCAACAAGGGAATATTGATTTTCACCTACTTAAAAATCTCTAACATATCATTGTGCATGTTTGGCTTGATAGAGGTAAGGAATCTCTGTGGGAATGGTGCAGGTATAGCATACTTCTCAAGCTTATTGATTTTAGATTGGTCAAGTTTATCACCACTCTCCATAGGTTTTGAAATTTCATCAGATTCTTGAACTTTAGTAGAAATAGTTTTGTCAATTACTTTCCCACTACGAAGTGCGGTGATAGACTTTATCTGCTCATGAATAGTGTCTGATGTGCCCGTTTCATTCACATTAAATTGACCCTGCGGATTTGGTTGGAGTTGGGCTGAAAACTTACCTTTTTCTTGATGGCATGGGGCAGTAGTCAATTTAGTGAGTGCGCTTCTAATATCATCAATAGCCTGTGAAGGTCTGTCTGTTAAAATTTTCCTACTGATTGTTAAAGTTTGTCTGACTTTGCATGAATTGTGACAACACCTCCTCAAAATTCCTCTTTGGGGGTGGAATGTAGGGTACAAAATTAGGAGAATTTTGTTGAGGTATTTGTGATGCATGATTCTCACCCCTCCAACTAAAATTTTGATGATTTTTCCACCTAGGGTTGTATGTATTTGAATATGGGTTGTTATAAGGTTTTGAAAAAGTATTTGCAACATTTGCTTGATCATGTAATACTTCTTTTAGAACAGGTAGTGTTGGACACTCCTTCATGGGGTTCTACAAATCTCCTCAACAGGGATTGTGTCAATCTCATTAACCCTTTTAAATTCCATAGCCTCAACCATTCTAGCTAAAGTGACAATTCATGCCCCTAGGTCATCTTCTTCCCTCAACTGGTATTTACCCCCACTTGATGACGATTGTGTGGTCTTATTTTTAGGAGGTTCTTGAGAAGTAGTATCCTAAGATTGTGCATTCTCGGCTAACCAATCTAAAAAGTCAAAGGTCTCGTCTGGTTCCTTATTCATAAAGTCACAATTACACATCATTTCTACAAATTGACGCATTTGTGGGATCAAACCTTTATAAAAGAAACTTATAACACGCCAGCTCTCATAACCATGATGTGGGCAAGATACAATGAGGTATTTAAATCTATCCCAACTTTGATAAAAAATTTCAGACTCTTTTTGAGAGAAATTCATGATTTGCCTTTTGAAAGAGTTTGTACGATGTGTGGGAAATTTTTTTTTCAGAATTTTTTTTTGCATCTCAGGCCATGTACCTATAGACCTAAGTCTGAGGGAATGCAACCAAATCTTAATTTTTTCCTTTAATGAAAAAGGAAAGAGTTTGAACCTGATTATAATTACTGACATAGTCTGATCATGGAATGTAGCACAAACCTCCTCGAAGTCTCTAATCTGCAAGTAAGGGTTTTCTGATTCTATGCCATGAAATTTTGGAAGTAATGCAATCATACCAGGTTTAAAAACAAAATTTGTGGCATTTAATGGAAGAGATGATGCATAAGGGTGCAATGGGACTTGCAGGTTGTAGATATTCACGCAAAGTCCGACCATGATTAGCATTCACATTATCAACATCATTCTCATCATGATTACTTACCCTATCCTCATGATTCTCATGTTCAGGAAAATTATTTCGCATATTATTATTAAGATCAACAACCATTGTATGAGAAGTATGATTTAAGTTTGATGAATCAAATAAATTTCCAAATAGAGTATCTAGATCTTCTCTTATCAAACGACCACTTAGATCACAATGCCAAGAACTCATAAAACAAATAAAAGAAATAAGTAGATAAAACAGAAAGCTAAATTAAATAACAAAAATAAATAAATAAATTTCAGTAAAATAAATTAAAAAAAAATTGGAACGAAGTTACCGGATCTCTGACGAATCGTAAATACCGAAAGCCTCAATAGATGTGATGGCGGCTCCTTGTATTTCAATTCCCCTACAATGGCGCCAAAAACTTGCTTCAACTTCAAATGTGTAAACCCAAGCGCAGGTTGAGCAGAGTAATATATTTCTTGGAAGACCGAAGTCGAACCCTTAGGGAATTGTGAAACAGCAGCAATCACACTAATATTGGAGCAATCTTGTGAATATGTTTTGTTTAAAAGAATATATGAATTGAGAAAATTGATTAAAACAATTAAAACAGTATGAAAAATACTAGAGCGTCAGGTACTCTCTCTCAACTCCATACAATAATAATTAAAAACTTAGTTTTCAAACCTAGACAAGAATCAAATGTCGGTTAATTCAAGTCACCAAATTTAGCGATAAGACCAAGAAAACACCTTTGTTTATAATCAAAAGTTTATTCAGGAACCTGAGTAATCCTCCAATTATATTTTTATGTGAAATAATTGTAATCAACTTAAGCGTGGAATAATCAGTTATTTGACTTGCAGGGAAATTCAAGCATTCAACATATAAGACATAAACCCAAAGATTTTTATAGAGCAAAAACATTACTAAAAGTCAAAAGTTGAATTAACAAAATAGCACATACCTTCATTTTCTCCCCTCCTCGGGAGGACTCACCTCGACGGGCCTTGGTGAGGTCCTTGGCATTCATATACTTCTGGGCCCTTGACAGCAGCTCGGGCATGCTGGAGGACGGCTTCTTGAGGATAGAAAACATGAAGCTGGAGATGCGAAGACCGGCGATGAAGGCGGCCAAGGCTACCTTGTCATTTGACTCCTCAATCTGGAGAGCCTCCTCGTTGAAACGGGCAAGGTAATCTCTGAGGCTTCCATCCCTGTCCTGCTTGATGGTGAGCAGGTGGGTCACATGCTTCTGATGTCGGCGTCCCCCAATGAAGTGGGAGACGAAAGATCTACTGAGTTCTGTGAAGGAGTGGATGGAGGAAGGCTTGATCTTTGCGAACCATTAGCGTGCAGACCTTTTCAAGGTGGTAGAGAATGCTCTACACATAATCTCCTCAGGCACATTGTGGAGTTGCATGAGGGATTTGTATGTGTCAAGGTGGTCGAGGGGGTCTTTGGTATCGTCGAAGATCTCGATGGTAGACATCTTGAACTTCGAAGGTAGGGGATAGTTAACTATATCAGCAACAAAAGGTGTGTCCGTACGTCTTACCAGGTAGTCCACTGTCTCGGGCGCCTGGGCCTTCATGGCGTTTAGGGCTTCGCCGAGTTGGTTCTGTACCTCTCTGATCTTCTCGTCCCACTGGTTGGGGACATCCTCCGTCGGGTGGTGGTACTGGCTTCCATGATCGCCATACTGGCTCTCGCATTCGTCCTCTTGCGCAGGTACATGAGGAGGGACTGCTGGGCGAGGGGCACCCAGGAGTGGTCATGGGGCGCTCTGGCGAGGGACCCCATGGCGGGTGCTGCTTGGCGCCCTGAGTGAATAGGCTGTTACTCCTCTCCTGTTGGAGGGAGTGAGGCTCCTCCCACAGGGTGAGGGGCGACGCCTCCTTGGGCGAGCATCAACTAAATTATCTACTAGTTTTGTTTTACTAGCAACTGCATGGTCTGTAAGAGTTGTTGTTGTCCGACGACAGGGGTTGCCGTAGCAGACAATTCCGAGGGTGCGAGGGGAGGCGGAGCCTCCTCCCGGTGGGCCGGGTTGTTGTCCTCCGGTTGCTGACTCATTGATCTGGTCGTGATTGCCATGAATTGAATGAGAACAGGAAAATTAGTCATTTCCCACAGACGGCGCCAAACTGATGATGCACAAATTGGTCTTCGTGCAAGATCAACAGTCAAGTATATGAACATGATAATTAATGAGCAATAAATAGGCAATTAATGGCAAAACAGTAAATAATAGCAAACACACAAAGATTTATAGTGGTTCGGTCCGGGTGACCTACTCCACTCTCGGAAACGGCTGCGGTGACCGGAGATCTTTATTGATGAACAATGTTACCGGAAGAGTAACTCCGGGAGTATTACAGTGCTTTGGGAGAGAGAAGCAATGTGTGTAGGAAGGTGTAGTGTGTGTAGAGATCTCAAATTGTAGAGGTCTCAAGGTCGTCTCCTAGGTCCCTCTCCTTGTGGAGAGAGCTTACATTATATAGGCTTAATAAGGCGGTGACATGGGGGAGAGGGTTTCTACCACTTTGGTAAGTATAGTTATTGTAGGATTTGATCTCCGTGTGTATCTCGATATTTTCTCCCTTGTGTCCTTATTCCGTCGGTGGAGGACTCTGAGCTGGGTTGGATTTGATCCTAAGCTTGGACTTGAGTCAGAGTGGCAAAGAGAAGAGGGCGAATGAGAGGCAAAGAACCATCACCTGGACGGCGCCCCTTGGTGTCCCCCTTGGGCGGCGCCCTCTTGGGTGACCCCTTGGGCGGCGCCTCCTTGGGGTGTTCCCTTGGCTCCTCCTTGATGACTTAGACTCCTCCTTAGGCTCTTCCTTGATCCTTGATGACTTTGGTGACATGGTCCCCTCTTGGCTCATTTGGGCTGGTCCCTTCTTGGTTCTAGCTTGGCCCCATCTTGGTACTGTCTTTGGACCTCATCAATTTATTGGGCTTGACCCAATTAATTTCGGGCTCATCAGGTAACATTACTATATTATATTATATTATAGAGGTATTCACCGCCCGCCCAAGAATACTTGATGTCCTAGGTAAATATTTTAGATTGCACTCTGAATTATTTTAAGATGAATAATTTATTTATTTTAGGTTGAAAACAATTTGTAAAATAAACATATTACATAAATAATTATATTAAGATCAAAATTAACACAAAAATTATAGTTTTAAGAAAATAAAATTAAATAAATAGAGCAGTGTTATTATGAATTCATATAAAATGAAAGAATAGAGTCTTTGTATAAGAATATGTTGTAATCTTTTTTTTTCTTTGTGAATGTACATCTATTTATGATTTAAAAAATATATTTTTTAAAATTTTTTAATCTTGACGTAACAACCTAAGTTTTTTATATTGTTTTTAAAATTTAATTATATAATTTTGTGAGACACATGAATGGGGCCCTAGACTACTGCCTTACTTGCTTAGGGGTGGAGCCGGCCCCAGAGGTATTGTGCCAAAAATTGATTGGGACCATTCAATCTGATTTCAATCTAATCAATAATTAAAAATATATAAAGTAGTGAAAAATAGTTTTAAAAAAACTTTAAATGTGACGTGTAAATTGAAAAGTGAACCCATTGGGGGAGGCAACCACTTTGGAAGTTGAACTGTCAATAATCTGAAAATGACCCGTACAGTTGACCCGATTCCTAAACTAACTGTGCTCAAGTATTTAGTAGCAGCGTTAGAATTGGTAAAGTGATCGGATCAATGATTTAATAGTTCAGTCATAGAGTTAACTGATCGGATCGATTGTATAATAAAAAATTAAAAAATTTATACAACATAATAATTTAGTTAAAAATTTGCAATCATACTAAAAATTACTGTATAGTGTACTAAATTTTTTGATTGTTGAGTGTGTGTATAGGTTGACCAAGTGTGTGTGCACGTGGAGAGAGAGAGAGAGAGAGAGTGGAACCCAGCTGGCTGTGTTGGGTTGCAGATCAGGAAAAAAAAAATAAAAGAAAAGACTGAAGAGGTAGAAGCCGCAAAACTCAGATGGGATCTAGCCCTCTATGGCAAGCCGTGAGCGAGAGAGGGGAAGAGGGGAAGAAGACTAACAAAGCTTAGGAGTAGATCAATGGCTGAGAAAGAGTTCGAGATCTGTGGTGTGGCCACTGTTCGAATTAGATCTGGAAACATTAGAAACGAAAGGGCTGAAATCTTTTTCAACTAGCTGGAGAAGATGAAAACGAAGACAAATGGGTTGGTATTGTTTTGAATTGGCCGATTTTAGGAATCTTCGGTTTACCTGTTTTGAAAAAAATCGGCCGGTTTTCTAGTTTCCCACTTGTTTGATTCCTTAGGCGGTCTAACTGAAAAATCGGACCGTTTTAGATCCCGATTCACGGGTCAACCGGCTGATCTAGTCCGATTCTGATAACACTGGTTAGTAGGCATATTGTATATTTTAGACATTAATATGGACACAATAAGAATCAAATTCAATAAGAATTTGAAAATAATATAAATCATGAACTCAAATAATAAAAGAATCATCTTAGTATTGGACAAAAATCATTCATTTATTTAGTATTATGAGATAAAAATGAGCATTTATTTTTTTTCATCTTTATTTGTATTGTTATTAATTTTACTATATTAAATAGTTTTTTATTGACCTATGTCAACTTGAAAAGAATACAAGTTTAAATGACATGATTCAAATATAACATTGCTCAAAATAACACGACACAAGACAAAGATAACACATCCTGATTAGGAATAATAGTGTTCGAAATAACACGACAAGACACGAAGATGACACAACATGACTCAGAATAGAATCCCATCTAATATATTTTCTCTCCACTTTCTTTCTTGATACATCATCTACTATGAATTTATTGTATGTAAACGATTCTTTTTACTCATTATTGGTGAATCATCAGTCAAGAAGAGAACTAAAAGAAAAAAAATATTATAGGGGATCTAGATGATTCAATTGACATTTTTACTAAACTCCCCGACTTATTAATGGGAATATGTTTTGAAAAATCATGGAATCATATTGCATTCTTTTTTTAGTATCAATATGTTCATTGTTGTATAGAATATGGACTGTTGGGACTATAGTATGGACAAACACATTGTCCGACGAATCTTGCAGCTCGGGTGTTAATCGAAATGAGTTACTCGGACTTGACTCGGATAAAATTGGGTTCGGGCTCGATTCGTGTTATAAACGAGCTAAACTTGAGCAATTTTTTAGGCTTGCTTAGAAAAAACGAGCCTAAAAATTCAATTCGTTTATATGTAAAATAGTTGAGTTACTTGAGCTCGGCTCGAGTTCTAAACGAGCTAAATTTGAATAATTTTTTAGGCTTGTTTAGGGAAAAAAAAAAGTCGTTAGACTTGAACAATTTTTTAGACTCGTTTAAATAAAAAAACTCGCAAAGCTCGAATCGATTAACACCACTAAGCTCAGCAAACGCTTGATTAATATTGATAAATCATGTACAATTCACAATGTGCATTATTCTACTACGCATGTTAGTTTTAGCTGGTTAAGTCTTCACCGGTTGGTTCCGACTTCACCGGTTGGTTCCGACTTCACCGGTTGGTTCCGACATCAACTTGTTAACTATTTTAAAGAGAGACAGAGGGGAACCTTCATATAGCAATAAAAAATAAAGTGGTTTCTCTTGATAATCTTCTTCATCTCAGCAACTCCATTGAATAATAGGATAATGGATCCAAAATTTGTGGGGATCTTGTCTAGAGAAATGCAAGATCCTTGTATAACATTTCACATGGCATATTATATTCTTTTATAGTCGTCAAGGCTGGCCTCTGAAATCAAAGTCATTTTTACCATTCCTGATTAGCTACTATATATAAATCTGTTCATATGCATATCAAGAAGAGCAATCTGAGAATCTGAAGGAATGGAGTGGGCTTGGAGCCTTCTTGTTTGGTTCTTTGTGATTTTGTCACCTGTTTTTTTTCTCCTCCGCCACCGACCACAGTCTGGCTCCACTCGTCTACCACCCGAACCACCAGGATGGCCAGTATTTGGTCACTTGTTCAATCTTGGAACCATGCCACATAGAACCCTAGCCGGGCTGAAACAACAGTATGGCCCTATTATTTGGTTGAGGCTAGGTTCCGCAAACACTATGGCGGTTCTCACTGCCAAGGCTGCAGCCGAGTTGTTCAAGAACCATGATCTCTCCTTTGCCGACCGCACCATTACAGAGACTACTCGGTCACACGACTACCACCTTGGGTCGTTGGTCCTCGCGCCATATGGCTCATATTGGCGTTTCCTACGACGGATCTGCACGGTGGAAATGCTTGTAAACAAAAGAATCAGTGAAACAGTGCCGATCAGGCAAAAATGCGTCAAAGATATGTTGTTGTGGATCGAAAAGGATTCCCAACTAGTGAAGGATGAGCGAGGCATTCAGGTTGGTAACACTCTCGATAAAATATAAAAAATTATCTCATAGTGTTCCTCAGATGTGATACAGTGATAGCTAAGCCTCCGATCTTCTTTACTTCTCCCTCTCTGTATAGGTCAATAAGTCATCCATTTTCCTATTCTATTTTTCTTCTATGTTAGTTCTCTAAACAAATTTTCAAGAGTCCTTAGTATTAAATCACATGTTTATGTTTTCGGAACATCAGGCACGCGGGACATCCCGTGTAAGTTCATATCAGGTGATGGTCAACAACTCAGAACCCATGTGGGTGTCCGTCCACTTGATTCTTTCTTGTTTTAGCGTAATAAGAAAGGAAGAACTTACGTATTTAAACTCAGTTTTTAAGCTCTGATATAATGTTAGACACCATATGCTCTAAAAGCATAAACTATTAGAGTTACTTATGACTAATGTATTTATATGGTACAGGTTGCTTGGTTCGTGTTCCTTGCATCATTCAACATGATCGGAAATCTCGTTGTATCTCGGGACCTGGCGGATCCAGAATCAAAAGTGGGCTCAGAGTTCTTCACAGCAATGAGGGGAGCGATAGAGTTGGCTGGCCAACCCAATATTTCCGACTTATTTCCATGCCTTAGATGGCTTGACCTGCAGGGTTTAAGAAGAAAAATGGATCGCAAACTGGGGAAAGCGATGAAAATTGCTTCTGGTTTTGTGAAGGAGAGGATGAAAGAGCTGGAGGAGAATGGTGAAAGGAGGAAGGACTTCATGGATGTTTTGCTCGAGTTTGAGGGAACCGGAAAGGATGAACCTGCTAAATTACTAGAGCGGGACGTCAGCATATTTATACTGGTAATTCTTATAGTATGTAATTTATGCTTCGTGTTTGATGTTACAGTCAATAAATTATTTTCTTTTAAAAATAAATGTAAATTGTCGGGCATGCCTCCAACAACATAAAATTAATAAGTCACTGGATATAGGGCCTAGTTCATGGACTGATTAATGGTGTACCAATGCAATGTAGAGAGAGAGGTCTCTTTGTGTTGATCTAAACCCGTGTAGGTACATCATGTTGTTGCCTATACATATGTTAATCTAGGACGCTTTTTACTGCTTCCATTCTATTGAGAGTGTTACCAGGCTTTCAGTATTTTTCGGTACTGTATCTCCACTTTTTCGTCAATAGTAATGTGTCAAATATACATTTTTTTTATTGTATATATGACTTTCAAATCAAAATCAATGATTTGAATTATTTTTTAGCACAGTACTTCCCGGTACCATAGCCTTACTCCCATTCTATAGAAGGACAAGCTCAATCTTGAAAACTAGAAACTGAATGGCATCAGGTTTTAAGTAAGGTGTGGTTTACGTTTGGGTTTTAATTGGGGAAAAGGGTTAGGTTTGGCAGGTTTACTCAACTTTAAGGGTCATTAAGAAGCCATATTACACTTTAGAAGCCATATTACACTTTAAGGGTCATTCAGTGCCCATTCAACAGTACTTAATTTTCTGGGCAAAATACTACAGAATGAGAGATAATCACATCCATTGTGTTTCTTCAAATAACAAAAGCCATAACCTTAGGGGTTAACTTCTACTAGTACTAATTGGCACCAAATATGTAAAACTAATGCAGGAAATATTTCTAGCTGGTTCAGAAACAACAAGCAGTTCTGTTGAATGGGCACTGACTGAGCTCCTATGCAACCCGAATACGATGATCAAGGTTAAAGCTGAGCTTGATGAGGTCATAGGACCATACAGAAATTTTGAAGAGAGTGACATTGATGATTTGAAGTATTTGCAAGCCGTGGTGAAAGAAACACTACGATTACATCCCCCAGTTCCCTTCCTTGTTCCTCGAAAGGCAGTGCAGGATACAAAATTCATGGGGTATCACATACCTAAAAATACCCAAGTTTTCGTAAATGCTTGGGCAATTCAAAGAGATCCAGAATGTTGGGATGACCCTTCGTCTTTCAAGCCTGAGAGGTTCTTAGACTCAAATATTGATTTCAAAGGACAACATTTTGAGTTTATCCCATTTGGTGCTGGCCGAAGAATGTGTGTGGGTGTTCAATTGGGTCATCGCATGTTGCTCCTTGTTTTGGGCTCATTGCTTCACTTATTTGAATGGGAACTTGGCAATCATGTCACTCCTGAGACAATGAACATGGATGAAAAACTCGGAATGACGGCACGAAAACTAGAACCACTACTAGCACAACCAAAAAAGCGCAGGGCATTGGACTAAAAATTTGGAGTGAGATCTCCTCTCGTATACTGAATTGAATTGGATCTATCTAGATCCAGAAAACTTGTTTTAAACATCCACTAATGTTGTTTGAATTGTACTCCTTTTCTTTTCCTCAATGTTCTTTTCCTATTTTCTGTTTTTCACTTGGAACTCTATTCTATAATATCTGTGACGAAATATGTGCCTTGATCAAACCATAGTTATGCTTTTCATTATGGTAAAGATGTAACATACCTGTATCAAAATCTTTTCTTGCATGGTCTTTGTCTAGCTTCCTAACTTAACTAGCTATTTTTTTTTTAGTAGTTGAACATTGTGTTAATTGGATAACTATCTAAATGCAGATTAATTCCACATAGGTAATACGTAGCTGATGGTTCAGGTGAAGCCCATTTATTTTAGCCTGAAATTCTACCATAATGGTTATGTTCAAGGAAAATTCAGGTGTCAGTCTAATTTTTTAGACTTATTTGACAAAAAATTCACTCAGAAAACGTTGTTTGGGTTTAAGTCCATTTCGATTTATATTGTCCAAAATACCCCCAACATTTATATCTAATTAAAACAAATTTGAAAATTAAAAACTCTTAAATTTGAAAACTAAAAACTCCGAAATTTTAGAATTTTTCTCACATTAAAACCCTCTCTCTCTCTCTCTCACACACACACACACACACACACACACACACACATCTATCTATATACACATATACAAATGTAACCAAATTTAAACTAATTCAAATTCAAAATCTCTTAATTTTATATCTTTCCTAGGTTAAAACAAAAAATTATAACTTTCAAAATAAAAAATACTAATATTGAATATTAACATTTTGAAAAATTAATTAAAAAAAGTAACATTTAAAACAAAAAATACTAACATTGAATATTAACATAAGTCAATAACATATATTGAACAATAATATAAAACAGCAACATGCACATAATAGTGACGAAAAATAGTAACACTTCAAATCAAAGACAGTAATACTGAATAAGAGTGACAATTTCTGACACAACACGAAAATAAGGCTCAAAATCAAAGTGAAATTAGTGGATTAGAGTTGATCATTTCTCGACATTAACCTGTATATGACACGACACGACCCGTTAACATGAATAATAAATGGGTTGTGTTAGTGTCAAACACAAATAACAGGAAATTGACACGATTAACACGTTTAAGTAGTATTATAAGAATAAAATGCTAATTTTTTTATTATAGTTTATCAAGTAGTGACCTAATTCTTTTATAAAAAGATATTTTTTACTCATTTTTATTATTATATTTATTAAGTTAATTTTTAGTTTATAGAAAAAATATGAGCATAGGTTCGATTAAGTGATAATGAAATTTTAGACACAAAATTGAGCGTTAATATTTTTATTTACGGGTTATATGAGTCAACACGAACAAGACATGAAAATAAATAGGTCAATACGATACGATTACTTAAACGAGTTAGGTTAAGATTGACTAGTACTCGATATGAACTCAAAATGATACGACACAAACACAATCTGACACGACACGATTGTTACACTTAACATTGAACAGTAACATGAAACATTAAATCAGATATGTTTCTGAAGCATTTGAATCAGAAGACCAAGATATCATGCTGCCAAATTCTCTTGCAGTCCTTTTAGCAAAAGTATGATGCTTGTTCCTGTAATCGGTAGCATCTATAACCCTCCATTCTTAGTACAACCCTCATAAAAACAGAGGAAGATTATTCCCAAAGAGCCCTTGATTTAGAGAGAGAGAGAGAGAGAAAAGAGATTTTACTTGAGAATTGCAGCCATTGGGAAAGTCCTTGAACATGTTGCAAGAATTGGGTTTTAATCCACATGGCTCGGTAACTTTCTTTTCTTTCCTAAAAAACTAAAAGCTAAAAGGCAGAGGAATTGAAGGAGATCAGTTCGAAATTTTTTAAATTTTAGATTTGAGATTGGGAAGATATAGAAATTGTCATCAGTTACAGAATTTTGATCTTCAAATCAATTTGAAAACTCATTTTAAGGTTAAAACAATATATTAAAGAGTGTTTTAGTAATAAAAAGAAAAAGAAAAACCTTAGAATGAACTTAACTGATGATGCACAAAATTGACTTTGTACACCACTTGTCAAGTAATTGAAAATAAATTCAGTAATTAAAGTAGAGAGAGAAGACGGGGAATTATAGTGGTTCGGTCAACGTGACCTACGTCCACTTTTGAATGACTAGAGTTGCTGGATTATTTTATTAACTCCGGTGTGCAGGGAGAGTAATGAGTACAAGTTCATAGAGGGAGAAGAGTTATGTGCTATGTTGAGTGTGATGCCCTCCAAGTGTTGGTGGGGCTTACAATTTATATTCGTTCCCCAATAGATTGGGGCTACTTAGTAGCAACTACCCAACTATTCTGGTGGGGCTTGCGGCTTCTCCTCAACAGGTGAGGCCGTTGAGGTGTTCTCCAAGAGACCCGGTCAAGGTTGACCGCTTCCAAGGTGGTAGAGGAGGTGGGGGTCTTGAATGCTCCCTTGATGTCGTAGCCAAGCTGATGTAGCTCCTGATGAGTTTAACTGGGCTTGGATTTCATTGGGCCTGCTGGATCTTCATAAGTTTGAGCCTTTGGTTGTAATTGGGCTTCAGCATGGTTTTGGGCCTTTTGGGTCTGGCCCATCATTTGCCCCCCAATGCCCCGTGTCCAAGGAAACTTGGGGAATGAGGCATTTATTTGAATCTTGAGCTTCTGGGTGGTTGAGACTTTCTCTGCTAGATGACTCTTCCTTTCATGATACATTTTTGCCTCATTGAATACATCAAGTCTTTTCCACTTTTTCTTGGATTTTTAAGAGAGCCCTTGATTTTCAATTTGGGGCTTTTCCCTCTTTTGTAAACCCTAGGCTATAAATATAAACTTTCTTCTCCATTCTACCCATTTCATTCACTTTGAGACTGAGCTTCTTCTTGAAAACCTTGATAGCCCAAATTTCACCTTTAAAAACTTGAGAGGGTGAAGGAGAGTGCTCTCCCTAAGCTTGTCCAAGATCTTTTGAGTGGAGTATCCAAGGGGACCATGCCGATTGAGGAAGGTGGTGGGCAAAACTCCATTGAAATGGTGGAGATCGAAGGAGATGGAGTGGAGAAGAAGACAGGAAACCCACTGGCCACTGCCGCCATCCGCGCGCGCGGGGAGCTCTCTGTCGCCGTTAGTGCACCACAGGAGGAGAATGGCGTATGCGAGTTTGGGTGTCCAGCTGAGGAGGGCTTTGGCGTGCAGGGGCTGGGCGAGCAGGCGCTAGGCGCTGCTGCCCGTGCCTTGAGTTCGTGGGCTGTTCTGCCTGTCAAGAAGCAATCGGTCGGGATGGAGGCGCTGGGCGCCGGTTTGATGGGTGCTGAATCCACGCAGGCCAGTAGGCGAGCTGCCCAGGACATTGGGCGAGCAGCCCCTGTGGTCGGCGAGCAGGCAGCGACTTGGGCGCCATTAGCGCTGGATTGGGTGGTGACCTGGGTGCCATAGGCGCTGGTTTGAGCAATCTGAGTGCCCAGGCTGATGTCCTGGATGTCTTGGGCGAGCAGGGAGGTGGACTGGGTGAACCTGCTGCACGGGGGTGTTTGGCGAGCATCCTGCTGCATTGGGCAACTCCTTAGGCGAGCAGAGGAGGGTGTCGAACACTCGTATTGGCTACGTAAGGAGCTCCGGCTGTTTGGGTGAGCATGGGCTTGCCTTGGGTACCGACTTAGAGAGTCCAGGCGACCAAAGAACTGCGGGCGCCCCTTTGGGGAGTTCGACTCGTGCCCATGTTGAGCTGGTCGCCCATGTATGCACGGAGAGAGAGGCAATGGGGCTGGGCGTCGCTGGCAAGGCGACCCAGGCCCTAGGCACCGAGTCCTAGGCGACCCAAGCATTGGGCGTCAAGACCAGGGTTGTAACACCCCAAAACACACCCTAGACGACATTACATTCTAAAACCATTTATACCATGAGAGCAACTAATAAAAATCCATAAATAACCGGGGGTCCTTAATTTAATGAAATTCGGGCAGAGTCTCCTTTGTTCGGGGAGCTCTACCCAAAACACAACCTGTGCAATTATGCTATATTGACCACACCGGGTCCATTGATTCATAAAAATACTTACAACATTATCCAAAAGAATATGTCAAACAATGACATCTACATCCCAAAAGAATTAAATTACACTTGGCAGCAGAAACATAAAAATAATGTTAAACTTTACATTGCTTCAAAAGGAACTTCCTAGTTTACCACAAAAGAAAATAGAACACTAAGCGTCTCCCTCGGGATCTACGTTCCCTTCTATGGGAGCTTCCCAATGTCCCGGCTCGTCAGTTCCGAGCTCCTCCTCTAGACAAAGACCTGAAATATGTTGTTTGTAGGGGGTGAGCACTAAGCTCTGTAGCAACATTCCTCCCAAACTCGAACAAGGTTTATAAAAACATATAAAATGGTCGGTCTCATTTCACAAATAACATATATAATCTTTGAAGTAAAACAATGACATTTTACAACGGATCTCAAGTTTAAGTAGCAATAGTACTAGAAATGAACAATAACAACCAATTCTAATAAACATCCATTTTCAAAATATAAACCATTTCCCACACATTATATAATATTGTCCTCCATGGCATGAGCATCCTTACAAGGAACCTCTCACCCTCAAAGTTTGATTTCTCGAGCATCCTTACAAGGAACCTCTTGAGAAAATCACATACTGTCCTCTTTTGGCATGAGCATCCTTACAAGGAACCTCTCATCCTCAAGGTTTGGTTTCTCAAGCATCCTTACAAGAAACCTCTTGAGAAAATCACATATTGTCCTCTTTTGGCATGCGCATCCTTACAAGGAACCTCTCATCCTCAAGGTTTGGTTTCTCAAGCATCCTTACAAGGAACCTCTTGAGAAAATCACATAATGTCCTCTTTTGACATGAGCATCCTTACAAGGAACCTCTCATCCTCAAGGTTTAGTTTCGTTGATATGAGCATCCTTACAAGGAACCTCTCACCCATGTTCGTCCAACAACCATACAATAAATACAATACCAACTATTCTCTCAAATACCCAACAATTACACAAGTCCTCAATTTACAAGCAATTTCCAAGAAAAATCCTCAATTTTCTCAAGTAGTTGTACAAAGAGCAATATAAGAAAATGTACAAGAGATCATCATAAATACCACTTTGTTGTTCAATATAAAACACTAAAGTTTTGAAATCAAGAACATGGGATAAATCAAAAGAAAAACCCCTTTCTCTTGAAACCTAGGGTTTGAAGATGAGAAAAAGGGATTTAATGGTTATTCCACCATAGATTTGTTTAAAACATGATAATCTTTGCAAGAATGTCAAGAATCAAGTATTTCATACCATATATATATATAAGAATGAGAGTGAAAACATACATATATTTATGCCCTAACCTCAATGGACAAGAATGGAAGAAAACCCCTACCTTCTTCTTCCTTAGTGTTCTTTGAGGAACTTGAAGTTTTGATCCTCTTCAATGTGTAAATCCTCTTTTGATCTTGTGTTTTCCCCTTCTTTCTTCCTCTCTAAGATTATCTAGGGTTAGAAATGTTGAAATGAGGCAAAGAGAGGCGTCCTTATGTATTTATAGTGAAAGAAATGGACTCCTGTGCGCGATTCTGAAGTTCAGAATTCGTAACTCATGTTCAAACGTTATTGGCGTTCGAACGCCAATAATGAAAAATTTTGATTTACGTTCGAACGTCACTTTGGAGTTCGAACGTTGGTTGCTCCCAGTACTTTTGCATTTCCATCAGAGCTCTGCAGACACCAAAGTACTGGGACTCCCTCACGTTCGAACGTCATCCCAGTTTCTGCTGAAACTTCCAGTGAATTTTTGGCCTATTTAGAGATTTATTTGGAAAATGTTCGTGAAATACTATTTTGTAGCCCTGGAAGTATGCTATCTACTGTCAAAATTTCAGAGCCAACGGACATTAGAATAAAAAGTTATGATCAAAATACTAGGAAGTGTCCAAAATCCTTTCTACCCAAGTTTTCTCTTAAATGTGCTTTCATTCCAAAAATCTTCCTAGCTTCTAATACATACTCTATTACACCGCCTAACATTTTTATTTTTACTTTTCCAATCTACCAAATTCAAACACACATCACTACGCATATCCCCATTTTTACAACAATTATTTACTATATATTTATATACATATATGAAAGAAAATGCGGGGTGTTACAAGGGTGGCCCAGGCTGTGGGGGCTAAGTTGGGTAGTGCTGGCCCTGGTGTTGTGCATGCGGACGTGGCGAGCAAAAGAGCCTCTGATGTACGTGGGGCTGCTGGTTACTCAGCCCAAGAGGTGGGCACTCCGGGCACCTTTCATGGCAAAGACCCTGGCAGTGGCTTGGGTAACCCTTCGCGTCTTCGCAGCAAAAAACACAAAGGCAAAGTAGCCCGTGATGACGACGGGTCCAAAGTAAGTACCCTGTCTAGCACTCTAGTTTCAGGCGCCGATATTTCGCAGATTATTTTCGCATACCACATTCCTCTGACTGTGTTGTGTCGCCGAGCAGAAATGGGCGAGCCCGCTAGTGATGACTCCTCTGGTGACATTGTTATTTATGAGGAAATGCTTGAAGTTGGGCTCAGGCTCCCCATGCCTTCTTCCGTTTGTGGCATCTTAAATTACTTTTCACTGACACCTGGGCGGCTGACGCCCAATGGTTGGAGGGTTATGCTGGCCTTTCTTGAATTCTGGAAAAAGGTGCATCATGAAGATGCCTCCCCTATTGAGTTTCATGCAGCCTATTACCTGAGTGAGACTCCTACTTCTAACCGAGGTTGGTATTATTTCATTCCGAGGAGAGGCAAGTTGATTATTGGGTTGCCCTCCAACTGCCATGGCTGGAAGTCTCACTTCATATTTTTTGGCGGAGAGTGGGCTTCGGATGTTGATAGGGCATTGGTACCATCACGATGGGTTACTCCAAAGAAAGTTGGTACGCCCCATATTTTTACCATTCTCTTTCTACATTCCTTGTAGACTGTGTACTTCACCACATTCCTTGCAGGTTTCCCTATGCTCTCCAAGGGTCAGGAGTGGAAGCTTGAGGCCGTGCGAGCCCACCCTACAAGGGACTTTGGAGCTCTCGTGCTCAAATATGGAGGAGTCAGTCTTTCCTCTTCGGCTCCTGCTAAGGCTGACACTCCCTCTTCAAAGTCTAGTGGTTCCTCTTTGAAAAGGAAAGGTACGATGATTTGTTTTGTACTTTTCACCTCTGTTTGGTACTTTTTATCTACATCACTTTATTGCTTCTGCAGAGATATATAGGGGGGGTGATTGGGTCCAGCCTCTCTGGTAGGAGCCCTCCTCCTCCCAAGGTGGCGAGGAAAGAGGGTGCCTCCCAAGTGACTTCTCCAAATGTGTCGACCGAGGTGAACTCTCCTCAACCAACTCCTCCAGTGGTTCCTCGGGTGCGCCCCCATCAAGTGCCTCCTAGGGCGGTGACTCCTTCAACTGTACCCGTTACTTCGGAGACCCCTTTGACAACACCTTATGCTCCAGGTTTCTCGACTCCTCCTGTGGAAACTCCAAGAAGTGCACCGATTCAGATCAGCTCTATGTTGGGTAACGTGTCAATCATAAGGGATCGACTTGGGCGGTTTGTGTTTTTCAACGATGTTATCGGGATTAATGCCCTGGGTACCGAAGGAATTGTCCGCACTTTTTTGGAAAGCCTGGCTCAGGTAAGGGTTAGTTGTCTTCCTTTCTCCAGTCATTTCTTAAGATTTTTCTGACTTTTATCTTTCTTCAGGCTTCTACTACATCCATGTGTTTACTTTCGAGGACTTATAGTCATCATCAGATGAAGCAAGATCATGATGCTATGCAAAATGAGCTCCTTGCGGCTCGGATGAGGATTGCTGAGTTTGACGCTGCTAGTAGGGCTTCTCAGGCTGAGCTTGTGGCAATCCGTGAGAGGGCCGCGTTGAGGGAGATAGATCTTTTGGCGTCCCATGAGAAGGCCGCCAGGCTCGAGGTTGAACTTAAGGAGGCTCGTGAGAAGATAGCTAATCTTGAGTCTGAGCTTTTGATGACCCATGAGAGGGACGTGCTCAGAGAGGCTGAGCTTGTGAAGGCCCGTGAGAGGGCCACGCTCAGTGAGGCTGAGCTCGCAAAGACCCGCGAGAGGGCCATGCTCAGAGAGGCTGCTGCGGAGGCAGAGGTGAAGGCGGCTCATGAGAGAGCTCTGCAGGCAGAGGGGAGGGCTGTCACACTTGAGAGGGACTTGATAAATGGCCTTGCAGATGCCTTCATTGACGGTTATGATGAGCTCCGAGGGAAGATCTCAGCTGCCTATCATGATATTGATGTTTCAGGCTTCATGCCAACTGAGGCGCCTGATAATGGTGATGGAGGCTCTGGCGAGGCTGAGGATGATAAGGAAGGTGAAGAGGAGGAGAAGGAGGACGACCATGAGAGTAGCTAGAGTATTGGGGACTTTTGATTTTTCTTTTTCTTTTTTTTTTAAAAGACAGTTCATAGTCTTACTTTTGTATTGATACTCCTTTGAAATTGAATGAAAATGCAAAAATTATTTTGGAGTAAAATGTAGAGAATTTTATTCATCCATTACTTATGTCAAACAATATTGGGTAGTAACCCCAAAAAGGTACATTGAATACTGGGTAACAATCCCAAAAAAGGTAGAAAATAAAACCAAGTCCCCACTATTTATTACTTTGACTCTCTCAAGGTGTCATTGGTAGTACCTCTTCAAATGCTCAGCATTCCGCGGATGGAGTAAGACCTTCCCCTCAAAATTCTGGATCTTGTATGTACCTGGCCTCATCACTTCTGTTACGAGGTAGGGTCCTTCCCAATTTGGTCCGAGCTTCCCTTCGCGTGAGTCCTTTGTGGCGAGAATCATTTTTTTGAGCACCAAGTCACCTGGTTGGAAGGAATGATGCTTCACCCTCGAGTTGTAGAACTTCGCCATGCGGCACTTATACTCGGCGTTGCGGACCACATCCATCTCCCTTACCTCATCTACCAAGTCGAGATTGATGCAGAGTTTTTCTTCGTTGGTGACGGGGTCGTGGCGTTGGACCCTTAGAGAATGAACCCCGATCTCCACAGGGATGACTGCCTCAGTTACAAAGGCAAGGGAGAAGGGGGTCTCTCCGGTTGGGGTTCTCGGCGTGGTTCTGTAAGCCCATAGGACACCTGGGAGCTCGTCAACCCAAAGACCCTTCACTTTTTCGAGCCTTGTCTTCAGGTTGCGTAGCATTGTTCTCACCATGACTTCTGCTTGCCCATTTGCTTGCGGATGTGCTGGGCTAGAATGAGGTTGTTTTATCTGAAGATCAGAGCAGAAGGAGTTGAGGAGCTTGTTGTCGAACTGCTTGGCATTGTCACTAACAATGGCACGGGGTATCCCGAAGCGGCATACCAGGTTCTTCCAGATGAAGTCTTTCACCTTCGCATCTGTTATTTTTGCTAAGGGTTCGGCATCTGCCCACTTGGTGAAGTAGTCGATTGCCACCACCACAAATTTGCACTATCCTTTGCTGAGAGGTAGGGGCCCTAAGATGTCGATGCCCCATTTGGAGAAAGGCCACGGACTTGTGATGACCGTGAGTTCCTCTGGCGGCAGCCTGGGCACAGTAGCGAAGCACTGACACTTGTCACACTTCTTAGCGAACCCCTAGGCGTCCCTCACCATGCTAGGCCAGAAGTAGCCCCGTCGGAGTGCCTTGTGGGAGATAGAGCGACCTCCGAAGTGATTTCCACAAATTCCTTCATGGATCTCCCGCAATGCGTAGTCAGCTTCCTCGGGTGACAGGCACCGCAATAATGGGAAGGAATAGCCTTTCTTGTAGAGGATGTCTTGTAAGATTGTGAATTTGGAAGCTCTCATCCTAAGCTCCCTGACCTCGAGGGGATTGTCCGGTAATGTACCCTCCTGGAGGTATGTCCTTATCGGGGTTATCGAGTTTGATTCGGTGGAAGCACAGTTGACGATTGCGGCTCCCACATCTAACTTGCTAGGTTTAAACTAATGACCGATGAGTGCTGGTCCTGAGAGGTCTTGGGAAGATGAGGCGAGCCTAGCAAGTGCGTCTGCGGCCATGTTGTCTTCTCTTGGGATGTGTTGGATTTGGAAGTATTGAAACTTAGCGACCAAGGCTTTCACTAGGGCGAGGTACTCCTGCATCTTGGCACCTTTTGCCTCAAAATCGCCTTTTGCTTGGTTGACTATCAGCTGAGAGTCACTATAAGAAATAAGATGTTGGGCTTCCATTACTGTTGCCAACCTTAGTCCAAAGAGAAGAGCTTCGTATTCTGCTTCATTGTTGGAGGCAATGAAATGAAGCTTCACTGCGTACTTGGTGGGGGTACCGTCGGGACTAATCAGGATGAGGCCTGCTCCACCTCCTTCACTGGTTGATGAGCCGTCGACGTGTAGTTTCCAGAGTGGTAGAGAGGGACGCTCGGCGTTCTTCACAAGAGGTAGAGCACTAGGCTGGGCTGCCTGGGTACCAGGCTGGGAGCCAGAGGAAGATGCTTGGGCGCCAGCCTGGGCATCTGGGGGGGGTCTGGGCGCCAGCCTGGGCGCCAAACCAGGGCGCCTGGGGATCTTTGCTGAGCGTTAGGTTGTCCTCACCGAGCTCCTGTACGTCCTCGTCGGGAGTTGAGGTGTCCTCGCCGGGCGAGGTGGAAAGCTCGTTGTCCTCCTCCTTTGCTGGAGTAAGCTCAGCAATGAAATCCGCCAGTGCTTGTGCCTTGATGGCCCCCCTTGGTTGGTACTGGATATCAAATTCGCCAAGTTCCACTACCCACTTAAGGAGCCTCCCGGATACGTCCGGCTTTCCCAGGACCCTTTTTAGAGGTTAGTCTGTAACGACAACAATGCTGTGACTTTGAAAGTAGTGTCGTAGGCGCCTTGCCGCTGAGATAAGGGCGAGCGCTAGTTTTTCAAGCCCTGAATATCTGACTTCTGCTCCCCTGTATGCTCTACTCACATAGTAGATATGTCTTTGCACTCCATCATTGTTTCTGACAAGGACTGAGCTTACTGCCGATGAAGAGGCAGACATGTATAAATACAGAGTTTCTCCTGGAGTGGCATGTGAAAGGAGGGGAGGTGTAGCTAAGTAAGCCTTGAGCCTTTGAAAGGCTTCCTCTGCCTCAAGTCCCCAATCGAAAGTCTTTCGAAGAATTTTGAAGAAGGGCAGACACTTGTCTGCAAACTTAGAGACGAACCTGTTAAGTGTTGCAATTCTTTCGTTGAGGCGCTGAAGCTCCTTGGTTGAGGAAGGTGACTTCATGTCGAGGATTGCCTTGATCTTATCAGGGTTCGCCTCAATCCCCTTCTGGTTGACCATAAAGCCTAAGAACTTTCCTGACCCTACGCCAAAGGCGCATTTCTCAGGATTCAGCTTCATGTGGTACGACCTGAGAACGTTGAAGGTTTCTTGGAGGTGGTCAATGTGGTCTGCTGCGGCGAGACTTTTCACTAACATGTCGTCTACGTAGACCTCCATAGTTCGCCCAATCTGAGACTGGAACGTTCTATTCACCAACCGTTGGTAGTTTGCCCCTGCGCTCTTCAACCAGAAGGGCATGACCCTGTAGCAGTAGGTCCCCTTCGGAGTGATAAAGGATGTCTTCTCTTGGTCTGGGGGGATGCATGCTGATTTGGTTGTATCTAGAATATGCATCCAGCAAGGTGAGCAGTTCATGCCCTGCTGTAGCGTCGATGAGGAGGTCGATCTGTGGTAGCGGATAGCTATCTTTTGGGCACGCCTTGTTAAGCTCGAAAAAGTCGACACAGAGGCGCCATTTTCCATTGGCTTTGGTTACCATCACCACATTTGAAATCCATTTAGGGTATGCCACTTCCCTGACCGCCCTATTCTCTATCAGCTTCCCTATCTCTTTGTCCATCGCTTGGGCCCTTTCAGTGGAGGCGCCTCTTAGCTTTTGGCGAACAGGTTTGTGGCAAGGGTCGACATTGAGGCGGTGGATGGTGACGTCAGGGTCAATCCCTTCAAGGTCTGCATGTGACCATGCAAAAATGTCCACATTACGTTTCAAGAAGTCTATTAGCTGATGATTCAGGTCTTCAGAGAGGGAGGAGCCAATGTATACTCTCCTGTCTGGATGCTTCTCATCCAAGATCGTAGGGGTGAGCTCCTCAACTAGTTCTCCTCTTTCTATGGTGGTGTCATCCCTTGGGTCCAGGACCTCCACTTGCAATGCCTCCTATGGCTTCCTGGTTTTCATTGAGGAGACATAGCATTCCCTTGCTGCTACCTGGTCTCCTCTGACTTCTCCTACTCCATTAGGGGTTGGAAAACGGAGGATGAGATGATAGGTGGAGGGCACAACTCTTCATGTGTTGAGAGTAGGTCGCCCCAATATGATATTGTAGACAGATGGACAGTCGATTACCAGAAAGTTGACCATGACCGTAGAGCTTCAGGGTGTTGCGCCGGCAGTGACTGGTAGGGTGATGGATCCTAGGGGATACACCTTCTCCCCTGAGAACCCAATGAGGGGTGATCTGATGGGCTGCAGTATCTCCCTGCCTAGGTTGAGCTTGTCATAGGCTTCTGCAAATAGGATGTCTATAGAGTTGCCGCTGTCCACTAGGATCCTTCGTACCTGGAAGTTGGCAACGGTCATGGTGAGTACTAGAGGGTCGTCATGGGGGTGCTGGATTCCTTCCAAGTTCTTGTATAAGAAGGATATGACCTCGTTGCTGCCATGCTTGGGCGCCTTAGATGGTCGCTCATCATCAAGGTGCCTACCTTTCCTCATATGAGCCTTCATGGCGGAGAGGGATTCTCCTCCTCCTGCAAGTCCTCTAGAAATGGTGTGAATTTCTCCAATGGGATGTGGATCTTCTTGATTGTGAGGTGGCGGCGGCGCCTACCCCCTTCCGGCAACATACTGGCGAAGGTGTCCACGTTGAATGAGGTCCTCAATTTGTCTTTTGAGGTCATACCAGTCGTCGGTGTCATGACCCTGGTCGCGATGAAAGCGACAATACTTGTTTGGGTTCCTGCGGTTTGGAGGAGACTTCATCCTCCCAAGCCACTTTACCGCGGGGTCATCCTGGATCTGGAGTAGGATGTGCCCGACAGCGGCGTTGAGGGGAGTGAAGGCTTGTCGGTCTCTCTGAGGAGCAGGACCAAGCCAGTCCTTGACGGGTACCCTTTCCGTCCTGCTGTGCTTATTGCTGGTCTCCTTCTTGTCGTCTCTGTCTCTTTCCTTTCTCTTCTCCCCTGTTCTGGATGATTCACATCGTCTGGCCCTCGTGATGTCCTCAGCGTTCATGTACTTTTGGGCCTTTGCTAGAAGCTCTGGCATGCTTCTTGGTGGGCGCTTCATCACTGAGAAGAGGAAGCTTGACGAGCGAAGGCCTCCCAAGAAGGCAGTCATAGTGACCTTGTCATCGAGCTCTTCTACTTGAAGGACCTCCTCGTTAAAACGAGTGAGATAGCTCCTCAGGCTCTCATCTTTGTCATGTTTTATGCTGAGCAGGTGAGTGACGGGCTTCTGGTGGCGGCGCCCTCCGATAAAGTGTGACACGACGGACCTGCTTAGCTCAACAAAGGAGGCGATGGAGGCTAGAGCGAGCTTGGCAAACCACTGTCGAGCGGATCCCTTTAAGGTGGTAGGGAACGCCCTACACATGATTTCATCGGGGACATTGTGCAGCTGCATTAAAGTTTTATAAGTTTCCAAATGGTCCAGTGGATCCTTCTTACCATCAAAGGTCTCCATCGATGGCATTTTAAACTTTTGAGGGAGGGGGTAGTTCGCCACGTCCGGTTTGAAAGGCGTGTTAGTTCGCCTAACAAGATAGTCCATAGTCTCAGGTCATTGCGTCTTCATGGCGTTGAAGACGTCACCTAGCTGATTTTGTACTTCTTTAATTTTCTCGTCCCAGTGATTGGGAACTCCTCTTGAATTGTCATGGAAATGGCTCTCATGCCCCATACTCTGGTTTTCACCCTCATCCTCTTGGAGAGGAGGGTCTCCACCATGAGGAGCAGGAGCTGGAGGAAGAGGAGGTGGAAGTCTCTCATGGGGAGCTCCCCCATGCTGTGCGCCCAAGGGGGCTCCCATAGGCGGGGCGCCCAAGTGGGCTCCAAAGGTGGCGCCTTGATGTGGAGCACCCATGTGGGGAGCTTCTTGACGCCCAAGGCATGGAGCTCCTCTCACTTGAGGTCCAGGTTGTGCTCCTCCTTGCGCAGCAAGCATTAGTTGAAGGATCTGATGGTTCTGGGCCACAAGCTCTTGCATGGTCTCCAGCATCTACTGCGTACTTGGGACAGGATTGGCCGGTGGCGGAGCAACCTCCTCATCTCGTGGTGGATTATCCTCATGTTGGTTCATCGATCTGGTAGTGATTGTCATCGATCCAATAGAGAAAGTACTAAAAGGTGAGAATTTTGTAAGATTCCCACAGACGGCGCCAAACTGATGATGCACAAAATTGACTTTGTACACCACTTGTCAAGTAATTGGAAATAAAGGCAGTAATTAAAGTAGAGAGAGAAGACAGGGAATTATAGTGATTCAGTCAACGTGACCTACGTCCACTTTTGAATGGCTAGAGTTGCCGGATTATTTTATTAACTCCGGTGTGCAGGGAGAGTAATGAGTACAAGTTCAGAGAGGGAGAAGAGTTATGTGCTATGTTTAGTGTGATGCCCTCCAAGTGTTGGTGGGACTTACAATTTATATTTGTTCCCCAACGATTGTGGCTACTTAGTAGCAACTACCCAAATATTCTGGTGGGGCTTGCGGCTTCTCCTCAACGGGTGAGGCCGTTGAGGTGTTCTCCAAGAGACCTGGTCAAGGTTGACCACTTCCAAGGTGGTAGAGGCGGTGAGGGTCTTGAATGCTCCCTTGATGTCGTAGCCAAGCTGATGTAGCTCCTAATGAGTTTAACTGGGCTTGGATCTCATTGGGCCTGCTGGGTTTTCATAAGTTTGAGCCTTCGGTTGTAATTGGGCTTCAGCATGGTTTTGGGCCTTTTGGGTCTGGCCCATCATTAACTACCAAATAAGATTACTAATTTATGGGGAGCTCCCCCATGCTGGAGGAAGAGGAGGTGGAAGTCTCTCATGGGGAGCTCCCCCATGCTGTGCGCCCAAGGGGGCTCCCATAGGCGGGGCGCCCAAGTGGGCTCCAAAGGTGGCGCCCTGATGTGGAGCACCCATGTGGGGAGCTTCTTGACGCCCAAGGCATGGAGCTCCTCTCACTTGAGGTCCAGGTTGTGCTCCTCCTTGCGCAGCAAGCATTAGTTGAAGGATCTGATGGTTCTGGGCCACAAGCTCTTGCATGGTCTCCAGCATCTACTGTGTACTTGGGACAGGATTGGCCGGTGGCGGAGCAACCTCCTCATCTCGTGGTGGATTATCCTCATGTTGGTTCATCGATCTGGTAGTGATTGTCATCGATCCAATAGAGAAAGTACTAAAAAGTGAGAATTTTGTAAGATTCCCACAGACGGCGCCAAACTGATGATGCACAAAATTGACTTTGTACACCACTTGTCAAGTAATTGGAAATAAAGGCAGTAATTAAAGTAGAGAGAGAAGACAGGGAATTATAGTGATTCAGTCAACGTGACCTACGTCCACTTTTGAATGGCTAGAGTTGCCGGATTATTTTATTAACTCCGGTGTGCAGGGAGAGTAATGAGTACAAGTTCAGAGAGGGAGAAGAGTTATGTGCTATGTTTAGTGTGATGCCCTCCAAGTGTTGGTGGGACTTACAATTTATATTTGTTCCCCAACGATTGTGGCTACTTAGTAGCAACTACCCAAATATTCTGGTGGGGCTTGCGGCTTCTCCTCAACGGGTGAGGCCATTGAGGTGTTCTCCAAGAGACCTGGTCAAGGTTGACCACTTCCAAGGTGGTAGAGGCGGTGAGGGTCTTGAATGCTCCCTTGATGTCGTAGCCAAGCTGATGTAGCTCCTAATGAGTTTAACTGGGCTTGGATCTCATTGGGCCTGCTGGGTTTTCATAAGTTTGAGCCTTCGGTTGTAATTGGGCTTCAGCATGGTTTTGGGCCTTTTGGACTGGCCCATCATTAACTACCAAATAAGATTACTAATTTAGAATTTAATGACACATATGTTTAAGTCTCGAACTTTAAACCTTATAAGTCTCTTAAATAGACTGACCCACTTTATCCAATGGCCCAAATAATCTCGAATTTTTTTTTTTTTGGAGGAGGGAGAGAGACTTGAACTATTGACCTCAAGAAGGTAAAGTCTTCATAAGATAAGGAGTACCATTAAACCAAAGACCCATTGATAAAAAAATCTTGAAATAAGCCTGCCCCTTAATCCTTATGTTCCCATTATATGATCCACCTGTGTTTTACTTTTTGGGATGTACACCTAGGGGTAGAAAGCATAGATTTAAGAGTAATGCTATTACGACATAAAAAATGATCAAAATTAACTTAATTTGTTAATTTAATGATGTGATAGTGGCATGGTCCAATAGTATTGTTATGACTGTAACTCTTGGACTTCTTTATTAGGACTCTATAACTTAATACATCATTATATAAATAAATTATGTTAATTTTTTAGATCTCAATAACATTACTCTACATTTAAGATGTAAGACTAATAACTGATTTTGCCGTGTTGGATTGCCATCGGGTCTAAATCATAGTGTGTTAAATTTTATTCAACACACACAACTCATATATGATCTTATATAATTAATCGAGTATATGTCAAGTCAAGTATGTTCTATGTATAAGACGTACTTAACGAGTTATTGTTGTTGTCTTTTATAGGGTTAGTATCTACCCATTTATGTGATGTGTTTAACTGATTTACATATTTACTAGATGAAACCCACTAAGACTTAGAAAATGAACAACCACAAGGTATGCCAGTGAAGGCCACCATGGTGTGTTTGATGGTGTGGTTAGTACAGTGGCGTTTTAGCCAAAGGAAGACACGATTTACACCGTTACCAAAGAAAAACAGGCTCAACAATGTTATTGGTTGGAGTTGGCGGATAGAACACCACTCTAATGTGCACTCGAATGGAGTCGAATATCAGATTGTTCAGGTCTGGCTCTGGCTCTGGCTCAATCTAGGGAAGAGAGGACGTATGGTGGGACACCTTCCCTCAATGTTTCTTTTTTCGTTAGAACTTTTATTTATTTAATGATTTTTGTCCAATTACATTCTGTTACATGTCTCATACAACAATCCAATTAATTAACTATCACTTATTTAAAGGTTTCTGAAAAAAAAAATTATTTGTTGACATACTCTACAATTTATTATAACTCTTATACTTCAAGTGATGGAGTGGAAAAATGTAAAAGAATTGGGGATGATTGTAAATTTCGTGTATCACACAGGCCCTCCACTTGTACATAAATAAACGTTAGCTGTAGAATATCTTCTCATCTCTATTCCTTCTCTTTTATCCTAACTTATTAGGAAAAGAATAAATATATATATATAAATTTCTTTTTACGTGAAAAGACTTGACTAGCTTTCTCTTTCTCTTTTCTTAATTTACATAATTTCTACCTATTTAGTTAAAAAAATAAATTTAATTTAAAAATAACGTTTTAGCACATATAACTTTCTATAATTCTCTTATTTCCCAACTGGTGGGTAAAAGACAAAAAAAGGGAAGAAAAATAGTTTTTTTTTTTTTTAAAAAAAATACGGCTGGTTATCAATCTGATTTATTGAAGAAAAATGAGAAATTAAGAAAAAAAAATATATTGAGGAATATCTAGATCCTTCTTCGAGATCATCAATTTGTTCAGTCTTCTACATAATTCACCATTAGAATAATATTATGGACAATCATGTTGCCCAATCCCATGAATCTTGCAGCTTATGAAACAAACATGTTAATGCAGAGATATCATTTCCTTATCACCTATATTCATCTATTAATCCTGATTACTTGGATGGTTACAAAAATTCAACGTGAAAGCTCAAAAATATAAAATTTCAACACACATTATCCTATGCGCATATAGCACGTTAGTTTGAGCTGGTCTTAATTATCTTTTTTATTTTTATTTTTAAGTTCAATGGTCATGTGTCTGGGTCAGTTTATGCGCATTTTTACTAATTCTTTTTTCGGTCTAGTCAAAAACAGACCATCCATGTCCACGTCGGGAATAGGGTATTGATGAATGATAAATCTATCATGACTTAACTCTAAAAAGTTGTCAATATTCAAACTTAATACGTCTAAATTTATAACTATCTTGCCGCTTAAATTACTACCCTGTAATTTCGTCAAATGGTTGACTGTGTGTGTGTGAGAGAGAGAGAGGCTACACTGAGGAACCTTCGTGTGTGTGTGCTGTCTTGATAATCTTCTTGATTTCAGCAAATCAGCAAATCATTTGAATAATATGATGGATCCGACATTTGTGGGAGTCCTGTCCAGAGCAATGGAAGTTCGTTCAATAATGTTCCCACATGTCGTTTTATATTCTTTTATAGTAGTGACCAAGACTTCAGAAATCAAAGTCATTGTTTACCATGCCTGATTAGCTCCCATACATAGATCTGTGCATATATGCATAGTAAGAAGAGGAACCAGAGAATTTAAAAGAATGGAGTTGCCTTGGAGCCTTCTTATTTGGTCCTTCGTAATTTTATCACCGGTACTTGTTCTCCTCCGCCACCGACGACAGCCTAAATCCACTCATTTACCACCAGAACCACCAGGATGGCCCGTGTTTGGTCACTTGTTCAGCCTTGGAACTATGCCACACAGAACCCTGGCTGGGTTGAAACAACAATATGGCCCTGTTATTTGGTTGAAGTTGGGTTCCACAAACACTATGGCGATTCTCACTGCCAAAGCTGCAACCGAGTTGTTCAAGAACCATGACCTCTCCTTTGCCGAGCGCACCATTATCGAGACTAGTCGTTCACACGACTACTACCTGGGGTCGGTTGCCCTGGCTCCGTATGGCTCATATTGGCGTGTCCTACGGCGGATCTGCACGGTGGAGATGCTCACAAACAAAAGAATCAATGAAACAGTGCCCATTAGACGAAAGTGCATCAAGGATTTATTGAAATGGATCGAAAATGAAGCCGACATGGTGAAGGATGGGCAAGGCATTCAGGTTTTTAAACTACCTACTCATTTAAAAGGTTAAACAGTTAGAGACGGGTGTAATATAAGTACTTATTTTACTATTTTGTCCATCAACTAAACAAAAGCATGAATAACTGCATGAGAGTGATTGTTTTTTAGTTAATATATAATTAATATTCTATTATCCTACTCTTAATCTAGTGTCTTACAAAATATTGTATTATAATATACATTATTTTTATCTCACATTTAATCTTTTGTTTTATCCCTTTATACAGAATTAGTCCTTAGTAGTTAATACAATCATTTTTTTTACAATACGGTAATCAAACCAGCCATGTGTTTTCTAAAAGTTTAAATTGTTAAGAGTGTATAACTTAAGTATTTATGTAATACAGGTTGCGCGGTTCGTGTTCCTTGCTTCATTCAACATGATTGGAAATCTCATGGTGTCACGGGACCTGGCAGATCCAAAATCAGAAGTGGCCTCGGAATTCTTCAAAGCCATGAGGGGATTGATGGAGTGGCCTGGTCATCCGAATATATCGGATATGTTTCCATGCCTTAGATGGTTTGACCTGCAGGGTATAAGAAGAAAGATGGACCGTGATTTGGGGAAAGTTTTGGAAATTGCTTCTGGTTTTGTGAAGGAGCGGATGAAAGAGCTACAGGAGGGTAGTGAAAGGAGGAAAGATTTCATGGATGTTTTGCTGGAGTTTGAGGGCACGGGAAAGGATGAACCTGCTAAATTAAAAGAACGGGATATCTGCCTATTTATAATGGTAATTTTAAATAGTATGAACAGTTCTAAATATTTTTCATTTTTAAATTGACTGTCAATTTTGTGGGTATGCATTTAACAATATAAAATCAGATATGCATAGTCATTGAGTATCAGGCTAGTTCATGGACATGAAAATGATGGACCTCTGCTATGTAAAAGGATGTCTCTTTGTGTTGATCTAAATGTAGGTACACCATTTTTTTGCTTATGCATCTATGAATATAGGATGCTAGATGCAGCAATATTAGAGACACGAAGAAATCACGATTTTTTTATTTATTTATCGAGCATACACCCAATCTGAATCCAACATTTGGAGAAAGAGAAACTATCTAAAGCATTATTGATAGAATTGATATAGACAATTATAGAAAACTCAAAACCCTAAAGTTTTTCAAAATGGACTTGAGTCTCTAATTATACGAAAGTTAGTAGAAAGAATAGAAGCAAACGTCTTTTGTAGTTTTAAAAAAATTGACATGGTTTAGACAACTAATTACTTGAGAAGATATAACTCGTCTTGATTTTCTGGTGAGTAATCTCTTCAAGGTGAAAGAAAATCACATCCATAATCTTAATGTTGAGCTAGGTTTTGAGTTTTACAACAAAGGAAACCAACCTTATGATTTACTTTCTACTTATACTATATGGCCTCAAATGCTGTTACAATTGGTGCAGGAGATATTTCTAGCCGGTTCAGAGTCAACTAGCACCACCATTGAATGGGCACTAACTGAGCTCCTATGCAACCCGGATAAGATGATCAATGTGAAAGCCGAGCTTGGTGAGGTGGTAGGACTACAGAGGAACTTTGAAGAGAGTGACATTGATGATTCGCCGTATTTGCAAGCCGTGGTGAAGGAGACACTACGATTACATCCTCCACTTCCCTTCCTTGTTCCTCGAAAGGCAATTCATGATACTAACTTCATGGGGTATCATATACCTAAAAATACCCAAGTTTTCGTGAATGCTTGGGCAATTCAAAGAGACCCAGAATGTTGGGATGATCCTTCGTCTTTCAAGCCTGAGAGGTTCTTAGGCTCCAATATTGATTTCAAGGGAGAACATTTTGAGTTCATACCATTTGGTGCTGGCCGAAGGATGTGTGCGGGTCTTCCATTAGGTCATCGCATGTTGCACTTTGTTTTGGGCTCATTGCTTCACGAATTTGATTGGGAACTTGACAATCGTGTCACTCCTGAGACAATGAATATGGATGACAAAATTGGAATAACGGCGCGAAAATTAGAACCATTACTAGCATTACCAAAAAAGTGTAGGGCATGAACCAAGAAGACTTGGGAGTGAGATTTTCTTATGTATACTTTCTCTCAACTTTCTTCAATGATAGACCACGCACTACAACTTCAATGATGATTCACTATTTATAAGTGTAACTTGTGTCCATATAAGGTAAATCATCCGCCATCGAAGAAAAGCATACCGAATGAAATCTAAATCCAAAAAACTTGTTCAAAACATCCAACAATATATGTTGCTTGAAGTCTATTTTTTTCCCTAATTTTTTCTTTTTTCCAGTTCTCACTTGGATTCTGATGATACCTAAAATAAACCCTAAGCACGAGCTCAGGAAATGAACCCAGCTCGGGAGGTCAGGTAAGACACGCAGAGCTCATCCAGCCAGAGTTAAAGCTCCCCCCAAAGCGAGATAATATGGGAAGCGATGAAGGGACAGCAAGATGATAGCAAACACCTCCGAAGTAATAGCAAAGCTGAATTCAAGGCATAAAACCTTTAACCAACCAAGATCCTCTTCAAAGATTAAGGAGGATCCCACGGATGGAAGGCAAAGATCTCGGGATAAAGTCCACTAAACCAGCCCTATGGAGATTAGGTAACTCCTCCATTGGGGAGAGTAAGGGGGAAGGATCCCTTGATTATAGGAAGTAAATCCGGGTTAGAGGTAAGCAAGAGGTTATAAAAGAAGGGTAAGCCTCCAATTAGGGGGGGGAACCTTAGAGACGATAGAGCCAGGATAAACCCTAATATCTTTCAGGCTGCACTGTAATACACCCAACGTAATCAATAAAAAAATAGGAGCAAGAGCCTCCATTGAAGAGTGGACTAGCCGAGCTTCTAGGCCGGTGAACCACTATAATTCCAGTGTGTACATCTCATTTTCCTCAATTCCCTAAGCATTTATCACCAACTTGCACGGGTCTTGTAGCTTAGAAACCCACACCTGATTTCACACACATATACGCTCTGTTTATCCTCGATAGATTAACGCCATCAGATTATATTTGTAACGAAATATGTGCCTTTCTCAACACATAATTATGCCTTACATTATAATTAGGTAAGGTAACTTACCTTTATCAACTATTAGTTAAAGATTGGGTAAGTCGATAACAGCCTAAGCCTAACCATCAAGGCCGACCCAATGGCTAGGAAGTCGATAACAGCCTAAGATTCAGCTTCAATTAAGTCTAAATTTGTTTTCAAATCATTGGACTTAAAATGTCATATCTTACTATTATAATAACTATTAGAGCTTGAGAGGATTTTATTAGTTGAAACGATATATTAAAAAAATTGAATAAAAAAATTTAAATTATAATATAGCATCTCAAAGAAAAAAAATTTAAATGAATTTATTTTCATATTTTAAATAACCGGATAAATATTTTAGATATTTATTATTGTAATAATTGGATGGGCCTTATCTAATTAGAATTTCGCCATGGGCCTAGTTAGCCTCGGGCCGCCCCTGCTAACCATCCACATTTCTTCGGCCCAAAGTTCTACCATAATGCTAATGACCAATTGTACTTTCCAACCTGTTCCCAAAAAGAAAAAAAAAAAATTGTACTGTCCTCGAAAACACTTTGAGACATTGGTCCGTGCCACTCAATGCCAAAATAGGAACCAGTCAAGCTATAATGTCAACAACAAGGGAAAAGCTACGACACCGAAAGAGGTATCTTAATAAAATTTATAATTATTTAAAATTAAGTCATAATTTTTTTGATGCGAAAATTATAATCTTTAAAGGTCATGATCGATCATGATAGATTGGGATTGATACCAAAATTATAACTTTAAAATGTCAAATTACAACTCATAAAAGAGAATTTACAATTATTCAAGGAAAGTCCATGATCGATCATAGTCCCGTTGAACAACTGCAACTTCTCCCTTATTAGTTATAATTTTACCATAAAAATAATAAGTAGCGGTACGGTACCTCCTTCGGTACCGTAGAATTTCCCCAACTACAAAATCTCTAAGTGAGACTCATTTCTCTTTCTCTAGTGATTGGAGACATCGTTTTACATGTACAACAGAGAAAATAAAAGCTTTTAACACATTTCTTAACTGAGTGAGTTTTCCCGCGATATTTCTCTTTGGTTTTTTTTTTCTCAAAAAAAATGGGTGGGGACAAGGAAGAGCGTCCAGCAACCACACCGATAGGGCCTCACAGGTGGGATCATAAGATCCCTGACCGCACCTGGAACACTTCTCGAGACTAAACCTAGTTAGACTAGCATAGCGACCAACCACCAACCCCCAATAGGGACTCCAAGACTCGAACTCCTAACCTTAAGGTGAGGAATAAGGCCGGTACCCCACTAGACCATCATATTTGGTGTTTTATCTCTCTTTTGTTTAATTTAACTAGGAATATAAGCATGAGTTTCGCGATATCTCTCTTTCTTACGAATCGGTCACATTTTTCATCCGATATCCCCTAATAGTTATAGAGGGTATTCGAGAGGGAAGGCCAGAATGGTGTGGTTAGTGGTAGTACAATGGCGTTTTAGCCCAAGGAAGACATGGCTTACACAGTTGGTAAGCAGAGGAGGTAAAAAGAAAAGAAAAAGAAAAACAGGCCCAACCACATTATAGGTTGAAAGTAGGCAAATAAGACAAGGCTCTATTTAGGGGTGTAAATGATCTAACTCAAGCCAATTAACAAATTGTTCAGGTTTGACTCCATTATACGCACGCACGCTCGCACGAGCCGAATAAGTTATGATTTTGGCTCGCTTATAAGCTGAAGTGTAGATGAACTGCACTATTAATTTGTACCCCTAACTCAGTATCACTCATTATAAAATATATATATATGCTACCAATATAAACATTATGTTAACAACATATGTCTTATAATAATTTGGGTAAATTTATATTTCCCGTATCCAATTTTTCCTTTTCAAATTGAGTTTAACACGTAGTCATCTCAACTTGAATTTGTTTCACATATAGTCCATTACACACACTGCTGTGCTTTATGCTATTAAGAGAAATTACGTATCATTAGATTTTGTGGCATAACTAAATCTGGGGACTTTTTTTTTTTTTATCAGAATCTCTGGGGACTTAAAAATTTGACTTAACAACTTAACTTGATGATGTGTCATATTTTATGGTTCCAATCAAAAAAATGATATTAATTTGATAAATTGGATGTTAAATTGATGAAATTAAATGTTAATTTAGGGTTAATTTGATGAAATTGAATATGTTAATTTTATAAAATTGAATATTGATTTGATAAAATTGAATGTTAATTTGTTGAAATAAAATAATAATTTTATAAAATTTAAGATCAATTTCACACTAATTTGATAAAATTTAATGTTGATTTCATAAAAGTGAATAGTAAATTGATAGTTAATTTGGTGTTAATTAGATCAAATTGAATATTAATTTGATAGTAAATTTGATGAAAATTAATGTGGTTTTGATAAAATTGAATGTTAATTTAGTGTTAATTTTATGAAATTGAATATTAATTTAGTATTAATTTAATAAAATTGAATGTTTAGAGGAGGAAGTAAATGCTAATTTGATAAATGTGAATGTTAATTTGACAAAAAATAATGTTAATTTGGTACTAATTTCATGAAACTGAATAATTTATTATTATTAATTTTTTTATTATAGGGTGTCCAGACTTGCGCTGATTACTCTTTCGATTTCTAAGCCGACGACCATAACTCGAGATAGTTTAATGACATGTTCTCTGAAGAACAATGATTGCTGACTCTTAAAAAGTGTGAAAAATATCGAATATAAGATCTCTTACTTGTAAGAGGACATACTTGACCACCGCAATTGAAGAGTGACAATTTGTATACGAGGCAAGGAAGTTTAGGCTGTTTAGTCAACCACGAAGTACCAAACAATTGTTTTTACTTTTTCTTTGCTCAAAGAATTTCTAATTCAATGAATGAGAAGATTAAGATCAATCAATCCATTGATAAGCAATTAGGGTTTCTAACACTCACTGAGTTCAAAATTTATCTTTTATTGGCCGCCTCATCCCTCCACCCCACTCCACAACAAAATAAAAAAGTTGGCCAAGATTGTTGCAATCTTACTAACAACACACTAGAATTTAATTTAAAACTGGAGAGAGAGAGAGAAGAGAGAGCGAATAGGAGTGGTTCAAGAACACGTGAGACCTAAAGCAATAACTGTTAATGAGATTTTTTTTATTTTTATTAATATTCTAAAATTTTAAATCAATTTTTATTTTGGATCCTTTACAAGAATGAATAATTTTATTGGTGTTTTGTACTTAAATTATAGCAAAATCAAATTTGAGAGAAATAAAGAATGTGTTGGGTTTGTTTTTATTTTTATACAAGAGAAAAAAAGATTGATGCTTATTAAAGTCAAAAAAAGATTGATGATATCAGACTTTCTTGTTAACCTTCTTTTGTCCTTAAACAAATATGATTGTGTGAAGTGGGCTGGATTTTTGGGTCTAAATTTTAAAATTATTTTTGTTAGTCAAGTCTTTTTTGTTGAAAAAAATTATATTGAGTTTTAATTTTTTATGTATACTACATTATCGACCTTTTAAAGATTTTGCTTTGGTCATCTAGGGACAAAGGAGACCTAAACTATGTAATGAATTCTGTGCCACCACATATTCGCATTTAATACAACATGTGCGCGTTTCAATGTACATTGAACCCATTTCAATGTACATTGGGAATCGTGGCCAAAGAATCACCCACTCATTCAATAGTCTTTTTATTCATTTAAAATGTAAATTTGAGTTGTAAATTTGTATTACATAATATTTCTCTTAATAAATTGACATTCTGTTTGAAATTTTAAACATTTCACCCATAACCCCTACATAAATAGCAAATTGCAGCCATCAAGTTTTCGATTTGGCGTAGTGGCAACATTTGAATACTTACTTAGAGTCAATAGGACCTACTAATTTAATGATGTACTCCATCCGTTCCTAAATATTTGTCGTTTTACACAATTTTTTTTATTCCATAATATTTGTCGTTTAACGAAACCAAAACACAATTAATATTTTTTCTTCCAAATTTACCCTTAACTCACTACAAGAAAAATCACTTTTAGCCGCTATATTTAAATTGCAGCTAAAAATGTTGTCACTAAATACATATCTTTAATGACAAAAAATTATAATTGCCACTGAAGACATGATATTCAAATTATTTAGTGATTATAATTATTTATCACCACTAAAGATATGTAACTAGTGATGAAAAATTATTATTGTCACTGGAGATATGGTAGTGTATTCAGTTAGTGACAATTTGAATGTTGCGGCAAAAAACACATCATTAATTCACCACTAATTCCAAATAGTTAGTGACAACAATTTAAATTTAGTCACTAATTAAATTTAAATTTTTAGTCAAAAAATAATTATTGTCACTATATATAATATAATAAATTTAATGAGTGACAGTTTTATTGTCATGGCTAAAAAGCTAACTATTTGTCATTAATTCTTGATGAAAAAATAATTTAGTGGCAACAATTTATTTTTATCACTAATAATCTATATAAACAATTATTTTTAGTCACTACACTTCTTTTTACTGCAGCTGATTCTCAGCACTCACATACTCTCTCTCTCTCTCTCTCTCTCTCTCTCTCTCTCTCTCTCACAGACTGGCCCTCCTCTCTCTCTCTCTCTCTCTCTCGCGGCCTCGCGACCTCTCGACCTCTATCTCACACACGAGCTCAGTGATCGGCTAGGGCACAAAGCCTTATCTCTATCAACCTCTCGGTGATTGCAGACCAGATCTGAAGAAGACGAAGCTATTAATTTGTGTTTTGCAGAGCAAATCTAGATAAACAATTAGTAAGCTCCTCTCTCTACTCTCTGTTTTGCTTCTCTGTTCTCTATAGAGCATTGATTTGTGTTTTTTTGTGTTTGTTTTTCTGCAACCAGATTCCTTTACCATTTGTCTAATTGTTTCGGTAAATTAGCTAAACAGATGACTATTTTGATGAAATCAGTTGATGCCTTTGTTTCTTTATTGTTCCAATTTGTTGTTATTCAGTTTGATTTCTAGTTTATCGGCAGAAAGTTTATCATTAGATCTGAGAAAGGTATATCCGCATCTATATGGCAGAGTCATACAGATCACTTGAAGTGCGAGCTAAGAAGTTGCAAACTGAAATAAATCTTCTACGGACAAAAACAGAGAATTTGGATAATGAGCTTCACGAGGAGAAGATGAGCCATCAGGATGCTTTGTCCAGGTGCAAGGATCTTGAAGAGCAATTGCAATGGTTAGAATCGAATCGTTCGATTTGTTCCTCTGTTTTTACCTCCTTTTGTTCCTCTGTATATGATTTCTGGTTCTTGATCTATACATGTATATAAAATGTGTATATCCATATATTCTGAAGTATATTTTACTCCGTATTTATTACTTTAGCTTATGTTTATTTTGGGCAAAGGCTTTGTCGAGTCGAGTCGAGTGCAAGTGGGAGATGTTTACAAAATAGTAATCGATGATACTGATATCAAATTTTTTTTTTTTTTTTGGTATCATAAAATTTCCCTATATAGCAGTAATTAATTGATAGTTACTGACATTGATCAGGTGGGGATCATTTGAAAGCCCTGATGGGATTTACAAAGAAATAGATATGCTCCGGAGTTATGAGATTGCTCTAAAAACTTGGTCAGATTGGTTGGAGATCCTTTAAGCAATGGAAAATTTGTTTTCTATCGCACTGCGTTTTGTCAATTCACTCGATTGCACTTCTGTTCACAGCATTAACTGGTTACTCATGATTGAGATAGGACTTAATGGAGTTGTTTTTGGCCGCTTCGGCTTAGATATTGTTGATGGTTTTGGTTAGGGGTTTTAATTTCTTTTGATGTAACTCTATTAATGTGTATATATTAAATACTTAAATATTTTTATTCACTCATGTGTCAGCTAGATTTTAATTATCTAATTCTGTCTGCGCTAATTATTGTCAGGATTGGGAGTTGCCCAGCTGTAGATATTGACACCAAGACTGACCAGGTGAGTGGAATAACACCCTGTGTTCATATGTTGGAGTTGCCATGTAGGCATTCATTTCAAACTTCTCTGCTTATAGGAATTAAAATTAAGATATCTGGATGAACATTTTAGTCACGTAATGTTTTTAGTTTTTATTTAAATGCAGTTTGATCAATGGTTGTTTTTCATCAGTTTATTCCACTTTGCCACTCTTGGTTGAAAAGTGACTTGATGTTTTTGTGGTATTATTGGTTTAATTCCTTGGGAATATTTAGTTTTATGAGCTTACAGTTCCCTGTAACTTTGTTGTGTTTGATGGTGCTACCCTCCCTCCCCAAGCTGTACATTAGTCAGATTGATAGCATCCCTATGACTATGAGAATGGTTGTACGTGCATTAAAATTGGTTCGTATTAAAATTGGTTTTTGTTAATTTACTACAGGGATTCCTCTTATTCTTCGGGATAGGGTAGGGACACATGGATAAGACTTGGATGGGGATTAGGGATAGACGATGCCCTGAATACCGTGAAGGAGTTAAACAATTCATGGAGTTCGCTTTTGCCATGAAACCAATGTATATTCCTGTTGTCTGAAAGAGGTACATATGGTAGTGTATATTTCAGTTTATCTTCGATTGTAAATGAATTGTCGGGTAATGCCACGTTCACTCCTTTATTTTGAACAAATTATTGTATCTCAAGTTTATTTTCTTTGTTGGTGTACCGGATATTTTAAATTTATCAACCAAAGATTCTTATGTGATGCTTAGAAGATATTCTTCATGTCAATTAGTGTTGCATCAGCAGACACATACCTCATGTTCAGTATTGTTGGATGTACATCCTTACAGGAGACCAAGTGCATGACCTCTCATCATCTTAGTCTTTTGATTTTTCATTCACTAATCTGTATACAGTGTGTAATTTAGCAACTGTTTTTCCTCTTGAATCCTAGATATTATGCGAATGGGTGCTCACTGTGTTGCAGAGATGTAGGTGTTCACAAGCCAGGAAGCTACAGTAGGGTACCAAAGTTTTAAGGAAGTAGACTGTTATACTGCCTCTTCAAGTCTCTGGACAGGGGGATTGAAGACTATACAAATTGGTTGGTTTTTTTTTGGAGTGATTAAAGCCTTGAATTTTAGGCTTTTCATTGTTTTGATTCTTGTAAAATCTGCTTCTTGTAATACTTGATTTCAATCAAAAAAAAAAAAATGGTGATTTTAATCAAAATAAATTCTTTCAAATATGCGATAGGTTTCTTTGTTCATTTTAATTTATTAATTAGTAACGACAATAAGTTGTCAAAAAATCATGTTTCAAATTTTAGTGGTGATTTTAATTGTGGGTAAAATGTATACTTTTAGCCGCAATTAATTGTTGTCACTAAAAGTCAGGTTTTAATCGGACATTTAGTGGTGATATAGTATATTTTAGTGGCAAAATTTAGTTTACTTGTTACAATAATTATGGCGACTAAAGATTTCACATTTAGTGGTATTTTTCATGGTGCGGCTAAAAAATTTACTTTTAGTGGCAACAATTAAATGTCATAGCTAAGTGATTTAGCCACACACATATTGCCGCGGCCTAGTGGCAATAAAAATATTGTCACTAAAGTATATAGTGACAATTTTTATGCATTTAGCCGCAATAATTTTCGCGGCTAAAAGGCAAATTTCTTGTAGTGACTCTTCAATGCATCAGATTAGGTGTAGGCTAAGTGTCTTTCATATTCTTTTCCTTCCCAATACGTATTGAATAAGCGTATTTTAGTCTTGTGTAATTACTTTTTACTCATATTAGAACTATTTAATAGCTTCCTTAATCCTTGTGCAAAAACCTTAAACGTCACTTATTTAGGAACGGAGGGAATACATTGATTTGATATAAGTATTGGGAGGCAAATATCTGGGATCTTGGAGATGAAACCTTCTCATTTTCTTTTGATGTCACACTTCTATTACAAAATCTCCTCCACATGTTTTACACGAGAAAAATGTTAAATAGACTTAAAAATATGACTTGATAAATTACTATCATTGAATAGATAGTGAATTTCAATAAATGTTGACTCAATTAAATTAATGACAAAAATAACAGTCACATCATCACATTAATTTTTTAAGTTTATGTAGTATTGCCCTTTATAGGATCTCCCACTAAGAACAAAATCTAACCTGGCCTGTCCAGCCCACCTAACCCAACCCGACTCCTAAAATTCAGGGCTTAAGTTAAGATATTGGAATGATTCTAAAAAATAAACAGAATGAGTTTATAATAAAGTAAAAAACAATTCAAATTTTAAAAGACAAACAAAATGATTTTTGTTTTTCGCTGTTAAAATTGATGAGTCCGAAATTAACTAGGTCAGGCTCAACTCATCAAGTCAATGAGGAGTCATCAAGTCAAAAATGAGTCCAAGGGAACACCCCCAAAGGGGCGCCACCCAAGGGGGGCCACCCAAGGGGATCCCTTCCCTCCTTAGTTTCACGCTCCCTCTCATGCGTAGTCTTTCGCCCTCCTTACTTTATTACTCCAACTCAAAGTCCAACCTAGCTCAAAATACTCTTCTGACGGAATAGAAGCACGAGGGAGAGAATATCGGGATACGCACCGGAGATCAAATCCTATCATAATTGTACTTACCAAAAAAGTAGAAACTCTATCTCTCACGTCACCGCCTCACCCAACCTATTTAATGTAAGCCCTCTCCACATAGAGGAGAGAACCTTGAGACCTTTACAATTTGAGATCCCTACACACACTACACTTCCCTACACACATTGTTCCTCTCTCCCAAAGCACTGTAATATTCTCGGAGTGCACTCTCCCGGTAACATTGTTCATCAATAAAGATCTTCGGCCACCACGGTCGTTCCCGAGAATAGAGTAGGTCACTCGAACCGAACCACTATAAATCTTTGTGTTGACTCTATATTTACTATTTTGTCATTGATCTGTCATTAATTATCTGTTTATTGCTCATTGACCACACCCGTTCATATTATTGACTGTTGATTTGGCACAATACCGATTTGTGCATCATCAGTTTGACGCCGTCTGTGAGAAAAGACTAGTTTCCTACTCTTATTCAATCCATGACAATCACGACCAGATCAATGAGCCAACAACTGGAGGACAACAACCTGGCCCACCGGGAGGAGGCTCCCCCTCCCCTCGTACCCTCGGAACCGTCCACTGCTACGACTCCTGTCGCCAGACAGCAACTCTTACAGACCATGCAGCTGCTGGTAAAACAAAACCAGCAGATCATCCAGTTGATGCTCGCCCAGGGAGGCGCCATCCCTCACCTTGCAGGAGGAGGTCCACTCCCTCCAACGGGAAAGGAGCAGCAACCCCTCCCTTTCGGGCGCCAAACAACCCCTCACCATGGGGCCCTCGCCAGAATGCCCCAAGGCCACACCAGGGCACCCCCTCGCCCAATAGTCCCTCCTCAATGTGCGGGAAGTTCACGTGTACCCCCCCTCCACACGTACCTGCACAGAAGAATGAAGACGGCGAGAGCCAATATGGTGACCATGAAAATCAGTACCACCACCCGACAGAGGATGTCCCCAACTACTGGGACGAGAAAATCAGGGAGCAGCAATATATAGTTGATTTTAATAGGTAACTAACTAGATATTCCATAAGAGAAAGAGCAGCAATTTCTCCAAAATAAACACAAAGAGGCCACAATTTTTTGGGTTAAGAAAACTTCAATGGCTTTCATCATAATATTCTGTCATTATGATACATGTACAAGTGCAAATAACAATAGAAATCACGCAAAGTACAGTAACCATAAGCATGGATCACGTTGTTACACGTAATGCTATCGTTCACCATACACCTATATCTATATATTGTGTGTACAATGTGTGGTGTATCTGGACAAAAGATTCACTGTCCGCATTCTTTCGCTATCAGGTTTCATATCAGAAAGTAGGGCCCCTTAACAGAATGTAGGTGGGGTTCAAACTAGAGGTGATAAATGGGTAGGTTCATAACTGGTTTGGTGCAATATATGTCCAATTCATTTTTCACCCTCTTCATAAATGAGTTATAACCAATTAGATCATACCGAGTTGAATTAAACCCTTTAACTCGTAAAATAATCAAAACTTCTAACATAATCTGATAATCACACGTAGGAGTGGCTGCATACCTACTTCATTAATGCGTATTGTAAATGTGTTTGTTAATATCACTTAATTTAATTAATCGGGTCAAACCGGATTATGAAGGGGGTACCCCAATTGATTGAGGGCTCATATTTCTATACCGATTACAACAGTAATAAATCCAAATAAATACACATACTAATACACCAAACTATACGTCGTGTTGTCACATACAATAATAATCATATCTTGATTATTGGATAAGATAATTATGCACTTCCCAGCTGCCCCCCACTACAATTTTGAAAACATGTAAGACATATTTTTTTGAGCAATGCTATGCATCCCAAATGTGCAACCCAAATTTACATCCCAATTGAAAGGGGACCGTTAGATGAGTGGATCCTATTTAAAAAAGTAAATGGGATCCACTCATCCAACGGTCCCCTTTCATTTGAGATGCAAATTTAGATTACAAATTTGGGATACATAATATTTTCCTATTTTTTTTGGTAAGTGGGATCACTCCATAATTTCTTATTGTTTTGATAGAAAACGCCAAATTATGGGCCACCTGAAAGTCTGTAAAAGATAATACTAAACAAATTTTAATAGACAGCCGAATTAAGGGATACGCCATCCCGAGTCAATTTGGATCATATTCAATTTTTTTTCTTAAGGACGTCAAAATATTTTTTTATTTAGCTAAATCGGAGAAACAATTTTTTTGGGATTTTAGTTGATCTTGAATTAAAATAATCGATTCTAATATTTATAATCAATTTCAAGTATCTCAAAAATTATGATTTCACCCCAAAAAATTATAACTTCAATCTTAAAACTTGTAACATGATCCATAAAATTGAGTTTTTACTCCAACCCATGGAGTTGTACAAAAATATGCCCAAAAGATGGTTGTTTTCAAAGTATTTTTCAAACACCGACACTTTTAAAAACGTCATTCCAAATGACGATTTTTAGATCAAAAGACGTCAGTTAGAGTAACGTTTTTATGCAAAAACGTCAAACTAATCAATCTTTTTTGGTGCAAGAAAAAGGGCATATAATACAACTAAAAATGTTAGGTGGACTGACGTTTTTAGTGGAGAGGGAGTGGTTAGACAAAAAAAAGGGTAGTCTGACACATGGACAAGAAGCTGACCAAATGAGGCCCGACAACTGACAAGGCCACGAGAGTGGCTTTTGGCTTGTACTCTTTGCTTTCTCTTTTAAGTATTTGTTTTATTTGGTCACACAACCCCATATATATACACAACACATGTTTTTATGAAGTCCTAATTTATTGTAGTCTTTGAATTAATTGTGAGCCCATTAAACATCGAAACTTGATGGCAATCACATTATTTGAACTAATAATATTATTAAATTCTAATTTATTAAAATTGATTTTTTTCTTTTTTTTTAATTGTAAAAAAACCCAAAAAATTGTTTCACAACCCACAAGACTTATAAACTTCACCACCGTAGCCCCTTTGATATCAAAAAGACTTATAAAATATTATCCATAAACATGATACAAAATTAGTGCGCGCAGTGTTTTAATTCAATTATTTGTGAACGCATCATGTAAATGATTGGAGGTGGTAAAAGTGATATATATATGCATTCAGTAACATGTTAGCACTCAACGAATAGGTGGAACTAAGAAGTTAGATCAAACCTGGAAATGGAGTGGACATGTAGTTCGCTAATCTGGCTGGTTTCTTCTTTTTCCGCTGCTCTTCTTCTTCTTCTTCATCTGTTCAGCCCAACAAAGGGCAGCAATGGCTCCAGTAAAAAGAGACCACCAGGGCCACCAGGATGGCCGATTGTGGGCAATATGTTTGATCTTGGAACATTGCCTCACCAAAATTTGTACCAACTTAGAACCAAATATGGATCGGTTCTTTGGCTAAAGCTTGGTTCAACGAACACCATGGTCATACAGTCTGCAAAGGCTGCTGCTGAACTGTTCAAGAAACATGATCTTCCTTTCGCCGACCGCAAAGTTTCCGATGCACTAACTGCCTTGTGCTACAACCAGGGATCATTGGCTTTAGGCAATTATGGTCCCAACTGGCGCATGCTGCGTCGGGTCTGTTCCATGGAGCTTCAAAACAATAAACGAATCAATGAGTCGGCTTCGCTTAGGCAAAAGTGCATTGACAATATGATAAGATGGATCGAGGAGGATTCAGCAGCGTCGCTTGCACAGGGAGGAACAGGTGAAGTGCAACTGGACAGGTTCCTGTTTATCATGGCTTTCAACGTGGTTGGCAACCTCATGCTGTCAAGAGATCTTCTGGATAGACAGTCCGACGAAGGGCAGCGGTTCTTTGACGCCATGAACAAGGTCATGGAATGGGCGGGGAAGCCTAATGTAGCAGATTTCCTGCCATTTCTGAAATGGCTCGACCCAATGGGGATCAAGAGGAATATGGTGCGGGACATGGGAGAATGCATGAAGATTATCTCTGGGGTTGTAAAGGAGAGGGTTGAAGAAAAGCAGTCAGGAAGAGAGAAGATGAGAAAAGACTTATTGGATGTGTTGATGGAGTACGAAGGTGATGAAAAAGAGGGACTTGGTAAGATTTCAGAGAGGAATGTGATCATCATCATCCTGGTAATTTGGTACTCTACTACTAGTTGTATAGCTTACAAGTATAAATCAAATATTTACCAACCTTTTAATGGTGCAGGAAATGTTTTTCGGTGGATCAGAAACTTCAAGTATCACCATTGAATGGGCAATGACTGAACTATTACGCAGGCTTGACTCAATGAAAAAGGTTAGGGAAGAGCTTGATAGGGTCGTAAGACCTAACAGGAAGGTCGAGGAGAGTGACATCAATGAACTGCCCTATTTGCAGGCAGTTGTCAAAGAAACACTTCGATTACATCCAGCAATTCCTTTATTGATTCCACGGAGTGCAAGGGAAGATACCAACTACATGGGATATCTCACACCCAAAAATACGCAAGTCCTAGTGAATGCATGGGCAATTGGAAGGGACCCCGAGGCCTGGGATGACCCTCTCTCTTTCAAGCCAGAGAGGTTTTTAGGTTCAGATATCGAGTACAAGGGCCAGCATTTTCAGTTCATTCCATTTGGATCAGGGAGACGGATTTGTGTGGGCTATACCTTGGCTCATAAAGTGGTTACCCTTGGTCTGGCTAGCTTGCTACACTCCTTTGACTGGGAGCTTGATAGTTATGTGACTCCAGAGACCATAGACATGAAGGAGAGGACGGGGATAACGTTGCGGAAGCTAGATCCCTTGAGAGCAATTCCCAAAAGACGAAGTGTGTGAAAATGAATTGTTAGATAAAACATACCCTGGAGGCTATGGGCATGTAAGATTACTGTTGTGTTCTCCTCTTTATGATTGTATCCAAGCTTGTATGTGATTGACTTCTGTGGTCACAATAATACCTCCTAGTTTTCTTTGTAATATGGAAAAACCGATCTTCCTTCCAGCAATTTGAAATTTCTTGAATGTGTATGACTATATTTTGCAGTCTAATAAATAAATTTTGAATCATGAACATTACGTGATGGATTCAAAATTATTATCAAGTCACATCGTCTTTGTTGAAATTGGCAACAAAACTAGTAATTAAAGAGAACTTTGTAACTTTTCTTTCTTGGCCACTAATAATTAAACTTAGTGATGTTGATAGATTCATAAGAAATAATATTTTAATCCCAAATTAATAAATAACAGATTAAACCTAAAAAGTTAAGCCCAAAAAGGAGATTGCATTACATTCTCATACCCCAACATTAAGAGGAAGTGCCATACGAAAAAATGAAAAAACAGCATTCCTAATGCAATTAATCATATGTGCATATAAGCTAAAGAGTTTTTGTCAGGTAAAAATGAAAAGAAATGTTAGAAAGGGCGGCAGGAAACTGGCTGTGTGACCTGAATTCAATCAATATAAAAACAAAACTTGTGGATCTCCAAAACGCAACAAATTTAGACAAAGTTTTAAAGCAAAAGGGGACATGATATGGTATATAAAAATCAGAACAGTACCTTAACTGTTGGAAGAATGCTTGCTAAGTAATAAGGAACCTCCAAAAGAACAAAATCCGCACTGCACAATAGACCAAGCAGAAGCAGAGATATCCTTAGTCTTGGCACCATTAGTCATCTAGCGAAGCGCATGAGATTTCTATTACGAAGTCGGATCAATCACTCCATGGGGCAATTGAATCCTTGTGAACAAAATAATCGTCACAAGGTCTACTGCATGCAAACTCCTGGATATCTTTATCATTTGGTTTTCTACTAAACCTTGAGATGAAATTGTGACCCATAAGAAGCTCTGCAGTTGAGTTTCAGTCTTCGCTTGGCTCGTGACATACGTGTTCTGGAATAGAAGCACATTTGTCCCAGAAACCTTGTGATGTTCCCCAAAATTTCGCTAAAAATGTCACCTTACCGTGTTATGAGCAAGTGAAGCCAACCATTCTAGTATACTTACTGTAGGTGGGGGCAGGGGCGTGAGAGAGTTTGCCAAAAATTTTCTCTAGTGGGGTCAACAACAATCAAAATTTTAAATGTTCACAAAAATATATTTTTATTAATAGAACGTCAATTAAAGGTACAACTCATATACATGAGCGATGTAGAAAAAGAGTCAACAAAAAAAAAAACTCACTATAAATTTATCTATAAGACCTAACAAAAAAAATTTGAATCAAAAAATTGGGTTCAATCATATATAGAGTCTATAATGAGAGAATCCAAATTGTCGAACATCCTATAAATATTCATAGTTGCTCCTAACGAGTTTTTATATTTTGAAAGCGTTGTATGATAATTTTATTATCAATGGTACTTAAAATTACTTTCTCGACATATGTAACGAAGCAATTGTTCGTTCATTAATCTCTCATTCGATTGCGCAATTAATTTTTTAAAAATTAATTTGTTCAGTCACAAACTTAATATTAATCAGTGAATTTTAACAAACAATAGAAACTAACTTAAACTATGACTATTCTATTAAACTAAACCTAGGTATAAGAATTACTTAACCTATCACAATAAAACTATTCAAACCACCAAATCAAAACAATTTAATCTAACACATAATGGATGACTATACGCCCCAATTCCAATTCAACATATAAGAATAAAACAAAAGAGAATGCTAATTCAACATAAAAATAAAACACAAGAGAGGATTACAAGCCCCAATATCAATTAAATATATAAAAAATAAACTATAAAAGAGGACTACAAGCCCCAATTTCAACATATAAAAATAAATAGAGGACTACAAACTCCAATTTCAATTTAATACATAAAACAATAAAACACAAAGAGAACTACAAGCCCCATAAATTTTTTAGAACTTTTTAGTGGGGGCAAATGTCTAATAAATTCTAAAAATTTTAAAATTATACTTACATCCCACATTTTTTTAAAATTCCAGTGGGGGCAGCTACCCCCACTGTGAATCCGCCGCTGGGTGAGGGCGTAAAATAAGGGCCTTAAAAGAGGCTAAGACACGTAACTAAGCCAATGTTATTTGAAAAGATGAGTAGGATAAGTGGATGAAATGAAAGGTATTGTAACTGTCTAGTAATGACAAGACCAACTAGTTGGTCAGATAGTAGGTGGAGAGGATAAATGCTCTCACCAACCAGGGTGTCTATGTTAGACAAGATAATGATGAATGTCCCACAGTAGGCAAATGATGCAGGTATTTATAGCACAATGCCCTGGCAAGTTAGGCTGCCCGCTGCAGTCCTCTGACATCCGTGTCAACCTTCAACTATCTTGACCGCGGTGATACCGATGGCCACTCACCGCAAACTACATGTACCAACGTTAATTAGGCGAATATGATGCTTTCTCAAGTGTAGCTTGGACATGGTCCCCGAGGAGGGGTGGGACAACCAAGGCAAAAGGGGGTTCCAAGGTCAATCATCATGATTGTTCACTGGGGGACCATAATCGCGGGAGGGCCATGTCTGCGATGCTCCCAGCACGCTCCTTCCCGGGGTCTTCACTTCCCTCTCTGAACCATTCCTTGAGACTTTTGTCAAGGTGTCCGTTTGATAAAATCCACATAGTTTCGGTTCTTCAGCCACTAATCCATATGTTCCAACATTCCATATGTTGATCTGGACCAATGACCCTAGTTACCTTAGGATTCCCTTCAGATCCCAGTCAAGCACATCCCAGTGGTCAGTGAGCCATACACTAGGAAGTCTACTCAATCAAACTAAACCTTTAAGGCCTTGTCCGAGGTCTAGGCTGACAATCTTGCTCATCTACCCTCGTTGCTCAATTCTCCCTTGAGGAGAGCCATACTGCCTAGTCTCTATGTGGGAACCCCTCCTCCTAGTTCAGTGGGTTAGTTAAGCAACGATGTCCTATAGGTTGAGGATTCCAATTCCATCAGCTGTGAACTCCCCAGCTTTGTGCCTTGTTTCCTTGTTTTCGTAGTGGGAGAAATGAGTCAAGCTGAGGTTGCCTCCAGACTTCCGTGGTGCCACTTTTGTCTGTCTTTGGTCGAGGGTCCATTTTGCCACTTTTGTAGTGGTTGAGTTTTCCTACGGCATTGGAACGTTGTCGCAGTACTGTGGTGCTGTCATGGCACTAGATGTCTGTCATGACACTGGAATAATGTCGTCGCACTATTGTCCGTACCAATCTTGATGGATCTTGTCGGGCCCCACTGCCATGTCAACTGATAACTTCTGTCATTTGTCCTTACATAGTGTGGATGTGTCCTGAATTTATTAGGTACTACGCTTACTAGTGCCAAACTTCACTCTGTTCCAAGCACAACATCATAAACAGATGAAGCCATGGATTCCCTTCAACTTTTCCCTTAGGGAGTTTATGAAACTTGTCGGTAACATATCACATTTGCACATCGAAGAGCCAAAGTAGGACCATAAAGAGTAGATGGAGGATCAGCCAACAACTTAAATTTGGAATGATATAAAGATACCTTTTTATATACCAAGCTACCACAGTGAAGCAGCATGCTATCATCTTTCATTCTATCATAGTCTTTTTCAAAAACATTGGATAACCTTATTAACCTCAAAGAGCCACAACTTGATGTCTTGAAATTCTACAAAACAGTGCTTCCAGCCATCCTCTAAAAGGCCCAATATTGGCCAATCTTGTCAGAGAGAATGAAGGGACACAAAAGCCCATCTATTATGTGAGCAGGGCATATCGAGGAGTGGAGATAAGGTACACAAAGTTAGAGAAACTAGCACTCGCCTTAGTCACGTCAATCAGGCGCCCTCGACACTATTTTTAGAGCCACACGATTATGGTTGTCAGCGATCAACCATTGAAAAGAATATTGGGAAAATTGGATGTATCTGGAAGGCTTCTCAAATGGACTGTGTAACTGGGTCAGTTCGACAGATGGTACCAACCAAGAGTGGCTATTAAAGCACAGGTAGTAGCAAATTTTGTGGCTGAGCTCACACTGCAAGAAGAAGAAGCGACACCAACACCTGTGCCCACCACACCTGCATCAGCGTCTACGCCCGTCGGCGCCCCCTGCTCTCCACTTGGCGCTTACGCCCTCAGCGCCTACTGCGTACTAGCACCCCCTGTTACACCCTCTACTTTGCCCCAAGCGCCCCCTACTTCTCTAGCGCCTGCTTCACACCTGGCTCCCCACCTCCCTTACTCTTGGCACCTACATCCCTCGTGGAGGAAAGGACACCCCCTGGATGTCGTACCTACGCCCCTTGCACCCCATGATTCCATTTTGGCTCATCCCAAAGCTCTATCCCCACATTCTATGTGGACGGTTCCTCCACCAGTGAAGGGAATGGAGCAGGCCTAGTACTCATCATCCCTAATGGCACTCCCTTTAAATGTGTTGTATCTTTCTATTTTTCAGCCTTCAACAACGAGACAGAATACGAGGCCCTTATCTCAAGCCTGAATTTGGCAATCGAAATGGAGGCTTGCCACCCTGCCGTCTATAGTGACTCCCAGCTAGTAATAAACCAGGTAAAGGGAGATTTTGAAGTAAGTGAGTGTAGGATGCAAAAGTACCTAGCAATGGTATAGACCTTATTGGCAGAATTCCACCACTTCCAGATTCAACATGTGTCAAGAGAGAATAATGTGATAGCAGATGCACACGCCAAGTTCGCCTCATCTTACATCCCACCAGGGCCCGCCTTTATGGGTCACCAATTTGAGCCAAGTAGGCTCAAAATAAATATGGGAGTGTCAACTGCACATCTACAGACGCAGACTAGACTGTGCCCATCCAAGCATATTTAAAAGAAGGCACACTCCCAGACGACCCAAAGAAAGCCAAGAAGCTAAGACTAAGGGCGTCTAAATATGTTATCCTACAAGACACCCTTTACAAGAGAAGCTACTCACTGTCATTGCTCTGTTGTCTCTCCCTAGAGGAATTCAACTATGCCATGAGAGAGATTCGCGAGGGAGTATGCGAAAATCACTCTAGAGGACACTCTCTAGCCCACAAGGCAGTCAGAGAAGGCTATTACTGGCCTAACATTATCAGGGATGCTCGCGACTTTGTGAAAAAATTCGACAAGTGCCAACGCTTTGCCACTGTGTCGAGACAGCCACTAGAAAAATTGACCACATCATCTGCCCTTGGTCATTCTCCAAGTGGGGTATCGACATCCTAGGACCTCTTCCCATGAGTAGCGGCCAGTGAAAATTCGTCGTTTTAGCCATCGAAAATTCGTCGTTTGAGCCATCGACTATTTCACTAAATGGGCAGAAGCTGAGCCCTTGGCTAGGATAAGAGAAAAAATAGTAAAGGACTTGATCTGGAAGAACATGGTGTGCCGATTTGGAGTGTCTCACACAATAGTGAACGACAACACTAAGCAATTCGGCAGCAAGCTCATCAATGCTTTTTGCATTGACTTCCAAATTAAACAGCCTCACTCCCTTCCGGTCAATCCCCAGGCAAACGGACAGGCAGAAGTCACCATAAGAACCATACTACGCAATCTAAAAGCTAGGTTGGAGAGCGCCAAAGGACTATGGGTTGAAGAACTCCAAGGGGTGTTGTGGGTATACCGGACAACACCTAGGAGCCCCACTGGCAAAAATTCTTTCCCTCTCGCCTTTGGCACTGAAACAGTCATACCTGTCGATATTGGGGTCCACTCACTGAGGGTCCAACACCATGATCCTAACACCAATGAAGAAGGTCTCCGCATCAACCTCGACTTGACAGATGAGGAGAAAGAGATGGCCACGGTGAGGAATATGGAATACAAGCGTCGAATTACTAAGTACTATAACTCGAGGGTGAAGCCTTGCTCCTTCTTTACCTGGAGACTTGGTCCTTAAGAAGGTGCTACTGGCCACTAAGGAATTACGAGAAGGAAAGTTAGGACCAAATTGAGAAGGATCGTACACTGTGACGGAGATTGTGAGGCCAAACACTTACAGAATCAAGAATTTTGAAGGAAAAGTTTTGCTCCATCCATGGAATGCTGAACACCTAAGTAAGTACTACCAATAGTGCGATAAGAGAAAGGTAGCAGAAAAAATTAGTAAGAGTTTGTTTTTATTTTGGTTAGTCGTTTTATACTTTTTTAGGGCCACCTACCCACTCGTATTTATCACAAGCAGTTATCAAATAAAGCCTCGAGGATTCATCACCAAAATTGTCTTTTTTTTCATTTCACAAAAAGTTCAAAAAACAAACAGAGCACAGTCCGACACTTAAAAAAAACAGGAAGGAAAACGTAAAGACAAAATCTATCAAACATCCTCCTCAGCATTCTTGCTACTTTCTTTGTCATCACCCTCCTCACTGCTGCCTAACCCGCTCTCATCAGAATCCTCTCCATCGTCATCACCACCTACTCCCAGCTCCTCTTATGGGACAAATGCCAAAAAGTATATGCTGGAAAAAGCAACTAAAGCTTTCCCACTGAACTCCTCTTAACCATTAATAAAAGTGTCCACTGCACTTTTCTACAAGTCATAAACAACCTTCTCTACAACCTCCCTCCTCCTCTTCATCTCCTCGGAGTCAGCCTTTACTCTGGTAGCCCTTTCATGGGCTACCTGAAGCTCTGCCTCTGCTACGGTAGCCCTCTAATGAGCTATTCGCAGCTCTACCTCAGCTCTAGCAGCCCTTTCATGTTGGAACAGAAATCCCAAGAGTCGTTCAAAGCGCGTATGTATCGAATATTAAAAAAAATTCTTTAAAACCCTACAAAGCGGAAATAGAGTTTACCTTCAAGATCTCTCGGGACTGATCTCGTCTCAGCACGAACGCAAAATAAAACAACCACTACAGCTCGACAAACCTCGTTGCCTTCTATCGTATATCCCCCAACGTTAGAATCCAGATGCAGTGTGAGCTGCCATGACCTCTAAATCCTTGCTCTCTCTTTCAGCCTCTCTCAAAAAACGTGAGTAAAGAATAGATGCTTAAATAAAGAACCTAGACATCTATATACAGGCTACGATAAAGACCCTAAGGAGAAATAAGGACCGAGCTCCCAATGGATTTAGGAGTCCTATGTTCAACCCAGAACAAACATCATACAACACATTAATAATAAGTCAGTCCACTAAAGAATTATTATTGATCACCTGAGCCTTATTTCAAAATTATATTCGAGCTCCTTATTATTATATGCTTAATAATCTCCCAACGTTTAAGATTACAAATGTCCACCAATTAAATAAATCACTGACAATTATATTTAATTGACTTCTTTTATTCTTTGAGACCTTACCACTCAACTTATTTGTCATGTCGGATAATTAAATCCACCTGTAGGGTTTGACATGGACAAAACTTATGAGCTTCCTCAAGAGGACATCATCAACCCATTTAAATACTAGAACGTGGTTTCCTTTAATATTTAATTTTCACCATACAAATAACATCGTCTTCCAATTCATCGAGCTTATTGACCCAATATGAATCTCAATCTTTGATGAATTACAGTGATAAACATTATATGCACGTGTCAATTAAATATTTAGAGATTAAGAGCATAGGTAATCATAATAATCATGAAGTATTTATTATCTTATTAAATCGGTAAAAGATAATAACCTCAACACGGGTCTGTTCAATAAACAAAGTGTATTAGAGCAATAATCCGAGACATCAAACAATCTCCTACCGTCAAGATAGACTATGCTAGAATATTATAGTACAATCATATCGATGGCGTGTCCAATTCCATCTACAATTGTGAACATATACTCATATTATACAAGGATCCGATAATCTAGTCTTCTGTGCATAAGTCAACCTCTACACACCAGATTATCTATAATGTAAAATATACGACACACATGCATATCATATATAAAATATAATACAAATATTTTGCCCATATAGATTTTCAATAAAATGAAAAGAACAAACTTTTATTAATTAATAAAACGAGTTTCACTACAAAAAGCAAACTTTTAGTATACTACTCTATCATTTCATGAGCTAGACGTTCTCTCATGAGTCAACAAAAGCTCGGCCTTAAGAGGTGTAACTCTCTCATAAGCCACCCTAAACTGCACCTCAATAGCCCGCAGTGTATACATCTCACTCATCAGAGACCTCGATACGCGCTCATGCTAGTTAGCCCTCACAAAAAGAAAAGTAGCGATCATTGACACCTACAAACATGCAAAAAGAGGAAAAAGTCAGTGTCATCAGAGGATACGAGGAATAAAATTCCATAGAAAACAAGTACAAATGATTACCCTAGCTAAGCTCTCCATCATGGTATCAATAATACCATCGGTACCATGATAGTTGACTTATCTAATGTCCAAGGGCGACAGAAAACTCGAGAATTGATCCTTAGCGATATTCACGTCCTGAAGCATAGACATTGGACAACTGCTGGACGCTGGAGAAACAGGCGGTTCTCCGGTCTGTATGGAAGAAGGAGTCCCTACCTCTGAAGATGCCTTGACTAGCGGAGTAACCAAGGGAGGTACCTGGATAACTAGAACAGGTGGAAGAGGCACCTCTGGGAAAGCTATGGGGGCATCATCGAACCTTCCCCTCTTAGGTGGAGTAGTCGCCTACGCAACCCTATTGGAGTAGAGAGCCTCCACCCTCGATCTATTTACCGTGGTGCCTGTGTAAAGGGAGGCATTTTTAGAAATAGAAAATATCATCATATTCACCATAAAAAATTACATACCTCTCTTCTTGGAAAAGGAGCTGTGAGCCTGCTAAGAAGAAAATGGAGTGGAAGCACCTCTTGAGGGGAAACCTCCAGCCATGAGAACTGTATAATCCTTAATAGGGCGGATCCTCACAATTTGAAACCTCCTCCCGTCATCTATTGACAACTCTGGCAAACCTAAAAAGAGTTAAATGCATGGTGAAAGCATAAATGACACATCAACTAAATAGAAATAAGAAAAAAAAGATTTATACCCCTCTTGGGTGCACCCCATGTTACTGGAACTAGAGTGTGATCCTCCTCAGTAGCCCACTCTCCTCATAGGAATAAAAATCGAGCCTTCCAACTATAATAGTTGGAGTGTGGTCCAGTAATCAACTTTTCTACCCCCGAAGAAAAGTGATACTAACATTGATTGGGAGTGGGGTTCTCTTGTAAAATATATGATGCAAAAAATTCTTTGCAAGTAGGAAAGGTGATCATTCCATCCAACCATTGCCACAATGAAAGAAATGCTAACAACATTCTCAAAACATTTGGAGCTAATCGCGTTGGCACAAGAGACAATTGTGCCAAGACACGACACACAAGCGTACGAATTGGGAATCTCAAACCTGTCTTTAGCACCTCTTCGCAGATGGCAATGTCCCCAGATGAATTATCAGAAGCTGGCTCACCCATCTCAACCCGACGACACGACACAGTAGGGGGAATACAAAAAGTAGAGACAATCCTAAAAATTTTAGCATCAGTATTGATATGCTGGAAATAGTGCTCACCTTGGAGCCATCGTTGTCAATAGCTATTTTGTCACGATGTTTGCGTCGTTATGGACGCTAGGTAACATCATTTCTTCCATTATCACCCCTGAAGCCCCGTCACCATGCCAGCGCATGTACCTATGCCCATAGTGCGCGCCTCGTGCCCTGTCACCTCGGTGCCCACAGCCTGTCGCCTTGGCGCCTTGGCGCCCTGAGCCTCGAGCCCTGCTGCCTTGCGCCTTGTCGACTTAGCACCTACAGCACCCAGCTCACTTGCACCCTGTCTGCCAACATCGCTCGTGGCTATAGTGCCTAGTGACCACGACATACCGCCTACCACAGTGCCCTCTCCTGTGCCACGCCACCCACAGCGCCCGTCTAAGCCACCTTGCCCAACGCGTCTGCTTATGCCTTGCCCAATGCGCCGATGCCCGCTTGGCCGATGCCCTCGCCAGCATTTGCATGGCTGTCGTGCTCACCGCAGCATGCCTCGTGGGCATCTGGCGCCTCTCCTACTCGCTCGCCTCCTAGCGCCTCGACTTCGAAGCCTAGTGCCTCGCCAGCCACACCCTTGCCAGCACCCAGCCATGGCGCCTGGGTCTTGGTGCCCAGCGTCACCTTGTCAAGCGTCCTTTCTACTCCTCTCTCACCTCCAATTCGACTTCTCATTTCTCCTTTCGCCTCAGATATGTATGAGGAGATCTTGAGATTCCTCCTTCTTCTTTAGCCCTCAAGATGAGTATGTGAGTGTCCTATTTAAAAGACTAGTGTACTGCTAAAAAATTTAGTTGCTGCTAAAAAAGAAATCTACTGCTAAAAGAAGACTCCTAGTTGTCTACTGCTAAAAGAGAAATCTACTGATAAAAAATAACCCTGCTACTAAAAGAGGACCAAGACAACATGTCAAGGTCTCTTAATGGTGCCCTCTCCCCCAAATCTCATTAGACTCTGGGAATGGGGCAAATGATTGGCCCCAACCCAAACCAGACCTAGAATTATAGACCAAGGCCAGACCACAAATGCAAACCAACAAAGGCCTAGTCACAATTTTAGTTGGGCCAATTCTTGACAGACCTAGCCCATCATCAGTGCACATGAGAATCTCCATCCGAGGAGAGGGAATCCATGGAGACTCAGTCATTAGGGGCACATCGACAATCTCGCGAGATCACCTCACCCATTACGAGATAGGGCGAGCTTCAAAGAATTACCCTGCTATCACCTCCTTGTTACAAGGATAAGGCGAGCTTCACGAAATCACCCCACTCACTATTATGAGGATGGCACCTCAATCAGAACCCCTCGAAGCTAACTTCACTTGCCTATAAATTGTAAGCTCCGCCTACACATGGGGGGCATCAAACACATCTCAGTACACTATACCTCTTAAGTAATAAGATTCTCTAGCCACTATCGCCATTCTCAGTGGATTAGGTCACCAAGACCAAACTATCTAATCTTTGTGTTTGCTTGTGTTGAGCCCTCTTTACTTCATCCTTGATTGATTTTGCATAAACCCACTTTTGTACATCATCAGGAGGTACAATCAGGTTTTCAGTTGCCAATCTAGACTGAACATCTATAGGATATTTTTCAAGCTTGTGTTGGATCTAAGTGTTTATTGGTCGACCAAAAGTTATATCTATTAGTGAAGGCGTAACTTTTTTATTTTAACTAGCTCAGTAGCCCCCACGAGTCGGGTTGGTTAAACCCTTCCATCGAGTCTCAAAGAGACTTGCTACACCTATATCGAGGTCAACAATCTCCCCCCCCCCCAACAACTACCTTGGGATTGATACCAATTATTGGATCGAAGTGCTTACCGCTGCTCTGAAAATTATAGTTGTTAGTGAAGGCACAACTATTTTCTTTTAACTAGCTCAACAGCCCCCCCCCCCCATAGTTCAGTTTGGTTAAACCTTTCCACCAAATCTCAAGGAGACTTATTGTACCTCTATCCAGGTCAACAACTTGGCTAATATCAAGTTCCTAGAGGAGGACCTGAATTTGAGTATTGAAATTTGGTACTTATAGTTTGAACAATAAGGTTCCAATCTAATGAGTATGAGGACATTAAGGTCAATCAATTCATTGACTATGGACGCTACTATTTGGACTAAGGAAATAATAATTTGAATTTGATCAAAGTAATGTTCCTCACAAATAAATGTATTACTTTATGATAAGTAATTAGGGTTTCTAATACTCACCGAGTTCAAATATTATCCTTTATTGGGTCGCCTCCTCTACCCACCCAGTCCACAATAAAATAAAAATGTTTGCCATGATTGCTGCATGCAATATTATAAACAACACACTAGAATTTAATTTAATTTTCGACGAATTGGATGGAGGGAGAGAGAGAGCGATAAAGAAAGAGAGAGAGAGAGAGAGATTGAGATTGATTCTGGTCCACAGAGGAGGTTATAGACAGGGTTTGTTTTGGTCATCTAGAGGGTGAAAAAGACCTAAACTATGTAACTGATTTGCATTTTAATACATCATGTGCTCATTTCAATGTACCTTGAGCCCATCCAAACATCAACCTATTGATTCTACTGACTACTGATGAGAGTTGTTGGCAAAGAACCAGCCATTCAATAGTGGAGTCAAAAATTTTGTTCAGGATGAGCACTTTAACAATAAACTTAATTCTTTTTCACTTGATAAAAGGAACATAACACATTTAGATTTATTATATTACTAGTTATTGCATGTACTTGAAGGTACGGAGTAATAAAAAAATGATTAATAATAAACATATTTGTAATCACACTCAAAATCAAATCACAAATATAGAGAAGAGAAACATAAAAAAAGAATTTAAACACCGGTTATAATGGTGGTGAATGGTGGTAGTTGTGGTAGGCGGCAGTGGTGGTGTTGGCAACCATGGGTGGCAACGGTGATCGTGGTAATGGGTATTGAGTGACAATGGTGGTGGTGGTGGGCGACTGTGATGGTGGTTGGCAATGGTGATGGTTGGACGACAACGACAGTGGTGGCAGTGGTGGGTTGTAGTGATGGGCAGTGAAGATGGTGGTGGTAGGCGACGACGGGTACTTCTTGGCGATAGTTTGATGGGTGGTGGCAAATGACGATGGTGTTGGTGGTGGTAGGTGTGGTGAGGGTGGGTGACAGTGGCTAGCGGCAATGGTAGGCGACGACGGGTGGTGGTGAGTTATGTTAGTGGGTGGTAGTTGGCAACAATGATGGTGATGGGTGCTAACGGTGGGTGATAGTGGTAGTGGTATGATAGTGGTAGTGGTAATAAATATAAGAATACAATGATGATGGTGGTGGGTGGTAGGGGTGGTCGACGATGGTAACAATCGGTGGTGGGTGGCAATAATGATGGTGGTGATTGTGGCAAAGGTAGTGGTGGGGTGGCGATGGTGGCAGTGGTGGTGGGTGGTAGAGGTGATGGTGGGACAATGGTAGTGGTGGTAGGGTGGCGACAGCAGTGGTGGAGTGACGACGATGGTGGTGGTGCTGGTGATGGTGGTGGTGAAGGGATAAGGGTGGTGGTACTGGTGATGGTGGTGGTGTGGTAATAAGAGGTAGGGGTGGTGGTGGTGGTAGGGTGGCGTTAGTGGTGGTGGCGGCGACGATGATGATGGTGGGGTGATTGTGGGGCGATAGTGGTGGCTGTTGTGACAAAGGTGGCGGCGGCGATAATGATGGGGCAGTGGGGGTTGGTGGTGGCCGGGGGGGGGTAGTTGGGGTGGCGACGTTGGTGGTAGTGGCTATGGTGGTGGGGGGACGGTTGCAAACACTGCTTTTTGTTTAAAATACTTATGAAAAGTTATAAGTCGTAGAAACATTTTTGAAAAGTCACCATAAACAAACTTTTACTGGCCTATTTTTCCTATTAAATTTAGGGTGTTAATATTAGCCGTCGAATTAATTTTAAAGTAAAATTTAAAGAAATCTCAACTGCGAAAAGGAAAAGTTATTTTGTTTATCTTTTGAGATTTGAATTGTATTGTACTTTATTCTATAGACTAGTCATAACTCGTGCCTAAAGGCACAATATGATGATGCACAAAATTGTCTTGTGCAAGATCAACAGTCAAGTATATGAATAGGTGTAATTAATGAGCAATAAACAATCAATCAATGGCAATCAAGGAATTAAAACTGTAAACGGAGAATCAACACAGCGATTTATAGTGGTTCGGTCTCGGATGACCTACTCTACTTTCGGGAATGGCAGCGGTGGCCTGGTGTTCTTTATTGATGAATAAGAGTCGCCGGAGAGTTACAGTGCTTTGAGAGAAAGGGAGAGCAATGTGTAGGGGTATTGGAGGTGTGATCTGTGTAGATTATGAGATGCCTCTCCAAGTGGAGAGAGCTTACATTATATAGGTTCACTAAGGCGGCGAGTTGAGGCGGTCACCACCATTTTGGTAAGTATAGTTATGGTAGGATTCTACCACTTTGGTAGATATAGTTATGGTAGGATTAGATCTCCGGTACGTATCCTGATATTTTCTCCCTCGTGTCCCTATTCCGTCGGAGGAGGTCCTGAGCTGGACTAGGCTTGAGTTGGAGTGGGCTAGGCTTGAGTCGTAGGAGGCTTCATTGGAATCAGGAGGCAAAGAAGGAGGAGACCAAGGCAGGCGCCTACATAGGCGGCGCCCCCTTGGCCCTGGCCTTGGTCCTTTGTACCTTGTATTGATGTGGGGCCGTGGGCTTCTCCTTATGCCTTCGTAATCTGGACTTTTCAACTCCGCACGAGATTTTCTTTGGGCTTTCTTGGTCCGTATAAGTTGGGCTCGGCCCAGTCAATTTCGGGCTCGTCATTTGCCCCCCATGCTCCAAGCTTTTGACTTCTGTGGGAGGAAGAGGTTGTGGGCATATTCTCTGCCTTCGCTTGGGTAGGCCTTTCCTTGCTCTCCACGGAACTCCTTCGTCTTCGGGAGCCGATGGATTTACTGGTGTCGAAAAACAAATTTTTTTTTTTTTTTTATATATATTGCTTCTTCGTTTATGAATAGAGATCACTGTTCATACCATCATTTCTTCATTTCTTGAGGCTTTCTTTCACAAGGGTGTTCTTCCAAGCTTCCTTAAGAAGCTAAACCATTAAGCTTCTTCAAGAAGCTTTGCCTGCCAAGCTTCTCCTAGAAGCTTTGTTCAAGGCTTCTCCAAGAAGCTTCTCTTCCCTTATTTAAGGACCTTAAAGGCTACTGTTCACCCATACTCTACACCATTTCTCCCTTAGTCTTTCTCTTCAATCCTCATGGAAACTAGGAGCTCCAAGGCATTGGGGGTGAAACAAAAGAGGACTTGTGGCCTTGGTGCTACAGGCGACGCCCATGGTGGGAGTGCCAAGGTGGGCGGCGCCCAAGGTGGTTCCATAGAGGGCGGCGCCCATGGCGAGGGAGGTGAGGCAGGCAGCACCCTTGGCGAAGGAGGCAGCGTGCATGGCGAAGGAGGCAAGGTGGGCGCCTCCCTGGACAGTGCCCAGGCCCTAGCCGACGCCCCCCTAGGCGGCGCCTCCTTGGGTGCTTCCTCTTCGGGCTCCGGTTTTCTGGGTGTATCTCCTCGTGGTGGTTTTGGGGTGGTCTCGACAGCCAGTGAGAAACCATTCGGCACTACTAGTGGTCCGCTGGGTACAAGCAAAAAGTCATCGGTCAATCCTTTCGGCACAGCGGGAGTGACTCAAGGTGTCGAAGAGCAACAAAGGGGTTTTCCAAAAGAGCCAAGGGGATCCTCAAGGGATACAGGAGGCGCCCGTCATAGGCTAGGGGGCGGTCCAGGCGCCTCAGGCGGCGCCCACGTTGCACTAGGCGGCGCCCCAGGCGGGGTTCAGTCCCTTATTCGTGGTGCCGGGAAGCGGCCACTCAGTGATCTGGACAACATGAGCTCTCGAGGTACACTTTTTCATCATTCTTTTCACTCTCCTGTTTACACAGTTAATTTCTTTAGCAATGGCTTGAACTTACTTTCACGGGTGTTTATTCAGTCGAGATGGAGGCCGCTGAGGACTCAGACAGAGGTCCGGGCGCTGAGACAGACAAGGCTTCCAAGGTAGCTTCTATACTCAGCTTGTATAATCGTGGGGATGATATAGCTGCCATAGTGTTTTCATATCGCATCCCGCCCTGTGTGACTTGCCGTCGTGCCGAGGCCGATGAGTTCGCGTGTTGTGACTCCCTGGGCGAGATAGTTGTTTACGAGGGCATGCTGGAGGCGGTTCTACGGTTTCCTATCCCGGGGCCAATATGTCGGGTTCTTAAGCATTTGTCACTGGTTCCGGGGAGACTGGCTCCCAACGGTTGGAGAGTGATTTGCGCATTCTTTGCCTTGTGGCGGTTGGTGCATCCCGACTCCGTTCCCCCTCCGTTTGAGGAGTTTTTATCTGTATATGCCCTTCATGAGAATCATGCGCCCCACCGAGGGTGGTATCGTTTTGCCCCAAGATCGGGGAAGTTTATCACCGGACTTATATCCAATCATCACAACTGGAAGAGGAGATTCTTCTTTGCTGGAGGTGAGTGGGCTTCTGAGTCTGATCATAGCAAGGTTCCCACCCGATGGGATACAATTCCCAAGACCAGGCTAGGTGAGAGTTTTACCTTTAACTCTTGTCTTGATCACCATGTATATCTTTCTTATGTGGTGCACTATCTTTTTACAGCTTCGCCGACTCTATCCATGGAACAAGAGAGATTGCTCGAGACGGTTCGCGGCAATCCAACGACAGATTTTGTGGAGATCATGTCGGCGGCTGGTGTTTCTACAGCTCCTTCCAAGCCAGGGAAAAGAGGTACGTGACTTCTTTTGTTAAAACATGATGTCATAGGCTTTTACCTTATACTATGTCCGCAGGTTCATCCATTGACAGGTCCCTAGTAGTGGAAGTCTTTTCTTCTAGGGTGTCGTCTCCTCCTGCTCCTCCTCCCAAGAGAGCGAGGACTAATGCCCCCTGCTCTCCTCGGCCGGGGTCCATTGGACAGGTTGGTCCCCTGGAGGCCGATGTTGATGATGCTCCTCCTTCTTCTCTTGATGGCTTTTCGCCCCCGGGGGGTAGCTCTAGTGCCGGAGCCGAGGTTCCGACGCCATCTTCAGCCAGGACTGAGAGCTCACCGAGTCGCCCTGCTCCGGGTGGTGCCCCGGTGTCCATGCTGCGGGACGTAGCTCTGGCCAGAGAGAGATTTTGTGACTTTGTGAGTTTCTCGGATGCTGAAGAGGTCGCTTCTCGAGGTTTAGTCGGTGTAGTCAACGCTACTGTGGAGGGCTTCGCATTGGTATGTCCTATACCCCTTCTTCGTATCTTGGCTTTCTCTGCATATTTTTTGACTTAGTCTCTGACCTCTTCCTTTGAACGTTTGCAGGTGGCAGCTGCCTTGCCTTGTTTATTTGACAACACCCTGAAGATTGGGGAGGCTATCAGTGGCCAAGTAAAGGAGAGGCAGGCACGTGAAACTGTTGAGGTGCAGCTTAGGATTGAGCGGCAGGCACGAGAGGATGCCGCGGAGCTAGCACGGCAGGCACGAGAGGATGTCGTGAAGCAACTGAGGCTCAAGCGGCAGGCACGAGAGGATGCCACTAAGGAGTTGAGGCAGACGCATGCGAAGACTGCTCAACTTGAGGCTGACCTCCGTGTAGCACTTGAGAGGGCTACCCAGGCAGAGGCTCAGAGAGATGCCGCTGAGAGAGGCAGGGCCGGTGCCTTTATTGACGGCTACGAGGAGCTTAGGAAGAAAGTCACAGCAGCATATCCTTATAATGACTTCACTATCTTTCAGCCTTATGAGGCCCCCGAGAGTGATGATGAAGATTACTTGAGTGGAGGCAGTGAGAGTCGGTAGGAGTGTGGTGCCTTTGCTTTTTTGTTACGTTGGCAGGATATGTGTCACCTTTTGTAAAATTTTGTAAAAAGTTCATGGATTTGAATGAAATACAACTCCTTTTTGAGAAAACATGGAAAATTTTATTTCATTGCTCAAAGTAAATGTTTGAGGGAAATCGACTAATCATAAAAAATCAACAAACAAGGTAAAATATCCTAGATGGTGGTCACCAACTCATGACTCACTGCCCCCAGCTACTGATAGTATTTCTTTAGGTGTTCCGCATTCCATGGATGGGCCAGGACCTTTCCTTCGAAATTTCGGATTCTATAGGTACCCAGCCTTACTACGTCCGTGACCGTGTAGGGTCCTTCCCAGTTGGGTCCTAGCTTTCCTTCTGGGGAGTCTTTGGTAGATATGATGACCTTTTTTAGGACAAGGTCCCCGAGTAAGAAGGACCGAGGCTTCACCCTCGAGTTGTAGTACTTGGTCATGCAACGCTTGTACTATGCGTTTCTGAGCATGGCTATCTCCCTCTCCTCCTCCACCAAGTCGAGGTTGATGCGGAGGTCCTCTTCATTACTTGTAGGGTCATGGTGCTGAACCCTAAGGGAGTGTACCCCGATTTCAAAGGGTATCACTGCCTCTGTTCCATAGGTTAGAGAAAAAGGGGTCTCACCCGTAGGACTTCTTGGTGTGGTGCGATATGCCCACAGTACTCCTGGGAGTTCGTCTACCCACCTCCCCTTTGCAGTCTCTAGTCTGGCTTTCAAGTTACGGAGTATGGTCCTGATAGTGACCTCTGCTTGCCCGTTTGCCTGTGGATGGGCGGGGCTGGAGTGGGGCTATTTGATTTGCAGGTCCGCACAGAAACTGTTTAGGAGCTTGTTATCAAATTGCTTGGCGTTGTCACATACGATGGTGTGTGGTATTCCAAAGTGACAGACTAGACTCCTCCATATGAAGTCTTTTATTTTTTGGTCTGTGATTCTGACTAAGGCTCCAGCCTCTGCCCACTTAGTGAAGTAGTCGATGGCCACGACTATAAACTTGCACTGGCCTCTACTCATAGGGAGGGGACCTAGGATGTCGATCCCCCACATAGAGAAAGGCCATGGGCTCTGGATGGTGGTGAGCTCTTCGGGTGGCTGTCTGGGCACAGTCGCAAAACGTTGGCACTTGTCGCATCTCCTGACAAAATCTCGGGTGTCTCGGATCATGGTAGGCCAATAGTATCCCTGCCTAACTACTTTTCGGGCCAAGGCACGTCCTCCTGAATGATTTCCGCATATTCCCTCATGTATCTCCCTCATGTCGTAGTCAGCTTCCTCGGGGGTGAGACAGCGGAGCAGTGGGAGAGAATGACTTTTCTTGTAGAGGGTGACTTGTAGAATGACATATCTGGATGCTCTCATCCTAAGCTTTCTGCCCTCCACTGGGCTGTCTGGGAGAGCACCCTCCTCTAGGTAAGTTCGGATAGGAGTCATCTAGTTGGGCTCCAAGGATATGCAGTGGACCTTGTTCTCTTCTGTCTTGGTGGTACTAGGCTCAAACTGATGGCCTGTCAGTGCAGGGCCCATGAGAATGTTAGCAGAGACAAACTTGGCGAGGGCGTCTGCCATGGCGTTCTTTTCTCGAGGCAGGTGGTGGATGTCGAAGTAAGCAAATTTTGTGAGAAGGACCTGGACCATTGAGAGATACTCTTGCATCCTTTCCTCCTTTGCTTCAAAGTCCCCCTTACCTGGTTGACTACGAGCTGAGAGTCACTATAGGCTGTCAAGTTGAGGACCTCCATCTCCAATGCCAATTCCAAGCCTGATACGAGGGCCTCATACTCAGCCTGATTATTTGAGGTGACAAAGTGGAGGGAGATAGTGTACTTCAATGGAGTGCCCTATGGACTGATCAATACTAGTCCGGCTCCGCCACCATCGTTGGTGGAGGACCTATCAACGTAGAGCTTCCAGCATGTGGTGGGCAATGGAGGCGACGTCTTAGGCAGGCTGGGCGGCACCCTGGGCCAGGTGGGTGGCGCCTTAGGCAAGGTGGGCGACGCCCAAGGTGAGGGAGGCAAGGTGGGCGGCGCCCCAGGATGCTCAGGCTGTGGGGTCGCGTCCAGCTTCGCCTCTGGTGCATGGATTTCTTCGTGAAGTACATTTGGACTAGTCTCCTGGAGAATGGAGTCAGTGTGCACCATGCAGGTGGGCGCTGAGGCGTCCGATGCCCCCTCTTCAGGCTCATGTGATGGAGTGGACTCGGCAATGAAGTCTGCAAGTGTCTGTGCTTTGATGGCAGCCCTTGGCTGGTACTGCACATCGAATTCACTCAACTCAACGGCCCACTTGAGTAGTCGGCCGGATACATCAAGCTTTCCTAATATCCTTTTGAGGGGTTGGTTCGTGACCACCCTGATGGTGTGGCTTTAAAAGTAATGGCGCAGGCGTCTTGCGGTAGTGATAAGGGCAAGAGCCAACTTCTCCAATTCTGAGTACCTCACCTCTACCCCTCGATACGCCCTACTTACATAGTATATGGGCTTTTGGATGCCTCCATCCTCTCTGATAAGGGCAGAGCTGACAGCAGAGGGCGAGGAGGAGAGGTAAAGGTAGATGACCTCTCCTGGTACAGCATGGGAGAGTAGTAGTAGTGTGGCCAGGTAGGCTTTGAGCTTCTGGAAGGCTTCCTCAGCGTCTGGGCCCCATTGAAATGACCTACGGAGTATCTTAAAGAAGGGAAGACACTTATCAACGGACTTAGAAACGAACCTGTTAAGGGCTGCTATTCTCCCATTAAGGCGTTGGATCTCCTTGGCGGATGCAGAAGACTTCATCTCCAATACAGCTCTGATTTTGTCCGGGTTTGCCTCTATTCCCCTCTTGTGGACCATGAAGCCCAAGAACTTTCCTGAGCTGACGCCGAATGCACACTTTTCAGGGTTCAGCTTCATTCTGTAGGCTCTCAACACTTTGAAGGTCTCCTGGAGATGTGTTACATGGTCTACTGCCGCTATGCTCTTCACTAGCATGTCGTCAACATAAACCTCCATGGTCTTCCCAATCTGGTCCTCGAACATCCTGTTAACGAGGCGTTGGTATGTGGCTCCGGCGTTCTTGAGCCCGAAAGGCATCACCCTGTAACAGTAAGTGCTTCTCGGGGTGATGAATGAGGTATTCTCCTAATCAGGGGGCAACATGCTGATTTGGTTGTACCCGGAGTAGGCATCCAGAAAACTTAGTAGCTCATGCCCCGCAGTGGCATCGATGAGGAGGTCGATGTGGGGGAGAGGGTAGCTGTCTTTGGTGGGACAGGCCTTGTTGAGTTCTGTGAAGTCCACGCACAGGCGCCACTTCCCATTGGTCTTTGTGACCATGACCACATTGGATATCCAGTCTGGGTAGGCTCCTTCCCTCACTGATCCATTCACCAGCAACTTGTCTACCTCTTTTTCCATAGCTTGCCCCATTTCAGTGCTCATACTTCTCAATTTTTGGCGGATAGGCTTGTATCTGGGGTCAACGTTGAGTCGGTTGGAGGCCACCTCGGGGTCGATGCCCTCCAAGTCTTCGTGGGACCAGGCGAAGACGTCAATGTTTTGCTTGAGGAAGTCTACTAAGGCAGATGCCAGCTCCTGGGAAAGTGAGGAGCCTATGTAGACCTTCCTCTCTGGAAGGCTGTCGTCGAGTACTACTAGCTGGAGTTCTTCTGCAGGTTCACCTCTTTCCAAGGTGTTGTCATCCCTGGGGTCGAGCACTTCGACTTGGAGAGTCTCGTGCGGTCTCTTTGCCCTCATAGAGGCCACATAGCACTCTCTGGCTGAGACCTGATCTCCTCTTATCTCCCCAATCCCACTAGAGGTTGGGAAACGGATGAGAAGGTGGTAGGTAGATGGCACTGCCCTTAGAGCATTGAGGGCAGGGCGTCCAAGAATTATATTCTATACAGAAAGGCAATCAAGTACAAGAAAATTTACCATGATAGTAGAACTCCTTGGAGCAGTCCCTGCTGTGACTGGCAGGGTGATGGACCCCAAGGGTTGGACTCTCTCTCCGGATAAGCCAATCAAGGGAGTCCTGACTGGTTGTAGTCTTTCTCTGCCAAGGTGAAGGCTGTCGTAGGTTGTGGCAAACAGGATGTCGGCGGAGCTGCCACTATCAACAAGGACTCTCCTTACCTGGTAGTTGGCCACCATCAAGGTTAGGACTAGAGGGTCATCATGTGGAGCTTGGACCCCCTCAAGGTCTCTGTCTGAGAAAGTGATGACCTCCTCTTCCCCATGTCGGGGTGTCTTCATTGGGCGGGAGTCATGTGACTCTGCCTGCCTGGCTTTCCTGGCGTGCGCCTTCCTGGCGGAGTTGGAGTCACCTCCTCCTCCTAACCCCCCTGCGATGGTCTGAATCTCACCAAGGGGCTGTTGGCGCTCGTGTCTCTCGTGTGGTGGAGCTGGTCCTCGACCAGCAACATATTGCCTTAGCTGGCCTCGCTGAATAAGTTCCTTAATCTGTTTCTTCAACTGGAAGCAGTCATCTGTGTCATGGCCATGGTCGCGGTGGAAGCGACAGTACTTGCTGGGATTCCAACACTTGGGGTCGGACTTCATTTTTCCGGGCCAACAGACGGCGGGGTCATCCTGTATTTGGAACAAGATGTGCTCCACTGAGGCATTGAGCGGTGTGAAAGGCTGTCGGTCCCTCGGAGGTAGTGGACCAAGACGGTCCTTCACAGGCACTCTGTCAGTCTTCTTCCTCTTGTTTTCAGTCTCCCTCCTGTCTTCGCGAGTTTCCTTCCTCTTCTCCCCCCCTCGGGAGGACTCACCTCGGCGAGCCTTGGTGACGTCCTCTGTATTCATGTACTTCTGTGCCCTGGACAGCAGCTCGGGCATGCTAGAGGGTGGTTTCTTGAGGACTGAGAATATGAAGCTGAAAGTGCGGAGACCGGCGATAAAGGCGGCTAAAGCTACCTTGTCATCTAGCTCCTCCACCTGGAGTATCTCTTCATTGAAACGGGCAAGGTAGTCTCTGAGGCTTTCATCCCTATCCTGCTTGATGGTGAGCAGGTGGGCCACTGGTTTCTGATGCCATCGTCCCCCAATGAAGTGGGAGACGAATGATCTACTAAGCTCTGCGAAGGAGCAGACAGAGGAGGGCCTGAGTTTGGAGAACCACTGGCGAGCAGATCCCTTCAGGGTGGTCGGGAAGGCTCTGCACATAATCTCCTCAGGCATGTTGTGGAGTTGCATGAGGGACTTGTACGTGTCCAGATGGTCAAGGGGGTCTTTGGTACCATCGAAAATCTCGATGTTGGGCATCTTGAATTTTGAAGGCAGAGGATAATTCACTATATCAGCAGTAAAAGGAGTATTAGTGCGTCTTACCAGGTAGTCCACGGTTTCAGGCGCCTGGGCTTTGATGGCATTGAGTGCATCGCCAAGTTGGTTTTGCACCTCCTTAATCTTTTCATCCCAATGGTTGGGGACCTCCTCAGCCGGATGGTGGTACTGGCTTTCATGGTCTCCATATTGGCTTTCTCCGTCTTCGTGCTCCTGCGCAGGTACGTGTGGAGGGGGTACACGTGAACTCCCCGCGCGCTGAGGCGGGACTGCTGGGCGAGGTGCGCCCTGGTATGGCCTTGGGGCATTCTGGTAAGGGCCCTCCTGGCGAGGAGCTGTCTGATGCCCAGAAGGAAGAGGTTGTTGGTCCTCTATCGTTTGAGGGAGTGGTGCTCCTCCTGCAGGGTGAGGGGCGACGCCCCCTTGAGTAAGCATCAGTTGGATGATCTGCTGGTTCTGTTCCACCAGCAGCTGCATGATCTGCAAGAGTTGTTGCTGTTGTCCGACGGCGGGAGTCGCCGTGGTAGAAGGTCCCGAAGGTGCGGGGGAAGGGGGAGCCTCTTCCCGGTGAGCCGGGTTGTTGTCCCCGGGTTGTTGAGACCTTGATCTCGTGGTGATTGCCATGGATTCAATGAGCAAAGAAGTAGAGTAATAGAAACTTAGTCGTTTCCCACAGACGGCGCCAAACTGATGATGCACAAATTTGTCTTGTTCAAGATCAACAGTCAAGTATATGAATAGGTGTAATTAATGAGCAATAAACAATCAATCAATGACAATCAAGGAATTAAAACTGTAAACGGAGAATCAACACAGCGATTTATAGTGGTTCGGTCTCGGATGACCTACTCCACTTTCGGGAATGGCAGCGGTGGTCTGGTGTTCTTTATTGATGAATAAGAGTCGCCGGAGAGTTACAGTGCTTTGAGAGAGAGGGAGAGCAATGTGTAGGGGGTATTGGAGGTGTGATGTGTGTAGATTATGAGATGCCTCTCCAAGTGGAGAGAGCTTACATTATATAGGTTCACTAAGGCGGTGAGTTGAGGCGGTCACCACCATTTTTGTAAGTATAGTTATGGTAGGATTCTACCACTTTGGTAAGTACAGTTATGATAGGATTAGATCTCCGGTGCGTATCCCGATATTTTCTCCCTCGTGTCCCTATTCCGTCGGAGGAGGTCCTGAGCTGGACTAGGCTTGAGTTGGAGTGGGCTAGGCTTGAGTCGTAGGAGGCTTCATTGGAATCAGGAGGCAAAGGAGGAGGAGACCAAGGCAGCGCCCCCTTGGGCGGCGCCAAGGGTGGCCTCTCCCATGGGCGGCGCCCCCTTGGCCCTGGCCTTGGTCCTTTGTACCTTGTATTGATGTGGGGCCGTGGGCTTCTCCTTATGCCTTCATAATCTGGACTTTTCAACTCCGCACGGGATTTTCTTTGGGCTTTCTTGGTCCGTATAAGTTGGGCTCGACCCAGTCAATTTCGGGCTCGTCACAATAGAACATAAAATTCGAACCCCAAAAAAATCGATATCAATATATTAAATAATAATTTTTATTTCCTTCATTTATTTGATTATATCATTTAAAATTTATTTTTATCCATTAATTTCTTAAAAATATTGACTAAATTTTCTCAAAATACGTAATTCGATAAAATTTTCTCAACATATGCATACTATCGTTTATGAATACTGTTTGAAATAAAAATTATGTTAAACTACAAATTAATCAAATATTAAATAATTGAACATGTGATAGAAATGAGTGATGTGATAGTTTTGGAGGAGAAAATGTGTAGGGGATAAAATTCAAATTCTTATGTATTTTATTATATAGATATTTGATACTCAAATATTTCTTAGATACAAAATATTTCAACATGCATATAATGTACCCCAAAAAAATGAAAAGAGGCTAATTATACTTATTTACAATTGATTTCGATGAGTTTTCATACTTTAAAGACGTTGTATGATATATTTATTATCCATACTATGGAGAACATATTTCTCAACACAAATAATTAACTCACTTTTTTGAGTATGTAACTTAATTCTCCCAATTTTGATAACTTAAAAAAATAAATTTGACATATCAAAAACTTGTCTATAAGTGTCTGTAAAGTGTAAAATGTGTCATAAAATTTATAGTTAATTAAGTATTTGTCTATACCATTTGATAGAGCAAAAAATTGATAGATTAGACACAAAATATAAACGATGGGCACCATGAAATATACCAAAAAAATTTAAAAATACATAGGTCATAATTTTTTTTAAAAAAAAAATCAGGTTGTGCCCGTCCCCCTTAGTCCACTAGTGGTTCCGCCACTGCACCCATTTATATAAATTGGCATTCTGTTTGAAATTTTAAAAAAATTACATCCATCAAGTTTTCGATTTGATGTAGCCACAACAATTGAATGCTTACTTAGAGTCAATAAGACCTATTAATTCAACGATGTACATTGATTTAGTGCAAGTATTGGTGGCAAAAATCCTGCCACCTCTTGTTGTTGGTAACTTTTGCAGGCGAAAGTAACCAAAAGATCAAAAAAACCAATATACACTTAAATTCATAGGGATATAAATTGTATTATATAAACAAACCAATCGATTATTTGAATGACCACAAAACGTAACATTTCCAATTAATTAGGGTTTTCCCAATTCAACCACACTCCCCATCACCCAAGACGTAAGCTTCACCAACAAGTAACAACAGCCCCTACCTCCCACGACCCTTATTTCACCCTAACCTCCCACACCCATAAACTATTGAATTCAACCATAAAATTCCAGACCCATTTCAAATATGACACTAAAGAGCCACTTGAAATTGACCACTTAATTTGGCATTAATATGGGTTTTCAACTCCCGCGACCCTTGCTTTGAGATTTATTATAATATCTGATGGGTCAAGCCCAAATAGTCCAATTTATGTGAAAATGCCCAACCTCGATTGAAGAGTCCAACCATGCAAAGACCCACCAAGTCCAAGTTCAAGTTCAATCCAACTGGGGCCCTCCTCTAAAGGAATTGGAATGCGAGGGAGGGAAATGCGGCGCACGGAGAAACCCTACCAAATTTGTAATTACCAAAACAAAGTAGAAAACCCTTCCCTCACGTCACCGCCTCACCTCCAAACCCTAACTCTATAAATGTAAGCCCTCTCACCATCTAGGGCACGCCTCCCAAAAATACCTCATCTCCTGCCTCAATACCACAAGGTCATTGCTCCTTTTCCCCTAAAAGCTCTGTAGCTCCGGTGACAATTATTCATCAATAAATAACACCAAAGGCCACCGTTGCCATTCAAAGTGGACGTAGGCCACGGCCGAACCACTATAAATCTCTGTTTTACTCATTTATATGTCATTTTTGGCATTGATTGCTTGTTTACTGTATTTTTATATTATTTACTTGACTGTGGTGCACGAAAACCAATTTGTGCATCATCAATATCTGTAATGAAAAAAATCTCAGCAAGAAAATAAAATTGCAAATTGAATAAACACCCACGTGAAATTTGGCAATTATGTTTAAAACTTGTACGTATTGATTTCATTTGTTTAACGCAAAGGATTACAAAAGGAAGCAAGTTGTAAATATTTAATAAATAAACGTTGTCCAAATTCTTTTAACTTGCTAAGATATTTGGCAAATATGGTTTCTTGTTTAGCAAAAGGAAGAAATATGTAATTTCGGAAAGTAACAAAGAGTGCATGAATCATGCCACATATATATCTACTAAGGCTTATTCTTAGACCTCGACTAGATGTATATCACTTATTTCGGCTAAGTGGTAAAAAGTACCACCTGCGATGATTTGAGCAATCCAAGTTTAAATCTTCACCTTCATCATTGTTGTATATCAGAAATTACCAAAAAAAAAACCGCAACTGTCAAGCCTCCGGTCCATACGGGTCCGTTTGGTTAACTAAAAAAAGATGATGGAAAGTGAAAGATGCAGAAAGTGAAGTGAAAGAAAATATATTTTCATGTATGCATTTAGTTAGCATGAAAGACTTATAAGAAAATTTTAAAACAATTTCATTTCATTGTTTGAAAGAAAGGAAAATTACTAGAAACTTTTTTTAATTGTCTAAATTATCCTTAATTATTCCACTTGGTCTAAAGAAGAAAAAATATTTTTTACTATTTAAATTTTTAAAAAAAATTGGCTCCTAACCTGATTCAGGGACAAGGATCGACTTGAACCCTGATCTCTAGACCAAATTATATAATTACCCTAATTTGTACAAAGTTTTTTAAATTAGTAACTACTTGAATATTTTAAGAAAAATAAGGGTAAAATGGGAAGTTAAATTATTGACCACAACTTTCTTGTTTTTTCTTGTATTTTTTGCAAGAAAAAAAATTAGTTAAATGAGAGAAAATCTAAGCAAGGAAGAAAGTTATTTTTTCTATCATTTTCATGCTAAACAAACACATGTAAAATTTTAAAATTTTATCTTTCTTGCATTTTCTAGCATTATCAGGTATATATAATTTTACCCTTAACCAGAGAGACTTCATATATTTTAAACCTATTGTGCCAAGAACAATATAGAGTAACTTTATCACTGCCTCAGCATCACCCTAGAATATATAGTTGATTTTAATAGGTAACTAACTAGATATTCCATAAGAGAAAGAGCAGCAATTTCTCCAAAATAAACACAAAGAGGCCACAATTTTTTGGGTAAATTTATATTTCCCGTATCCAATTTTTCCTTTTCAAATTGAGTTTAACACGTAGTCATCTCAACTTGAATTTGTTTCACATATAGTCCATTACACACACTGCTGTGCGTTATGCTCATTGACCACACCCGTTCATATTATTGACTGTTGATTTGACACAATACCGATTTGTGCATCATCAGTTTGACGCCGTCTGTGAGAAAAGACTAGTTTCCTACTCTTATTCAATCCATGTCAATCACGACCAGATCAATGAGCCAACAACTGGAGGACAACAACCTGGCCCACCGGGAGGAGGCTCCCCCTCCCCTTGTACCCTCGGAACCGTCCACCGCTACGACTCCTGTCGCCAGACAGCAACTCTTACAGACCATGCAGCTGCTGGTAAAACAAAACCAGCAAATCATCCAGTTGATGCTCGCCCAGGGAGGCGCCATCCCTCACCTTGCAGGAGGAGGTCCACTCCCTCCAACGGGAAAGGAGCAGCAACCAGGGGCGGAGCCAGAAATTTTGTCTAGTGGGGGCAACTTAAACCATATAAATATTAAAATTATTAATGTTCACAAAAATATAATTTCATTAATAAAATGCCATTTAAAATAACAACTCATATACATGAGCGTTATATAAAAGAGACAAAAAAAGTTCACGATAAATTTATCTATAAGATCTAATCACCTAACAAAAAATTTTGAACCAAAAAATTTGGTTCAAACTATGACTGTTTTATTAAACTAAACTTTGGTATAGGAATTACTTAACCAATCACAATAAAACTATTAAAAACAACAAATCAAAATAATTTAATTTAACACATAATTGAGGCATTTAGCCTTTCAAAGGAATTTTTTTGACATTTATAAGTGACTCATATATTTGTCAAAAATATCATAACTACCTATAAATCTTTAAAAAAAAATTCAGTGGGGGCAAATCTCTAATAAATTTTAAAATTTTTAAAATTATACTTACTCCCCAAAAACTTTTAAAATTTTAGTGGGGGCAGCTGCCCCCACTGCCCCCACTGTGGATCCGCCACTGGCAGCAACCCCTCCCTTTCGGGCGCCAGACAACCCCTCACCATGGGGCCCTCACCAGAATGCCCCAAGGCCACACCAGGGCACCCCCTCGCCCAATAATCCCTCCTCAATGTGCGGGAAGCTCACGTGTACCCCCCCTCCACACGTACCTGCACAGAAGAATGAAGACGGCGAGAGCCAATATGGTGACCATGAAAATCAGTACCACCACCCGACAGAGGATATCCCCAACTACTGGGACGAGAAAATCAGGGAGCAGCAATATATAGTTGATTTTAATAGGTAACTAACTAGATATTCCATAAGAGAAAGAGCAGCAATTTCTCCAAAATAAACACAAAGAGGCCACAATTTTTTGGGTTAAGAAAACTTCAATGGCTTTCATCATAATATTCTGTCATTATGATACATGTACAAGTGCAAATAACAATAGAAATCACGCAAAGTACAGTAACCATAAGCATGGATCACGTTGTTACACGTAATGCTATCCTTCACCATACACCTATATCTATATATTGTGTGTACAATGTGTGGTGTATCTGGACAAAAGATTCACTGTCCGCATTCTTTCGCTATCAGGTTTCATATCAGAAATCAGGGCCCCTTAACATAATGGAGGTAGGGTTCAAACTAGAGGTGGTAAATGGGTAGGTTCATAACTGGTTTGGTGCAATATATATCCAATTCATTTTTCATCCTCTTCATAAATGAGTAATAATCAATTAGATCATAACAAGTTGAATTAAACCTTTTACTGGATACCTACTTCATTAATGCGTATTGTAAATGTATTGGTTAATATTACTTAATTTAATTAATCTGGTCAAAACGGATTATGAAGGGGCTACCCCAATTGGTTGAGGGTAAGGCTCTTAATCAAATTAAACTACTCGAGCTTAGTTCGGGTTCGACTCGAGTTCGACTCGTTCAGACTCAATTCATTTTCTAAACGAGCCCGAATTTGAATAAGTTTTTAGGCTCGTTTTAGAAAACAAGCCCCATAAGCTCGGCTCAAACTCAACAGGGTCGACTCGTTTATGTGTAAATACTCGGGTTCGACTTGTTTTAGGCTCGTTCAAGCTTGGCTCGTTTAAACGAGTCGGACTTGCACAATTTTTTTGGCTCGATTAAGAAACAAACTTTTCAAACTCGGCTCGATCTCAGCTCGGGCTCGACTTGTTTTAGGCTTGTTCAGACTTGGCTCGTTTAAACGAGCCGAAATTGAACAATTTTTTAGACTCGATTAAGAAACAAGTTTTTTAAGTTCGGGTCGGGCTCGTTCCACTAACAACCCTAATTGAGGGCTCATATTTATATACCGATTACACCAGTAATAAATCCAAATAAATACACATACTAATATACCAAACCACACGTCGTGTTATCATATCATGTAGGGCATATATTTTTTGGTAAGTGGGATCACTCCATAATTTCATATTGTTTTGATAGGAAACGCCACTCTTATTAGGCTGACTTATGGGCCAGCTGAAAGACAGCAGGATTAGGGGAAACCCAACACGAGTCAATTTAGATCACATTCAAATTTTTTACTTAAGGACGTCGAAATATTTTTTTTTTTTAGATAAATTGGAGAAGCTATTTTTTTGGGATTGTAGTTGCTCTTGAATTAAAGTCATAGATTCTAATATTTATGATCGATTTTAAGTATCTCAAAAATTATAATTTGGCCCCAAAAAATTATAACTTCAATTTTAAAAGTTGTAACATGACCCATAAAAGTTATAATTTTTGTAGAATTGATTTTTTTATATTTTTTTTATTATAAAAAACTCAAAATTTTGTTTCACAATCCAGAAGACTTATAAACTTCACCACCGTAGCCCCTTTGATATCAAAATGACGTATAAAATATAATCCATAAACATGATATAAAATTGGCGAATGATTTAGGTCGGCCCCACAACAAAAAAAATCTGGCTACACGTTGACTTTTCCATCACTGTTTTAATTCAATTATTTGTGAACGCATCATGTAAATGATTGGAGGTGGTAAAAGTGATATATAAATGCATTCAGTAACATGTTAGCACTCAACGAATAGGTAGAACTAAGAAGTGAGATCAAACCTGGAAATGGAGTGGACATGCAGTTCGCTAATCTGGCTGGTTTCTTCTTTTTCCGCTGCTCTTCTTCTTCTTCTTCTTCATCTGTTCAGCCCAACAAAGGGCAGCAATGGCTCCAGTAAAAAGAGACCACCAGGGCCACCAGGATGGCCGATTGTGGGCAATATGTTTGATCTTGGAACAATGCCTCACCAAAATTTGTACCAACTTAGAACCAAATATGGATCGGTTCTTTGGCTAAAGCTTGGTTCAACGAACACCATGGTCATACAGTCCGCAAAGGCTGCTGCTGAACTGTTCAAGAAACATGATCTTCCTTTCGCCGACCGCAAAGTTCCCGATGCACTAACTGCCTTGTGCTACAACCAGGGATCATTGGCTTTTGGCAATTATGGTCCCAACTGGCGCATGCTGCGTCGGGTCTGCTCCATGGAGCTTCAAAACAATAAACGAATCAATGACTCGGCTTCGCTTAGGCAAAAGTGCATTGACAATATGATAAGATGGATCGAGGAGGATTCAGCAGCGTCGCGTGCACAGGGAGGAACAGGTGGAGTGCAACTGGTCAGGTTCCTGTTTGTCATGGCTTTCAACGTGGTTGGCAACCTCATGCTGTCAAGAGATCTTCTGGATATACGGTCCGACGAGGGGCAGCAGTTCTTTGACGCCATGAGCAAGTTCATGGCATGGGCGGGGAAGCCTAATGTAGCAGATTTCCTGCCATTTCTGAAATGGCTCGACCCAATGGGGATCAAGAGGAATATGGCGCGGGACATGGGAAAATGCATGAAGATTATCTCTGGGTTTGTCAAGGAGAGGGTTCAAGAAAAGCAGTCAGGAAGAGAGAAGATGAGAAAGGATTTCTTGGATGTGTTGATGGAGTACGAAGGTGATGAAAAAGAAGGGCTTGGTAAGATTTCAGAGAGGAATGTGATCATCATTATCCTGGTAAGTTGGTACTCTACTACTGGTTGTATAGCTTACAAGTATAAATTGAATATTTACCAACCTGTTAATGGTGCAGGAAATGTTTTTCGGTGGATCAGAAAGTTCAAGTAGCACCATTGAATGGGCAATGACTGAACTATTACGCAGCCTTGACTCAATGAAAAAGGTTAAGGAAGAGCTTGATAGGGTCGTAAGACCTAATAGGAAGGTCGAAGAGAGTGACATCAATGAACTGCCATATTTGCAGGCAGTTGTCAAAGAAACACTTCGATTACATCCAGCAATTCCTTTATTGGTTCCACGGAGTGCAAGGGAAGATACCAACTACATGGGATATCTCATAGCCAAAAATACGCAAGTGATAGTGAATGCATGGGCAATTGGAAGGGACCCCGAGGCCTGGGATGACCCTCTATCTTTCAAGCCAGAGAGGTTTTTAGGTTCAGATATTGAGTACAAGGGCCAGCATTTTCAGTTCATTCCATTTGGATCAGGGAGACGGATTTGTGTGGGCTATTCCTTGGCTCATAGAGTTGTTACCCTTGGTCTGGCTAGCTTGCTACACTCCTTTGACTGGGAGCTTGATAGGTATGTGACTCCAGAGACCATAGACATGAAGGAGAGGACGGGGTTAACGTTGCGGAAGCTAGATCCCTTGAGAGCAATTCCCAAAAGACGAAGTGTGTGAAAATGAATTGTTAGATAAAACATACCTGGAGGCTATGGGCATGTAAGATTACTGTTGTGTTCTCCTCTTTATGATTGTATCCAAGCTTGTATGTGATTGACTTCTATGGTCACAATAATACCTCCTAGTTTTCCTTGTAATATGGAAAAACCGATCTTCCTTTCTGCAATTTGAAATTTCTTGAATTTGTATGGCTATATTTTGCAATTTAATAAATAAATTTTGGGCCATGAACATTAGATGATGGGTTCAAAGCTATTATCAAGTCACATCGTCTTTGTTGAGATTGGCAACAAAACTAGTAATTAAAGAGAACTTGTACCTAACTTTTCTTTCTTGGGCACTAATAATTAAACTTAGTGATGTTGATAGGTTCATAAGAAATAATATTTAAATCCAAATTAATAAATAAAGCAATAGATCCTATATTGTTAAATAGAACTACATTTTTTTCCCAAAACTTCAATTTCGTCTTAATCCAATTAATAAAGTTTGTCATTGTCTTATTCTTCATTAAATGTCCCCCTACACTATCTAAACAAAAAACTATAAGTCACATGTACCAATTTTATCAAGAACAATGAGTCTTTCAATTGTTTCAGAATATGTTCTCAAATTTTCGATTCAGATTATCAGATCTTTGACTCAGGTTTTCAAATCTTCGACTCAGATTCCCAAATCTTCGGCTCACACAGCAAATCTTCATCTCCTTCATCCTTCAGTTGATAATCTGATACACATCAGGTATTATCTCTCTCTCTCTCTCTCTCTCTCTGCGCTATTATGTCATATGTAGTTTTTTTTTGTCCATTCTAGATTAGTTGATTTGTATTTATATAAATTTTGGTTTGTTTATATGTTAACGTTAATAAAATTTGGTTTGTTTAGAATGTTACTTACCGAAAAAAATGTTGATTTTGATTTGTTTTTTTTTTGGGTCCATTCTCTCTCTACTATTTGTATTTGTGTTTGTATGAACTCCGAACCACGCACGTCACAGGTTGAAGTCCAAAGACTCAGAACTCCATTCTCTCTCTCTCTCTCTTTGTATTCCCATCTTAGATCTGGTTTTTTTCACTTTTTTTTTTTTTTTTTGTTATTTTTTCATTTGTGTTGTTGTAGCATAAGTTAATTGTGATTATTTTCATCTGTTAATTTATGTGGTTTGTAAGGTTGAATATAGAATTTTGATATTGAATCTCGAATCATCCAAATTGAATATTAATGTCGTGAAATGTGATTCCCATAAGAGAAGAGCAGCAATTTCTCCAAAATACAAAGTTCAGTAACCATATGCATGGATCACGTTGTTACACGTAATGCTATCCTTCAACATACACCTATATCTATATATCGTGTGTACAATGTGTGGTGTATCTAGACAAAAGATTCACTGTCGGCATTCTTTCGCTACCAGGTTTCATATCAGAAAGCAGGGCCCCTTAACATAATGAAGGTGGGGTTCAAACTAGAGGTAGTAAATGGGTAGGTTCATAACTGGTTTGGTGCAATATATATCCAATTCATTTTTCATCCTCTTCATAAATGAGTTATAACGGGTTACATCATAACACGTTGAATTAAACCTTTTAACCCGTAAAATAATCAAAACTCTTGACATAATCTGATAATCACACGTAGGAGTGGCTGGATATCTACTTCAATAATGCGTATTGTAAATGTGTTGGTTAATATCACTTAATTTAATTAATCGGGTCAAAACGGATTATGAAGGGGCTACCCCAATTGGTTGAGGGTATGACTGTTAATCAAATTGAGCTACTCAAGCTTGGCTCGAGTTCGGCTCGTTCAGGCTCAGCTTGTTTTCTAAACGAGCCCGAACTTGAACAAGTTTTTAGACTCGTTTAGAAAACAAGCCCTACAAGCTAGGCTTAAACTCGACAGATAAATGTAAATATTCGGACTCGGCTCGGGCTCAACTTGTTTTAGGCTCGTTTAGGCTTGATTCGTTTAAACGAACCGGACTTGAATAATTTTTTAGGCTCGATTAAGAAACAAGTTTTTCAAGCTCGGTTCAGGCTCGTTAGACTAACAGTCCTAATTGATGGCTCATATTTCTATACCGATTACACCAATAATAAATCCAAATAAATACACGTACTAATATACCAAACCACACGTCGTGTTATCATATCTTGATTATTGGATAAGATAATTATACACTTCCCAGCTCCCCCCCCCCCCGCCCCCCCTCCCCCTCTCCCTCCCCCTCCCCCTCCCACCCCCGGGGGGCAATTTTGAAAACATGTAGGGCATATTTTTTTGGGGAAATTTGGAGGCCGGTCCCCATATATGGATTTGTTTTGACTTAAGTCCGTCAAGGAAACTTATTTATTATGAAGTCCATTTTTTGTCAATTGTATCATACTATCCCTTCCCTTTAGAAGTGAAATAAAACTAAAAATTAAAAACTCATAAATCTTAGGAGTTTGACTAACATTAAAAATCTTTTCTCTCTCATATCTATCTATATCCATATATAGATTAAGAGTTTGACTAACATTAAAAAATTTTCCTCTCTCTTATCTATCTATATCCATATATAGGTTAGGTGTATATATATATATAGTAACATTAAAAATAAAAAATAGTAACATTCAAATACAAAAAAAAATTATCATTTGGACACAAAAAATAATACATTTAAACACAAAAAAATAATAACATTTAAACATAAAAAAAAAATTGAAACATTCAATATTAATATTTTAAAAAAATAACAATAGTAACATGTTCAACAAAAATATTAGCATGTTCAACAAAAATAGTAACATGTTTAACAAAAACTGTAACATACTTAACAATAATTATTTGGCCCAAAAAATTATAATTTGGCCCAAAAATTATAATTTGGCCCAAAAATTATAATGCATGGGCAATTGGAAGGGACCCCGAGGCCTGGGATGGCCCTCTCTCTTTCAAGCCAGAGAGGTTTTTAGGTTCAGATATCGAGTACAAGGGCCAGCATTTTCAGTTCATTCCATTTGGATCAGGGAGGCGGATTTGTGTGGGCTATACCTTGGCTCATAAAGTGGTTACCCTTGGTCTGGCTAGCTTGCTACACTCCTTTGACTGGGAGCTTGATAGTTATGTGACTCCAGAGACCATAGACATGAAGGAGAGGACGGGGATAACGTTGCGGAAGCTAGATCCCTTGAGAGCAATTCCCAAAAGACGAAGTGTGTGAAAATGAATTGTTAGATAAAACATACCCTGGAGGCTATGGGCATGTAAGATTACTGTTGTGTTCTCCTCTTTATGATTGTATCCAAGCTTGTATGTGATTGACTTCTGTGGTCACAATAATACCTCCTAGTTTTCTTTGTAATATGGAAAAACCGATCTTCCTTCCAGCAATTTGAAATTTCTTGAATGTGTATGACTATATTTTGCAGTCTAATAAATAAATTTTGAATCATGAACATTACGTGATGGATTCAAAATTATTATCAAGTCACATCGTCTTTGTTGAAATTGGCAACAAAACTAGTAATTAAAGAGAACTTTGTAACTTTTCTTTCTTGGGCACTAATAATTAAACTTAGTGATGTTGATAGATTCATAAGAAATAATATTTTAATCCCAAATTAATAAATAACAGATTAAACCTAAAAAGTTAAGCCCAAAAAGGAGATTGCATTACATTCTCATACCCCAACATTAAGAGGAAGTGCCATACGCAAAAATGAAAACTCTCTGGCTGTGTGACCTGAATCAGAAGCAGAGATATCCTTAGACTCGGCACCATTAGTCATCTAGCGAAGCGCATGAGATTTCTATTACGAAGTCGGATCAATCACTCCATGGGGCAATTGAATCCTAGTGAACAAAATAATCGTCACAAGGTCTACTGCATGCAAACTCCTGGATATCTTTATCATTTGGTTTTCTACTAAACCTTGAGATGAAATTGTGACCCATAAGAAGCTCTGCAGTTGAGTTTCAGTCTTCGCTTGGCTCGTGACATACATGTTCTGGAATAGAAGCACATTTGTCCCAGAAACCTTGTGATATTCCCCAGAATTTCGCTAAAAATGTCACTTTACCGTGTTATGAGCAAGTGAAGCCAACCATTCTAGTATACTTACTGTAGGTGGGGGCAGGGGCGTCAGAGAGTTTGCCAAAAATCTTCTCTAGTGGGGTCAACAACAGTCAAAATTTTAAATGTTCACAAAAATATATTTTTATTAATAGAACGTCAATTAAAGGTACAACTCATATACATGAGCGATGTAGAAAAAGATCCAACAAAAAAAAAACTCACTATAAATTTATCTATAAGACCTAACAAAAAAATTTGAACCAAAAAATTAGGTTCAATCATATATAGAGTCTATAATGAGAGAATCCAAATTGTCGAACATCCTATAAATATTCATAATTGCTCCTAACGAGTTTTCATATTTTGAAAGCGTTGTATAATAATTTCATTATCAATGGTACTTAAAATTACTTTCTCGACATATGTAACGAAGCAATTGTTCGTTCATCGATCTATCATTCGATTGCGCAATTAATTTTTTAAAAATTAATTTGTTCAGTCACAAACTTAATATTCATCAGTGAATTTTAACAAACAATAGAAACTAACTTAAACTATGACTATTCTATTAAACTAAACCTAGGTATAAGAATTACTTAACCTATCACAATAAAACTATTCAAACCACCAAATCAAAACAATTTAATCTAACACATAAGAGAGTACTATACGCCCCAATTCCAATTCAACATATAAGAATAAAACAAAAGAGAATGCTAATTCAACATAAAAATAAAACAAAAGAGAGGATTACAAGCCCCAATATCAATTAAATATATAAAAAATAAACTATAAAAGAGGACTACAAGCCCCAATTTCAACATATAAAAATAAATAGAGGACTACAAACTCCAATTTCAATTCAATACATAAAACAATAAAACACAAAGAGAACTACAACCCCCATAAATTTTTTAGAACTTTTTAGTGGGGGCAAATGTCTAATAAATTCTAAAATTTTTAAAATTATACTTACATCCCACATTTTTTTAAAATTCCAGTGGGGGCAGCTGCCCCCACTGTGAATCCGCTGTTGGGTGGGGGCGTAAAATAAGGGCCTTAAAAGAGGCTAAGACACGTAACTAAGCCAATGTTATTTGAAAAGATGAGTAGGATAAGTGGATGAAATGAAAGGTATCTAACTGTCTAGTAATGACAGGACCAACTAGTTGGTCAAATAGTAGGTGGAGAGGATAAATGCTCTCACCAACCAGGGTGTCTATGTTAGACAAGATAATGATGAATGTCCCACAGTAGGCAAATGATGCAGGTATTTATAGCACAATGCCCTGGCAAGTTAGGCTGCCTGTCGCAGTCCTCTGACATCCGTGTCAACCTTTAACTATCTTGACCACGGTGATATCGATGGCCACTCAGCGCAAACAACGTGTACCAACGTTAAATAGGCGAATATGATGCTTTCTCAAGTGTAGCTTGGACATGGTCCTCGAGGAGGGGTGGGACAGCCAAGGCAAAACGGGGTTCCAAGGTCAATGATCATGATTGTTCACTGGGGGACCATAATCGCGGGAGGGCCTTGTCTGCGATGCTCCCAGAACGCTCCTTCCCGGGGTCTTCACTTCCCTTTCTGAACTGTTCCTTGAGACTTTTGTCAAGGTGTCCGTTAGATAAAATCCACATAGTTTCTGTTCTTCAGCCACTAATCCATATGTTCCAACATTCCATAAGTTGATCTGGACCAATGACCCTAGTTACCTTATGATTCCCTTCAGATCCCAGTCTAGCACATCCCAGTGGTCGGTGAGCCATACACTAGGAGGTCTACTCAATCAAACTAAACCTTTAAGGCCTTGTCCGAGGTCTAGGCTGACAATCTTGCTCATCTACCCTCGTTGCTCAATTCTCCCTTGAGGAGAGCCATACTGCCTAGTCTCTAGGTAGGGACCCCTCCTCCTAGTTCAGTGGGTTAGTCAAGCAACGATGTCCTATAGGTTGAGGATTCCAATTCCATCAGTTGTGAACTCCCAGCTTTGTGCCTTGTTTCCTTGTTTTCGTAGTGGGAGAAACGAGTCAAGCTAAGGTTACCTCCAGACTTCCGTGGTGCCACTTTTGTCTGTCTTTGGTCGAGGGTTCATTTTGCCACTTTTGTAGTGGTTGAGTTTTCCTACGGCATTGGAACGTTGTCGCAGTATTGTGGTGCTGTCACGACACTAGATGTCTGTTATGACACTAGAATAATGTCGTTGCACTGTTGTCCGTACCAATCTTGATGGATCTTGTCAGGTCCCATTGCCATGTCAACTGATAACTTCTGTCATTTGTCTTTACATAGTGTGGATGTGTCCTAAATTTATTAGGTACTACGCCTACTAGTGTCAAACTTCACTCTGTTCCAAGCACAACATCATAAACAGATGAAGCCATGGATTCCTTTCAACTTTTCCCTTAGGGATTTTATGAAACTTGTCGGTAACATATCACATTTGCACAGCGAAGAGCCAAAGTAGGACCATAAAGAGTAGATGGAGGATCAACCAACAACTTAAATTTTGAATGATATAAAGATACCTTTTTATATACCAAACTACCACAGTGAAGCCGCATGCTATCATCTTTCATTCTATTATAGTCTTTTTCAAAAACATTGGATAACCTTATTAACCTCAAAGAGCCACAACTTGATGTCATGAAATTCTACAAAACAGTGCTTCCAGCCATCTTCTAAAAGGCCCAATATTGGCCAATCTTGTCAAAGAGAATGAAGGGACACAAAGCCCATCTATTATGTGAGCAAGGCATATCGAGGAGTGGAGATAAGGTACACAAAGTTAGAGAAGCTAGCACTCGCCTTAGTCACGTCAATCAGGCGCCCTCGACACTATTTTTAGAGCCACACGATTATGGTTGTCACCGATCAACCATTGAAAAGAATATTGGGAAAACCGGATGTATCTAGAAGGCTTGTCAAATGGACTGTGGAACTGGGTCAGTTCGACATATGGTACCAACCAAGAGTGGCCATTAAAGCACAAGTAGTAGCAAATTTTGTGGCTGAGCACCAACACCTGTGCCCACCACACATGCATCAGCGTCTACGCCCGTCGGCGCCCCCTGCTCTCCACTTGGCGCTTACGCCCTCAGCGCCTGCTGCATACTAGCACCCCCTGTTGCACCCTCTACTCTGCCCCAAGCGCCCCCTACTTCTCTAGCACCTGCTTCACGTCTGGCTCCCCACCTCCCTTACTCTTGGCACCTGCATCCCTCGTGGAGGAAAGGACACCCCTTGGATGTCGTACCTACGCCCCTTGCACCCCATGATTCCATTTTGGCTCATCCCGAAGCTCTGTCCCCACATTCTATGTGGACGGTTCCTCCACCAGTGAAAAGAATGGAGCAGGCCTAGTACTCATCATCCCTTTAAATGTGTTGTATCTTTCTATTTTTCAGCCTTCAACAACGAGACAGAATACAAGGCCCTTATCTCAAGCTTGAAGTTGGCAATCGAAATGGAGGCTCGCCACCTTGCCGTCTATAGTGACTCCCAGCTAGTAATAAACTAGTTAAATAGAGATTTTGAAGTAAGTGAGGATAGGATGCAAGAGTACCTAGCAATGGTACCGACCTTATTGGAAAAATTCCACCACTTCCAGATTCAACATATGTCAAGAGAGAATAATGTGATAGTAGATGCACGTGCCAAGTTCGTCTCATCTTACATCCCACCAGGGCCCGCCTTTATGGGTCACCAATTTGAGCCAAGTAGGCTCAAAATAAATATAGGATTGTCAACTGCACATCTACAAACACAGACTAGACTGTGCCCATCCAAGCATATTTAAAAGAAGGCACACTCCCAGACGACCCAAAGGAAGCCAACAAGCTAAGACTAAAGGCGTCTAAATATGTTATCCTACAAGACACCCTTTACAAGAGAAGCTACTCACTGTCATTGCTCTGTTGCCTTTCCCTAGAGGAATCCAACTATGCTATGAGAGAGATTCGCGAGGGAGTATGCGAAAATCACTCTAGAGGACACTCTTTAGCCCACAAGGCAGTCAGAGAAGGCTACTACTAGCCTAACATTATCAGGGATGCCCGCGACTTTGTGAAAAAATTCGACAAGTGTCAACGTTTTGCCACTGTACCGAGACAGCCAATAGAAAAATTGACCACCATCATCTGCCCTTGGTCATTTTCTAAGTGGGGTATCGACATCCTAGGCCCTCTTCCCATGAGCAGCAGCCTGTGAAAATTCGTCATTTTAGCCATCGAAAATTCGTCGTTTGAGACATCGACTATTTCACTAAATGGGCAGAAGCTGAGCCTTTGGCTAGGATAAGAGACAAAAAAGTAAAGGACTTGATCTGGAAGAACATGGTGTGCCGATTTGGAGTGTCCCACACCATAGTGAACGAAAACACTGAGCAATTCGACAGCAAGATCATCAATGCTTTTTGCACTGACTTCCAAATTAAACAGCCTCACTCCATTCCGGTGAATCCCCAGGAAAACGGACAGGTAGAAGTCACCATAAGAACCATACTGCGCAATCTAAAAGCTAGGTTGGAGAGCGCCAAAGGACTATGGGTAGAAGAACTCCAAGGGGTGTTATGGGTATACCGGACAACACCTAGGAGCCCCACTGGCAAAACTTCTTTGCCCCTCGCCTTTGGCACTGAAACAGTCATACCTGTCGATATTGGGGTCCACTCACTGAGGGTCCAACACCATGATCCCAACACCGATGAAGAAGGTCTCTGCATCAACCTCGACTTGACAGAGGAGGAGAGAGAGATGGCCACGGTGAGGAATACGGAGTACAAGTGCCGAATTACTAAGTACTACAACTCGAGGGTGAAGTCTTGCTCCTTCTTTACCTGGAGACTTGGTCCTTAAGAAGGTGCTACTGGCCACTAAGGAATTACGAGAAGGAAAGCTAGGACCAAATTGAGAAGGATCGTACACTATGACGGAGATTGTGAGGCCAACCACTTACAGAATCAAGAAATTTGAAGGAAAAGTTTTGCTCCATCCATGGAATGCTGAACACCTAAATAAGTACTACCAATAGTGTGACAAGAGAAAGGTAGCATAACAAAGTAGTAAGAGTTTGTTTTTATTTTGATTAGTCGTTTTGTACTTTTTTAGGGCCACCTACCCACTCGTATTTATCACAAGCAGTTATCAAATAAAGCCTCGAGGATTCATCACCGAAATTGTCTTGTTTTTCATTTCACAAAAAGTTCAGAAAACAAACAGAGCACAGTCCGACACTTATAAAAAAACAGGAAGGAAAACGTGAAGACAAAATCTATCAAACATCCTCCTCAGCATTTTGGCTACTTTCTTTGTCATCACCCTTCACGCTGCTACCTAACCCGCTCTTCTCAAAATGCCCTCCATCGTCATCACCACCTACGCCCAACTCCTCTTATGGGACAAATGCCAAAAAGTATATGCTGGAAAAAGCAACTAAAGCTTTCCCACTGAACTCCTTGTAACCTTTAATAAAAGTGTCCACTGCACTTTCCTACAAGTCATAAACAACCTTCTCTACAACCTCCCTCCTCCTCTTCATCTCCTCAGAGTCAGCCTTTACTCTGGTAGCCCTCTCATGAGCTACCCGAAGCTCTGCCTCCGCTACGGTAGCCCTCTGATGAGCTATTCGCAACTTTGCCTCAGCTCTAGCAGCCCTTTCATGTTGGAATAGAAATCCCAAGAGTCGTTCACAGCGTGTATGTATCGAATATTAAAAAAATTTATTTAAAACCCTACAAAGCGGAATTAGAGTTTACCTTCGAGATTTCTCGGAACTGATCTCGTCTCACCACGAACGCAAAATAAAACAACCACTACAGCTCGACAAACCTCGCTGCCTTCTATCGTATATCCCCCAACGTCAGAATCCAGATGCAGTGTGGGCTGCCAAGACCTCCGAATCCTTGCTCTCTCTTTCAGCCTCTCTAAAAAAACATGAGTAAAGAATAGATGCTTAAATAGAGAACCTAGACATCTATATACAAGCTACGATAAAGACCCTAAGGAGAAATAAGGACCGGGCTCCCAATGGATTTAGGATTCCTATGTTCAACCCAGAACAAACATCCTACAACCCATTAATAATAAGTCAGTCTACTAAAGAATTCTTATTGATCTCATGAGCCTTATTTCAAAATTATATTCGAGCTCCTTATTATTATATGCTTACTAGTCTCCCAACGTTTAAGATTACAAATGTCCATCAATTAAATAAATCACTGATAATTATATTTAATTGACTTCTTTTATTCTTTGAGACCTTACCACTTAACTTATTTGTCATGTCGGATAATTAAATCCACTTGTAGAGTTTGACATGGACAAAACTTATGAGCTTCCTCAAGAGGACATCATTAACCCATTTAAATACTAGGACGTTGTTTTCTTTAATATTTAATTTCCACCATACAAATAACATCGTCTCCTAATTCATCGAGTTTATTAACCCAATATGAATCTCAATCTTTGATGAATTATAGTGATAAACATTATATGCACGTGTCAATTAAATATTTAGGAATTGAAAGCATAAGTAATCATAATAATCATGAGGCATTTATTATCTTATTAAATCAGTAAAAGATAATAACCTCAACATGTGTCTGTTCAATACACAAAGTGTACTAGAGCAATAATCCAAGACATCAAACAATCTCTTACAGTCAAGACAGACTATGCTAGAATATTACAGTACAATCATACCGATGGCGTGTCCAATTTCATCTACGATTGTGAACATATACTCATATTATACAAGGATTCGATAATCTAGTATTCTGTGCATAAGTCAACCTCTACACATCAGATTATCTACAATGTAAAATATAAGATACACATGCATATCATATATAAAATATAATATAAATATTTTGCCCATATAGATTCTCAATAAAATGAAAAGAATAATTTTTTATTAATTAATAAAACGTGTTTCACTACAAAAAGTAAACTTTTAGTATACTACTCTATCATTTCATGAGCTAGACGTTCTCTCATGAGTCAACAAAAGCTCGGCCTTAAGAGGTGTAACTCTCTCATAAGCCACCCTAAACTACTCCTCAATAGCCAGTAGTGTATACATCTCCCTCATCAGAGACCTTGATACGCGTTCATGCTGGTTAGCCCTCGCAAAAAGAAAAGTAGCGATCATTGACACCTACAAACAGTGTCATTAGAGGATACAAGGAATAAAATTCCACAGAAAACAAGTACAGATGATTACCCTTGCTAACCTCTCCATCATGGTATCAATAATACCATCGGTACCATGATAGTTGACTTCTCTAATGTCCAACGGCGACACAAAACTCGAGAATTGATCCTTAGCGATATTCACGTCCTGAAGCATAGACATTGGACAACTGCTGGACGCTGGAGAAACAGGCGGTTCTCCGGTCTCTATGGAAGAAGGAGTCCCTACCTCTGAAGATGCCTTGACTAGCGGAGTAACCAAGGGAGGTACCTGGATAACTAGAACAGGTGGAAGAGGCACCTCTGGGAAAGCTATGGGGGCATCATCGAACCTTACCCTCTTACGTGGAGTAGTTACCTATGCAACCCTAGCGGAGTAGAGAGCCTCCACCCTCGATCTATTTACCGCGGAGCCTGTGTAAAGGGAGGCATTTTTAGAAATAGAAAATATCATCATATTCACCATAAAAAATTATATACCTCTCTTCCTGGAAAAGAAGCTCTAAGCCTGTTAAGAAGAAAATGGAGTGGAAGCACCTCCTGAGGGGCAACCTCCAGCCATGAGAATCGTATAATCCTTAATAGGGCGGATCCTCACAGTTTGAAACCTCTTCCCCTCATCTGTTGACAACTCTGGAAAAACTAAAAAGAGCTAAATGCATGGTGAAAGCATAAATGACACATCAACTGAATAGAAATAAGAAAAAAAAGATTTATACCCCTCGTGGGTGTAAAACCCGAGTAAATTTGAACTTTTTGTGAATAAAGGCAAAATGGTCATTTGTCATCCTAATGCTTATTTGAAATACTCATACTCTAGACCTCGGATGAGGAAACGGAGTTCGCCGTTGGATTCGTATCACGAAATCTAGTCACCCTGTCAAATTTCGTCAAATTCTAAGATAGTCAGATTTTTACACGTCGTTCGAGGCGACTGCGTGGCGAATGACATTTTAAAGGTCCCCAAAAATATTTTTTATAAAATTTCCTTAAAATTAAGTTAAAGTTCAAATAAAATTAATTTGAACTTAATCTGAGGTATAATAAATCGTTTCGGGACGAAAAACGGACCCGGAAGTCGAAAATATGCGGTGCGATGTGGACCGCACATTTTTGCCTATAAATATCCTAAAAAATCAGCTTTTTGGAGAAGAAATATCCTCTCCTTAGCTGTAAGCAGCCGGCCAAGCAAAGAGGAAAAAAAAAAATTTCTTCAAGCTTCCCGCTCCGATTCCGGAAGTTCCGTCGGTCGGATTTTGTCGGACCAAGACTTAAAGTTCATCTACGCGACAAGGGCTACGTGTACGTACCAAAAAGAGTTGATTTCACCGAAGATCCAAAGGCGGAATTTTGGGGAAATCAAAGATTTGGGCTTAAATCTTGTTCTTGGAGGTTCTACCGGTTGTTTTACGCTCCAAGAAGTAGGGTTTCCTCCTACTCGGGTCTATTTCTAACCTAAGGTGTCCATAGGGTTTATGTGGGCTGCTTTGGACATTCTAACATTTTTCCGTTATGGTTGGTGTTATGGAAATGGGTAGGATCAATTCTAGTGTGAATTGGTAGTTAGAAATTGCTAGTTTGTGATTTTTAGGATGTTTCGATAATTGGAAACGTAAAAATCATATATTCTGATTTTTATTTTATTATTTGAAATGTCTATATTAAGTCTGGGCTTGATTTGATATATGGAAGTGTTTATGTAATCCCTTGGAGATTGGGATCATGTGGGTATGTGCCTTGTGAATGAAATGTGATATTAGCATGTATTATGTGATAACATGTTGATGAAGTGTTGATATATTCTCTTGAATATACTGAACTTATAACGGATTATGGTGATTATATACATATGACATAAATTGCCATGGTATACATTGATATGTAGAAATTGTTCATTAGGCATGCATTGCCATATGGACATGGAATTGACATCACATTCATGGGCATGAGTCACGAGTGTGGGTGTGTGTATGCATGGTTAATCAAACACCATTCTTGGTGATTGATGGGTGGGCTCGGGAAAGTTGGGTTGAAAATCCGACTGAGTCACATGGTTGCATGAAAGAAAGAAAAAAACTTGTGTCGGGTATAGCAAGAAGGGGTAGATCCCCCCCTCGGGTGCAAGACCCGGCGACTTGGTTATACACTCCCCTGTGGTGAAATTCCGGAAAAGTGTAGTATGGTGTACGGAACCGGCGGTATAAAATCCAAAATCCGTTGCCCAACAAGACACAAGATTTTGATGTACATAAACACTCATTCAATGGGTGACATCCAACAATGACTTGATTTTTTAAACACATGATTTCAATTCAAACGGTCATTAGATGTATTTTCCATCAGTTGATGGGGTTACTACACATTGGCATGGCATTGTGTTGGGGGAGTCGGTGATGACTCGGGTTAAAGGTGCATGAGGGAGTCCTATCTCATTTCATAGCATGGCATGGTAGATTCCAATATAGAGTTGCATATTCTTACTTGGAATGTTGATGTGAATACGAAATGTTGAATGTGAACATTGCATGTGCACGTAGGTGGGGAGTAGCCTCTGTAGGAAATTACTCTACTGGGCGTTGCTCACCCTATACGGGAAAACATTTCAGGTGGGGGAAATACATCGGCGGATGGCTCCAATTTGGACCCTCATGTTTGAAAAAAGCCGAATGTGGCTTTATTTTGTGTTAATGTAAAACACTTGTGAAAATTTTGTTTTGGGCATGTAATCTTTTGCAAATAATTGTAATAGAACTTATATGGACTATTTTTGATACAACATTGCATGTTTTGATAATGGTATGGATCGTTGGACCCGGTGTGGCCAATGTTTACTTATAAATGGACCCGGTGCGGTCATTGCTTTATATTGGGCCTCGGATGGGTCATTTGAATATATATTGCACATGTTGAGTTTTGGGTAGAGCTCCCCGTACAAATGAGACTCTGCCCGATTTTTGTTCAATTATGGACCCCGATAAATGGGGCATAACGGAGCGATATCGAGTTACTCGGTATCCACGGGTATTCCGCAGGTTGATGGGTAATCAACGGACCCCCGGATTTTTGGGGTGTCACAGTGGGTGCACCCCATGTTACTGGAACTAGAGTGCGATCCTCCTCAGTAGCCCACTCTCCTCATAAGAATAAAAATCGAGCCTTCCAACTATGATAGTTGGATTGTGGTCCAATAATCAAATTTCCTACCCCCGAAGAAAAGTGATACGAACATTGATTGGGAGTGGGGTTCTCTTGTAACATATAGGATGCAAAAAATTATTCGCAAGTAGGAAAGGTGATCATTCCATCCAACCATTGCCATAATGAAGAAATGCTAACAACATTCTCAAAACATTTGGAGCTAATAGCGTTGGCACAAAAGACAACTGTGCCAAGACACGACACACAAGCGTATGAATTGGGAATCTCAAACCTGTCTTTAGCACCTCTTCGCAGATGGCAATGTCCCCAGATGAATTATCAGAAGCTGGCTCACCCATCTCAGCCCGACGACACGACACAGTAGGGGGAATACAAAAAGTAGAGACAATCCTAAAAATTTCAGCATCAGTATTGATATGCTAGAAATAGTGCTCACCTTGGAGCCATCGTTGTCAAAAACTATTTTGTCATGATGTTTGCGTCGTTATGGACGCTAGGTAACATCATTTCTTCCATTATTACCCCTGAAGCCCGTCACCACGCCAGCGCATGTGCCTGTGCCCATAGTGCGCGCCTCGTGCCTTGTCACCTCGGTGCCCACAGCCTGTCGCCTTGGCGCCCTGAGCCTCTTGCCTCGAGCCCTGCTGCCTTGCACCTTAACGACTTAGCACCTACGGCACCCAGCTCACCCGCACCCTCCCTGCCAACATCGCCCGTGGCTATCGTGCCTAGTGACCACGACATGCCACCTACTATGGTCCCCTCTCCTGTGCCACGCCACCCACAGCGCCCGTCTAAGCCACCTTGCCCAACGCGTCTGCTTGTGCCTTGCCCAACTCGTCTGTCTGTGCCTTGCCCAATGCGCCTATGCCCATTTGGCTGATGCCCTCGCCAGCGTTTGCATGGTTGTCGTGCTCACTACAGCTGCCTCGTGGGCATCTGGCGCCTCTCCTACTCGCTCGCCTCCTGGCGCCTTGGCTTCGAAGCCCAGTGCCTCGCCAACCACACCCTTGCTAGCACCCAGCCATGGCCTAGGTCTTGGTGCCCAGCGTCACCTTGTCAAGCGTCCTTTCTGCTTCTTTCTCACCTCCAATCGACTTCTCATTTCTCCTTTCGCCTCAGATATGTATGAGGAGATCTTGAGATTCCTCCTTCTTCTTTAGCCCTCAAGATGAGTATGTGAGTGTCCTATTTAAAAGACTAGTGTACTGCTAAAAAATTTAGTTGCTACTAAAAAGGAAATCTACTGGTAAAAGAAGACTCCTAGTTGTCTACTGCTAAAAGAGAAATCTACTGATAAATAATAACCCTGCTACTAAAAGAGGACCAAGACAACATGTCAAGGTCTCTTAATGGTGCCCTCTCCCCCAAATCTCATTAGACTCTGGGAATGGGGCAAATGATTGGCCCAGCCCAAACCAGACCTAGAATTATAGACCAAGGCCAGACCACAAATGCAGACCAACAAAGGCCTAGTCACAATTTTAGTTGGGCCAAGCCCACCTTCCTGAGAGACCTAGCCCATCATCAGTGCACATGGGAATCTCCATCCAAGGAGAGGGAATACATGGGGACTCAGTCATCAGGGGCACATCGGCAATCTCGCGAGATCACCTCACCCATTACGAGATAGGGCGAGCTTCAAAGAATTACCCTGCTATCACCTCCTTGTTACGAGGATAAGACGAGCTTCACGAAATCACCCATTCCCTATTATGAGGAAGGCACCTCAATCAGAACCCCTCGAAGCCAACTTCACTTGCCTATAAATTGTAAGCTCCGCCTACACATGGAGGGCATCAGACACATCTCAGCACACTATAACTCTTGAGTAGTAAGATTCTCTAGCCACCATCGCCATTCTCAATGGATTAGGTCACCTAGACCGAACTATCTAATCTTTGTGTTTGCTTGTGTTGAGCCATCCTTACTTCATCCTTGATTGATTTTGCATAAACCCACTTTTGTGCATCATCAAGAGATACAATCAAGTTGTCAGTTGCCAATCTAAACTGAACATCTATAGGATATTTTCAAGCTTGTGTTGGATCTAAGCATTTATTGGTCGACCAAAAGTTATATCTATTAGTGAAGGCACAACTTTTTTATTTTAAATAGCTCAGTAGCCCCCACGAGTCGGGTTGGTTAAACCCTTCCATCGAGTCTCAAAGAGACTTGCTACACCTATATCGAGGTCAACAATCTCCCCTCCAACAACTACCTTGGGACTGATACCAATTATTGGATCGAAGTGCTTACTGTTGCTCTGAAAATTATAGCTGTTAGTGAAGGCACAACTATTTTCTTTTAACTAGCTCAACAACCCCCCCCCCCCCCCCCCCCAATAGTTCAGTTTGGTTAAACCTTTCCACCAAATCTCAAGGAGACTTACTGTACCTCTATCCAGGTCAACAACTTGGCTAATATCAAGTTCCTAGAGGAGGACCTAAATTTGAGTATTGAAATTTGGTACTTATAGTTTGAACAATAAGGTTCCAATCCAATGAGTACGAGGACATTAAGGTCAATCAATTCATTGACTATGGACGCTACTATTTGGACTAAGGAAATAATAATTTGAATTTGATCAAAGTAATGTTCGTCACAAATAAATGTATTACTTTATGATAAGCAATTAGGGTTTCTAATACTCACCGAGTTCAAATATTATCCTTTATTGGGCCGCCTCCTCTACCCACCCAGTCCACAATAAAATAAAAATGTTCGCCATGATTGTTGCATGCAATATTATAGACAACACACTAGAATTTAATTTAATTTTCAATGAATTGGAGGGAGAGAGAGATTGAGATTGATTCTGGTCCACAGAGGAGGTTATAGAAAGGGTTTGTTTTGGTCATCTAGAGGGTGAAGAAGACCTAAACTATGTAACTGATTCGCATTTTAATACATCATGTGCTCGTTTCAATGTATCTTGAGCCCATCCAAATATCAACCTATTGATTCTACTGACTACTGATGTGAGTTGTTGGCAAAGAACCAGCCATTCAGTGGCGGAGTCAAAAATTTTGTTCAGGATGAGCACTTTAACAATAAACTTAATTTTTTTTCACTTGATAAAAGGAACATAACACATTTAGATTTATTATATTACTAGCTATTGCATGTGCTTGAAGGTACGAAGTAATAAAAAAATGATTAATAATAAACATATTTATAATCACACTCAAAATCAAATTACAAAAATAGAGAAGAGAAAAATAAAAAAGAATTTAAACACCGGTCATAATGGTGGTGAATGGTGGTAGTTGTGGTAGGCGGCAGTGGTGGTGTTGGCAACCATGGGTGGCAACGGTGATCGTGGTGATAGGTTTTGAGTGACAATGGTGGTAGTGGCAGTCATGGGTGACAATGGTGGTGGTGGTGGGCGACTGTGATGATGGTTGACAATGGTGATGGTGGGACTACAACGATGGTGGTGGCTGTGGTGGGTAGTGACGATGGTGGTGGTAGGCGACGATGGGTGCTTCTTGGCGATAGTGTGATGGGTGGTGGCAAATGACGATGGTGTTAGTGGTGATAGGTGTGGTGAGGGTGGGTGACAGTGGCTGACGGCAATAGTAGGCGACGACGGGTAGTGGTGGGTTATGTTAGTGGGTGGTAGTTGGCAACAATGATGGTGATGGGTGCTGACGGTGGGCGATAGTGGCAGTGATAATAAATATAAGAATAAGATGATGATGGTGGTGAGTGGTGGGGGTAGTCAAAGATGGTAACAATCGGTGGTGGGTGGCGAGAATGATGGTGGTGATTCTAGCAAAGGTAATGGTGGGGTGGCGATGGTGGCGGTGGTGGTGTGTGGTGGCGGTGGTAGTGGTGGTGGTAGGGGTGATGGTGGAACAGTGGTAGTGGTGGCGACAGTAGTGGTGGAGTGACGACGATGGTGGTGGTGCTGGTGATGGTGGTGGTGCTGGTGATGGTGGTGGTGGAGGGATAAGGGTGGTGGTACTGGTGATAAGAGGTAGAGGTGGTGGTAGGGTGGCGTTAATGGTGGTGGCGGCGACGATGATGATGGTGGGGCGATAGTGGTGGCTATTGTGACAAAGGTGGCGGCGACGGTAATGATGGGGCAGTGGGGGTTGGTGGTGGCGCGGGGGGGGGGGAGGGAGGTAGTTGGGGTGGCGACGGTGGTGGTAGTGGCTATGGTGGTGGGGGTGGTGGGGGGGCGGGTGCAAACACTGCTTTTTTTTTAAAGTACTTATGAAAAGTTATAAGTCGTAGAAACATTTTTAAAAAGTCACCATAAACACACTTTTACGGGCCTATTTTTCCTATTAAATTTAGGGTGTTAATATCAGCCATCGAATTAATTTTAAAGTAAAATTTAAAGAAATCTCAACCGCGAAAAAGAAAAGTTATTTTGTTTATCTTTTGAGATTTGAATTGTATTGTACTTTATTATATAGACTAGTCATAACTCGTGCCTAAAGACACAATAAAACATAAAATTTGAGCCCCCAAAAAATCGATATCACTATACTAAATAATAATTTTTATTTCCTTCATTTATTTGATTATATCATTTAAAATTTATTTTTATCCATTATTTTCTTAAAAATATTGACTAAATTTCCTCAAAATACGTAATTCGATAAAATTTTCTCAACATATGCATACTATCGTTTATGAATACTGTTTGAAATAAAAATTATGTTAAACTTCAAATTAATCAAATATTAAATAATTGAACATGTGATAGAAATGAGTGATTTGATAGTTTTGGGGGAGAAAATGTGTAGGGGATAAAATTCAACTTTCTATGTATTTTATTATATAGATATTTGATACTCAAATATTTCTTAGATACAAAATATTTCAACATGCATGTAATGTACCCCAAAAAAATGAAAAGAGGCTAATTATACTTATTTACAATTGATTTCGATGAGTTTTCATACTTTAAAGACGTGGTATGATATCTTTATTATCCATACTATGGAGAATATCTTTCTCAACACAAATAATTAACTCACTTTTTTTAGTATGCAACTTAATTCTCCCAATTTTGATAACTTAAAAAAATAAATTCGACATATCAAAAACTTGTCTATAAGTGTTCGTAAAGTGTAAAATGTGTCATAAAATTTATAGTTAATTAAGTATTTGTCTATACCATTTGATAGAGCAAAAAATTGATAGATTAGACACAAAATATAAACGATGGGCACCATGAAATATACCAAAAAAATTTAAAAATACATAGGTCATAATTTTTTTTTTAAAAAAAATCAGGGTGTGCCCGTCCCCCTTAGTCCACTAGTGGTTCCGCCACTGCACCCATTTATATAACTTGGCATTCTGTTTGAAATTTTAAAAAAATTACATCCATCAAGTTTTCGATTTGATGTAGCCACAACAATTGAATGCTTACTTAGAGTCAATAAGACCTATTAATTCAACGATGTACATTGATTTAGTGCAAGTATTGGTGGCAAAAATCCTGCCACCTCTTGTTGTTGGTAACTTTTGCAGGCGAAAGTAACCAAAAGATCTAAAAAACCAATATACACTTAAATTCATAGGGATATAAATTGTATTATATAAACAAACCAATCGATTATTTGAATGACCACAAAACGTAACATTTCCAATTAATTAGGGTTTTCCCAATTCAACCACACTCCCCATCACCCAAGACGTAAGCTTCACCAACAAGTAACAACAGCCCCTACCTCCCACGACCCTTATTTCACCCTAACCTCCCACACCCATAAACTATTGAATTCAACCATAAAATTCCAGACCCATTTCAAATATGACACTAAAGAGCCACTTGAAATTGACCACTTAATTTGGCATTAATATGGGTTTTCAACTCCCGCGACCCTTGCTTTGAGATTTTATTATAATATCTGATGGGTCAAGCCCAAATAGTCCAATTTATGTGAAAATGCCCAACCTCGATTGAAGAGTCCAACCATGCAAAGACCCACCAAATCCAAGTTCAAATTCAATCCAACTGGGGCCCTCCTCTAAGGGCCCGTTTGTTTTGAGTATAAAATAAGCCCGGTATTAGATTTATCTCCATTCCACTCCAATACAATAGTATATTATACCCGGTCTTAAACTATAATCTCATCCTTCCCCTTGTTTGTGTATCACAAATATTATCTATATAATACCTATTTAAAAAAGTCAACAATTGCGGCTGGGGTGTAAAAAGACAATTTTATCCTTATAAATCAAAGTCAACAATTGCAGCTGGCTTTGTAGTTGAGGGCATTTGAGTCTTTTACCACTTTAATACCTCTTTCCAACATTTTATACCACCGGGTAGGTGGTATTGAATAGCACCTTGTACAAGGCATTAACAGCACTGTTCATAGCGGGTCGGTATTGCGACCCGCAAATTAATACCGACCAAAAAAAGCCAAACAAACAAGGTATAAGGTAGGTCCCACGTACTATTTTCTTTATATCACCCCCTTATACCACTCTTATACTCCTACCAAACATGCCCTAAAGGAATTGGAATGCGAGGGAGGGAAATGCAGCGCACGGAGAAATCCTACCAAATTTGTAATTACCAAAACAAAGTAGAAAACCCTTCCCTCACGTCACCGCCTCACCTCCAAACCCTAACTCTATAAATGTAAGCCCTCTCACCATCTAGGGCACGCCTCCCAAAAATACCTCATCTCCTGCTAGGGCTGTTAATCAAGCCAAGCTTGAACATTATTTAAGGCTCGTTTATGTGTTAATTGTTAAACGAGCCAGCTCGTTTATGTGTAAATTAGGCTTGACAAAAGCTCGAATTCAGCTCGATTAACAGCCCTATCTCCTGCCTCAATACCACAAGGTCATTGCTCATTTTCCCCTAAAAGCTCTGTAGCTCCGGTGACAATTATTCATCAATAAATAACACCAAAGGCCACCGTTGCCATTCAAAGTGGACGTAGGCCACGGCCGAACCACTATAAATCTCTGTTTTACTCATTTATTTGTCATTTTTGGCATTGATTGCTTGTTTACTGCATTTTTATATTATTTACTTGACTGT